>OZ030007.1:49767200-50369075 GCA_964023405.1 Apodemus agrarius | reverse complement strand
TTCTGTTACCCTGATTTTATGAAACCTCTAATCTATAAGAGAATTTTCTAAGTAACTTTTTGTCCAAGGAGGTATAAAATGGCCAGAGTAAAGACATGAATTTGTTTAGATGGTTTGTCTTGGGGGCTCTGCCCCAATCATCCATCCATTCATCCATCCATCTGACCATCCAAATGTATATATCTGTTTTTCTATACATATATGTATAGGTATATGTGTATGTGTGTAAGTATGCATGAATACTACTTGTGGAGTGTATGAGATAGGAGGTTGAGTCCAAGAAAAATGTGAATGTGTTAATATGTAAATAAGAATAAGGAAGAATCACAGGATCATTTTTGCTTTACATTTCCATAATAACTGGGGATGCTGACCATCATTTTAAGTGATTCTTTGCCTTTTGAGATTCCCCTTGAGAATTCTTTGTTTAGATCTGACCACAAATTTTTTAATTGGGTTATTTGCTTTCTTGGAGTCTAACTTTTTGAGTTCCTTATACATTTTGGATATTAGTCCTCTGTCAGATGGAGGTTTAGTGAAGGTCTTTTCTCTGACTCTAGGCTGGCTGCTGTTTTTTTTCCTATTGACAGTGTCCTTTTTCATAAAAAAGCTTTTTGATTTCTTGATGTCTCATTTATCAGTTGTTGAGATTAGTGCTTGAACCATTGGTGCTATGTTCAGGAAATTGTGTTTTGTACCAATCAGGGACAAGAAAAGAGTGCTCATTCTTTCTCTGTCTAAACAGTATAGTACTTGAATTTCTACTTAGAAAAATAAGACAACAAAAGAGGATCAAGATAGACACAAATTAGAAGCAAAGAACTTAAGGAATAATTATTTACAGATGATATGACATTATACAAAGAGACCAACAAAATTCTACCAAAGAATGAGAGATTTGAGGTAATAAACAATTTTAGCAAAGTGGTCAGATATAAAATTAACTTAAAACCTACTAGCTGTCCTTTATTCAAATAATAAATGGGCTGAGAAAGAAATTAGGAAAAGGACACCTTTTATAATCATCACAAACCATATAAAGTACCTTAGTATAATTCTAACCAAGCAAGCAAAATATCTGTATGACAAGAACTTCAAGACCCTGAAGAAAGAAATTGAAGAAATCATAAGATGGAAAGATCTTCAATTTTCATTGATCAGTAGGATTAAGTTAATAAAAATGGCTCTCTTACCAAAAGTAATTTACAGATTCAATGCAATTCTCATCAAAATTAGAAAACAAATTTTACAGACTTTGAAAGCGCAGTTCTCAAGTTTATATGGGAAACTAAAAAAAAAAAAAAAAAAAAAAAAAAAAAAAACAAAACAAAAAAAAAAAAAAAAAGAAAGAAAGCCAGGATAGCTACAACAATCCTGAACAAGAAAAGAACTTCTGGAGAAATCACCATCCCTGACTTCAAGCTGTACCACAGCATAATAGTGATAAAAAAACTGCATGGTATTGGTTCAAATACAGACAGGTTTAGGACTGGAGTTGAAAAAGAGTTCTAGAAAGAAGCCACAGACTTATGAACACTTTTTTTTTAAAAAAAAGGACATGAAACCATACAAGAAAAAAATGAGATCATCTTCAGCAAATGATGCTGATCTAACTGGATGAATACATATGGAAGGAAACAAATAGATTTATATTATCACCGGGCACAGCAGGCTTTCTCAAACTCATTTTAAAAATAGATTCATGGGTACATGGCCAAAAACCTTTGAAAAGCCACTGTCTATCAAGAGTGGAAGCTTTTCTCTTTCTTTCTTTCTTTCTTTCTTTCTTTCTTTCTTTCTGTCTTTCTCTTTCTTTCTTTCTTTCTTTCTCTCTCTCTCTCTCTCTCTCTCTCTCTCTCTCTTTCTTTCTTTCTTTCTTTCTTTCTTTCGAGTTGGGAGCCTTAATGACTGTTTCTATTTCTTTAGGGATTATGGGATTGTTTAGATCATTTATCTGATCCTAATTTAACTTTGGTATCATGTATCTGTCTAGAAAATTGTTCATATCATCTAGGTTTTCCAATTTTTATAGTAGGATCTGATGATTTTTTTGATTTCCTCAGTATGCCTTCCTTTTCCTTTCTGATTTTGCTGATTTGGATACTATATCTGTACCCTCTTGTTAGTTTGGCTAAGGTTTCTCTATCTTGTTGGTTTTTTCAAAGAAGCAGTTCCTGGTTTTGTTGATTCTTTGTATAGTTCTTTTTGTTTCTATTTGGTTGATTCCAGCCCTGAATTTGATTATTTCCAGCCATATACTCCTCTTGGTTGTATTTGCCTATTTTTGTTCTAGAGCCTTCAGCTGTGCTGTTAAGTTGTTAGTGTATGCTCTTTCCAGTTTTTGGAGGCACTCAGAGCAATGAGTTTTATTTTAGCACTGCTTTCATTGTGTCCCATAAGTTTAGGCATGTAGTGCTTTCCTTTTCATTAAATTCTAAAAAGTCTTTAATTTCTTTCATTATTCCTTCCTTGACCAAATTACCTTTGAGTAGAACGTTGTTAGGTTTCCATGT
The DNA here is from genome assembly GCA_964023405.1 of Apodemus agrarius. NCBI lineage: Eukaryota > Metazoa > Chordata > Mammalia > Rodentia > Muridae > Apodemus > Apodemus agrarius. The sequence continues at coordinate 50,366,562 of OZ030007.1, read as the reverse complement.
GTGACTATCTGTTGTTTTAGTTATTATTTTTTTTAAATTTTTTTTTATTTTTTATTGTATATATTCTATATTTACAATTCATTTCCCTTTTTCTGGTTCCCCACCCCCAAAGGTCCCACATCTCCTTTTCCCTCCCCCTGCTCCCGCATCCACCCCCTCCCACTTTACTGTTCTTGTACTCTCCCACAATGATGTTTTGGTCCATTCTAGCACCAGTGTCCACTCCTTTCTTCTTGTGAGACATCAATTGATATGTGATTTGTGTCTTTGGTGTTCCAAGCTTCTAGGCTAATATACACTTATCAGTGACTGTATACCATGGGTATTCTTTTGAGACTGGGTCACCTCACTTAGTAAGACATTCTCCAGCTCCATCCATTTCTCTAAGAATTTCATGAATTCATTGTTTCTAATGGCTGTATAGTACTCCATTGTGTATATATACCACATTTTTTGTATCCATTCCTCTGTTGAGGGACATCTGGGTTCTTTCCAGCTTCTGGCTATTATATATAAAGCTGCTATGAACATAGTGGAGCATGTATCCTTATTGCATGCTGGTGAATCTTCTGGGTATATTCCCAGGAGTGGTATGGCTGGGTCCTCCGGAAGTATCACGCCCAGTTTTCTGAGGAACCGCCATACTGATTTCCAGAGTGGTTGTACCAGCTTGCATTCCCACCAGCAGTGGAGGAGTGTTCCTCTTTCTCCACATCCTCGCCAACACCTGATGTCTTCTGAGTTTTTAATCTTAGCCATTCTGACTGGTGTGAGGTGAAATCTCAGGGTTGTTTTAATTTGCATTTCCCTAATGACTAGTGATGTTGAACATTTTTTAAGGTGTTTCTCAGCCATCCGAATTTCTTCAGGTGAAAAGACTCTGTTTAGCTCTGTACCCCATTTTTGGATAGGGTTATTTGGTTGTCTGGGGTCTAACCTCTTGAGTTCTTTGTATACATTGGAGATTAGCCCTCTGTCAGATGTGGGGTTGGTGAAGATTTTTTCCCAATTTGTTGGTTGCCGATTTATCCTTTTGACAGTGTCTTTTGCCTTACAGAAACTTTGTAGTTTTATGAGGTCCCATTTGTCTATTCTTGCTCTTAGAGCATAAGCAATTGGTGTTCTGTTCAGGAATTTTTCCCCTGAGCCAATGTCCTCAAGGGTCTTCCCCAGTTTCTTTTCTATTAGTTTTAGTGTGTCTGGTTTTATGTGGAGGTCTTTGATCCACTTGGAGTTGAGCTTAGTGCAAGGAGATAAGAGTGGATCAATTCTCATTCTTCTGCATGTTGACCTCCAGTTGAGCCAGCACCATCTGTTGAAAAGGCTATCTTTTTTCCACTGGATGTTTTCAGCTCCTTTGTCGAAGATCAATTGGCCATAGATGTGTGGGTTCAATTCTGGGTCTTCGATCCTATTCCATTGATCCGCTTCCCTGTCACTGAACCAATACCATGCAGTTTTTAATACCACTGCTCTGTAATATTGCTTGAGGTCCGGGATATTGATTCCCCCAGAAGTTCTTTTGCTGTTGATGATAGTTTTAGCTATCCTGGGTTTTGTGTTATTCCAGATGAATTTGAGAATTGCTCTTTCTAGCTCTATGAAGAACTGAGTAGGGATTTTGATGGGAATTGCATTGAATCTGTATATTGCTTTGGGCAAGATTGCCATTTTGACTATATTAGTCCTGCCAACCCACGAGCATGGAAGATTTTCCCATTTTCTGATGTCTTCTTCAATTTCCCTCTTCAGAGACCTGAAGTTTTTGTCATATAAATCTTTCACATGTTTGGTTAGCGTCACTCCAAGATACTTTATATCATTTGTGGCTATTGTGAAGGGTGTCATTTCCCTAATTTCTTTCTTGGCCTGCTTATCCTTCACGTATAGGAAGGCTACTGATTTACTTGAGTTGATTTTATAGCCAGCCACTTTGCTGAAGTTGTTTATCAGTTGCAGGAGTTCTCTGGTGGAGGTTTTTGGGTCACTTAAGTAAACTATCATATCATCTGCAAATAGTGATAGTTTGACTTCTTCCTTTCCGATTTGTATCCCTTTGACTTCCCTCTGTTGTCGAATTGCTCTAGCTAGTACCTCAAGTACTATATTGAAGAGATATGGCGAGAGGGGACAGCCTTGTCTAGTCCCTGATTTTAGAGGGATTGCTTCGAGTTTTTCTCCATTTACCTTGATGTTGGCTACTGGTCTGCTGTATATTACTTTTACTATGTTTAGATATGGTCCTTGAATTCCTGTTCTTTCTAGGACCTTTAGCATGAAAGGATGCTGAATTTTGTCAAATGCTTTTTCAGCATCCAATGAGATGACCATGTGGTTTTTTTCTTTGAGTTTGTTTATGTAGTAGATTTCGTTGATGGATTTCCGTATATTGAACCATCCCTGCATCCCTGGGATGAAGCCAACTTGATCATGGTGAATGATCGTTTTGATGTGTTCTTGGATTCGGTTGACAAGTATTTTGTTTAGTATTTTTGCATCGATATTCATAAGAGAAATTGGCCTGTAGTTCTCTTTCTTAGTTGGATCTTTGTGTGGTTTTGGTATCAGGGTAATTGTGGCTTCATAGAATGAGTTGGGTAGTGTTCCTTCTGTTTCTATTTTGTGGAATAATTTGAAGAGTATCAGTATCAGGACTTCTTTGAAGGTCTGATAGAATTCTGTACTAAAACTGTCTGGTCCTGTGCTCTTTTTGGTTGGAAGACTGTCTATGACCTTTTCTATTTCTTTGGGGGTTATGGGTCTGTTTAGACGATCTATTTGATCCTGGTTTAATTTTGGTATTTGGTAACTGTCGAGGAAATTGTCCATTTCCTCCAGATTCTCCAGTTGTGTTGAGTATAGGTTTTTGTAGTAGGATTTGATGATTTTTTGAATTTCCTCAGTTTCTGTTGTTATATCTCCCTTTTCATTTCTAATTTTGTTAATTTGAATACTGTCTCTGTGCCCTTTAGTAAGTCTGGCTAGGGGTTTATCTATCTTGTTGATCTTCTCAAAGAACCAGCTCCTGGTTTTGTTGATTCTTTATATGGTTCTCTTTATTTCAACTTGATTGATTTCAGCCCTGAGTTTGATGATTTCCTGTCTTCTACTCCTCCTGGGTAAAATTGCTTCTTTTTGTTCCAGAGCTTTCAAGTGCGCCATTAAGTTGCTAGTATATGCTCTCTCCTGTTTCTTTTTGGAGACACTCAGAGCTATGAGTTTTACTCTAAGCACTGCTTTCATTGTGTCCCATAGATTTGGGTATGTTGTGCCTTCATTTTCATTAAGTTCTAAGAATTCTTCGATTTCTTTCTTTATTTCTTCCTGGACTAAGGTATCATTGAGTAGAATATTGTTCAGCCTCCAAGCGTATGGGGATTTTCTGTTGTTTTTGTTGCTATTAAAGAACACTCTTACTCCATGTTGATCTGATAAGAGGCATGGGATTAGTTCGATCTTTTTATATTTGTTGAGATCTGTCTTGTGTCCAATTATATGGTCGATTTTGGAGAAGGTACCATGAGGGGCTGAGAAAAAGGTATAGTCTTTTGCTTTAGGGTGAAATGTTCTATATATATCTGTTAAATCCAATTGCTCCAAAGTTTCGATGAGTTTCTCTGTGTCTCTGTTTAGTTTCTGTTTTCCTGGTCGGTCCACTGTAGATAGTGGAGTATTGAGGTCCCCCACAATCATTGTGTTAGGTGCAATGTGTGCTTTGAGCTTTAGTAAGGTTTCTTTTACAAATGAGGTTGCCCTTACATTCGGAGCGTAGATGTTTAGAATTGTGAGTTCCTCTTGGTGGATTCTTCCTTTGACTAGCAGGAAGTGACCTTCTGTGTCTCTTTTGATGACTTTGGGTTGAAAGTCAATTTTATCTGATATTAAAATGGCTACTCCAGCTTGCTTCCTGTGACCATTTGCTTGCAAAATTGTCTTCCATCCTTTTACTCTAAGGTAGTGTTTGTCTTTGACTCTGAGGTGTATTTCCTGTAAGCAGCAAAATGTAGGGTCCTGTTTCCGTATCCAGTCTGTTAGTCTATGTCTTTTTATTGGGGAGTTGAGTCCATTGATGTTAAGAGATATTAAGGAATAGAGATTATTACTTCCTGACATTTTTGATGTTATTTTTGTTTTTTGAGTAGTTATCTTCCTTTGAGTTTGATGGAAGAAGTTTACTGTCTTGCTTTTTCTTGGGTGCCATTTCCTTCCTTGTGTTGGAGTTTTCCTCCTATTATCCTTTGTAGAGCTGGGTTAGTGGAAAGATATTGTGTAAATTTGGTCCTGTCATGGAATATTTTGATTTCTCCATCTATGTTGATTGAGAGTTTTGCTGGGTATAGTAGTCTTGGCTGACATTTGTTTTCTCTTAGGGTCTGCATGAGGTCTGCCCAGGATCTTCTAGCTTTCATGGTTTCTGGAGAGAAGTCTGGTGTGATTCTGATAGGTCTTCCTTTATATGTTACTTGGCCCTTTTCTCTTACTGCCTTTAATATTCTTTCTTTGTTTAGTACATTTGGGGTTTTGATTATTATGTGACGGGAGGTGTTTCTGTTCTGGTCCAGTCTGTTTGGAGTTCTGTAGGCTTCTTGTACGTTCATGGGCATCTCTCTCTTTAAGTTAGGAAAGTTTTCTTCCATAATTTTGTTAAAGATATTTGCTGGCCCTTTAAGTTGTAGATCTTCACTCTCATCTATCCCTATAATCCTTAGGTTTGGTCTTCTCATTGTGTCCTGGATTTCCTGGATGTTTTGGGTTACAAGCCTTTTGGATTTTGCGTTTTCTTTGACTGTGGAGTCAATGGTTACTATGTTATCTTCAGCATCGGAGATTCTTATTTCTATCTCTTGTATTCTGTTGTTTATGTTTGCATCTATGACCCCTGTTTTCTTCCCAAGGTTTTCTATCTCCAAGGTTGCCTCCTTTTGTGATTTCTTAGTTGTTTCTACCTCTGTGTTCAGATCTTGGATGGTTTTGCTCAGTTCCATCATTTTTTTGTTTGTATTTTCATGTAATTCTTTAATATATTTTTGTGCTCCCTCTTTCATGACTTCTGACTGTTGTTTCAAGTTCTCCTGCATTTCTTTAAATGATTTTCTCACTTCCTCTTTATTGGTTTCTGTCTGATGGCCCATATTCTCCTGGAGTTCTTTAAGTGTTTTTTGTGTTTGGATTATAAGAGCTTCTACTCTATTGATATTCCCCTGCATTTCTTTAAGAGATTTGTTTATGTCTTTTTTGTGTTCCTCTAGGAGCATCATGACCTGTGCTTTTATATCTAACTCTTGTTTTTCTGGTGTGCTGGGGTATCCTGGACTTGCTGTGGTTGGCAAATTCGGTTCAGATGGTGCCATATTGCCTTGATTTCTGTTAATAACGTTCCTACTTAACGTTCCTACGTTTGCCTTTTGCCATCTCTTTATCTCTGGCGTTAGTTGGTCTTATTGTAGATTGCGCCCTGCTGAAAGCACAGCACACCTGTCCCCAGGAGACAGATCCCTTCTGGCAGCTTGTCTGTGCTGGACTGTGCTCGCTCTGAGTCCAGGTCCCTGACTCCAGCTGCTAGAGTTCTGAGCTGTGCTTGAGGCGGCCAGGTGGCCCCTCGCTGCTAGTCCGCTCAGAGAGCTGGTCCAGGCCGGTAGTCTGCACCCGCAGCTGAGCTTTCTGTGCCCGGATCTCCTGCAGAGCTAAGCTAAGCTATAACTCTGGCCACGCACCTGATTCCAGCTGCTCACTGTGTCCAGTGTGCCCGCTGTTTGCGCGCGGGGGTCTGGGGCAAGATGGCTGCCCCTGCTGAAAGCACTGCGTGGCCTTGGCTGAGCTGCTCGTACCCGGCTCTGCTGCTCCCTTCTAGCTGCGTTGTCTGTGCTGGACTATGCTCGCTCTGAGTCCAGGCTCCTGACTCCAGCAGCTAGAGTGCCGAGCTGTGCCCCGTGGCGGCCTGGTGGCCCCTGGCTGCTAGTCCTCTCAGAGAGCTGGTCCCGGCTGGTAGTCTGCACCAGTAGCTGAGCTTTCTGTGTTTTTGTTATTATTGAAGACCAGCCTTAGTCCTAGATGTCCCTCAACAAAATAATGGATACAGAAAATGTGGTATATTTACACAATGGAGTACTACTCAACTATTAAAAACAATGAATTCATGAAATTCTTAAGCAAATGGATGGAGGTAGAAAATATCACCCTGAGTGAGGTCACCCGATCACAAAAGAACACACATGGTATGCACTCACTGATGAGTGGATATTAGTCCAAAACCTTGGAATACCAAAGATACAATTCACAGACCACATGAAGAACAAGATGAAGACAAAAGTGTGGATACTTTGATCATTATTGGAAAGTGGATCAAAACACCCATGGCTTACAGTAAACCAGTAGAATAAGCATAGGGTCCTCAGTGGAAATGCTAAAGAAAGGGCCCAAGGAGCTGAAGACCTTTGCAGTCCCATAGAAGGAACAATAAATAATATGTACCAATCAGTACCCCCAGAGCTCCCAGGGACTAAACCACCAACCAAAGAATATGCATGGAGGGACTCATAGCTCCACCTACATATGTAGCAGAAGATGACCATTTCAGACATCAATGAGAGGAGAGGCCATTGGTCCTGTGAAGGCTTGATTCCATAGAATAGGAGAATGCAGGTCAGAAAATTTGGACAGGGGGAATGGAATAGGGGATTTTCAGAGGGGTAACATGGAAGGGGGATACCATTTAAAATATAAACAAAGCAAATATCTAATTTAAAAAAAGATTAAAAAAGAATGGAAGCATTGTCATGAACTTAATAAGGTAGTACCAGAAAGAAGCTATTGACATACTGAGAAAATTTAGTGGGGCTACAGAAATTAGTTTTGATATTGCATATGTTTTTTTCTCAAGTAGGCAAACCTCACTTTATTGTTGGGCCTTATTTGGCCACATACTGAGGCCTAGTTTAGAAACGAGTCTAGGTCACTTCTGTACTGTAGTGACTCAGCACGACCTGCTTAAGTCTGTTCTTGCCTAGCTACCACTAATGTTAAATAACTTTATTAGCCCTGTCAGTCACCCCATATGCTCCGTCATCCTTCCCTGCCCCCACATCATCTCACCTCACTGAAAATCCCTGCCTCCTCCCTCAACCCTATATAAACAGAAGACTGATACAATAAAAAGACTGCTTTGAGAGATGCCTGGCTCAGGTTGTATATTCTCTGGACAGCAACACTCACCATCCAGCTCATCCCCAGAGACACTAGGTTCTCTCCTCTCAGCCTAGACGTGCCAGCATAGAGCTGGCACTTTAAACAGCCAACTGCAAACAGGCTGAGCTATGTCAATTATAGAGATTTTGGGGACAGAAACACTACATGAGAGGAACAAAAAAGTGCATGGTAAAGTGTAAGGTGGCTGAGTTTCCTGCATTCATGAACACTCATTTCACCAAACTGACAGCAAGAAGAATATAACTTACCCACCTGTACTGGCTAGTTTGGTGTGTCAACTTGACACAGGCTGGAGTTATCATAGGAAAAGGAGCTTCACTTGGGGAAGTGCCTCTATGAGATCCAGCTGTGGGGCATTTTCTCAATTAGTGATCAAGTGAAGGAGGGCCCCTTGTGGGCGGTGCCATCTCTGGGCTGGTATTCTTGGGTTCTATAAGAGAGCAGGCTGAGCAAGCCAGGGGAAGAAAGCCAGTAAGTAACATCCCTCCATGGCCTCTGCATCAGCTCCTGCTTCCTGACCTGCTTGAGTTCCAGTCCTGACTTCCTTTGGTAATGAACAGCTGTGTGGAAGTGAAAGCTGAATAAACCCTTTCCTCCCCAACTTGCTTCTTGGTCATGATGTTTGTGCAGGAATAGAAACCCTGACTAAGACACCACCTACTAACTATTATTTGCTAAATTACTATTGCAAGAAGCAACAGAAAATGCAGTTTGCTATATATGTGTATGTAGAAATAGTATATGCCATTATCACACACACAAACACACACACACACCACACCCCCACCCCCACACACACTTGATGTATTTGCTCTCATATAACTCATGTAACTCACAATGAGAGTAGCATGCTGCCAGAGGGAGCAACAGGGAGAAAAACACAATCTCACTATCATTGTGTTGCAACAGAATGAAGCCTAAAATTCCTGAGTAAAATACAAAGGGCTTTGGTTCAGAGAATATCCAACCTGAGCCAGGCATCTGTCAAAGCAGAAATGTGCATTAGAATGATAGAATCCATTATTTATACTATAAGACTTTCTCTGTATAGTACTATTTATTGTTCTTTCACTATTCTTGTTCTCTTCTGCTTTGTACCTATGCTGTTTCAGTGTCTTCTTAAAATAGCATGCTTATATACATATAAACATATATACACATATATGTTTATATATGTGTGTGTGTATATATACACATATATACATATATAAAACATGTATATATATAACATATATATATAACATATATAAATAAAACACACACACACGCACACACACACACACACACACACACACATATATATGTATATATACATATATATATGTTCCAACACCTTTGAACAAAGGTATGGAAACTAGAGGATGACTTGACTTATAAAGCATAGGTTGTTTTCTCATTTCAGAAACTTAAAATTTATATCCAGCTAAATTTAACACTCAAAATTTAAAAACACAATAAAGATGCTCACATGTAAATAATATATAACATAATTTGCTATCAGTAGAAATCCATCATTAAAAACTATAACACATATTCAGGCTGAAGCACAACTATAAATGCTATAAAATTTATCAAGTTGTGAAAGTAATAATGAATGAATGTACAAGTTTGTTCATTTAGAAAAAACACTGAATGTGAAAAACCTCAGATCATCTTGTTAAACCTAATTGGTGAAGCTTGATTTTTTGGGCTATGTTCCAGTTGTACTGAATGAATTCATCTCAAGGTTTATGTTTCTATACATGGTATGTGAAATATAATACAATTCTACATCCTCATTAATAACACATATATAAAGATGTGATAATTTTCACTTAATTAAAATTGTACAATAGGCCAATTGTTAAAATTATCAAACTTATATTAGCAAATTTCAATACGTGTTTATGTTTAATCTATATTCTATGACCACAAGTGTGCTGTCACTCTTATGATCTTTACAAAAAGACAAAGTAGTTTTCAGAACAAATGTATATGATGTGTATGTAAGAGTACAGACTGGGGTATGCCCCAGCATATATGTGGAGATCAGATAGCATTCAGTTTTCACTATACTCTATGAGGTCTTAGGATTACACTCAGGTTTTGAGTTTACCTGGATTGTACATTTATCTGATAAGCTGTCTAGGTAGCTATTGGTGAATATTTTATAAATAATGTTGTTCTACATTTGCGTTCCCTTCTTGGGAACTTACACCAAAAAATTCCATTTTTTTTCCAAATCTAAAGTTATAAATTTCACTTAGGGTCTACAAAGCACTAATATATGCTTATTAAATTTCATTGATATATTTTGTTTTATAGACAGTCATGAAAGTATAAACTGCACCATTTTCATAATTTTATGATTTTCTGTGCTAAAACTCTTTTCACATATATCTACTTCACTGAAATTTATTAAAACAAATACAGTTGGAATTATAGCATTCCATTAAGTGTTCATAATACTAAATTTTAAGAGAGCGATATGTTGTCATTTCAGTTATTTTAATCATGTGGGCTAGAAAATTTCACCAAGACCTGGAATTTGGATATGATATCTCTGTCTTCTTAAATGAAAGAAAGAATTCATAACAAATTTAAGGCCTTCACAAATGTATAAGATGATATAATCTATTAAAGATATATTAAATAAAAATTTACAATTATTTTTATCTAATGGTACAAAATTTAATTTTAATATAGAGAATATAAAGAATATACATTTTTGGCTGACAGCATCATCATACATTAATGCCCATGAATGTATAATGTGGCTCAGGCCTAATTTCAATGAAGCCAGTGGCATGTGGAATAACAACAAAGTCACCTCCTTTTTCCACTAAGGAAAGTTCGTAATGGGCAATACCTTTTGGGGTTGTCTGTAAGTAGAGATATCACATGAAATTTCAACAGCAATATGTGAGATTAAAATGAAAAGAGGGCTAGTTTTGAAATTAACTTTAAAAATAGTCTCTGGTATGAATATTTGATGAAAACTGGTTCCACCAATTAGCTTCTGGGTGTGCAGAGACCTGATAGTGGGATGCTGCCTGAGGCACACATGACATGATGAGAATAAGCAGCTCTGAAGGAGTCAGAAGACAGCGTGTAACAGGAACACAGATGAAGCTCCTTGGGCTTAATCAGTGAGTTCTTTTAAAATTTGTCATAAGATTGTAAACTAAATTCTCCATGGTTGGATCAGTGAAAGTGCCTGGATACCCACATACAAGAGGCCTGGCAACAGATGTTGGTATTTATTCTCACCCTATGGACTCTGTCATCTGAACTTACTATTCCTTCCTTCAAAACAAATGTTCACTGGAGTTTAGAATAGAGAAGAAATGACTGTCTCTGAATGGAACTTTCCTTGAATCGGGAGATCCCAAAGCCCATGTACAGAGAACGTTTTGTTAGTTTAATTTTTATTCAGGGAAATATGTCTAAAGTTTTATATATTTTTCCCTTCAGAAGTTGTCAAGCTTAATGAAGAACTTGGACTTTTGCAATGTTGCAATGAAAACAGGAGAGCTAATTAGTGCATTTTTCAATTTTGTAGAAAATATATTTTAATATTTTTGAAACTCAATGTTTTGAAAGTGCGCAACTCACTCAGACTGGCTATCAGCTTTTAATTTCACCAATTATTTTTCAGTGACCATTACATGTTAGTGAACATTTTGATTAGGTAGTTCTCACTTAGATACTATATTGTTCAGAACACGGGAATATCATTTTTATTCAATTAATATGTCTCACATTCTAAATGTAACATAAAATATCATGATTTATTCTTTGAGATCTTATAGTGAATGATATCATAATATAATGGAGAAAAACTGTAATAAAATGATGTATAAATCAACCTTATATGACAAATATTTTGGATTCATGTGTTTATCTCTAATAATTTATGGTTCTTAATATATCATTTTAACTTTTTTCTGGAGATAAATTATGAAAAACATAACTATATTCATATAAATTTAATTGCATTTAGGTATTTATCTTCTTTTAATAATTGTCCTTTTTCAGTAATTAATTATTTACTTTACATCCCAATCACAGCTCCCATTCTCTGCTTTCTTCCCAGTTCCTAGTTTGCTCTTCTCCTCCCCTCAACCCCCTTCCATTTCTCCAGAGAGGGGGAGGATTACCCATGGATATCAACCCCCCATAGCATATCACTTTATAGTAGAACTAGCTGAGTCTTTGTGGAGAGCGGGTGTGGCAGTAGCCTTAAGACAACACCTGGAGGCCTGCCAAGTCGGATGACTAAGCACCTGACTTCTTCCTGCTCCTGAGTAGGCCACACCTCTTTTGGGCACTGCGCAGGTGTAGCCAATGACGTGTGATCAGACCATCTATGTGGACCAATCAGAGAAGACTGGTGATGTGGACTGATGGGGCGGACTTAGAGAGGATATAAAAGGACTGGAGAAGGGGAGTGGGGAGCTATTTTCCTGCATGTAGGTTTCAAGGTTGCTGATTAAAAACCGCATTGAGAAGAACGCTGTGTGGTCGCTCTTTTCTGCTGGTCAGAGATAGCAGCAGCAAGTCTTCTGTTGAGGCTAGACAAGGCAACCAAGTTAGAGGAAAGGGGTTCAAAGGCAGACAATAGAGTCAAAGGCAGCCCCTGTTCCTGCTGTTAAGGCGTCCACAAATATATGGACCTACACATCAGTTTCATATGTGTAGGGGGCCATAGTTCCCTCCCATGCTTGCTTTCTTGTTGCCAGTTCAGTATCAGTGAGCCTCTTTGGGTCAAGGTTAGTTGATTCTGTAAGTTATCTTGTAGTGTTCTAGATCTCTCTGGCTTTGGTAATCCTTCATTTCCCGCTTCCAAAAGATTCTCAGTGCTCTGCCTAATGTTTGAATGTAGGTCTCTGTTTCTGTTTTCATCAGCTGCTGGGGAAGCCTCTCCAATAACAGCTACACTCAGCTCCTCTCTGCAAATAAAGGAGAATATAATTAATAGTGTCAGGGTCATGCGTTTTCACATGGCACTGTTCTCAAGATGAGCCAGTAATAGGTTATCCTTATCTTCAGTTTTTGTTCTCTTTTTATCCTTGTAGGCAGAACAAATTGTGGGCCTAAGGTTTTGTGGCTAGAAAGTCTTACCTGGTTATAGAAGGTGAGCATTTTACCTTTTAAATTCTTATTTCTAGGAGTCTTAGCTAGAGTATTCCTCATAGATTCCCAGGAGTTTCCATTGTTGTAAGTTTCTAGCTTCTCCCAGAGATGCCTTTCCTGCACTGATTCCAGTTCTGTCTTCCTGTTCTCTCACCCAGTGTCCTCTCCACACACAATACCTACCTATCAACTTCTCCATTAAGATCTCTCCCTCCACCAAACATGAAGTTGGTTTTATTTTCTCTTCTCAGTGAGATTCACCTATCCTCCCTTTGTCCCTACATTTTACTTATCTTCTTTGAATCTGTAAATTGTAACATGTTTAGTCTGTATTTATAGCTAATACATACTTATATGTGAGTACATACTTCATTTGTCTTTCTGTGTCTTGTTTATCTCACTCAGGATGTTATTTTCTAGTTCTATCCATTTAGATGCAAATTTCATGATGTCATAACTTTTAATAGCTGAGTAATATTTTATTTATAAATATACTACATTTTCTTTATATATCTTTCAGCTGAGTGAAATCTAGGCTGTTTCCACATTCTGGAAAATAAGAATGCTGCTGTGAACATAATTGCTGTGAACAAAATGTATCATTTTGCTATCGTGGAACATCTTTTGGAAATATGTAAAGGAATGTTGTAGGTGGGTATTGAAATAGGATTATTCCCAACGTTCTAAGAAACAGTAAAATTAATTTCCAAAGTGATTATACAAATTTACATTCCTACCAGCAATGCTGAAGTATTCCATTTGATCCACATCATTGCCAGCATGAGCTGTCTCTTGAAATTTTGATCTTAGCCATTCCAAAAGGTAAAAGATGGAATCTCAGAATCATTTGATTTCCATTTTCCTGATGACTAACATTTCTTTAAGTGATTTTCAGACAGAGTATTTTGTCAATAATTCTCTATTTATCTCTGTACCCAGTTTTTAATTGGGTTATTTGGTTTGTTGATATTCATTTTCTTGAGTTCCTTATATATTTTGCATATCAGCAATCTGTTGTATGAAAGTTTGGTGAAGACCTTTCACCATTCTTTATCCTACCATATTGTTCTATTAACAGTGTCCTTTCCTTTAAAGAATGTTTTCAGTTTTGTGAAATCCCATCTATTAATTTTTTATCTTAGTGTCCTCTATAAGATTTACTGCATCTTGTTGTATGTTCAGATAGTAGATCTACTTAGATCCACTTAGACTTGAGTTTTGTGCAGGATAATAAATATTGATCTACTTGCATTCTTCTACAGACAGACAGACACCCAGTTAGAGCAGCACCACTTGATGAGGATGCTTTCTTTTTGCCTTGTATAGTTTTGGATTCTTTGTTAAAAATCAAGAGTCCATATGTGTGTGGGTATACTTCTGTGTCTTTAATTTGTTTCCATGAATCAACCTCTTTGTTTTTGTGCCAATATATATTGCTATCACTCTGTACTATAGCTTGAACTCTGGGATGCTAATGCACCCAGAACTCTTTTATTGTACAGGATTGTTTCATCTACCCTTGCTTTTCTGTTTCCACTCTAACCCTGAGTAATTTTGTTTCATGGCCTGTGACAATTTATGTCAGAATTTTAATGCAAATTACATTGAATCTGTAGATTGCATTTGCAAAGATGGCTATTTTTTACTATGTAAACACTGCCATTCAATGAGTATGGGAAAACTTTCCATCTTCTAATATTTTCTTCAATTTCTTCAAAGAATTTAAGTTATAGACCTCATACAGGTCTTTCCTTTGTTTGGATAGATATTTTATATTATTTGTGGCTTTTGTTAAGGGTGCTGTTTCCCTAATTTCTTTCTCAGCCTATTTGTCAATTGTATAAAGGAGTGCTATTGACATTTTAGTCAATTTTGTTTCAGTTACTTTACTACAGGTGTTTGCCAGATATAGAAGTTCTGGTAGAATTTTTGGTGTTATTTTGTATACTATCATTTACAAATACCTATATTTTGACTTCTTCATTTCTAATTTATATCCCTCTGATTTCCTTTAGCTGTCTTATTTCTGTTGCTAAAACTTCATTTACAATATTGAGTAGATATGAAGAGGGGCAGCCTTATCTTGTCTCTTATTTCAGTGCAATTGCTTTAAGTTCCTCTATGTTTAATTTAATATGGCTATAGGCTTGTTGTACATTGCTTTTATTGTTTTTAGATAAGTGCTTTGTATTCCTGTTCAGTCCAAGATTGTTATCAAGGAGTGTTTGATTTTGTCACATGGTTTAACAGCATCAATGAATTGATCATGTGTGTTTTTTTTAATTATCTTCACTTTACATGTATGTATTTTCATATATGTTCAACTACCTCTCCCTCTCTGGGATGAAACTACTTCAATCATTGTGGATAATATTTTTATGTGTTCTTGGAAACATTTTGCAAGTATTTTATTGAGTATTTTCTGTTTATAATTTACTGAATATCATCTTCATTTACATTGCCAATAGAAAAACTTTTCTTGATTTCCCTCCTCCCCAAAGATCCTCAACCCATCCTCCCACCCCCTGCCTCCATGTATATGTCCCTCCACCAGACCCAATCCCACCTCCCCACCCAGACATCCCCATGCTGGGGCATCTATTGACCCTTCACCTTACCAAGGACCACTCCTCCCACTGATGCCCAACAAGGCATTCCTCTGCCATATTTTTGGCTGGAACCATGTGGACACCCTGGTTGATGATTCAGTCCCCAGTAGTCCTGGGGCATCTGGGTGGCCAAAATCATTGTTCTTCTCATGGGGCTGCAAACTCCTTCAGTTCCCCCAGACTACCCTCTAGCTCCTCCATTGCGGACTCCACGCCCAGTCCATCAGTGATCATAAGGGAAACTGGTCTGAAGTTCTTTAAGTTGAGTCTTTGTATAGTTTAGGCATCAGGGTGACTGTGGCCTCTTAGAATGAGTTTGTCAGTGTGCCTTCTGTTTCTATTTTCTGGAATAGTTTGATGAGTATTGGTATGAGTTCTTCTTTTAAAGTCTGGTAGAATTATGAACCAAAACTACCTGGCCCTAGGCTTTATGTTATGGAAGCCTTTTAATTGCTGCTTATATTTCCGTTGGAGGGCTATAAGTCTATTAAAATTGTTTACCTGATCTTGACTTAAGTTCTGTAATTGATATGTGTCAAGAAAAAAATCAGCTTTTGTAAATTTTCTAATTTTGTGTCATACAGGTTTTTGAAGTAAGAATTAATTATTTTTTGTATTTCCTTAGGTTCAGTTGCAATGTCCCCTTTTCATTTTACATTTTGCTATTTTAAATATTTTCCCTCTGCCTTTTAGTTAGTTTGGCTAAGTGTTTGTTTCTCTTCCTGATTTTATTTTTTGAAAACCAGTTCTTGGTTTCATTGATTCTTTATATTGTTGTCTTTGTTTCTAATTTATTGATTTAAGCTCTGAGTTTATTTTCTTCCATGTATTCCTTTAACAATTTTCTTGACAATGAAAATCAAAGCTGGACAGTGGTAGCACATGCCTTTAATCCCAGAACTTGAGAGGCAAGGGCAGGTGGATTTCTGAGTTTGAGGCCAGCCTGGTCTACAGAATGAGTTTCAAGACAGCCAGCACTACACAGAGAAACCCTGACTTTAAAAAAAAAAACAACAAAAAATAATCACAATGTTACCATAATAGAAATTTATTTTATCTGATGAAATTGCAATATTTACTGCTGTTTGTGGACAATGACAGTAGATCTGAAAATATAGTTATTTATTTTCACAAAATATATAAATGGCACTCTTTTCCACAGTACACAAAAAGTATGATGCTGAAATGAATTTGCAATAATTAAAATTCTTTTTTCATATATTTTTCATTTTCTATATTTTTTGTTTACATTCCAAAGGCTTTCCCCTTTCCCAGTTCCCCCCTCACCATATGTCCCATAAGTCCTCTTCCCTTAGCCCAATCCCCAACCCCCCTGCCTTGTCTCTGTTCTGATTCTCTCTTACAAAACTAGATACAGTCTTTTCAAGACCAGGGTCCTTTCCTTCCTTCTTCTTGGGAATATTTTGATTAGCTAATTGTACCTTGAGTATTCAGAACTTTTGGGCTCATTAATATCCACTTATCAGTGATTGCATTTCATGTGTATTCTTTTGTAATTGGGTTAACTCACATTCTTATCAAATAATTTGGTTCTTCATATGAGAGATGATGAAATATTTAGTTGCCTCCCTACATCTGTCTCATTTAATTCAATACAGTATTTTGCAGTTACGTGGATGTTGCTGTGAATCACAAGACTATTCTTTTCAAGGACAATAATATTTAAATATATGATTTATGCTGTGGCTGAACACCAATGCTGCGTTCTGCAACCAGCTCGCCGGCCCCTGGACTAGCAGTAGCGGCGAGCCTCCATATTGCAACCAGGACACAGCTGGAAAGGCCCAGGCTCTGTGGGACATCCCCGCGCCCACCCTCTGGCCGAGCACCCGAGGCTGCCTTCTGCAACCAGCTCGCAGGCCCCTGGACCAGAGGTAGCGGCGGGCCTCCATACTGCAAACAGGACATAGCTGGAAAGGCCCAGGCTCTGTGGGACATCCCCCCTGCCCTCTGGCCGAGCACTGAGTCTGCGTTCTGCAACCAGCTCGCCGGCCCCTGGACCAGCAATAGCGGCTGGCCTCCATATTGCAACCAGGACACAGCTGGAAAGACCCAGGTAGACACCCCTTCCAGGGCTACCCTCACGGGGAATCTGCTAGGCTATCGGAGCCAAGCAGGCCGAGTTCCTTGCAACCAGGACACAGCTGGAGAAGCCCAGGTAGACAGACTCCAACAGGGGCTACAATCGCATGGGTGGAAGCCAGCTTATGATCCCTTAAAGCAGCAGTCACACATATTCACCAGTAAAGAAACAACAGGTGAGCCAAGCCTCACAGGAGATTCAAATACGAGCCACTGACAACAAGGCCAACTAAAACCAGAAATAACCAGATGGCAAAAGGAAAACAAAGGAACGTTACTAACAAAAATCAAGGCAACATGACAGCATCTGAACCCAGTTCTCCAACAACAGGAATCCCTGGATACCCCAAAACACCAGAAAAACAAGACTTGGATATAAAATCACTGGTCAGGATGCTGGTAGCTGAACACATAGAAAAATCTCCTAAAGAAATAGAGGAGAAAATGGATCAAAAGTTAGAAGCCTTTACGAGGCAAATACAAAAATCACGTCAAGAAATTCAGGAGAAGATGGATCAAAGAGAAGAAGACAATAAGGAAGAAAGACAAAAGTCACTTAAAGAACTACAGAAGAACGTGGGCCAACAAGTAGAAGCTATGAAAGAGGAAGCACAAAAATCTATTAAAGAAATACATGAAAACACAATCAAGCAAGCGAAATATCTGAGCACATCCATCCAGATACTAAAAACAGAAGTAGAAACAACTACGAAATCACAGAGGGAGACAACATTGGAGATAGAAAACCTGGGGAAGAAATCAGGGGCCATAGACACAAGTATCAACAATAGAATACAAGAGATAGAAGACAGAATCTCAGAAGCCAAAGATACCATAGGAACCATTGATTCAACAGTCAAAGAAAATACTAAATGCATAAAGGTGGTAACCCAAAACATCCAGGAAATCCAAGACACTATGAGAAGACCAAACCTAAGGATTATAGGTATAGACGAGAGTGAAGATTTACAAGTTAAAGGGCCAGCTAATATCTTCTATAAAATTATGGAAGAAAACTTCCCCAACCTAAGGAGAGAGATGCCCATAAATATACAAGAAGCCTATAGAACCCCAGACAGACTGGACCAGAACAGAAATACATCCCGTCACATAATAATCAAAACTCCAAATGTAATAAACAAAGAAAGAATACTAAAGGCAGCAAGAGAAAAAGGCCAAGTAACATATAAAGGAAAACCTATCAGAATAACAACAGACTTCTCACCTGAGACCATGAAAGCTAGAAGATCCTGGGCAGATATCATGCAAACTCTAAGAGAACACAAACTTCAGCCAAAACTACTTTACCCAGCAAAACTCTCAATCGCCATTGATGGAGACATCAAGGTATTCCATGACAAAACCAAATTTGCAAGATATCTTTCCACAAATCCAGCCCTACAAAGGATAATAGGGGGAAAACACCAAGACAAGGATGGAAACTACACCCCGGAAGAAGCAAGATAGAAACCTCCTCTCATCAAACCCAAAAGAAGATAACCTCTCGAATATAAAAAAAAGTAAGATAAATAAATATAATTTCAAAAATGTCTGGAGGTAATAATTACTATTCCTTAATATCTCTTAACGTCAATGGACTCAATTACCCAATCAAAAGACATAGATTAACAGACTGGATACGGAAACAGCACCCTACATTTTGCTGCATACAGGAAACACATCTCAGTGTTAAAGAAAAACACTGCCTTAGAGTAAAAGGCTGGAAGACACTTTTACAAGCAAATGGTCTCAGGAAACAAGCTGGAGTAGCCATTCTAATATCAGATAAAATTGACTTTCAACCTAAAATCATCAAAAGAGACTCAGAAGGTCACTTCTTGCTGGCCAAAGGGAAAATCGACCAAGAAGAGCTCTCAATACTGAACATCTATGCTCCAAATGCAAGGGCAGCCTCATTCGTAAAAGAAACCTTACTAAAGCTTAAAGCACACATTACACCTAACACAATAATTGTGGGTGACTTCAACACTCCACTCTCCTCAATGGACGGATCAGGAAAGCAGAAACTAAACAGGGACACAGTGAAACTAATTGAAACTCTGGGCCAATTGGATTTAACAGATATATATAGAACATTTCATCCTAAAGCTAAAGAATATACCTTTTTCTCAGCACCTTCTCCAAAATAGACCATATAATCGGTCACAAGACAGATGTCAACAAATACAAGAAGATCGAGCTAATCCCATGCCTCCTATCAGATCACCATGGAGTAAGAGTGGTCTTCAATAGCAACAAAAACAACAGAAAGCCCACATACACATGGAAACTGAACAATACTCTACTCAATGACACCTTGGTCAAGGAAGAAATAAAAAAAGAAATCAAAGACTTTTTAGAATTCAATGAAAATGAAGGTACAACCTACCCAAATCTATGGGACACAATGAAAGCAGTGCTAAGAGGAAAACTCATACCTCTAAGTGCATCCAAAAAGAAACTGGAGAGAGCATACACTAGCAGCTTAACTGCACACCTTAAAGCCCTGGAAGAAAAACAAGTTAATTCACCCAGGAGTAGAAGACAAGAAATCATCAAACTCAGGGCTGAAATCAATCAAATAGAAACAAAGAGAACCATACAAAGAATCAACAAGACCAGGAGCTGGTTCTTTGAGAAAATCAACAAGATAGATAAACCCTTAGCTAGACTAACCAAAGGACACAGAGACAGTATACAAATTAACAAAATTAACAAAATTACAAATTAACCATACAAAGAATCAACAAGACCAGGAGCTGGTTCTTTGAGAAAATCAACAAGATAGATAAACCCTTAGCTAGACTAACCAAAGGACACAGAGACAGTATACAAATTAACAAAATTAGAAATGAAAAGGGAGACATAACAACAGAAACTGAGGAAATTCAAAAGATCATCAGATCCTACTACAAAGGACTATACTCAAAACAACTGGAGAATCTGGAGGAAATGGACGATTTCCTAGACAGATATCAAATACCAAAATTAAATCAGCATCAAGTAGACCAGCTAAATAGTCCCATAACCCCTAAAGAAATAGAAGGGGTTATAGAAAGCCTCCCAACCAAAAAAAGTACAGGACCAGATGGTTTTAGTGCAGAATTCTACCAGACCTTCAAAGAAGACTTAACACCAATACTCTCCAAACTATTCCACAAAATAGAGACAGAAGGGACACTGCCCAACTCATTCTTCGAAGCCACAATTAAGCTAATACCTAAACCACAAAAAGATCCAACAAAGAAAGAGAACTTCAGGCCAATTTCTCTTATGAATATAGATGCAAAAATACTAAATAGAATTCTTGCTAACCGAATCCAAGAGCACATCAAAACGATCATCCACCATGATCAAGTAGGCTTCATCCCAGGGATGCAGGGATGGTTCAACATACGGAAATCCATCAATGTAATCCACTACATAAACAAACTGAAAGAAAAAAACCACATGGTCATCTCATTAGATGCTGAAAAAGCATTCGACAAAATTCAGCATCCTTTCATGCTAAAAGTCTTGGAAAGAGCAGGAATTCAAGGCCCATACCTAAACATAGTAAAAGCAATCTACAGCAAACCAGTAGCCAACATCAAAATAAATGGAGAGAAAATTGAAGCAATCCCACTAAAATCAGGGACTAGACAAGGCTGCCCTCTCTCTCCATATCTTTTCAATATAGTACTTGAAGTTCTAGCAAGAGCAATTAGACAACATAAGGAAGTCAAAGGGATACAAATTGGAAAGGAAGAAGTGAAACTATCATTATTTGCAGATGATATGATAGTTTACCTAAGCGACCCAAAGAACTCCACCAGAGAACTTCTACAGCTGATAAACAACTTCAGCATAGTGGCTGGTTATAAAATTAACTCAAGCAAGTCAGTGGCCTTCTTGTACTCAAAGGACAAGCAGGCTGAAAAAGAAATTAGGGAAATAACACCCTTCACAATAGCCACAAACAACATAAAGTACCTTGGCATAACTCTAACCAAACAAGTGAAAGATCTGTACAACAGGAACTTCAAGTCCTTGAAGAAAGAAATCGAAGAAGACCTCAGAAGATGGAAAAATATTTCTTGCTCCTGGATTGGCAGGATCAATATAGTAAAAATGGCCATCTTGCCAAAAGCAATCTACAGATTCAATGCAATCCCCATCAAAATCCCAACTCAATTCTTCATAGATCTAGAAAGAGCAATTCTCAAATTCATCTGGAGCAACAAAAAACCCAGGATAGCTAAAACTATTCTCAACAATAAAAGGACTTCTGGGGGAATCAATATCCCTGACCTCAAGCAGTACTACAGAGCAATTGTGTTAAAAACTGCATGGTATTGGTATAGCAACAGGCAAGCAGATCAATGGAACAGGATTGAAGACCCAGAAATGAACCCACAGACTTATGGTCACTTGATCTTTGATAAAGGAGCCACAACCATCCGATGGAATAAAGATAGACTTTTCAACAAATGGTGCTGGTTCAACTGGAGGTCAACATGCAGAAGAATGCGAATTGACCCACTCTTTTTTTTTTTTAAATTTTATTTTCTATATTCTATGTTTACATTCCAAAGGCTTTCCCCTTTCCCAGTTCCACCCACCATAGTTCCCATAGTTCCTCTCCCCCCCATCTGTTCCCCAATAATTCCCCCTCCCCCCTCGGTTTCTTTACTAAACTGGAAGCAATCTTTACAGGCCCAGGGTCCTCTCCTTTCTTCTTCTTGGGAATCATTTGACTTGCTATTTGTGTCTTGAGTATTTAGGGCTTCTGGGCTCATTAATATCCACTTATCAGTGATTGCATTTCAGGTGCATTCTTTTGTGATTGGGTTAATTCACTCAGGATGATATTTTCCAGGTCTAACCATTTACCTACAAATTGCATGAATTCATTATTTTTAATTGCTGTGTAGTATTCCATTGTATAAATATACCACACTTTCTGTATCCATTCCTCCTTTGAGGGATATTTGGGCTGCTTCCAATTTCTGGCTATTATAAACAAGGCTGCTATAAACATAGTTGGGCATGTGTCCTTATTGCATGCAGGGGAATCCTCTGGGTATATGCCCAGGAGTGGTATGCCAGGGTCCTCTGGAAGTAACATGCCCAATTTTCTGAGGAACCGCCAAACTGATTTCCAGAGCGGTTTTACCATTTTGCAATCCCACCAACAGTGGAGGAGTGTTCCTCTTTCTCCACATCCTCGCCAGCACTTGTTGTCTCTTGAGTTTTTAATCTTAGCCATTCTGACTGGTGTGAGGTGGAATCTCAGGGTTGTTTTGATTTGCATTTCCCTGATGACTAATGATGTTGAACATCTTTTAAGGTGTTTCTCGGCCATCCGAATTTCTTCTGGTGAAAATTCTTTGTTTAGCTCTGTGCCCCATTTTTTGATAGGGTTATTTGGTTCTTTGCGGTCTAACTTCTTGAGTTCTTTGTATATATTGGATATTAGCCCTCTGTCGGATGTGGAGTTGGTGAAGATCTTTTCCCACTTTGTTGGTTGCCGTTTTGTCCTTCTGACAGTGTCCTTTGCTTTGCAGAAACTTTGTAATTTTATGAGGTCCCATTTGTCGATTCTTGATCTTAGTGTGTAAGCTATTGGTGTTCTGTTCAGGAACTTTTCCCCTGTGCCCAAGTCCTCCAGGGTCTTCCCAAGTTTCTTTTCTAATAGTTTCAGTGTGTCTGGTTTTATGTGGAGGTCCTTGATCCACTTGGAGTTGATCTTAGTGCAAAGAGATAAGATTGGATCAATTCGCATTCTTCTGCATGTTGACTTCCAGTTGAACCAGCACCATTTGTTAAAAAGGCTATCTTTATTCCACCGGATGGTTGTGGCTCCTTTATCAAAGATCAAGTGACCATAAGTCTGTGGGTTAACCTCTGGGTCTTCAATCCTGTTCCATTGATCTGCTTGCCTGTTGCTATACCAATACCATGCAGTTTTTAACACAATTGCTCTGTAGTACTGCTTGATGTCAGGGATATTGATTCCCCCAGAAGTCCTTTTATTGTTGAGAATAGTTTTAGCTATCCTGGGTTTTTTGTTGCTCCAGATGAATTTGAGAATTGCTCTTTCTAGATCTATGAAGAATTGAGTTGGGATTTTGATGGGGATCGCATTGAATCTGTATATTGCTTTTGGCAAGATGGCCATTTTTACTATATTGATCCTGCCAATCCAGGAGCAAGAAATATTTTTCCATCTTCTGAGGTCTTCTTCGATTTCTTTCTTCAATGACTTGAAGTTCCTGTTGTACAGATCTTTCACTTGTTTGGTTAGAGTTACGCCAAGATACTTTATGTTGTTTGTGGCTATTGTGAAGGGTGTTATTTCCATAATTTCTTTCTCTGCCTGCTTGTCCTTTGAGTACAAGAAGGCCACTGACTTGCTTGAGTTAATTTTATAACCTGCCACTTTGCTGAAGTTGTTTATCAGCTGTAGAAGTTCTCTGGTGGAGTTTTTTGGGTCGCTTAGGTAAACTATCATATCATCTGCAAATAATGATAGTTTCACTTCTTCCTTTCCAATTTGTATCCCTTTGACTTCCTTATGTTGTCTAATTGCTCTTGCTAGAACTTCAAGTACTATATTGAAAAGATATGGAGAGAGAGGGCAGCCTTGTCTAGTCCCTGATTTTAGTGGGAATGCTTCAAGTTTCTCTCCATTTATTTTGATGTTGGCTACTGGTTTGCTGTAGATTGCTTTTACTATGTTTAGGTATGGGCCTTGAATTCCTGCTCTTTCCAAGACTTTTAGCATGAAAGGATGCTGAATTTTGTCGAATGCTTTTTCAGCATCTAATGAGATGACCATGTGGTTTTTTTCTTTCAGTTTGTTTATGTAGTGGATTACATTGATGGATTTCCGTATATTGAACCATCCCTGCATCCCTGGGATGAAGCCTACTTGATCATGGTGGATGATCGTTTTGATGTGCTCTTGGATTCGGTTAGCAAGAATTTTATTTAGTATTTTTGCATCTATATTCATAAGAGAAATTGGCCTGTAGTTCTCTTTCTTTGTTGGATCTTTTTGTGGTTTAGGTATTAGCGTAATTGTGGCTTCGAAGAATGAGTTGGGCAGTGTCCCTTCTGTCTCTATTTTGTGGAATAGTTTGGAGAGTATTGGTGTTAAGTCTTCTTTGAAGGTCTGGTAGAATTCTGCACTAAAACCATCTGGTCCCGTACTTTTTTTGGTTGGGAGGCTTTCTATAACCCCTTCTATTTCTTTAGGGGTTATGGGACTATTTAGCTGATCTACTTGATGCTGATTTAATTTTGGTATTTGATATCTGTCTAGGAAATTGTCCATTTCCTCCAGGTTCTCCAGTTGTTTTGAGTATAGACCTTTGTAGTAGGATCTGATGATGTTTTGAATTTCCTCAGTTTCTGTTGTTATGTCTCCCTTTTCATTTCTAATTTTGTTAATTTGTATACTGTCTCTGTGTCCTTTGGTTAGTCTGGCTAAGGGTTTATCTATCTTGTTGATTTTCTCAAAGAACCAGCTCCTGGTCTTGTTGATTCTTTGTATGGTTCTCTTTGTTTCTATTTGATTGATTTCAGCCCTGAGTTTGATGATTTCTTGTCTTCTACTCCTCCTGGGTGAATTAACTTGTTTTTCTTCCAGGGCTTTAAGGTGTGCCATTAAGCTGCTAGTATATGCTCTCTCCAGTTTCTTTTTGGATGCACTTAGAGCTATGAGTTTTCCTCTTAGCACTGCTTTCATTGTGTCCCATAGATTTGGGTAGGTTGTACCTTCATTTTCATTGAATTCTAAAAAGTCTTTGATTTCTTTTTTTATTTCTTCCTTGACCAAGGTGTCATTGAGTATTGTTCAGTTTCCATGTGTATGTGGGCTTTCTGTTGTTTTTGTTGTTATTGAAGACCACTCTTACTCCATGGTGATCTGATAGAAGGCATGGGATTAGCTCGATCTTCTTGTATTTGTTGACATCTGTCTTGTGACCAATTATATGGTCTATTTTGGAGAAGGTCCCATGTGGAGCTGAGAAAAAGGTATATTCTTTAGCTTTAGGATGAAATGTCCTATATATATATCTCTTAAATCCAATTGGTCCAGAGTTTCAATTAGTTTCGCTGTGTCCCTGTTTAGTTTCTGCTTTCCTGATCGGTCCATTGAGGAGAGTGGAGTGTTGAAGTCACCCACAATTATTGTGTTAGGTGTAATGTGTGCTTTAAGCTTTAGTAAGGTTTCTTTTACGAATGAGGCTGCCCTTGCATTTGGAGCATAGATGTTCAGTATTGAGAGCTCTTCTTGGTGGATTTTTCCTTTGGCCAGCAAGAAGTGACCTTCTGAGTCTCTTTTGATGATTTTAGGTTGGAAGTCAATTTTATCTGATATTAGAATGGCTACTCCAGCTTGTTTCCTGAGACCGTTTGCTTGTAAAATTGTCTTCCAGCCTTTTACTCTAAGGCAGTGTTTGTCTTTGACACTGAGATGTGTTTCCTGTATGCAGCAAAATGTAGGGTCCTGTTTCCGTATCCAGTCTGTTAATCTATGTCTTTTTATTGGGGAATTGAGTCCATTGATGTTAAGAGATATTAAGGAATAGTAATTATTTCCTCCAGACATTTTTGAAATTGTATTTATTTATTTTATTTATTTTTTATATTCGAGAGGTTACCTTCTTTTGGGTTTGATGAGAGGAGGTTTCTATCTTGCTTCTTCCCGGGTGTAGTTTCCGTCCTTGTCTTGGTGTTTTTCCCCTATTATCCTTTGTAGGGCTGGATTTGTGGAAAGATATCGTGCAAATTTGGTTTTGTCATGGAATACCTTGATGTCTCCATCTACGGTGATTCAGAGCTTTGCTGGGTAAAGTAGTTTTGGCTGAAGTTTGTGTTCTCTTAGAGTTTGCATGATATCTGCCCAGGATCTTCTAGCTTTCATGGTCTCAGGTGAGAAGTCTGGTGTTATTCTGATAGGTCTTCCTTTATAAGTTACTTGGCCTTTTTCTCTTGCTGCCTTTAGTATTCTTTCTTTGTTTATTACATTTGGAGTTTTGATTATTATGTGACGGGATGTATTTCTGTTCTGATCCAGTCTGTTTGGGGTTCTGTATGCTTCTTGTATATTCATGGGCATCTCTCTCTTTAGGTTGGGGAAGTTTTCTTCCATAATTTTGTAGAAGATATTTGCTGGCCCTTTAACTTGTACATCTTCATTCTCGTCTATACCTATAATCCTTAGGTTTGGTCTTCTCATTGTGTCCTGGATTTCCTGGATGTTTTGGGTTACAGCCTTTTTGCATTTAGTATTTTCTTTGACTGTTGAATCAATGGTTCCTATGGTATCTTCGGCTTCTGATATTCTGTCTTCTATCTCTTGTATTCTATTGTTGATATTTGCATCTATGGCTCCTGATTTCTTCCCAAGGTTTTCTATCTCCAATGTTGTCTCCCTCTGCGATTTCTTAGTTGTTTCTACTTCTGTTTTTAGTGCCTGGATGGATGTGCTCAGATCTTTCGCTTGCTTGATTGTGTTTTCATGTATTTCTTTGATAGATTTTTGTGTTTCCTCTTTCATAGCTTCTACTTGTTGGCCCACGTTCTTCTGTAGTTCTTCAAGTGATTTTTGTCTTTCCTCCTCATTGTCTTCTTCTTTTTGATCCATCTTCTCCTGCATTTCTTGAAGTGATTTTTGTATTTGCCTTGTAAAGGCTTCTAACTTTTGATCCATTTTCTCTTCTATTTCTTTATGAGATTTTTCTATGTGTTCAGCTACCAGCATCCTGACCAGTGATTTTATATCCAAGTCTTGTTTTTCTGGTGTTTTGGGGTATCCAGGGATTCCTGTTGTTGGCGAACTGGGTTCAGATGCTGTCATGTTGTCTTGATTTCTGTTAGTGACATTCCTTCGTTTACCTTTTGCCATCTGGTCATTTCTGGTGTTAGTTGACCTTGTTGTCACTGGCTGGTGTTTGAATCTCCTATGAGGCTGGGCTTACCTGTTGTTTCTCTACTGGTGGTTATGCGTGATTGCTGCTCAACGGGATCACGAGCTGGCTGCCACCCACTGACTTTGTGCACGGCCTGAGGTCTCCGGGAAGTGTGGGGGAGTGCAGCAGAGCCTCGGCAGGTGCTGCTGGGCCTGCCTAGTAGCGAGAGCCTAGCAGATCCCCCCACGTGGTAGCCCCTGATGGAATCTGTCTACCTGTTCCTTTCCAGCTGTGTTCTGGTTGCAGTATGGAGGCCTGCCGCTATCGCTGGTCCGGGCTCCTGGGGAGCTGGGTGGTGCCGGTTGCCTTGGTGCATGGCCTAAGCTTGCAGGGACGTGCTGCAGATCCTAGGCACCTGGGCCCGCCTGTGGGCGAGAGCTTAGCAGCTCTCCCTGCTCTAGCCCCAGGCGGAGTCTCTATCTGCACCTTTCCAGCTGTGTCCTGGTTGCAATATGGAGGCCTGCCGCTATAGCTGGTCCTCACTCTTCTTAATAAACAAGAATTGTTGCTTATCCTGGTTCTGTGGGCAGGGTCTGAGCACCTGGCAAGCTGGCTAGGTCTGGCTGACCTGCTACCGGCTGGATGGGATGCTGCAGACAAGATGGCGCTGCCTGCAGGGGGGTTGGGGTCTGGCCTGCGAGCACAGAGCACAGGCACGGCCGCTGTATTCCAAACCGCTAGGCTGTGCGCAGTTCCTGTCCCCGACCTGAGTCCCCGGAGGTCTTAAACTCGGGCTGTCTCTGGTACCTGGTTCCGCCGGCAGGGTCTCAGCACCTGGCAGGCTGGCTACGTATGGCTGACCTGCTACCTGCTGGATGGGATGCTGCAGACAAGATGGCGCTGCCTGCAGGGGGTTCGGGGGTCTGGCCTGCGAGCGCAGAGCTCAGGCATGGCCGCTGAATTCCAAACCGCTAGGCTGTGCGCAGTTCCTGCCCCAGACCTGAGTCCCCGGAGGTCTTAAACTCGCCGGCAGGGTCTCAGCACCTGACAGGTTGGCTAGGTCTGGCTGATCTGCTACCGGCTGGATGGGATGCTGCAGACAAGATGGCGCTGCCTGCAGGGGGTTCGGGGGTCTGGCCTGCGAGCGCAGAGCTCAGGCACGGCCGCTGAACTCCAAACCGCTAGGCTGTGCGCAGTTCCTGCCCCAGACCTGCGTCCCCGGAGGTCTTAAACTCGGGCTGTCTCTGGTACCTGGTTCTGCCGGCAGGGTCTCAGCACCTGACAGGTTGGCTAGGTCTGGCTGATCTGCTACCGGTTGGATGGGATGCTGCAGACAAGATGGCGCTGCCTGCAGGGGGTTCGGGGGTCTGGCCTGCGAGCACAGAGCTCAGGCACGGCCGCTGAACTCCAAACCGCTAGGCTGTGCGCAGTTCCTGCCCCAGACCTGAGTCCCCGGAGGTCTTAAACTCGGGCTGTCTCTGGTACCTGGTTCTGCTGGCAGGGTCTCAGCACCTGAAGGGTTGGCTAGTTCTGGCTGATCCGCTACCGGCTGGATGGGATGAATTGACCCACTCTTATCTCTTTGCACTAAGATCAACTCCAAGTGGATCAAGGACCTCCACATAAAACCAGACACACTGAAACTATTAGAAAAGAAACTTGGGAAGACCCTGGAGGACTTGGGCACAGGGGAAAAGTTCCTGAACAGAACACCAATAGCTTACACACTAAGATCAAGAATCGACAAATGGGACCTCATAAAATTACAAAGTTTCTGCAAAGCAAAGGACACTGTCAGAAGGACAAAACGGCAACCAACAAAGTGGGAAAAGATCTTCACCAACCCCACATCCGACAGAGGGCTAATATCCAATATATACAAAGAACTCAAGAAGTTAGACCGCAAAGAACCAAATAACCCTATCAAAAAATGGGGCACAGAGCTAAACAAAGAATTTTCACCAGAAGAAATTCGGATGGCCGAGAAACACCTTAAAAGATGTTCAACATCATTAGTCATCAGGGAAATGCAAATCAAAACAACCCTGAGATTCCACCTCACACCAGTCAGAATGGCTAAGATTAAAAACTCAAGAGACAACAAGTGCTGGCGAGGATGTGGAGAAAGAGGAACACTCCTCCACTGTTGGTGGGATTGCAAAATGGTAAAACCGCTCTGGAAATCAGTTTGGTGGTTCCTCTGAATATTGGGCATGTCACTTCCAGAGGACCCTTGCATACCACTCCTGGGCATATACCCAGAGGATTCCCCTGCATACAATAAAGACATATGCTCCACTATGTTTATAGCAGCCTTGTTTATAATAGCCAGAAATTGGAAGGAGCCCAAATATCCCTCAAAGGAGGAATGGATACAGAAAATGTGGTATATTTATACAATGGAATACTACTCAGCAATTAAAAATAATGAATTCATGCAATTTGTAGGTAAATGGTTAGACCTGGAAAATATCATCCTGAGTGAATTAACCCAATCACAAAAGAATGTACATGAAATGCAATCACTGATAAGTGGATATTAATGAGCCCAGAAGCCCTAAATACTCAAGACACAAATAGCAAGTCAAATGATTCCCAAGAAGAGGAAAGGAGAGGACCCTGGGCCTGTAAAGATTGCATCCAGTTTAGTAAAGAAA
The DNA here is from genome assembly GCA_964023405.1 of Apodemus agrarius. Classification (NCBI taxonomy): domain Eukaryota; kingdom Metazoa; phylum Chordata; class Mammalia; order Rodentia; family Muridae; genus Apodemus; species Apodemus agrarius. The sequence goes on along the minus strand of OZ030007.1, from coordinate 50,336,970 downwards.
CCGAGGGGGGAGGGGGAATGATTGAGGAATAGTTGGGGGGGAGAGGAACTATGGGAACTGTGGTGGGTGGGAACTGGGAAAGGGGAAAGCCTTTGGAATGTAAACATAGAATATAGAAAATAAAAATTAAAAAAAAAGTAAGAAGAAAAAAAAGTAAGAAGAAAAAAATATGATTTATTATTTTTTTAATGCCAACAAATTAAATTCAATAATATAATGATTTTATCATATGATTAAGTAGAATCTTATCAAATATAGAGGGATCTTACAAGTTAAAAAATAATTAATGAGGTATTATGCAACAAAAATATAGGATTAAAAATCATCAGAACATCTCTAATTTTAAAATAAAACAAGTTGGATACTTTTTTTATTTTCTATAGTCTTTGTTTACATTCCAAATACTTTTCCCTTGCCACGTTCCCCCCTCAGCATATGTCCCATAAGTTTTCTTCCCTCCACCCATTCCCTAATCAACCACCTCCCATTTCTCTGTTCTGCTACTCCTCTACAATACTGGACCAGGGCCCTTTCCTCACTTCTTGGGAATCATATGATTTGCTAATTGTGTCTTGAGTATTCAGAGCTTATGGGCTAATTCATACTCACTTATCAGTGATTGCATTTTATATGTATTCTTTTGTGATTGGATTACCTCATTTAGGATGATATTTTCTAGTTTCAAAGATTTGCCTACAAATTGCATGAATTCATTGCTTTTAATTGCTGAGTAGTATTCCATTGTATAATTATACCACATTTTCTGTATCCATTCCTCCATTGAGGGGCATCTGGGTTCTTTCCAGCTTCTGGCTATTATAAACAAGGCTGCTATTAACATAGTAGAGCATGTGTCCTTGTTGCATGCAGGGGAATCCTCTGGATATATGCCCAGGAGTGGTATAACAGGGTCCTCTGGAAGTGTCATGCCCAATTTTCTGAGGAACAGCCAGACTGATTTCCATAGTGGTTGTACCATCTTGCAATTCCACCAGCAGTGGAGGAGTGTTCCTCTTTCTCTGCATCCTTGAAACACCTGCTGTCTCCTGAGTGTTTAATCTTAGCCATTCTGACTGGTGTGAGGTGAAATCTCAGGGTTTTTTTATTTGCATTTCCCTAATGACTAATGATGTTGAACATTTCTTAAGGTGCTTCTCAGCCACCCAAATTTCTTCAGGGGAAAATTCTTTGTTTAGTTGTGTACCCCATTTTTAATAGGGTTATTTGCCTCTCTGGAGTTTAACTTCTTCAGTTCTTTGTATATATGGGATATTAGCCCTCTGTCGCATGTGGGGTTGGTGAAGATCTTTTCCCAATTAGTTGCTTGCTGTTTTGTCATTTTGACAGTGTCCTTTGCCTTACAGAAACTTTGTAATGTTATGAGGTCTCATTTGTCTATTCTTGATCTTAGAGCATAAGCTATTGGTGTTGTGTTCAGGAACTTCAATTCTATTCCATTGATCTACTTGCTTGTCAGTGTACCAATACCATGCAGTTTTAACCTAATTGCTCTGTAGTTCTGCTTGAGGTCAGGGATACTGATTCCTCCAGAAGTTCTTTTATTGTTGAGAATAGTTTTAGCTATCCTGGATTTTTTGTTATTCCAGATAAGTTTGAGTATTGCTATTTCTAAATCTATGAAGAATTGTTTTGGGATTTTGATGGGGATTGCATTGAATCTGTAGATTGCTTTTGGCCAGATGGCAATAAGATTACTTTATTAATCCTGCCAATCAAAGAGCATGGAAAATTTTTTCCATCTTCTGAGGTCTTCTTCGAGTTCTTTCTTCAAAGACTTGAAGTTCCTGTCATACAGATCTTTCACTTGTTTGGTTAGAGTCACACCAAGATACTTTATATTGCTTGTGGCTATTGTGAAGGGTGTTATTTCCCCACCTTCCTTCTCAGCCTGCTTATCCTTTGAGTATATGAAGGTTACTGATTTGCCTGAGTTTATTTTATAACCATTCACTTTGCTGAAGTTGTTTATCAGCTGTAGGAGTTCTCTGGAGGAGTTTTTTGGGTCACTTAATTATACTATTATATCATCTGCAAATAGTGATAATTTGACTTCGTCCTTTCCAATTTGTATCCCTTTGACCTCCTTATGTTGTTTAATTGCTCTGACTTGACTTCATGTACTATATTGAAAAGATATGGAGAAAGAGGGCAACCTTGTCTAGTCCCCGATTTTAGTGGGGTTGCTTCAAGTTTCTCCATTAAGTTTGATGTTGGCTATTGGTTTGCTGTAAATTGCTTTTACTATGTTTAATTATGGGCCTTGAATTCCTGTTCCTTCCAAGACTTTTAACATGAAAGGATGCTGAATTTTGTCAAATAATTTTCCAGCATCTAATGAGATGAACATGTGGTTTTTTCTTTTGTTTGTTATGTAGAGGATTACATTGATGGAACTCCTTATATTGAAGCATCCCTAAATCCATGGGATGAAGCCTACTTGATCATGGGGGATGATCATTTTAATGCATTCTTGGATTCTGTTGGTAAGAATTTCATGTAGTATTTTTGCATCGATATTCATAAGGGAAATTAGCCTGCAGTTTTCTTTCTTTGTTGGATCTTTGTATGGTTTTGGTATCAGGGTAATTGTGGCTTCATAGAAGGAGTTGGACAGAATTCCTTCTGTTGCTATTTTGTGGAGTAATTTGAAGAGTATTAGTGTTAGGTCTTCTTTGAAGGTCTGATAGAACTCTGCACTGAATCCATCTGGTACTGTTCTTTTTTTGGATGGAAGACTTTCTATGACCCCTTCTATTTCTTAGGGGTTATGGAACTGTTTAATTGATCTATTTGATCATGATTCTATTTTGCTATTTGGTATCTGTCTAGGAAATTGTCCATTTCCTCCAGATTTTCCAGTTGTGTTGAGTATAGGCTATTGTAATAGGATGTGACGATTTTTTGGATTTACTACATTTCTGTTGTTATCTCTCCCTTTTCATTTCTAATTTTGTTAATTTCTATACTGTCTCTGTGCCCTTTGGTTAGTCTGGCTAAGTGTTCATCTATCTTGTTGATTTTCTCAAAGAACCAGCTCCAGGGTTTGTTGATTCTTTGCATGGTTTTCTTTGTTTCTACTTGATTGATTTCAGCCCTGAGTTTGCTGATATCCTGTCTTCTACTCCTCCTGGGTGAATTAGCTTCTTTTTGTTCCAGGGCTTTCAGGTTTGCCGTTAAGCTGCTAGTGTATGCTCTCTCCAGTTTCTTTGGGGAGGCACTCAGGGCTATGAGTTTTCCTCTTAGCACTGCTTTCATTGTGTCCCATATATTTGGGTAAGTTGTGCCTTCATTTTCATTGAATTCTAAAAAGTCTTTGATTTCTTTCTTTATTTCTTCCTTGACCAAGGGATCATTGAGTACAGTATTGTTCAGTTTCCATGTGTCTGTGGGCTTTCTGCTGTTTTTGTTGCTATTGAAGTCCACTTTTCTTCCATAGTAATCTGATAGGAGGCATGGGATAAGTTAGATCTTATATTTGTTGAGGTCTGTCTTGTGACTAATTATATGGTCGATTTTGGAAAATGTACTATGCGGTGCTGAGAAAAAGGTATATTCTTTTGCTTTAAGATGAAATTATCTATCTATCTATCTATCTATCTATCTATCTATCTATCTATCTATCTATGTTAAATCTAATTGGTCCAAAGCTTCAATTAGTTTCACTGTGTCCCTGTTCAATTTCTGTTTTCCTGATCGGTCCATTGAAGAGAGTGGAGAGTTGAAGTCACCACAATTATTGTATTAGGTGCAATGTGTGCTTTGAGCTTTAGGAAAGTTTCTTTTACGAATGAGGGTGCCCTTGCATTTGGAGCATAGATGTTCAAATTTGAGAGTTCTTCTTGGTGGATTTTTCCTTTGACCAGCAATAAGTGTCCTTCCATGTCTCTTTTGATGACTTTAGGTTGAAAGACAATTTTGTCTGATATTAGAATGGCTACTCCGGTTTGTTTCCTGAGACCATTTGATTGTAAAATTGACTTCCAGCCTTTTACTCTAAGGTAGTGTTTGTATTTGACACTGAGATCTGTTTTCTATATGCAGCAAAGTGTAGGGTCCTGTTTCTCTAACCAGTCTGTTAGTCTATGTCTTTTTATTGGGAAATTGAGTCCATTGATGTTAAGAAATATTAAGGAATAGTGATTATTACTTCCTGTCATTTTTGCAGTTATTTTTTGTTTGTTTGTTTGTTTTTGTTTTTGTTTTTCAAGACAGGGTTTCTCTGTGTAGTCCTGGCTGTCCCGGAACTCACTCTGTAGACCAGGCTGGCCTCGAACTCAGAAATCCGCCTGCCTCTGCCTCCCAAGTGCTGGGATTACAGGCGTGCGCCACCACAGCCCGGCTGCAGTTATTTTTTATATTTGAGTGGTTATCTGCTTTTGGGTTTGATTAGAGAATTTTTCTATCGTGCTTCTTCCAGGGTGTAGTTTCCTTCCTTGTATTGGAATTTTTCTCCAATTATCCTTTTTAAGGCTTGGTTTGTGGAAATGTAATGGGCAAATTTGGTTTTGTCATGGAATATCTTGGTTTCTCCATCTATGGTGATTGAGAGTTTTGCTGGGTAAAATAGTTTTGGGTGAAATTTGTGTTCTCTTAAAATCTGCACGAGATCTGCCCAGGATCTTCTAGCTTTCATGGTCTCTGGTGAAAAGTTTGGTGTAATTCTGATAGGTCTTCTTCCTTTATATGTTACTTGGCCCTTTTCTCTTACTGCCTTTAATATTCTTTCTTTGTTTAGTACATTTGGGGTTTTGATTATTATGCTATAGGATGTATTTCTGTTCTGGTCCAGTCTGTTTGGAGTTCTGTAGGCTTCTTGTATATTCTTGGGCATCTCTCTTTTTAGGTTAGGGAAGTTTTCTTCCATAATTTTGTTGAAGATATTTGCGGGCTCTTTAAGTTGTAAATCTTCACCCTCATCGATACCTATAATCCTTAGGTTTGGTCTTCTCATTGTGCCTGGGTTTCCAGGATGTTTGGGGTTACAAGCTTTTTGCATTTTGCATTTTCTTTGCCTGTTGAGTCAATGGTTTCTATGCTATTTTTGGCATCTGAGATTCTTTCTTCCATCTCTTGTATTCTATTGTTGATATTTGCATCTATGGCCCCTGATTTCTTCCTAAGGTTTTCTATCTCCAAAGTTATCTCCAGTTGTGATTTCTTAGTAGTTTCTACTTCTGTTTTTAGATTCTGGATTGATTTTCTCAGATCTTTCATTTGCTTGTTTGTGTTTTCATGTAATTCTTTAAGAGATTTTTGTGTTTCCTCTTTCCTGACTTCTGCCTGTTGACCCACGTTCTCCTGTATTTCTTTAAATGATTTTTGCATTTCCTCCTTATTGACTTCTATCTTTTGATCCATATTTTCCTGAATTTCTTTAAATGATTTTTGTTTTTGCCTTGTAAGGGCATCTAACTTTTGATCCATTTTCTCCTGTATTTCTTTAAGAGATTTATTTATGTCCTTCTTGTGTTCCTCTAACAGCATCATCACTAGTGATTTTAAATCTAAATCTTTTTTTTTCTGGTGTGTTGGGGTATCCAGGACTTACTGCTGTCAGACAATTGGGTTCTGATGCTGCCATATTGCCTTGATTTCTGTTAGTAAAGATCCTAAGTTTGCCTTTTGCCATCTCGTTATCTCTGGCGTTAGTTGGTCCTGTAGTCACTGGCTGGTGCTTGAACCCCATGTGGGACCATAAGGCTATTTCCCCACCACTGGATGACTGGGTTTCCCCTAGCACAGATTGCTGTTGTGCTGCCCTCCTCTTGGTTGCTGTTGGACCCCTGGTGTATATTGCTCCAAGCAATGTTATACTTGGTTGCTGCTTTAGACCTGATGCTGCTTGTCTGTTCGGTCAGGGAGTGAAGATGGTGTCTGGGAGCCCCCTCCAAGTTTGACCACCCCGCAGGGCACAAGGCCCATGCCTGGCTGGCACACAGATGAACCATCTTTCTGTCCAGATCCTGTGCGCAGGTCGCCGCCTGGTGGCCTGAGTCCCCAGAGATCTTAAACTCAGGATATCTCGGGTACCTGGGGTCACTTGTCCCATCTGAACAGAAGCAGAGATGGTGGCTGGGACTCTTCCAAGTGCAGGACACCCCGCAGTGCACAGAACCCACACCTGGCTGGCACACAGGAACCACTGTTCTGCCTTGTTCCTGTGCTCAGGTCACTGACTGGCGTCCCCAGAGATCTTAAACTCAGGATATCTAGGGTACCTGCGTCTGCTTTTCTTGTCCAAACAGCAGCAAAGATGGTGACAGGGAGTGCAGGATACTCCACAGGGCACAGCTGGATACCTGTTAATGAAAATCCTCAAACATTTTTGATACAGGAGCATATTAATATAATAAAGGAGGCATGTTACAGCTTACAACCTTATATTTTGTTGAGAAATTCTGAAAATATTTCATATAAATTTTAGTCCTTAAAAATACCAATTCCTAAAAATATTTTATAATATATTACTCTGTGATTTAGTCCATGCAATTATTCAATATTAAAACATAAGTCCTATAACCAGACAGATAGTTCAACATTTCTTGGTGTATGGTTGCAATCCTTGTCATCTGAGTTCAATCTAAAGTACCAAGTTGCAAAAGAAGAAAACAAAGTCTTTCATCATCTGGCCTCTGCTGATGTGATGTAGGGTTAAGGGAATAAATGAAAACATAAATCCAAAAGTATTGTACTTTCAATGTTATTTTATGTTGAAAGTTTTAATAGTTCATGAATACCATTTCATAATAGTCATACAAAAGAAAACACAGTATGCATAATAAAACTAAATGTATCATAAAATGACATACAACACAAAATTCATATTTTTTGTATGCAGTGTTCTGAATTATTTTCATTGAAATTAGTTAAAAGATTAATTAAATTAATAGGTATTTTTAGGTTTACTACTTGTCCATAAAGTTTACGTGTTTCATTGAAAATTTCAAATGAAAATATCTATTAATATCATTAGGTAAAGATAAATAAATGTAAATGTATTTTGCTAAGAATTATTTACTGTAATTTTCAAAAGAAATCATACAAGATAAAATCAATATAGTAAATATCACAATACAAAATATTTTATGATGTATATTATTTGACAACACAGTTAATTATTATTCTGTATTACCTCATCCTACTGCAAATACAAACAATACTGTCAATCAAATACATGACTGACAATATAATTTTAAATGGTCTGATGTCCAGAGATAAGTATCCATAAATTGAGATAAACAAAGTAATCAAATATTATGCTAGTTAAAGCCCAATTTAAAATCTTCATAATTACATACTTTCACTCAGTACCTTTGCATATGAATTGCTGAGAATCCACTTAGAACAATCAAACTAATTCTTGTTGCAAGAATGATCTGACTTCAAATTAATGATATGCATTTTTCCATATGTTATTCTAAATTCAAAACTAATAATGCATATGTATTAACATATGCAAATATATTATATATATTTATTTCCATTAACTTCTCTAGAATGATTTTTTATCAACTTCTTACCATAAAGATTGAATCAACACATTAATTTTTAACTATGGTTTCAAGGGCAAAATATAAGAACATGCATGCACAGTACGAGGGGTAAGCAGAGAACAGAGAGCAGATCATGCAGCTGTAATACTGCTATACAAGATGGGAGACGCTCTTTACATCTGCAGACAGATGCTTGGTGAGAAGCCATGCACACCACAATGCCTGGAAATACTAGAAGGGAAACTTCAACCTCAGGAGGATAAAAACACCCGAGTACACAGGAAATAAAGAAATCCATACCAGCAAAACAAGGAACGAACACACACACACACACACACACACACACACACAGACACACACACAGACACACACACACACACACACACACACAAACACACATACACACACACCACTACCACCACCTCCAACAACAGCAACAGCAACAACAAAATAACAGGAAATAACAATCACTGGTTATTAATATTTCTCAACATCAATGGACTGAGTGTCACAATAAAAATACAAAGACTAAAGAATGAATATGAAAACATGATCCATCCTTTTGCTGCATACATGAATGTGGGACTGTGAAAGGTAGCTTGGTCCCTGGTTGAGCTAAGGCTTGAAACTCTGGAAAACTTGAAGGGAAGATAAGAGCTTCGCCTGTTCCTGAGCACTAGGCCCTTGTCACTATTCGCTGCCTCCCATAGACTTGTGGCCATCAGTCACATAAGGGAAATGCCTCAAGACCCTCCACATGTAGAGGTAGTCTTACAGGCTCAAGAAGATTTCCATTTTCATGAGGTACCTAAAGCCATGAAGGACTTAGTCAATAACTTTTCCTTCTGAGAAATTCCTCCCTGCAAGGGTATAGTTTTAGTTATCCATTTTCCACTATAACAATAAATGTCTTAAAACCATGGACTGCCTCTTTTCAATGGGACCCATCGTGGAGAGCCATGGAGAAGTCTTTCACCTATAGAGCCCCAATCTAATCTCCCTTAGAAGGTCTCTCTGTGCTTCCAGACACAACCACCTCCAAGTCAAGCATAAGCCAAGCCCACCTCCCTTCAAGATAAGGGCTCTCCCTGCTGGGAGTAGCCAGAGCCCCCTTCCCTCCAACCCCCTCAGGCCCTGGGCTGAATCCAACCTGTGGGCCCCCACTCCAATCTCACCTTTTCTGCAGCTTCCAGCAGCCACTGGATATCTAAGAGCTTGAGAACCAGAGGCCCAGGCTTCCATGCAGGCCTGGGGTTACCTGATCAAGATCCAGCTGTCCTGTGTGTTAGACTGTTGTTTCCCACCTTCTGAGTTGTGAATCAGGGCTTCCCTTGCCCCAATACCTGCCTGGTGACAGCATGGCATAAGCAGCATCCCTTCCTGTGTTCTGGCTCCCTGAGTGGTCAAACCCTGTGGCAGAGCAGACAAGGGACACCAATAACCCTAAATACAGCCATCTCAAAATTTTTTCACCCAGAATTGTTCCTTTCTAAAGGAAGTACATGGACAACAAAAATCGAGCATAGACTAAAGGAAAGGCCGCTCAGAGACCACCGAACATGGGATCTAGCCCCCAGCCCAAGAGCAAATACCAATCCTGGATAATATTACCGATGCCATGCTGTGCTTGGAAACAGGAGCCTGGCATGTCTATCCTCGAGAGACTCTACCAGTACCTGACTGACACAGATGTAGATCCTTAAACATCTAACCACTGGACTGAGGATGAAAAAAATCAGGGTCAGGACTTCAAGATTCCAAAAGGGATTGCAAACCCATAATAAGAACAATAGTATCAACTAGCCACACCCCTCAGAGTTCCCAGAGACTAAGCCACCAACTAAAGAGCATACACAGGCTATTCTGTTGACCTTGCACATATGTATCAGAGGCCTGCTTTGTTTATCCTCAGTGGAAGGGGATATGCTTGATTCTGTGAATGCTTGATACATCAGAGAAGGGGTATACTAGAGAGGTAAGGTAGGAATGGATGGGTGGGTGGAAGAGTACCTTCTTAGAGGCACAGGGAGGGGTATGGGGGTCTTGTGGAGGGGGGACTTCTTCAGTGGAAGGGGATATGCTTGATTCTGTGAATGCTTGATACATCAGAGAAGGGGTATACTAGAGAGGTGAGGTAGGAATGGATGGGTGGGTGGAAGAGTACCTTCTTAGAGGCACAGGGAGGGGTATAGGGGTCTTGTGGAGGGGGGATTGGGAAGGGGGACAACATTTAACATTTGAAATGTAAATAAATGAAGTAATTAATTAAAAAATAAAATCTAAGAAAAACTGATTGTATCTACACAGTACACACTATATAGCATTTTAATATTTCCAATTAGATAATATGTGCATGAAATTGGATATTAAATTTTAAGTAATAACTAATTTAATTTTTTTCATAAACACAGAATAAAATTACAAGTCTGCAGTAAAATGTATGAGTGAATTTCTAAACAGACTATAAACTAGCAGATACTGGCAACTGTCAAATGTCTATAATGCAAGGCAAACATTTTGAAGTGTAAATAGTGAATTTTAGTCTTACAAACACATAATATTTTCTTTGTGTATGCAGTTGAGTTTTAGAGAATATTGTACAAGAACATCATTAATAGTGTGTGTCATCATGAATATATACATTCACCTTTAATTTGTGACATTATTCTTATAGGTATGAACAGTAACACTATTATATACTGTGACATTGTTATATTCTAACAAATTGTGCTAACTAATGTTACTCAAACTGCTATCAACAATACTAAGTACTTACAGATATTGCTAACAATTTTTATAAAATTATTTGACTTATTTTATTAATAAAACAAAATAACTTCTAATTAAAAGATGTCAAACAACATATGGTTAATTATGAGAGCAGCCTCAAGCAAACTTACATATTCACATAGTGCCAAGATTTGCTTGTCTAAAGAAGCCAAGCAAATACTGGGAAATTCCAACAAAGATAGTAACTAAAAATTATAATTCGCTCCTATATTAGCATGCATTTCAATGTGTAATAAATAAATGAATGTTGACAATGTATGATGAAACATTGCTCACAAAGAGCTGCTCTTCTGGTTTGCAAGGTTTCTATTCTGTGTATTGCTAATTGCACTGAACAGAAAGTATTTATAAACTTTCATTCCATTCTTAAGACAGTCATGCCTCTTCAATTCACACATTCCAATTTAATTAAAATACAGTTATACAAATATTTTACAGCATTCTCCAAACAATATCTCTCCATTTATTAATAGAGTTAGCAGGTTCATTAGAAAGTCATTGTTAGTTTTCAAGTGTGTCTAATTGATGTTATTTGTTTCTTTTAGTTAGCTTTCAGCCACAGTGTAAAAATATCCAAGGTAAGCAAATGGAATGGATAGATTATTTATCTTGCTAACTGTTTCAAAGGTATCAATTCATAGTTACTCAGCCTTATCACTACAGAATCTTGATGGTACAATACACTATGCCCAGAATCACTGAAGAAAGCAAAGCCTCTTACTTCATAGTGGTCCAGAAAAAATTTACACAAAGACAAAGGAGATAGAGTCCCATATCTTTTCCAAAGGCACACCTTTTATGAATTTCTTTCATTTTATCAGCTCCTCAATTTGCTACCACCTGGACACTCAGCCTGTGGCCCAGGTGACATCTGAAATGTTTGGGATATATATCACATTCACCTTCTACTGCTCAAAAGTTCATTCTATCTCATACTGAAAATATCCAGTTTGTTTTTAAGATAAAATGAACTTATCTGTTCCATTATTGTTAAAAATCAAAACACCAGATGCCCCAGAACTCCCAGGGACTAAACCATCAACCAATGGGTACAAATGGTTCCAGCCAAAAATGTGGCAGAGGAATGCCTTGTTGGGTATCAGTGGGAGGAGTGGTCCTTGGTCAGGTAAAGGCTCAATAGATGCCCCAACAAAGGGAAATCGAGGGGAGAGGGGTGTGGGAGAGGGTCAGGTAGAGGGGTTTGAGGTCTTTAGGGAGGGGGGAAGTCAGGAAAGGCTTTACCATTGTCCATGTAAATGAAGGTGATATTCAATAAAAACAGATTTAAAAGTTAAAAGACCAATTTTCTTTTATAATCAAGACAGGTGGTATAAACAATGAAAAATGGATGGATGGGGAGATTATGAGGCCTGACCATTACCTGACCTAAATTATTGTCTTCTGATAATTATTGGAATCATTGTCTTTTTACCTCAGTGAGCCCACTAATTGCTAATGTAGACTTCCTAAGTCATAGTCATAGGCATGGTTTAACACATTGGTCAGAGAACAAAACAAAGTCATGAGTGTTGGAAAGATAAAGATTTGAAGGACTGGTAAGTTGATATTCATTGCAGGTAAGAGGAATTAGAATGCATTTTATATTTGTATGAAAATTTCAAATAAATTATATATGAATTATTTATATATTAATAAATATATATTAATATGTGTACATGTATATGTCTCAGTTAAGGTTTTACTGCTGATAACAGACATCATGACCAAGGCAATTCTTATAAAGCACAGCATTAATTGGAGCTAGCTTAAAGAATCAGAAGTTCAGTCTGTTATAAAAGTGGAAACATGGCAGCATTTAGGTATGCATGATATGGGAAGACCTCTCATTCCAAAGGCAAACAGGAGAAGACTGATTTCCAAGCAGTTAGGACAAGGGCCTAAAAGACCACTCCCACAGTGACACACTTCCTCCAACAAGGCCAGACCCACTCCAAAAAGGCCAAACCTCCTAATAGTGACACTCCCTGGGACAAGCATATTCAAACCACCAGTACACACACACACACACACACACACACACACACACACACACACACACGTTATTCATATCAAGAACCTAAGATATGTTGCAATGGCAAAGACTTCTGTTGGTCAGAGTAGGGATGTTAAGAGTATGTAAAAATTATCAATGACAACTTTTTTGATTTCAGGTTTAGTTTGCTTTTTTATAGAAACCTCCAACCAAGATTAGCTCCTTCATTCATTATAATTCTGTCTGTGCATCTGTATAAGAGATCATGTCCTACCTAATTGAAATGATTCTGTATATTTAGATATCTCAATGTCATTTCATTCAGGCTAATTCCAAAGCTGTCCAGATTGTGGTAAATAAGACTAAGTAGTGAATTCAATCTGTTTCTTAATTTAAAACAAACAGGCACAGATATCATCGCTAGTGACATGTATAATAATGCTTTTATGTCTGGCCTTTAGTGAAATGTATAGTAAAGCCTTTGTTTCTGGCTTTGAATGAAAAGTTTCAGCAAAACCTTTGCTATGTTTGGGTCAATAAGTAGAGGCTGAGATATCTTTATGAGAACGAGACTATTTGAAACTTGTAGAAATGTCTATGGAAGATCTGCACTTGGTGCTGCATAACAGCTTGCAGCTCTGCTAATATTTTTATTTTTATTTTTACTTATTCTTTTTTTTTGGTTTTTTTGAGACAGGGTTTCTCTGTGTTGTCCTGGCTGTCCTGGAACTCACTCTGTAGACCAGGCTGGCCTCGAACTCAGAAATCCGCCTGCCTCTGCCTCCCAAGTGCTGGGATTACAGGCGTGCGCCACCACCGCCTGCCTAGCTGTGCTAGTCTTTATCCTAAGATACTGCTGACAAACCTGGAGTTCTTACTTTCTATTATGTCTAGCCATGGTCAAAGGGACTACGATTGTGTAGGTTATATGCTCTCATGAGCAGCAAAGAGCAAGATAACTTTGATTAGCTGGAACCTTTTTTTAACAACAATTAACTTTATATGATGTTTGAATAAAGTAACTGTAGAAGCTAGCTGGGTGTCAGTCTTCCCCAAGAGACTGAACCCCTCTGCTCATTTGAAAAATGAGACTTAGCATCTTGGTGAGTGACTCTCTCTACTGTAGCACCTCTGACCAACATCAACCAATAATCATCTTCTAATTTATAATTTTTATTCATGCATTATGTGAATAATTTGCAGAAATAAGTTTTTCAAACTTTATTTTTTTAAATTCAATAGTGGAGACAAGATTTTAGTGCCCAGAAGAAACACTCCCTGGAAGACAGCATCAAGATAAAAGTACTCTCTGTCTTTTAAGTAATTGTCTTTCCATGGTTGACGAATGGTATGGTAAGATTTTGAGATACCAGTTCTCAAATCACATATAAGTAAAATTGGGACTAGTAAAAATCTACATCCTGTTATACTTATAGGTCTGCTGAGATCAGCATCATTTTATGTATTAAGCATATTATAAATATATGGTATATAACACCTTAAGAAAATGAAAAGGTAGAAAAATAGAACAACAGCAAATGAACAACAAAATTTAAATGATGATACTTAGTAACAGCACTTTATTTTGGTGTGCATCAATAATTATGTCTACATAAAACTAGTTACCTTATGAATTTTACTACAATGGGTTAAATTAATTGCTAATTCTTTCAGAATTACATTTCACTAGTTTTAATGATGTAATTCTGTACATTTAAAGACAAGAAAAAACATTCAAATTGAGTTTTCTAAGAGGTAAAAGAAAATCAGTGTGTGTTATATAAGTACTTCTAGAAAGAGGCAGACTCTACTATGTAACTATGCTAATTCCTGGTTAAGTTAGCAGAATCCTCACACTGTCAGAGTGGGTAAACAGGCAACTAATTTTCCTTCTTAACTAGGACACTTACGGCACAAGAATGAAGGGGGATGGCTGAGGAATCTTCTGGAAATGGATCTCTCTTTGCTAATATTGAGCACAGTTTTAAAACAACATATGAAATATATACCCCTTCCTTCCATGTTATAAAAGATTTTAATCTTTTATTGCCAATAATTAAGTAGAGTTTAATATATTTTAATTTCATATACTAAGATAGGTACATTCATACTACAAGACTGGTCACTGATACGCAGACAAGTATTCTAGAACAGGAAAGAATATGTTCACTATAGGTGATTTTTAGTGCAATCACTAATCATAGTGTCCCTGCTTAAGACAGGTTGAAATTAGCAAGCAATTCTCATGAAACATTGAATAAATATCAAGTTTTTCTACAGAAGTTCTGACTTCTACTATCTAAGTAATGAGCAATATTATTGTAAATACATGGTCAATACCAGATTGTGTGACTCATGAGTATAGAGATTTATGAGCTTAGAGACTACATCTGACAAAAGTAAAACAAAAAATTGTATACTAATTCCTGATCCATTATAAATAAAGAACTTTAAAATCATGCCTCAGACCACAGACACAGAAAAACTAAGTAATAAGAAGGACTCTAAAAGGAAAACATAAAAGTTTAAAAGTGGAGATAGAATAAATGTTGTGAGTGGACTGGGGATGGGTGGAAATAGGAACTAAAGAAATCATGTGGGGGAAGGATTGAAGGACAGAATATGGAGAGACAAAACAGAATGGACAGGAATGGGAGGGGATGTGCACTACCTAGTGTAATAGAAATTCAGAGAATTCTACAAGGGTAATCCTAAAGAGGACTCCTAGAACCTAGAGGAGCCAGAGTATGAGATGGCCATCCTCTGTAACCAGTGTTGGTAATGGGATACCAAACCAGTTACAAAGCCTTCAACTATAAGCTATAAGTCTCACCTGTAATCCCACATGCAAGATGTGTTGGGGCAATGAAGGTGCAAAACTTGTGAACATGGCCAACAAATGACTAGTCCAATTTGAGACCATGAGATAGAGACCTTGTTCCACACTCCCTGGATGACCAGGAACCAGGACTAGTTATTCCAGAGAGCTATGATAGAAAAAATTCAATAAACGAATTCCTAATATATTCTTATATACTCACTGATAAGTGCTTATCCCAGTTGTCATCAGAGAGATTTCAATTGGCAGCTGATGGTAGCAGATGCAGATACTCAAAGTCAAACATTAAGAAGAGATGATCAAATTGGAAATGTCCATTTTGTCCCTTTCCTTGGGGCCCATGGAGCCTTGTGAAAGACTGAGAGGAAGAACATAGAAGGCAAAGGGGTGAAGAACACCAGAACACAGCCTACAAACATCAACTAAATAGGGTTCATAGAGGCTCACAGAGATTGAGACAGCAATCAAGGTGCCTGCATGGGTCTGTATTTTATTCTCTGCATATGTTATTTTTGTTTAGTGTGGTGTTTTCATGGGACTCCTAACAGTGGGAGTGGGGGTTCTTCAACACTTTATTCCTTTCTGGGGACCATTTTATTCCAACTGGGTTGCCTTGCCCAGCATATGAGGGTTTATACCCAGTAAAATTTTGTTTTTCTATGCTCTTTTCTATAGATATCCATTGGAGACTTGATCTTTTCTATAGAAATTAGAGTAGAAGTGAATCTGGGGAAGAAGGGAGGTTGGGAATGTAGCTGGGAGCAATGTGGGGTTGGTACAGAAAGAGTTGGAAAGAGGGAAAACTATAGTTGCATGTATCGAAAACAAAATGAACAAAATAATGCAAAAACTAAAATAGAAACAAACTAACAAAATAAACAAATAAAGCAAAATAGAAATAAAAGAAAAGGAAAGGAAAGCAATGAAGAGAAAGAAAAGAAAAAAGGAAAGAAAAGAAAAGAAAAGAAAAGAAAAGAAAAGAAAAGAAAAGAAAAGAAAAGAAAAAGATGATGGCTAGCAAAGAATAACAGCTGGATTAGTATATCAATAATGCAAATTGTTGTGTACATAATTTAATACAATTATTTGCTGTATTTTTTATTTAACCAAAATATAGAGAATAATATGTACTTTGATACTATGGTTCTAGAAGCAATAAGTATCAAGAATAAAAAATATTTTAAAAACCATTGAAGAAATAGTTTTTTATTGTTTTAAATTAAATTGTTAGTTTTAATTTTACTTTTATTTCTAAGTTTAATGAAAAAGAAGAGGAGGAGGAGGAAGATAACAAGAAGGAGAAGAAGAAGAAAAGGAGGAGGAGGAGGAGGAGGAAGCGCCATCACCAGCAGCAGCACAAGCTGTTATTCTGGTTTTAAGTACATTTAGGAAAACAATACTAAAAATTTTAGATTTGGTAAAAGTACACTGATGGAAATTATTTTTACAATTCTACATTTGACAGTATATCATCTTAATAAGTCCTAAAAAAGTTCTGTTTGGTCTAGGTATGGTGGTGCTTTTGCTCCCAGGCTTTTGAAAGAGAAAGGCAGGCAGATTCTTTGAGACACATTGTGGGATGTGTATGTCTTTTTTGTTTGTTTGTTGTTTTTAAAGACAGGGTTTCTCTGTATAGCCCTGACTGTCCTAGAATTCACTCTGTAGACCAGCCTGGCCTCAAACTCAAAAATCTGCCTGTCTCTGCCTCCCAAGTGCTGGATTAAAGAATGTGCTACCACTGCCCAGGTATATGTCTTATTTAATCCACTATTCCCCACAATTTTAGAGAAATCCCATTTTGAGCAGGAAAATTCCTTAGTACTCACTGATCCTTTGATATGCTTTTGCATAATCAGCTTTTTTTTTCTGAGCCTAGCCCTGACTTTAATATAAAACTATATGATAATGTCATAAGATGCTGAGAAAACATTTGAGAATAATTAACATCTTTTCAATTTGAGTGTTGGAAAGATCAGGAGTTAAAGGCCCATACCTAAAAATAGTAAAAGTAATATACAACAAATAGTCAACATCAAACTAAATGGAGACTTGAAGCAATACCACTAAAATCAGGGACTATACAAGGCTGCCTACTCTTTTCTTGTCCATTCTATAGAGTACTTGAAGTCCTAACTAGAGAAACTCAACAACAAAAGGAGATCAAAGGGATACAAATTGGCAAGGAAGAAATCAAATTATCACTATTTGCAGATGATATGATAGTATACTTAAGTGACCACAAAAAATTCCACCAGAGAACGCCTTAGGCTGATTAAATAAAACAAACAAAAAGCTTCAGCAAAATGTTTGGATATAAAATTAACTCAAACATATCAGTAGCCTTCCTCTACTTAAAGGATAACAGGTTGAGAAAGTAGTTAAGGAAACAACACACTTCCCAATAGTCACAAACAATATAAAATACCTTGGTGTAACTCTAACTAAGCAAGTGAAAAATCTGTGCGACAGGAACTTCAAGCCTCTGAAGAAAGAAATTGAGGTTCTCAGAAGACAGAAAGATCACCAACAAAATTCTTCATAGTGTTAGAAAGAGCAATTTGGAAAATCATTTGAAATAACAAAGAATCTAGAATAGCTAAAATTATTTTCAACAATAAAAGAACTTCTTAGGAATGCAATCACTGATAAGTGGATATTTTTTTTTACATTAATGATATTCTTTTTTATTATTATTATTTATTTTTATTGGATATATTCTATATTTACAATTCATTTCCCTTTTTCTGGTTCCCCACCCCCAAAGGTCCCACATGCCCTTTTCCCTCCCCCTGCTCCCTCATCTACCCCCTCCCACCTCCCTGTTCTTGTAATCTCCCACAATGATGCTTTGGTCCATTCTAGCACCAGTGTCCACTCCTTTCTTCTTGTCAGACATCACTTAGTATGTGATTTATGTCTTTGGTGTTCCAAGATTCTAGGCTAATATCCACTTATCAGTGACTGCATACCATGGGTGTGCTTTTGAGACTGGGTCACCTCACTTAGTATGACGTTCTCCAGCTCCATCCATTTCTCTAAGAATTTTATGAATTCATTGTTTCTAATGGCTGAATAGTATTCCATTGTGTATATATACCACATTTTTTTTGTATCCATTCCTCTGTTGAGGAACATCTGGGTTCTTTCCAGCTTCTGGTTATTATATATAAGGCTGCTATGAACATAGTGGAGCATGTATCCTTATTGCATGCTGGGGAATCTTCTGGGTATATTCCCAGGAGTGGTATGGCTGGGTCCTCCGGAAGTATCATGTCCAGTTTTCTGAGGAACCGCCATATTGATTTCCAGAGTGGTTGTACCAGCTTGCATTCCCACCAGAGTAGAGGAGTGTTCCTCTTTCTCCACATCCTTGCCAACACCTGATGTCTTCTGAGTTTTTAATCTTAGCCATACTCACTGGTGTGAGGTGAAATCTCAGGGTTGTTTTGATTTGCATTTCCCTAATGACTAACGATGTTGAACATTTTTTAAGGTGTTTCACAGCCATCTGAATTTCTTCAGGTGAAAAGTCTCTGTTTAGCTCTGTACCCCATTTTTGGATAGGGTTATTTGGTTTTCTGGGGTCTAACCTCTTGAGTTCTTTGTATACATTGGATATTAGCCCTCTGTCGGATGTGGGGTTGGTGAAGATCTTTTCCCAATTTGTTGGTTGCTGATTTATCCTTTTGACAGTGTCTTTGGCCTTACAGAAACTTTGTAATTTTATGAGGTCCCATTTGTCTATTCTTGCTCTTAGAGCATAAGCAATTGGTGTTCTGTTCAGGAATTTTTCCCCTGAGCCAATAAGTGGATATTAATGAGCCCAGAAACCCTAAAAACTCAAGGGACAATTATCAAGTCAAATGTTTCCCAAGAAGAAGAAAGGAGAGAACACTGGACCTGTAAAGATTGGATCCAGTTTTGTAGACCCAGAACAGAGAAACCGTGGGGGGAAGGGGAATGATTGGGGAATAGATGTGGGGGGAGAGGAATTATGGGACATATGGTGGGAGGGAACTGGGAAAGGGGAAAGCCTTTGGAATGTAAACATAGAATATAGAAAATAAAAATTTAAAAAAAAAAGTAATTCTTAGGGAATCACCGTCTCTGACCTCAAGCTGTATTACAGAGAAATCATGATAAAAACTGTATGGTATTAGTACAAAAAGAGGCATGTAGATCCACGGAATATAATTGAAGACCCCGAAATGAACTCACACACCTATGGTCACTTATCTTTGACAAAGGAGCTAAAAACGTTCAGTGGAAAAAAGACACCATTTTCAACAAATGGTGCTATCTTACGTAGTGGTTGGCATGTATGTATACAAATTGACCCAATCTTATATCCTTGTACAAAGCTCAAGTTCAAGGCACCATATCTTACGTAGTGGTTGGCATGTATGTATACAAATTGACCCAATCTTATATCCTTGTACAAAGCTCAAGTTCAAGGCATCTAGCAAGAACCTCCACTAAAAACCAGATATGATGAATCTAATAGGAGAAAAAGTAGGAATGATCCTTGGATACATTGGCACAGGAGAAAATTTTCTGAGCAGAACATCACTGGCTTATGCTCTAAGATCAAGAATTGACAAATGGTACCTCTTGCAATTGAAAAGCTTCTATAAGGTGAAGGACACTGTCAACCGAGCAAAACAGCAACCAGCAGATTAGAAAAAAGAAACATCTTTACCAACCCTCCATCTGATAAAGGGCTAATATCCAAACTCAAGAAGGAAGACTTGAGACCCAAATAACCCAATTAAAAAGTGTAGTACAGAGCTAAACAGAAAATGTGGTATATTTATACAATGGAAACAATGAATTCATTCAATTTGTAGGCAAATGGTTGGATCTGGAAAATATCATCCTAAGTGATTTAACCCAATCACAAAAGAATACACATGAAATGCAATCACTGATAAGTGGATATTAATGAGCCCCAAAGCTCTGAATACTCAAGACACAATTAGCTAATCAAAAGATTCCCAAGAAGAAGGAAGGAACGGACCCTGGTCCTGAAAAGACTGGATCCTGTTTTGTAGGAGAGTATCAGAACAGAGAAATGGGGGGGGGTGATTGGGGAATAGTTAGGGGGGAGAGGACTTATGGGACATATGGTGGGGGGGAACTGGGAAAGGGGAAAGCCTTTGGAATGTAAACAAAGAATATAGAAAATAAAGAAAAAAATGAAAACAAAACAAAAAAAAGAAAAGAAAAGAAAATTCTCAACTGAGCAATCTCCAATGGTTGAAAATACTTAAAGAAATGTTAACATCCTTAGTCATCAGGGAAATGCAATTCAAAACAATACTGACATTCCATCTCACATCACTCAAAATGGCTAAGATCAAAAGGCAGGTGACAGCAGATGTTGGCAAGGATGTGGAGAAAGAACACTCCTCCATTGCTGGTGAGATTGCAAGCTAGTAAAACCAGTTTGGAAATCAATCTGGTGGATCCTGAGAAAATTGGAAATAGATCTACCTGAAGATACATCTATACCAAGTAAGAAAAATAACTATAATTAAAATTATACCATTCAGAAATCTATGTTTACACATATGAAAATTAAAGCAGTGACCACATGAGCAACTGTCCATTGTGTTATAAAGCATAGACTCAGCCGGGCAGTGGTAATGCACACCTTTAATCCCAACACTTGGGAGGCAGAGGCAGGCAGATTTCTGAGTTCGAGGCCAGCCTGATCTACACAATGAGTTCCAGGAAAGCAAGGGCAATACAGAGAAACCCTGTCTTGAAAAAAACAAAAAACCAAAAAATAAAATAAAATAAAATAAAAACAACAAAACAAAACAAAAAACAATAAAGAAAGAAAGAAAGAAAGAAAGAAAGAAAGAAAGCATTGACTCAGAAAACCCAAGAATTTTTTCTATATCAAATAAAGATTTTTAAAAAATTTATGTAAATTTATACTGATGCAGAAACTAGTTCACTCATACTTATATCAAATATATGTAAAAATAATTATTCATTTTTCAAGTTTTAAGAAAACTAAAAGTTATACATAATGTAAATGATCACAATTATAAAATGTAAGTTTGCATTTTTATGATTTTTAAAATCAATGTCTGATGACAGCTATCAAAATGAGAACACCCTTTATTGTCATCATGGCTATTTCTCTAATTTCTCTTTGAAGTACTGGATGATCTGTTTCTAATATCTGCTCTTTTTCTAGATCTAAGGTGATGGAAAGTTGCAGCAAATATATTTAGGGACCTAAGATCCAAAAGTTGGATTTAGCATTGGGAATTTAACCTGAGTAAAACCGAGGCACTTCTGTGAACTAGCGAAGCGCAGAATAATGCAACATGTCAAGAGTATAAAACATTTCTTTTTTAGAAGGGAATAGTGACTCATGAGTTATTCTTACAAAAGTTACTTTTCCCACAAATAAAAACATCCCCTGTATAAATAGCAGCCACTGCTTTTATCATTCAGGAAGTGCTCAGCAGAGAGAGAATTTAATATAAAGCTTTTATTAAAAGACAACTGTGGCTTAATATCAAAGGTAATATACAGCTTCTTTGAAGGAAGGAAGAATCTTAATCTTCATGGTACTTCCCAGGCATATTTTATGTACTTCATTCCCCACTGACTTCTTCTTTATATCCAGTCTCTTTTGGTGGAGGTTAGGATGATGACATTACTTTTAAACCACAGTCTAATAACATTGGCAATATTGTATTAATTTGTCTTACTATTACCAAATATCACCACTTTGCGTTTGTGAGAAATAATGCTATCTATATACCTTCACATAATTCATCAATAGATAGAATATTTATCTTTTTCTATGTGAATAGACATTTTTAGTCTTTCATTAAAGAAATCCTTCAAAGACAATTTATTAAAAAATGGAAACAAGGCAAAAGTATGCTTAGGATCATTGGGTATGAAAAAGATGTAACAGAAAGAAATTACTGAATCAATCTTATAGATAAACAAATGGCTTAAATCAAATTTAGATTATTAATAACTCTCAAATGATTTAGTTGGTTTAAATGTTATACAAGTACATATATATGTAATACGGAAACCATATGATGTATGTTTAAATATAGTATTAATTCAGTCAACATGAAAATGAAAATTCTTATTTAGACTTGCTAAGAAATACACATTGTGCATTTCATTTTTTGTTTATTTTGTTAACCAATGTATCTACTAACAATTCTACATGCAGAGCATTTAAAATATATATATATTATTTTTAAAGGTAAATCATTTTAAATAAGTCACAAATGAATAAGTGAGTCCAAATATCATGTTAAATAATGAAGTACAAAGAGATCATACTGTATTAAAGTTCATATTTACCTCTATCTTTCAAGAACTCTAAATAATATATACCTTGGATGAAGGACAGAAAGACTGAGACCCATACAGAATGAGAATTGTGAATAAATCCAGGATTATAAAATAATCAAAAAATATAATTATCATGCAGAACATGATTTTATGCTCTCTTTTGAATTCTAAGTGTGCCCATGAATCACAAATTATTTTAAGAAGGAGCACACATGCACATCAATATTAAGAACTAATTCATGGTATTATTCTCCTCTTGAAAGTCAGAATATCTTGTAATATATGTGACTGTTCATCCCTCCAGCTATAGCAAACTAAAAATAAGAGTATTTTACAATATACAGTTTTTACTGGAGTTATACTTCCAAGACTAAAGTAAAATAATAATAGTAAAACAGTGTCATAAAAGATATTTAAAATTTATGGAAGAAACTTATTAATTAGTGCATCTTAGAGTCATCAGAGAAATATATTTATGACAAATACACACACATGTACATACATGCAAACATACACATACACACACAAATGTGATTAATTTTAATGGACTAACATTTGCAGATAAAATGAAAAAGCAAGCATAATGCTTGCACATGAAGGTATGGAAACAAAGCAGGGTACACAGTATTGTTGTGTTCTACTTGCCAAAATGTAACAAGAAGGAAACTTAATAGAAGTTCTGATTCAAACTTGACTACACAGATTTTATCTTTTGTTTTTTCATTTATTCTTTAATCTTATGCATCTCTTCTACAGCCTGCCCTCCCTCCAGTTCTCCCTGTTCTCTCCTCACATTGTCTATCATATTACTTTAGAAAACACTAGGTCTCCCAGTGCTATCCCCTGAACATATCAAAACAAGATTCATTAGGACTGGGCACAGCCCTCATTTCAAGATCAATTGATGCAACACAGAAGAAGCAAAAGGGTCCCAAGAACAGGCAAATGAGTCAGAGAGACAACTAAACTCCCACTGTTAGGATTCCCACAAAAACTCAAGCTAATATCCATAACATAAATACAGAGGACATAGTGTAGACTCATGCAAGTTCTATTATTACTACTTCAGTCTCTGTAGGTATCTATGAGTCCGGCCTATTGGATACTGTGGGCCATCTTCTAATTGTTTCTTAGACCTGTCTGGATCCAATACTTCCTCCACCTCTTCTGTGAAATTCATCACATATATCTAAAGTTTGACTGTGGGTTTCCACATCTGCTCCCATCAGCTGACAGAAGATGCCCTGATGTTTGGAGTAGTATTGTTTCAGATTATTTTATTGTTCTTTACTTCTTTTTTCTTTTCCTTTCCTTTCCTTTCCTTTCCTTTCCTTTCCTTTCCTTTCCTTTCCTTTCCTTTCCTTTCCTTTCCTTTCCTTTCCTTTCCTTTCCTTTCCTTTCCTTTCCTTTTCTTTTTTCCTCTTCTCTTCTCTTCTCTTCTCTTCTCTTCTCTTCTCTTCTCTTCTCTTCTCTTCTCTTCTCTTCTCTTCTCTTCCCTTCTCTTCCCTTCTCTTCTCTTCTCTTCTCTTCCCTTCCCTTTCCTTCCCTTCCCTTCTTTTCTTTTCTTTTCTTTCCTTTCCTTTCCTTTCCTTTCCTTTCCTTTCCTTTCCTTTCCTTTCCTTTTTCCTTTCCTTTTCTTTTCTTTTCTTTTCTTTTCTTTTCTTTCCTTTCCTTTTCTTTTCTTTCCTTTTCTTTTCTTTTCTGTTTTTGGAAATTGTGTTTCCTGCTCCTGGCCCAGCCAGGTGGTGTAGGCATGGGCTCCATGTGAGTCTCAAAATATACCACTCATTGGTTGGTCACTTCCACATGTTCTCAGCCACCATTTCTCCAGCACATCTTGAAGTAATAAGAGTTTGTGGGTGCAAAGTTTTTTTGCTAAGTTGGTGTCCTAGTCATACAACTTGCCTGGTAACCGAAAATGTCCAATTCATGCCTCAGTGTATCTATTACTAGTACTCTTCCCTCAATTTGCCACCATAGGTTCTAGGAAGATTTCCCAACTTCAGGTTTGGATCTTGCCCACTAAATGTCCCCAATTCCAGACATATTTTCCTGTACTGTCCCCATCTGTCTCTCCTGTTCCCATCCAGACTGAGCACCAGTCCACCCTCAAAATCCACCCATTTCTTACTCCCATAACCCCATAGGTAAAACTGAGCTTGAAAATAACCTTTTTCTAATAAGAAGAGACAGAGTCAATAAGGGGAGAGAAATAAGAAAGTATACTTTATCAAAATTAAAGCATATCTGCTTTGTGAAACACAATGCCAGTAGAATGATTTTAGAATTATACTAGTAAAATATTACATAAAACCCAAACACCACCTAAAACTAAACATTGATAAACTAAATATATTCATTTAAAAACCTAGTCAAAACTTTTAGAAAAAACAATGGAAAGTAAATTTTACAGTCAGATTAAGAGCTACTTACTGCTATAGAGTTGCAATAACAATCTTGTGCCACAAACTTAATAATGTCCAGATGTTAATAAGTGTCGTTGATAACCTAAATAACATATGTGTTTGTATGTCACAAATACATAAAATCATGGTAGAGTTCAAAACAGTAATAGGTAATATTTATGGACTTAATAGAGTAGTAATATATAAAAACTGTCATATTTTGCAGAAATGTTTTAACAATAAATCTTGAACTCTGTGTATATTTTTTTCTGGACAGTAATAGGCATCATGTACATATTGTATATAAATAATATCTTTGGTAAATGCTCTTTTTATGTAATAGACTTATTTCTATTCTATGATACCAAATGATACTATTAACTACTATCTACAAATATATGTACACATTTATATCCATCATATATTGTTTTAATCTTTAAGTATTTGTATGATGATATTTGTCTGAGGTGATATATTTCTAATTGGTCCAAATATTCTTCAACTTAAATAAAATTCATCCTTAATTTAGCACATGCAGCTGAATATTGTGCTTTTAAAAAGTAGTCTTGAGGCCCTCCAGTTGCCACCTGTGCCCACTCTGAACAGCTACCAGATCCCACAGAGCAGATGCAACTGCAATGGCAGCTCAGCTACCCAAGACCACCGTATGACAGGAAGGAAAGGCTCCAACCAGAGACAAGAAGGTCATATAACACCAGAGATACCAAGATTACATGAGAGAAGCATAAGAACATGAGCAACAGAACACAATTTGACTTGGCAACATCAGAACCCAGTTTTCCCACCACAGAAAGCCCTGGATACCCAAACACACCCTAAAAACAAAAGATTTAGATCTAAATCTCATTTCATGAAGATGATAGAGGACTTTAAGAAGGGCATAAATAAATTCCTTAAAGGTGTACAGAAGAACACAAGTAAACAAGTAGAAACACTTAAAGAGAAAACTCATAAATCCCTTAAAGAAATACAGGAGAACACAATCAAACAAGTGAAAATATTGAGCACAAATATTCAGGATCTAAAAATGGAAGTTGAGTCATTTAAGAAAACTCAAAGGAAGATAGCCCTAGAGATGGAAAACCTAAGAAAGAGAACAGGAGTCACAGATGCAAACATCACTATCAGAATACAAGATACAGACGAGAGAATCTCCTATGCAGAAAATACAATACAAGACATAGACATAATAGCCAAGGAAAATACAAAAAAGCAAAAGAAGAACATTCCTCCATTGCTTGTGGGACTGCAAGCTAGCACTTTGGAAATCAATCTGGTGGTTACTGAGAAAATTGGAAATGGTTCTATCTAAAGACCCACCTATACCATTCCTGGTTATATACCCAAAAGATGCTCCATTGTATAACAAGAACATGGTCCACTATGTTCATAGCAGCCTTTTTTTTTTTTTTTAGTTATTTTTATTTTCTATATTCTATGTTTACATTTCAAAGGCTTTCCCCTTTCCCAGTTCCCACCCACCATAGTTCCCATAGTTCTTCTCCCCCCCCCCAACTATTCCCCAATCATTCCCCCTCCCCCCTCGGTTTCTTTACTAAACTGGATGCAATCTTTACATGCCCAGGGTCCTCTCCTTTCTTCTTCTTGGGAATCATTTGACTTGCTATTTGTGCCTTGAGTATTTAGGGCTTCTGGGCTCATTAATATCCACTTATCAGTGATTGCATTTCATGTGCATTCTTTTGTGATTGGGTTAGCTCACTCAGGATGATATTTTCCAGGTCTAACCATTTACCTACAAATTGCATGAATTCATTATTTTTAATTGCTGAGTAGTATTCCATTGTATAAATATACCACATTTTCTGTATCCATTCCTCCTTTGAGGGATATTTGGGCTCCTTCCAATTTCTGGCTATTATAAACAAGGCTGCTATAAACATAGTGGAGCATGTGTCTTTATTGCATGTAGGGGAATCCTCTGGGTATATGCCCAGGAGTGGTATGGCAGGGTCCTCTGGAAGTGACATGCCCAATTTTCTGAGGAACCGCCAAACTGATTTCCAGAGTGGTTTTACCATTTTGCAATCCCACCAACAGTGGAGGAGTGTTCCTCTTTCTCCACATCCTCTCCAGCACTTGTTGTCTCTTGAGTTTTTAATCTTAGCCATTCTGACTGGTGTGAGGTGGAATCTCAGGGTTGTTTTGATTTGCATTTCCCTGATGACTAATGATGTTGAACATCTCTTAAGGTGTTTCTCGGCCATCCGAATTTCTTCTGGTGAAAATTCTTTGTTTAGCTCTGTGCCCCATTTTTTGATAGGGTTATTTGGTTCTTTGCGGTCTAACTTCTTGAGTTCTTTGTATATATTGGATATTAGCCCTCTGTCGGATGTGGGGTTGGTAAAGATCTTTTCCCACTTTGTTGGTTGCCGTTTTGTCCCTCGGAAAGTGTCCTTTGCTTTGCAGAAACTTTGTAATTTTATGAGGTCCCATTTGTCGATTCTTGATCTTAGTGCGTACGCTATTGGTGTTCTGTTCAGGAACTTTTGCCCTGTGCCCAAGTCCTACAGGGTCTTCCCAAGTTTCTTTTCTAATAGTTTCAGTGTGTCTGGTTTTATGTGGAGGTCCTTGATCCACTTGGAGTTGATCTTAGAGCAAAGAGATAAGAGTGGGTCAATTCGCATTCTTCTGCATGTTGACCTCCAGTTGAACCAGCACCATTTGTTGAAAAGGCTATCTTTATTCCATCGGATGGTTGTGGCTCCTTTATCAAAGATCAAGTGACCATAAGTCTGTGGGTTAATTTCAGGGTCTTCAATCCTGTTCCATTGATCTGTTTGCCTGTTGCTATACCAATACCATGCAGTTTTTAACACAATTGCTCTGTAGTACTGCTTGAAGTCAGGGATATTGATTCCCCCAGAAGTCCTTTTATTGTTGAGAATAGTTTTAGCTATCCTGGGTTTTTTGTTGCTCCAGATGAATTTGAGAATTGCTCTTTCTAGATCTATGAAGAATTGAGTTGGGATTTTGATGGGGATTGCATTGAATCTGTATATTGCTTTTGGCAAGATGGCCATTTTTACTATATTGATCCTGCCAATCCAGGAGCAAGAAATATTTTTCCATCTTCTGAGGTCTTCTTCGATTTCTTTCTTCAGGGACTTGAAGTTCCTGTTGTACAGATCTTTCGCTTGTTTGGTTAGAGTTACGCCAAGATACTTTATGTTGTTTGTGGCTATTGTGAAGGGTGTTATTTCCCTAATTTCTTTCTCAGCCTGCTTGTCCTTTGAGTACAAGAAGGCCACTGACTTGCTTGAGTTAATTTTATAACCTGCCACTTTGCTGAAGTTGTTTATCAGCTGTAGAAGTTCTCTGGTGGAGTTTTTTGGGTCGCTTAGGTAAACTATCATATCGTCTGCAAATAATGATAGTTTCACTTCTTCCTTTCCAATTTGTATCCCTTTGACTTCCTTATGTTGTCTAATTGCTCTTGCTAGAACTTCAAGTACTATATTGAAAAGATATGGAGAGAGAGGGCAGCCTTGTCTAGTCCCTGATTTTAGTGGGAATGCTTCAAGTTTCTCTCCATTTATTTTGATGTTGGCTACTGGTTTGCTGTAGATTGCTTTTACTATGTTTAGGTATGGGCCTTGAATTCCTGCTCTTTCCAAGACTTTTAGCATGAAAGGATGCTGAATTTTGTCGAATGCTTTTTCAGCATCTAATGAGATGACCATGTGGTTTTTTTCTTTCAGTTTGTTTATGTAGTGGATTACATTGATGGATATCTGTATATTGAACCATCCCTGCATCCCTGGGATGAAGCCTACTTGATCATGGTGGATGATCGTTTTGATGTGCTCTTGGATTCGGTTAGCAAGAATTTTATTTAGTATTTTTGCATCTATATTCATCAGAGAAATTGGCCTGAAGTTCTCTTTCTTTGTTGGATCTTTTTGTGGTTTAGGTATTAGCGTAATTGTGGCTTCGAAGAATGAGTTGGGCAGTGTCCCTTCTGTCTCTATTTTGTGGAATAGTTTGGAGAGTATTGGTGTTAAGTCTTCTTTGAAGGTCTGGTAGAATTCTGCACTAAAACCATCTGGTCCCGTACTTTTTTTGGTTGGGAGGCTTTCTATAACCCCTTCTATTTCTTTAGGGGTTATGGGACTATTTAGCTGGTCTACTTGATGCTGATTTAATTTTGGTATTTGATATCTGTCTAGGAAATCGTCCATTTCCTCCAGATTTTCCAGTTGTTTTGAGTATAGACCTTTGTAGTAGGATCTGATGATCTTTTGAATTTTCTCAGTTTCTGTTGTTATGTCTCCCTTTTCATTTCTAATTTTGTTAATTTGTATACTGTCTCTGTGTCCTTTGGTTAGTCTGGCTAAGGGTTTATCTATCTTGTTGATTTTCTCAAAGAACCAGCTCCTGGTCTTGTTCATTCTTTGTATGGTTCTCTTTGTTTCTATTTGATTGATTTCAGCCCTGAGTTTGATGATTTCTTGTCTTCTACTCCTCCTGGGTGAATTAACTTGTTTTTCTTCCAGGGCTTTAAGGTGTGCCATTAAGCTGCTAGTGTATGCTCTCTCCAGTTTCTTTTTGGATGCACTTAGAGCTATGAGTTTTCCTCTTAGCACTGCTTTCATTGTGTCCCATAGATTTGGGTAGGTTGTACCTTCATTTTCATTGAATTCTAAAAAGTCTTTGATTTCTTTTTTTATTTCTTCCTTGACCAAGGTGTCATTGAGTAGAGTATTGTTCAGTTTCCATGTGTATGTGGGCTTTCTGTTGTTTTTGTTGCTA
This sequence comes from Apodemus agrarius, assembly GCA_964023405.1. NCBI lineage: Eukaryota > Metazoa > Chordata > Mammalia > Rodentia > Muridae > Apodemus > Apodemus agrarius. The sequence goes on along the minus strand of OZ030007.1, from coordinate 50,307,294 downwards.
TTGAAGACCACTCTTACTCCATGGTGATCTGATAAGAGGCATGGGATTAGCTCGATCTTCTTGTATTTGTTGACATCTGTCTTGTGACCGATTATATGGTCTATTTTGGAGAAGGTACCATGTGGTGCTGAGAAAAAGGTATATTCTTTAGCTTTAGGATGAAATGTTCTATATATATCTGTTAAATCCAATTGGTCCAGAGTTTCAATTAGTTTCACTGTGTCCCTGTTTAGTTTCTGCTTTCCTGATCAGTCCATTGAGGAGAGTGGGGTGTTGAAGTCACCCACAATTATTGTGTTAGGTGTAATGTGTGCTTTAAGCTTTAGTAAGGTTTCTTTTACGAAGGAGGGTGCCCTTGCATTTGGAGCATAGATGTTCAGTATTGAGAGCTCTTCCTGGTGGATTTTCCCTTTGGCCAGCAAGAAGTGACCTTCTGAGTCTCTTTGGATGATTTTAGGTTGAAAGTCAATTTTATCTGATATTAGAATGGCTACTCCAGCTTGTTTCCTGAGACCATTTGCTTGTAAAATTGTCCTCCAGCCTTTTACTCTAAGGTAGTGTTTGTCTTTAACACTGAGATGTGTTTCCTGTATGCAGCAAAATGTAGGGTCCTGTTTCCTTATCCAGTCTGTTAATCTATGTCTTTTTATTGGGGAATTGAGTCCATTGACGTTAAGAGATATTAAGGAATAGTAATTATTACCTCCAGACATTTTTGAAATTATATTTATTTATCTTATTTATTTTTTATATTCGAGAGGTTATCTTCTTTTGGGTTTGATGAGAGGAGGTTTCTATCTTGCTTCTTCCCGGGTGTAGTTTCCGTCCTTGTCTTGGTGTTTTCCCCCTATTATCCTTTGTAGGGCTGGATTTGTGGAGAGATATCTTGCAAATTTGGTTTTGTCATGGAATACCTTGATGTCTCCATCAATGGCAATTGAGAGTTTTGCTGGGTAAAGTAGTTTTGGCTGAAGTTTGTGTTCTCTTAGAGTTTGCATGATATCTGCCCAGGATCTTCTAGCTTTCATGGTCTCAGGTGAGAAGTCTGGTGTTATTCTGATAGGTCTTCCTTTATATGTTACTTGGCCTTTTTCTCTTGCTGCCTTTAGTATTCTTTCTTTGTTTATTACATTTGGAGTTTTGATTATTATGTGACGGGATGTATTTCTGTTCTGGTCCAGTCTGTTTGGGGTTCTATAGGCTTCTTGTATATTCATGGGCATCTCTCTCCTTAGGTTGGGGAAGTTTTCTTCCATAATTTTATAGAAGATATTAGCTGGCCCTTTAACTTGTAAATCTTCACTCTTGTCTATACCTATAATCCTTAGGTTTGGTCTTCTCATAGTGTCTTGGATTTCCTGGATGTTTTGGGTTACCACCTTTTTGCATTTAGTATTTTCTTTGACTGTTGAATCAATGGTTCCTATGTTATCTTCGGCTTCTGAGATTCTGTCTTCTATCTCTTGTATTCTATTGTTGATACTTGCGTCTATGGCCCCTGATTTCTTCCCCAGGTTTTCTATCTCCAATGTTGTCTCCCTCTGTGATTTCTTAGTTGTTTCTACTTCTGTTTTTAGTATCTGGATGGATGTGCTCAGATCTTTCGCTTGCTTGATTGTGTTTTCATGTATTTCTTTAATAGATTTTTGTGCTTCCTCTTTCATAGCTTCTACTTGTTGGCCCACGTTCTTCTGTAGTTCTTTAAGTGACTTTTGTCTTTCTTCCTTATTGTCTTCTTCTCTTTGATCCATCTTCTCCTGCATTTCTTGAAGTGATTTTTGTATTTGCCTCGTAAAGGCTTCTAACTTTTGATCCATTTTCTCCTCTATTTCTTTACGAGATTTTTCTATGTGTTCAGCTACCAGCATCCTGACCAGTGATTTTATATCCAAGTCTTGTTTTTCTGGTGTTTTAGGGTATCCAGGGATTCCTGTTGTTGGAGAACTGGGTTCAGATGCTGTCATGTTGCCTTGATTTTTGTTAGTAACGTTCCTTCGTTTTCCTTTTGCCATCTGGTTATTTCTGGTTTTAGTTGGCCTTGTTGTCAGTGGCTGGTGTTTGAATCTCCTGTGAGGCTGGGCTCACCTGTTCTTTCTCTATTGGTGAATATGTGTGACTGCTGCTTTAAGGGATCATAAGCTGGCTGCCACCCATGCGATTGTAGCCCCTGTTGGAGTCTGTCTACCTGGGCTTCTCCAGCTGTGTCCTGGTTGCAAGGAACTCCGAGAGCCTAGCAGATCCCCCGTGAGGGTAGCCCTGGAAGGGGTGTTTACCTGGGCCTTTCCAGCTGTGTCCTGGTTGCAATATGGAGGCCCGCCGCTACACCACTGGTCTAGGGGCCGGCGAGCTGGTTGCAGAACGCAGCTTAGGTGCTCACCCGAGGGCGGGGATGTCCCACAGAGCCTGGGCCTTTCCAGCTGTGTCCTGGTTGTGATATGGAGGCCCGCCGCTACACCGCTGGTCTAGGGGCTGGCGAGCTGGTTGCAGAACGCAGCCTATGTGCTCACCAGAGGGCGGGGATGTCCCACAGAGCCTGGGCCTTTCCAGCTGTGTCCTGGTTGCAATATGGAGGCCCGCCGCTACACCGCTGGTCCAGGGGCCGGCGAGCTGGTTGCAGAAGCAGCCTTGGTGCTCACCAGAGGGCTCGGGGATGTCCCACAGAGCCTAGGCGGGACTCCGCCTGCTTGGCTCCGAGACCCTAGCAGATACCCCCGTGAGTGTAGCCCTGGAAGGGGTGTTTACCTGGGCCTTTCCAGCTGTGTCCTGGTTGCAATATGGAGGCCCGCCGCTACACCGCTGGTCTAGGGGCCGGCGAGCTGGTTGCAGAACGCAGCTTAGGTGCTCACCAGAGGGCGGGGATGTCCCACAGAGCCTGTGCCTTTCCAGCTGTGTCCTGGTTGCGATATGGAGGCCCGCCGCTACACCGCTGGTCTAGGGGCTGGCTACACCACTGGTCTAGGGGCCTGCGAGCTGGTTGCAGAACCAGCTTAGGTGCTCACCCGAGGGCGGGGATGTCCCACAGAGCCTGTGCCTTTCCAGCTGTGTCCTGGTTGCAATATGGAGGCCCGCCGCTACACCACTGGTCCAGGGGCCGGCGAGCTGGTTGCAGAAGCAGCCTTGGTGCTCACCAGAGGGCTCGGGGATGTCCCACAGAGCCTAGGCGGGACTCCGCCTGCTTGGCTCCGAGACCCTAGCAGATACCCCCGTGAGTGTAGCCCTGGAAGGGGTGTTTACCTGGGCCTTTCCAGCTGTGTCCTGGTTGCAATATGGAGGCCCGCCGCTACACCGCTGGTCCAGGGGCCGGCGAGCTGGTTGCAGAAGCAGCCTTGGTGCTCACCAGAGGGCTCGGGGATGTCCCACAGAGCCTAGGCGGGACTCTGCCTGCTTGGCTCCGAGACCCTAGCAGATACCCCCGTGAGTGTGGCCCTGGAAGGGGTGTTTACCTGGGCCTTTCCAGCTGTGTCCTGGTTGCAATATGGAGGCCCGCCGCTACACCACTGGTCCAGGGGCCGGCGAGCTGGTTGCAGAAGCAGCCTTGGTGCTCACCAGAGGGCTCGGGGATGTCCCACAGAGCCTAGGCGGGACTCCGCCTGCTTGGCTCCGAGACCCTAGCAGATACCCCCGTGAGTGTAGCCCTGGAAGGGGTGTTTACCTGGGCCTTTCCAGCTGTGTCCTGGTTGCAATATGGAGGCCCGCCGCTACACCGCTGGTCCAGGGGCCGGCGAGCTGGTTGCAGAAGCAGCCTTGGTGCTCACCAGAGGGCTCGGGGATGTCCCACAGAGCCTAGGCGGGACTCTGCCTGCTTGGCTCCGAGACCCTAGCAGATACCCCCGTGAGTGTGGCCCTGGAAGGGGTGTTTACCTGGGCCTTTCCAGCTGTGTCCTGGTTGCAATATGGAGGCCCGCCGCTACACCGCTGGTCTAGGGGCCGGCGAGCTGGTTCTCTTGTCATAGCAGCCTTTTTTATAATAGCTGGAAGCTGGAAACAACCAGATGTCCCTCAACAGAAGAATGGATACAGAAAATGTGGTAGATATATACAATAGAGTACAACATAGCAATTAAAAACAATGACTTCATTAAATCTTAAGGCAAATAGACTGAACTAGAAAATATCATTCTGTATAGATAATCCTGACATAAAAGAATATACATGGAATGTATTCACTAATAAGTGGACAGTAACCTAAAAGCTCACAATGCTTATGATACAACTTACAGACCATATGGAGCAGAGAAGTAAGCAATACTAGGCTGTGGATGCTTCAGTATTACATTGAGGGAGAACAGGATGATTTTGGGAGATGAAATAAGAGTGGGACAAGTGGGAGAAAGGAAGAGGAGGCAGTAATGAGGGTGACACTCCAGAATCCGGAGGAGAATGAGAGAAGTACAGAGGGTTAGGAAATTGAGAGGTAGCAGGGGATAAGGAACTGGGAATAGCTACCAAAGGGTTCCAGACATCAGAGATATGTGATGCTCCCAGGACCCAACAGGCTTGATTTTCACTATAATGGGCAGAGTAGGGGAAGATAGAACCTGTGGGGACCACCTCCAGTAGATTGGCACACAGCATAGCCCCTTGTTGAGGGATGGGGCCTCCCACCCATATCAAAGTGTTTTTTTGTTTGTTTGGTTGGGTTTTTTAAGCCAAAAGTGTACCAGTACAAAGGAAGAACAGGGACAGAAAATGGAACAGAGACTGAAAGAAGGGTCAACCAGGGAACAGCCCCATTTGGGAATATGTCATTTCTGGAGATACCAAACCCAACACTGTTGCTCTGGTCAAGAGGCACTTGCTGACAGGAACCAAATATGGCAGTTGCTGGAGAGGTCCAGCCAGCTAGTGACCATTGTAGAGGAGGATTCTTGGAGTTATCCATCAGGCTGAACTCAGGGAACCTGGTGTGGGAGCTGGCAGAAGACTGGAGGAGAGGAGAAGGATTGCAACGCTGTTGGAAGAATAAGATAGGCTGGCCTGAGCATCCAGTTTTCCCAAAGACTAGACCACCAACCAAGAAGTATACCGGGGGATCTATGTCTCCAAATATATATGTAGCAGAGGATGGCCTTCCCTGACAGCAACAGGAAGGGAGGACCTTGGTTCTGGGGAGGTTTGATGCCCCAGAGTAGGGGGATTCTGGAGCAGTGGAGCAGGAGAGAGTGAGTGTGTGGAGGAGTACACTCATATAGGCAAAATGGAGAGGGGGGAGGGTAGATATGTTGTGGGAGGGTTGTGGAGGGGTAACTGAGAAGTAAGATATAATGGGATCGGTTGGATTGGTGGAGGGGGTAACCTGAAAGTGAGATATCATTTGAGATGTAAACAAACGGAATGATTAAGAAGAAAGTAATCTATGCTTTCAGTAGATATAATCTATATCTTGAATATGACATGTAAACTTAATAAGATTGTGAAATGCTATGTTTAACTATTTTAAAATTATTAACATTGAAAAAAAGGTAGTCTTGATATTGGTCTCCTAAAAACTCAAATTAATTGGATGACTACTACACATGTTTTAGAATGATTAAGAACAGGATTTTAAGTGCTAGTTAAAGGTGTGGATGCGAGAATTCAAATTCTCATCATTGCTGTGATCGTAGAAAATGGTATCATATTGGAAAAGTCCTTAGTAATTTCTTTTTTTTTAGCAATTTTTTTCTTTTTTCTTTATTCTTTTTTTATTACTTATAAAATGTTACCCAAAGATCCAGAGAATTTGATTTTTGATATTTTCACAAAAGTTTTATTTTCTTTTAATTTACTTACCTTTCAAGGATTAGCCCATTTCCCTGGTTTCCCTGCCTTCCAGAAAACCCTATCCCATCACCCCTCCCCCTGCTTCTATGAAGGTGTTCCTCCACCCATCTACACACCCACTCAAACCTGCCTGCACGAATTCAATTCTCTTAAACTGGGGCATCTGTAGATCCCTCATAGGACCCAGGACCTTTCGTCCCACTGATAGATGTAGGAAGTTCCCAGGACCCAATGGGCATAACATTAGCTGAAATGGCCATGAGCTCGGAGATAGAATCTGAAGAGAATATCTCCAGTAGATAGACATGCCTCCCCAGTTGAGGGGTGGGCCCACGCATCCATGTCAAAACTTTTAATCCTGAATTATTCCTGTCTAAAGGAAAAGCAGGAACAACAAACGGTGCATGTCTAAGATTTTCTCCTGAAACAAATAGTATTTCATAATGATTATTCATATAGTGGTTGTTGAAAAAATATTAATCATTATTTCTTTGAAACAAAATTCATTCCATATTAAAGTAATGCAAAAATAACATATTTCTTGGAAAAAAAAACTAAAATTGTCGAGAAGCTTTCAGTTGAAAACCTACCATCACTAATATGGGCAAGAACTATCTCATCATTGACTAACTAGTACAATAAAATAGAAATCACATGAGTAAGGCAGGTTGAATGATACATCAGTGCTTCCATCAGTTGAGTACCACTGCTCCTGGGAGGTGTAGCTTACCTCTTTTCTCTCCCTTGTATGGAAGAATAAATCAATGCTCTTGTTCCTTCAAATATCATATGCTTGCTTGAAGAAATTCTTCTCCCTTCCTCCTAATGATCTCTTAAATATATTCATTCTTGTTGATTTTGCTTGAATGCAACTCTTTCAGTACTTTCTCCTGAACAACTTTTTTGTTTTTGTTTTGTTTGTTTGTGTTTTTGGCTTTTTTGTTTCTTTTTGTTTTTGAGAACAGAATGTTAACTTCTTTTCTATGAGGATGTTTTTTATTTTTAATTTAATGTATTTAACAACAAAAACTACAGTTCTATTATATTCCTGAAGGAACATTTTACTCACAGCATTTGGACAAAGGAAATGTTCCTGTAGTAATATGTGAGATTCTTATAAATAGTAATTCGTGTGTGTTTTCATTTAAAGTATATATAATCTTTTTAGATGTGTATATGAATACTACTTAATGGAAGAGGAACCAACACATTTTCAGCATAGTTCCATGGCTATAAAAAGTTTAAAATGTGCTTTTGCTTTCTAAAACAAACAGGCAATGAAGGTATATATTACTTATTTTATGCCATAATGAGATAAGATAATAAACACTGCAAACCTACAAATTTATTGGTAAATGCTATTTTATAAGAAAATCATGGCAGATGATTAATTTTATGTTAAGCAAAACATATTACATATTACATATTATAGTAACTTTACTGTTATTTAATGTCTTAATTTTATGTAAAATCTGTTTCTCTTTCTGAGAGAGCAGAACCTCACCCTGGCACATCAAGTGTCTTCAGGGCTAGATGCTGCTTCTCCCACTGAAGCCAGACAGCCAAGTTAGGAGAATAGATTCCACAGACAGCCAATACCTTTAGGGATAGTGCCCCTCCCCCACTCCCATTCTTTTGAAACGATATGAAGACCTATCTTCACAGCTGTTACATATGTGCAGGGTCCGATGTCCATCCTATGTATTCTCTTTGTTTGGTAGTACAGTCCCACAAGAGTGTAGGATAGTTCTTTCTATTGGTCTTCCTGTGGAGTTCCTTTCTACTTTGGGACCATAAATCCTTCCCAGAACTCTTTCATAAGAGTCCCCAAACTCGATCCAATGTTGGGCTATGGGTCTTTGCATCTGTCTCAGTCAGCTGCTGGGTGAAGCCTCTCAGAGGACAGCCATGCAAGGCTCCTGTCTGCAAGCATAACCGAATACCATTAACGGTGTCAGAGATAATTGCTTGCCCATGGGATGGGTCTCCCGTTAGAGAAGTCATTGCTTGACCATCTCCTCAGTCTTGGCTCCATCTCCCTATCCCTGCATTTCTTGTAGGCAGGATAAATTTTCATCTGGAAATATTGTGGGTGAATTGATGTTGATATCCCTATCATTCTCCTAGGGTTCTTGGCTGGCTACAGGAGGTGGTCTCTTCAGGTTCCATATCTCCAATGTTGTGAGTCACAGCTAAGGTCAACCCTATTGATTCTTGAAAACCTCCCATATCTCAGGTCTCTGGCATATATTGGAGATGCCTCCCCCACCTCTCCAACCCCACACCCACCAGCTGAAAATGTCATTCATTCTCATGGCCATTTGGTCATCTCCTCTGTCTTTCCCCATACCTGATCCTGAAACTGCCCACCTTTCCTCCCCCATACTACCTCTCACCCAATTCTCTCCCTCTGTCTGCCTCCTACTACTATTTTATTCCCCCTTCTAAGTGAGATACAATCATCCTCACTTGGGTCTTCCTTCTGTATACCTTCTTTGGGTCTGTGGAGTGTAGTATGGATATCCTGCATATTATGGCTAATATCTACTTATAAGTGAGTACATACTGTGCATGTCATTTTGGGTTTGGGTTACCTCACTCAAACCCAATTGTAGGAATATCAAAGATGATATTCCTACATTTCATCCACTTGCCTGCAAAATTCATGATGCCTTTGTTTTTAATAGCTGATTCATATTCCATTGTGTACATGTACCCCATTTTCTGTGTCTGTTTTTTAGTTGAAGGACATGTAGGTTGTTTCTAGTTTCTGCCCACTGTGAATAAATCTGCTATAAACATAGTTGACCAAATGTCTCTGTGGTACAGTGGGTTTTATTTTAGGTATATGACAAGAAGTTACACAGCTGTGTCTTGAGGTATAACTATGTCCAGTTTTCTGAGAAACTGCCAAATTGATTTCCTAAGAGTTTGTACAAGTTTGCACTCCTACCAGCAATAAAAGAATGTTCTTGCTCCACTTCCTTGTCAGCGAGGACTATCACATGAGATTTTTATTTAGAAATTCTGACTTATGTAAGATGGAAAGTAAGAGTCATTTTGATTTGCATTTACCTGATTAATAGAGACAGTGAGTATTTTTTAAGGTATTTCTCAGCCATTCGAGATTCCCATTGTTAATTGGGTTATTTGGGTTGTTGGTGTCTATCTTCTTGAATTCTTTATAAATTTTGGATATTAGACCTTTATTAGGTTTAGGGTTGGAGCATACTCTTTTTTAATCTGCAGACTGTCATTTTATCGTAATGACAGTGTCCATTGACTTAGAGAGGGTTTTCAGTTTTATGAGGTTCCATTTATGAATTGTTGATCTTAGAGCCTTACCCAATGGAACTCTATTCAGGAAGTTTTCTACTTTATCAAGGCTATTTCCCATTTTCTCTTCTATTAAATTTAATGTATCCAGTTTTCATATGATGACCACAGAGTCATAGTATTTCTAGGAAGTCTCCATTAGAAGCTAATAGAATTTGTGAATTATGACATGAATATTGCTTCATAGAATAAATAAAAATTAAAGTACCTTCATTTGGTATCTCAGTACTTAATATATTTCATATAAACTGTTTTTAATATATTATGAATTAGTGACTATGATTATCAATGTTATTTGTGAAGTAGTAATTTTGTCAGACATCTAATCCATTGTGCTTTGATTTATATTAAAGTGAATACAATTGCTGCTCCTGTGGGATAATGGTTAGTTTCCACAATAGTAGAAATTGTATACTTTAGTTCACTTCTGAAAAGTACAATGAACTTTACTAGTCTATAGAAACAGGGGAAAAAGTCACTTAAACTGTGAAATTTAGAACAGTGAGAGTTGGAAAATAAAGAAATCTATGTGTACTTCACCACAGGAACACCTTTATTATTCTTTTTTTTCTTTTTTTAATTTTGTATATCCTTTGTTTACATTCCAAAGGCTTTCACCTTTCCAGTTCCCTCCTCACCATATGTCACCTAAGTCCTCTCCCTCCCCCCCGCCCCCCCCCCCACCAATTCCCCAATCACACCACCTCCCCACCATTTCTCTGTTCTTGTACTCTCCTACAAAACTCGACTTAGTCATTTCTGGACCAGGGTCCTCTCCATCCTTTTTCATGGGAATCTTTTGCTTAGCTAATTGTGCCATGAGTATTCAGAGCTTCTGGGCTCATTAATGTCCACATATCAGTGAATGCAATTCATGTGTATTCTTTTGTGATTGGGCTAACTCACTTAGGATGATATTTTCCAGATCCAAACATTTGCTACAAATTGCATGAATTCATTATTTTTAATTGCTGAGTAGTATTCCATTGTATAAATATACCACATTTTCTGTATCTATTCCTCCTTTGAGGGACATCTGGGCTCCATCCAACTTCTGGCTATTATAAATAAGGCTGCTATGAACATAGGGGAGCATGTGTCTTTATTGCATGCAGGGAAATCCTCTGGGTATATGCCCAGGAGTCGTATGCCAGGGTCCTCTGGAAGTGTCATGCCCAATTTTCTGAGAAACTGCCAGACTGATTTCCAGAGTGGTTATATAATCTTGCAATCCCACCAACAATGGAGGAGTGTTCCTCTTTCTCCACATCCTCGTCAGTACCTGTTGTCTCTTGAGTTTTTAATCAGTCACTCTGACTAGTGTGAGGTGGAATCTCAGGGTTGTTTGGATTTGCATTTCTCTGATGACTAATGATGTTGAACATCTCTTAAGGTGCTTCTCAGCCATCCAAATTTAATCTGGTGAAAATCCTTTATTTAGCTCTGTATCACATTTTATAATAGGGTTATTTGGTTCTTTGGGGGTATAACTTCTTGAGCTCTTTGTATATATTGGACATTAGCCCTCTGTCAGATGTGGGTTTGGTGAAGATCTTTTCCCAATTTGTTGGTTGCTGTTTTGTCCTTCTGACAGTATGCTTTACCTTACAGAAACTTTGTACTCTTATGAGGTTCCATTTGTCAATTCTTGATCTTAGAGCATAAGCTATTGGTGTTCTGTTCAGGAACTTTGCCCCTGTGCCCATGTCCTCCAGGGTTTTCCCCAGTTCCTTTTCTATTAGTTTCAGTGTATCTGGTTTTATGTGGAGGTCCGTGATCCACTTGGAGTTGATCTTAGTACAAGGAGACAAGAGTGGGTCAATTCGCATTCTTCTGCATGTTGACCTCCAGTTGAACCAGTACCATTTGATGAAAAGGCTATCTTTTTTCTACTGGATTGTTATAGCTCCTTTATCAAAGATCAAGTGACTATAAATCTGTGGGTTCATTTCTGGATCTGCAATTCTATTCCATTGATCTACTTGCCTGTCACTGTACCAATACCATGCAGTTTTTATCACAATTGCTCTGTAGTACTGTTTGAGGTCAGGGATATTGATTCCCCCAGAAGTCCTTTTATTGTTGAGAATGGTTTTAGCTATCCTGGGTTTTTTGTTACTCCAGATGAATTTGAGAATTGCTCTTTCTAGATCTATGAAGAATTGACTTGGAATTTTGATGGGGATTGCATTGTGGCTAGGATTAAAAACGCAAGGGACAACAGGTGCTGGCGAGGATGTGGAGAAAAAGGAACACTCCTACACTGTTGGTGGGATTGCAAGATGGTACAACTGCTCTGGAAATCAGTCTGGCAGTTCCTCAGATTGGGCATGACACTCCCAGAGGACCCTATCATACTACTCCTGGGCATATACTCAGCAGAATCTCCTGCATACAATAAAGACACGTGCTCCCCTATGTTCATAGCAGCCTTGTTTATAATAGTGAGAAGTTGGACGGAGCCCAGATCTCCCTCAAAGGAGGAATGGATACAGAAAATGTGGAATATTTATACAATGAAATACTACTCAGCAATTAAAAATAATGAATTCATGCAATTTGTAGGCAAATGGTTTGATCTGGAAAATATCATCCTAAGTGAGTTATCCCAATCACAAAAGAATACACATGAAATGCAATCACTGATAAGTGGATATTAATGAACCCAAAAGCTCTGAATACTCAAGGCACAATTAGAAATCAAAATGTTCCCAAGAAGAAGGAAGGAAAGGACCCTGGTCCTGAAAAGACTGGATCCAGATTTGTAGGAGAGTATCAGAACGGAGAAATGGGAGGGCAGTGATTGGGAAATGGGTGGAGGGAAGAGGACTTTAGGGACATATGGTATGGGGGAAACTGGGAAAGGTGAAAGCCTTTGGAATGTAAACAAAGAATATAGAAAATAAAGAAAAAAATCTAAAAAAAAATAGAAAAGATATGGAGAGAGAGATGGCAGCCTTGTCTAGTCCCTGATTTTAGTGTGATTGCTTCAAGTTTCTCTCCATTTATTTTGATGTTGGCTACAGGTTTGCTGTATATTGCTTTTACTAATTTAGGTATGGGCCTTGAATCACTCTTCTTCCCAGGACTTTTAGCATGAAAGGATGCTGAATTTTTCAAATGCTTTTTCAGCATCTAATGAGATGACCATGTGGTTTTTTTCTTTTAGTTTGCTTATGTAGTGGATTACATTGATGGATTTCCGTATATTGAACCATCCCTGCATCCCTGGCATGAAGCCTACTTGATCATGGTGAATGATCATTTTATGTGCTCTTGGATTCGGTTGACAAGAATTTTATTTAGCATTTTTGTATCGATATTTATAAGCAAAATTGGCATGTAGTTCTCTTTCTTTGTTGGATCTTTGTGGTTTTTGTATCAGTGTATTTGTGGCTTCATAGAATAAGATGAGCAGTGTTCCTTCTGTTTCTATTTTGTGGAATAGTTTGAAGAGTATTGGTGTTAGGTTCTTTGAAGGACTGATAGAATTCTGCACTAAAACCATCTGGTCCTGTACTTTTTTTGGTTGGGAGGCTTTCTATAACACATTCTATTTCTCTGGGGGTTATGGTTCTGTTTAACTGATATAATTGATCCTGATTTAATTTTGGTATTTGGTATCTGTCTAGGAAATTGTCCCTTTCCTCCAGATTCTCCAGTTGTGTTGAGTATAGACTTTTGTAATAGGACCTGATGATCTTTTGAATTTCCTCAGTCTCTGTTGTTATATCTCCCTTCTCATTTCTAATTTTGTTAATTTGAATAGTGTCTCTGTACCCTTTGGTTAGTCTGGCTAAGGGTTTATCTATCTTGTTTATTTTCTCAAAGAACAAGCTCCTGGTTTTGTTGATTCTTTGTATGGTTTGCTTTATTTGTACTTGATTGATTTCCGCCCTTATTCTGATGATTTCCTGTCTTCTACTCCTCCTGGGTGCATTAGCTTCCTTTTGTTTCAGGGCGTTTAGGTGTGCTGTTAAGCTGCTAGTGTATGCTGTCTCCTGTTTCTTTTTGGAGGCACTCAGGGCTATGAGATTTTCTCTTAGCACTGCTTTCATTGTGTCCCAAAGATTTGGGTAGGTTGTACCTTCATTTTCATTGAATTCTAAAAAGTCTTTGATTTCTTTATTTCTTCCTTGACCAAGGTGTCATTGAGTAGAGTATTATTCATTTTCCAGGTGTATGTGGGCTTTCGGTTGTTTTTCTTGCAATTGAAGACCACTTTTACACTATAGTGATCTGATAGGAGGCAAAAGGTTTAGTTCAATCTTCTTGTTTTTGTTGACATCTGTCTTGTGATCAATTATATGATCAATTTTGGTGAAGGTACCATGCTGTGCTGAGAAAAAGGTATATTCTTTTGCTTTAGGATGAAATTTTCTCTGTGTGTATATATATACACACACACATATGTTAAATCCAATTGGTCCGAAGCTTCAATTAGTTTCACTGTGTCCCTGTTTAGTTTCTGGTTTCCTGATCGGTCCATTGAGGATAGTGGTGGGTTAAAGTCACCCACAATTATTGTGATAGGTGCAATGTGTGCTTTAAGCTTTAGTAAAGTTTCTTTCACGAATGAGGGTGTCCTTGCATTTGGAGCATAGATGTTCAGTATTGAGATTTCTTCTTGGTGGATTTCCCTTTGACCAGCAAGAAGTGACCTTCTGAGTCTCTTTTGATGACTTTAGGTTGAAAGTCAATTTTATCCAATATTAGAGTGGCTACTTTGGCTTGTTTCCTGAGACCATTTTCTTGTAAAATTGTCTTCCAACCTTTTACTCTAAGGTATTGTTTGTATTTGACACTGAGATGTGTTTCATGTATGCAGCAAAATGTAAGGTCCTGTTTTCATAGCCATTTTGTTAGTCTATGTCTTTTTATTGGGGAATTGAGTCCATTGATGTTAAGAGATATTAAGGAATAGTAACTATTACTTCCTGACGTTTTTGAAATTTTTATATTTGAGTGGTTATCTTCTTTTGTGTTTGATAAGAGGAGGTTTCTATCTTGCTTCTTCTGGGGTGTAGTTTCCTTCCTTGTGTTGGTGTTTTTACCCTATTATCGTTTGTAGGGCTGGGTTTGTGGATAGATATTATACAAATTTGGGTTTGTTATGGAATACCTAGGTTTCCCCATCTATGGCGATTGAGAGTTTTGCTGGGTATAGTAGTTTTGGCTGAAATTTGTGTACTCTTAGAGTCTGCATGATATCTGCCCAGGATCTTCTAGCTTTCATGGTCTCTGGTGAGAAGTCTGGTGTAATTCTGATAGGTTTTCCTTTATATGTTACTTGGCATTTTTCTTTTACTGCCTTTAATATTCTTTCTTTGTTTAGTACATTTGGGGTTTTGATTATTATGTGACAGGAGGTATTTCTGTTCTGGGTCAGTCTGTTTGGAGTTCTGTAGGCTTCTTGTATATTCATGGGCATCTCTCCCTTTAGGTTGGAGAAGTTTTTTCCCCCTAATTTTGTAGAAGATATTTGCTGGCCCTTTAAGTTGTAAATCTTCCCTCTCATCTATACCTATAATCCTTAGGTTTGGTCTTCCCATTGGGTCCTGGATTTATTGGATGTTTTGGGTTACAAGCTTTTTGCATTTTGCATTATCTTTATTGTTGAGTCCATGGTTCCTATGGTGTAGTCAGCATCTGAGATTCTTTCTTCTTTCTCTTGTATTCTATTGTTTGTATTTTCATCTATGGCCCCTGATTTCTTCCCAAGGTTTTCTATCTCCAAAGTTGTCTCCCTTTGAGATTTCTTAGTTTTTTTTCTACTTCTGTTTTTAGATCCTAGATGGTTTTGCTCAGATCTTTCACTTGCTTGTTTGTGTTTTCATGTAATTCTTTAAGAGATTTTTGTGTTTCCTCTTTCCTGACTACTGCTTGTTGACCCATGTTCTCCTGTATTTCTTTAAGTGATTTTTGTATTTCCTCCTTATTGGCATCTGCTTTTTGATCTATATTCTCCAGAATTTCTTTAAGGTATATCTGTGTTTACCTTGTAAGGGTTTCAAACTTTTGATCCATTTTCTCCTGTATTTCTTTAAGAGATTTATCCATGTGTTCCACTCTCAGCATCCTAACCAGTGATTTTAGATCTTTATCTTGATTTTTCTGGTGTGTTGGGGTATCCAGGGCTTACTGCTATGGGGGAACTGGGTTCGGATACTGCTGTATTGCCTTGATTTCTACTAGTAACATTCCTATGTTTGCCTTTTACCATTTGTTTATTTCTGGACTTATTTGGTTTTGTTATTACTGGTGTTTAAAGCTCCTGAGAGCCTTGCATTTTGTGCTGCTTTCTCAGAGGGTGTCTGTGCTCCCAGGTGAAAACTAGAAGGTTTCTACCACTGGGCTCGGAATTACCTCCTCAGCTCTGCCTGGCTGGATTCAAGTCTCCTCCCTGCTTGCCTCTGGACACTTTACTGGCCTCCTGTGGTCTCCTCCTGGTTTGCCTGGTTAGTCTACCAGCTCCAAGATGGTGGCAGGTCTCAGGGCTCTGTCTGACCGCGGGAATCCCTGCAGGCCCAGAGCTTCCTGGCTGGGCTGCTGAAGCCTAGGCAGTGAATCTTTCAGTCACCAGGGCTCACTCTGGTTGAGCTGTTCTCCCCAGGATAGTGTCGGACTGTGGAGCTCTGTCTAACCATGGGCTCTCTGTGGATCTGGAGCTCCCTGGGTTGGCCTGCAGGGTCCAAGATCGTGTGGATCCCGATCCTTGGGTCTCTGTCTATCTTCGGGACCTACTGCAGGTCAGACGTTCTCTGGCCTACCCAGACAGCTGTAATGCTGCCCAGCTCCCTGGTGCGGAAGGCACCCAGGCAGGCTATACCCTGGGAAATCTTTCACTCTGATGATTGCTGTGTACCTTGATAGGTTACCAGCTCTAAGATGGTGGTCACTCTCAGGGCTCTGTCTAACCACAATAATCCCTGCAGTCTCGGGGGCTTCCTGGCTGGGCTGCTGAAGCCTAGGCAGTGACTCTCTCAGTCGGCAAGGCTCTGTCTGGTTGAGGTGTTCTCCCCAGGATAGTGTCAAACCATGGAGCTCTGTCTAACCTCGGGCTCTCTGTGGATCCGTAGCTCCCCTGGTTGGGCTGGTTGGGCTGCAGGGTCCAAGATTGTGTGGATCCTTGTAGGTCGCGTGTCTATCTCGCCAGCAAGAAGGACACGAGACAGTCAGGATCCTTCCACAGACGTTTATTGCGGGGTTGATTGCTGAGGCGAAAAGACCAAGAAGGGAAGAGCGGTGCATCTTAAATAAGCTTAGGCAGGATGTGTTCCTACCTGATTGGTGCACGCCACGATGCCTCATTAGCATGCTCCGGGACTGAGCTGCGACCCGCCAAACCTCTACCTGCGCATGCGCAGTAGGGCACGGGAGTGGAGTAAACAGCACATTGCTGATTCATGGCTTCCTACAGATCCTTATTATTCAAATGTATGCAAATATTGTATAAGTTAGTGAGGAAAACAGTTTTATTTATTTAATTATTCTTTCTTTCTAATTCTCTCTTTTAAAAAATAATCTATGGTAGCATATTAGGAGGAATTCAAGCATTGAGGGAAAGAGAGAGTACAGTATGAGAAAAATAGTATAAATTTGCATATAATGTAAAAGTAAAAGAAAACCATATTAAAATATTTTTTAGTGTGAAAGGACTGCACAAAAGTAGGAAAATTCCTTGCATGAGCTTCAGTATGTATCTATTGGTGATGAGCAGTGTGTTGATTGTTTTTTGTCAACTTGACAAAACAGACAAATCTGGGAAGCCATAAGCAACCTCTCTGTCATACTGACTTGTTTGGAAGTCTCTGGGGCCATTTATTGATTGATCTTGCCTAAGTTCCTGCCTTTATTTTACCCAGTGAAAGACCATAATCTAGATGAGAAAGTCAAATACATCCTTTCTTCCCATCTTGCATTTTCTCATGGTGTTTATCATAGAAATAGAAAATATACTCAAGTAAAAAAATTGTTGCTCTCAGGAGTTATTTACTACTCTATTTTACCTCCAAGAGGTCTTTCATTCATTCCATTTGAGAAATATTTGAAGACATCTTAAAAATGTAAGATACAGTTTTACGTTTGAATATGTATTTTGTTTGGTTGTTGTTTGGCAAAATATCTACTACAATAGAAAGTAAGTTATTCTTACTTTTTGTATCCTGAAGGCAATAATCTTCCAAATAGTGTTACAGTGTGAGCTGAACCACTGAAAATGTCAACAGTTTGAACATCATTGATTCTGAATTTTCTGGAGCTAGTTTTTATGATACTGTAGATGCAGTTTAAAAAAAAAAGCCAACATGACATTCCTTTATCCAGATTAAATACCTTAGCACCTTAAATTTGTTTGATTTAAATCTACTGTTATTGTCTCTTTCATATAATTCTTAGAGAAAATCAACTACCATACTTTTGAACATAATGCAAATAAAATATAATTCAGTACAGCATTTCATATGGAAATTAGTGGTTTAAATTTGCGCTGCCATTTTTTTTTTTATAGAAAATGCTTATACTTATTTATTGAAGTTTTGTTTTGGTACCTGTATTCTTTGAGCTTACATCATGTCCTAACATTCACATTGATATTATGAACCTTTTCATATAAATATTAAACTCTTAAAAAAAAAAAGCCACCATGACATTCCTTTTTCCAGAATAAATAGCTTAGCATCTTTAAATTTGTTTGATTTAAATCTACTGTTATTGTCTCTTTCATATAATTCTTAGAGAAAATCAACTGCCATACTTTTGAACATAATGCAAATAAAATATAATTCAGTACAGCATTTCATATGGAAATTAGTGGTTTAAATTTGCACTGCCATTTTTTTTTATAGAAAATGCTTATACTTATTTATTGAAGTTTTGTTTTGGTACCTGTATTCTTTGAGCTTACATCATGTCCTAACATTCACATTGATATTATGAACCTTTTCCTATAAATATTAAACTCTTAAAATATAAATATCTATAAATGTTTCAAAAGTAAAATTATAAGTAACTTTTCTGCTGTTTAACTTTAATGGTTGAGTATGCGTCAAGCTGTAGACCATGATAAGCAGTCTTGAATATGCTAAATTAAGTTTCTTCTCTACTCTATTTTTAGGGAACATATTGCAAGAAAAATACCATATTATCTCCATTTACTGAGGTGTTAATTCTTGTATCTTTTAAATTTCAAGTTATCAATATTTGTATCCTAATTATCCATTTGTTTTATGTTGGACCATACGTGCATTTTTGGGATAAGTTTCTTTTTACCATAAACACATGTCCTATATATGCATTCTCCTATATTATCTACAAATATTTTAATGGAGAATATAGTTATGTTCACCAGTGATATGTCAGCTATTTTCATTTTATATCATTTTGTTCTTTAGTTTAAGTATAATGATACTTTGAAAAAATAAGAATAGCGGTTTTTTTTCTTTCAAAAGTATGGTAGACTTTTATTTTTAAAAAAGAGATATGTTCAATTCATCTTCAATCTACCCATGGATTCTAATTTTCATGATTCAATCCTGTAAGTAATAAGCTTCTAAAAAGTTTACTATTTATTATAGTGACAAAAGTCATTGCTAGAGTAACTAGAGAAGGCAAATAAACATGGATCCAAATGAAAGAGTATTTTTCAAATATGTTTCCAGCAACATGATAATGTATTTAGAAAACTCTATAGACTCAAATATAGCTGAATAAAGAAATACAGTTTCACACTACAACCAGGCAGTGGTGGCACATGCCTTTAATTCCACCACTTGGGAGGCAGAGGCAGAGGCAGAAGGATTTCTGAGTTCAAGGCCATCCTGGTCTACAGAGTGAGTTTCAAGACATACAGCGTTATACAGAGAAACCCTGTCTTGAAAAACCAAAAACAAACAAAAAAAGAAACCAAAAAACAAACAGTTTCATACTACATACAAACAAACAAAACCCACCAATACTTTAAATTAATTAAATAACCATTTTCATTTTTTGTTCTAACTTTTTATTGTTTAATTTTAGTCTCATTTTGTGAGTGATTGATATGAGGTTCACAATTAACATTTTAAAAAACTATTTCTTTCTTTTTTTATTTTCTATATTCTATGTTTACATTCCAAAGGCTTTCCCCTTTCCCAGTTCCCACCCACCATAGTTCCCATAGTTCCTCTCCCCCCCCAACTGTTCCCCAATCATTCCCCCTCCCCCCTCGGTTTCTTTACTAAACTGGATGCAATCTTTACAGGCCCAGGGTCCTCTCCTTTCTTCTTCTTGGGAATCATTTGACTTGCTATTTGTGTCTTGAGTATTTAGGGCTTCTGGGCTCATTAATATCCACTTATCAGTGATTGCATTTCATGTGCATTCTTTTGTGATTGGGTTAATTCACTCAGGATGATATTTTCCAGGTCTAACCATTTACCTACAAATTGCATGAGTTCATTATTTTTAATTGCTGAGTAGTATTCCATTGTATAAATATACCACATTTTCTGTATCCATTCCTCCTTTGAGGGATATTTGGGCTCATTCCAATTTCTGGCTATTATAAACAAGGCTGCTATAAGGACACATGCTCCACTATGTTTATAAAAAACTATTTCTTACTGAAAACATTTTTGTACATATATTCTGATCACTCCTAACACCAGTTCCTCCTAGATCCTCTCCAGCTCCCCACCAACCCAACTTCATGCCCTTTCCTTTAGAAACAAAGAGGCAAACAAACCCCCTCCAAATCCCCAGAAGAAACACATACAAAATATAATAAAACAAAACAACCATTCAACAAAAACAGTAAATTAGAAACTATAATATACAATATAATTATCTTATCTTAAAATTACATCTTTGCATATATAAAACTTACTTGAGAATTACATACAGAGATTTCATTTTATTTTTATTTAAATTTTTAATACATAATATTTTAAATTATATTATATAATGTTCTGCACCTTCTCCTAAATGTACCACACCTTCCAACCCACACAAACCATGTTATTCCTCTCTCAGAATAAGCATACAGAACGGCAAAAATGTAATCAAAGAAGAAAAAGAAAAAAGTAAACCAATTGCAATCATATTCTTGTCCATGATATGTTTGCCAACAAAACTGATACCATGCATATTTCTGATTTGCCTTTTTGTGTTGTGAATATTTTATTTTGTTTTGTTAGAGTATATATCTATATGATTTTTGTGTTGGCTTGTACAATCTGGAATTCATTATGTAAAGCATATATGCCTTGAATGAACTCAACAGAATGACCTGACACTGCCTCCTGAATCCTGGGATGAAAAGTGTGTGCCCACTTACCTGCATTTTATACCATATCAAAGAATTCCCAGAATAGAAAAGATATTAGAAAATCAATTTCACTCTCAAGAGCCTTCAAAATATTACTTTGAAAACTTATCAATGAAGAGAAAATGATTTTTAATTTAAAACTATAGAACACACAATACTTTTATTAGAACTAAAATAAAATATATCCTCTGTTCATAAATATTAAAACATATAAAATATCAGTAGTATACCAATGGTCTTTCAATAAAATGGAATTTCTATCAATAATTGACTGATACTTTTTGGAAAATCAGAAAAAATTAAAGGAAATAAGTAATTAAACAAAGAATAGAAAAGTCCTTCATAAAACAGAAAAAGTGTGATGGAATCAAACTAACAACATGTAGCAAAGTGTCCATTGTTTGTTATAAAACAGATATATAATGAAGGAAATTTAGTTAAAACTCAGAAGTAAATCTAACTTTTACAAATAGTAAATTTTACTTTTGATTTTACTTTTCTTTTTTACATTTTTTTCTATTTTTATTGGATATTTATTTACATTTCAAATGCTATCCTCTTTCTAGGATTCTCCTGTGCAACCTCCTATTGTGTCCCTCCTCCCCCTGCTTCCCCACTCACTGCACCCACCCACTCTCACCTCACCACCCTAGCATTCTCCTACACTGGGGCATCAAGCCTTCACAGGATCAAGGGCCTCCCTGTCCACTGATGGCAGAGAAGAGCATGCTTTGGTACATATGCACCTGGAGCCATGGGTCCCTCCATGTGTATTCTTTTTTTTTTTTTAATTTTTATTTTCTATATTCTATGTTTACATTCCAAAGGCTTTCCCCTTTCCCAGTTCTCCCTCCCTATGTCCCATAGTTCCTCTCCCCCTCAACTATTCCCCAATCATTCCCCCTCCCCCCACGGTTTCTCTACAAAACTGGATCCAATCTTTCCAGGCCCAGGATCCTCTCCTTTCTTCTTGGGAATCATTTGACTTGCTAATTGTGCCTTGAGTATTTAGGGCTTCTGTGCTCATTAATATCTACTTATCAGTGATTGCATTTCATGTGTATTCTTTTGTGATTGGGTTAGCTCACTCAGGATGATATTTTCTAGGTCTAACCATTTACCTACAAATTGCATGAATTCATTATTTTTAATTGCTGAGTAGTATTCCATTGTATCAATATACCACATTTTCTGTATCCATTCCTCCTTTGAGGGATATTTGGGCTCCTTCCAATTTCTGGCTATTATAAACAAGGCTGCTATAAACATAGTGGAGCATGTGTCTTTATTGTATGCAGTGGAATCCTCTGGGTATATGCCCAGGAGTGGTATGCCAGGGTCCTCTGGAAGTGACATGCCCAATTTTCTGAGGAACTGCCAAACAGATTTACAGAGCTGTTTTACCATTTTGCAATCCCACCAACAGTGGAGGAGTGTTCCTCTTTCTCCACATCCTCGCCAGCATTTGTTGTCTCCTGAGTTTTTAATCTTAGCCATTCTGAGTGGTGTGAGGTGGAATTTCAGGGTTGTTTTGATTTGCATATCTCTGATGACTAATGATGTTGAACATCTCTTAAGGTGTTTCTCAGCCATCCGAATTTCTTCTGGTGAAAATTCTTTGTTTAGCTCTGTACCCCATTTTTTGATAGGGTTATTTGGTTCTTTGGGGTCTAACTTCTTGAGTTCTTCAAATAGAAACAAAGAAACCATACAAAGAATCAACAAGACCAGGAGCTGATTCTTTGAGAAAATCAACAAGATAGATAAACCCTTAGCCAGACTAACCAAGGGACACAGAGACAGTATCCAAATTAACAAAATTAGAAATGAAAAGGGAGACATAACAACAGAAACTGAGGAAATTCAAAAGATCATCAGATCCTACTATAAAGGTCTATACTCAAAACAACTGGAGAATCTAGAGGAAATGGACAATTTCCTAGACAGATACCAAATACCAAAATTAAATCAGCATCAAATAGATCAGCTAAATAGTCCCATAACCCCTAAAGAAATAGAAGGGGTTATAGAAAGTCTCCTAACGAAGAAAAGTATGGGACCAGATGGTTTTAGTGCAGAATTCTACCAGATCTTCAAAGAAGACTTAACACCAATACTTTTCAAACTATTCCACAAAATAGAGACAGAAGGGATACTGCCCAACTCATTCTTTGAAGCTACAATTACACTAATACCTAAACCACAAAAAGATCCAACAAAGAAAGAGAACTACAGGCCAATTTCTCTTATGAATATCGATGCAAAAGTACTGAATAAAATTCTTGCCAACCGAATCCAAGAGCACATCACAACAATCATTCACCATGATCAAGTAGGCTTCATCCCAGGGATGCAGGGATGGCTCAACATACGGAAATCCATCAATGTAATCCACTACATAAACAAACTAAAAGAAAAAAAACCACATGGTCATCTCATTAGATGCTGAAAAAGCATTTGACAAATTTCAGCATCCTTTCATGCTAAAAGTCTTGGAAAGAGCAGGAATTCAAGGCCCATACCTAAACATAGTAAAAGCAATCTACAGCAAACCAGTAGCCAACATCAAAATAAATGGAGAGAAACTTGAAGCAATCCCACTAAAATCAGGGACTAGACAAGGCTGCCCTCTCTCTCCATATCTTTTCAATATAGTACTTGAAGTTCTAGCGAGAGCAATTACACAACATAAGGAAGTCAAAGGGATACAAATTGGAAAGGAAGAAGTCAAACTATCATTATTTGCAGATGATATGATAGTTTACTTAAGTGACCCAAAAAAACTCCATCAGAGAACTTCTACAGCTGATAAACAACTTCAGCAAAGTGGCTGGTTATAAAATTAACTCAAGCAAATCAGTAGCCTTCTTGTACTTAAAGGACAAGCAGGCTGAGAAAGAAGTTAGGGAAATAACACCCTTCACAATAGCCACAAACAATGTAATGTACCTTGGCATAACTCTAACCAAACAAGCGAAAGATCTGTATGACAGGAACTTCAAGTCCTTGAAGAAAGAAATCGAAGAAGACCTCAGAAGATGGAAAAATATTTCTTGCTCCTGTATTGGCAGGATGAATATAGTAAAAATGGCCATCTTACCAAAAGCAATATACAGATTCAATGCGATCCCCATCAAAATTCCAACTCAATTCTTTATAGATCTAGAAAGAGCAATTCTCAAATTCATCTGGAGCAACAAAAAACCCAGGATAGCTAAAACTATTCTCAGCAATAAAAGGACTTCTGGGGGAATCAATATCCCTGACCTTAATCAGTACTACAGAGTAATTGTGTTAAAAACTGCATGGTATTGGTACAGCAACAGGCAAGTGGATCAATGGAATAGGATTGAAGACCCAGAAATTAACCCACAGACTTATGGTCACTTGATCTTTGATAAAGGAGCCACAACCATCCATTGGAAAAAAGATAGTCTTTTCAACAAATGGTGCTGGTTCAACTGGAGGTCAACATGCAGAAGAATGCGAATTGACCCACTCTTATCTCCTTGCACTAAGATCAACTCCAAGTGGATCAAGGACCTCCACATAAAACCAGACACACCGAAACTATTAGAAAAGAAACTTAGGAAGACCCTGGAGGACATAGGCACAGGGGGAAAGTTCCTGAACAGAACACCAATAGCTTATGCTCTAAGATCAAGAATTGAGAAATGGGACCTCATAAAATTACAAAGTTTCTGCAAGGCAAAGGACACTGTCAGAAGGACAAAACGACAACCAACAAAGTGGGAAAAGATCTTCACCAACCCCACATCCGATAGAGGGCTAATATCCATGTGTATTCTTTGGTTAGTGGTTTAGTCTCTGACAGCTGTGGGAGCTCTGGGGGCAGGGTTGTCTGGTTGTTTCCTATTGTTGTTCTTTCTATGAGCTTTCAAACCCCTTCAATTCCTTCATTCCTTTCTCTAACTCCCCCATTGGGGACCCCATGCTCAGTCCAATGGTTATCTGTGAGCTTCCACATCTGTATTTGTCAGGTCTGGCAAAGCCTCTCAAGAGAGCTCTATCAGGCTCCTGTAAGCAAGCACTTCTTGACATCAAGTCAGGTTTTGGTGTTGGTATATGGGATGGATCCCCAGGTGGGGCAGTCTCTACTACACATTTTGTTTCTGTTTTTCCTTTAAACAGGAGCTATTCTGGGTTAAAATTTAGGAGATAAGTGGTTGGCCTTATCCCTCAACTGGGGGCCTTACCTAACATCTGGATAGGATCTCTATAGGTTCTCCCACCCCTTTGTTAGTTATTTCAACTAATGTTATCTCTGTTGGATCCTCAGAGACTTTTGCTTTCTAAGTATCTGGAACTTCCTGGTAGCTACCCCCACTTTCCGTTCCTCATTGCTATACCTCTGTTCAATTTTCTGTTGTATGTTACATTTATTTTTAATTTAAAAATATGTATACAGTTATATTTATTAATAAATTCCAAATAAAGAAAAAATCACTTTAAATGGAAAAATGGATATATATATACATATATACATATATATATATATATATATATAATACTTGAGATTTTTCATTGACAATGGTCAATATATATATATTGACAATTTGTATACTGTAAGTCACTAAAAAGCAATCTATACATCAGTTAAATTGTCTTAATTATGTTTTAAAGAGATAATTTTTGTATACTATATATATGCATTTTACATAGATACAGATTATGAATGAGCATGTGATTATTTTTAATTCTAAATAACATGGATACAGTCTTCTATGTGCACTGAAAGAATATTGTGTATTTTAATTGTAGTAATGATATTTTGAAATAAGGATATATCATAAAATAGAAAAATTATTGATTTGCATTTCCCTAATGACTAATGATGTTGAACATTTCTTAACGTTCTCTCAGCCATCCGAAGTTCTTCAGGTGAAAATTCTTTGTTTAGCTCTGTACCCCGTTTTTTAATTTGGTTTTCTGGGGTCACCTCACACCAATCAGAATGGCTAAGATTAAAACTCAGGAGACAGCAGGTGTTGGCGAAGATGTGGAGAGAGGAACACTCCTCTACTGCTGGTGGGATTGAAAGCTGGTACAACCATTCTGGAAATCAGTCTGGTGGTTCCTCAGAAAACTGGGCACGGCACTTCTGGAGGACCCTGCTATACCACTCCTGGGCATATACCCAGAGGATTCCCCGGCATGCAATAAGGAGACATGTTCCACTATGTTCATGGCAGCCTTATTTATAATAGCCAAAAGCTGGAAAGAACCCAGATGTCCTTCAATGGAGGAATGGATACAGAAAAATGTGGTATATTTACACAATGGAATACTACTCAGCAATTAAAAACAATTAATTCATGAAATTTTTAGGAAAATGGCTGGAACTGGAAAATATTATACTAAGTGAGGTAACTCATTCACAAAAGAACACACATGGAATGCAGTCATTGATAAGTGGATATTAGCCCAAAAACTCAAAATGCCCAAAACACAACCCACATATCAAATCATTCCCAAGAAGAAGGAAGGAGAGGGTCCAGGTCCTGGAAAGGCTTGATGCAGCATTGTAGGGGATTGCCAGGACAGAGGAGTGGAATGGGGGTTTATTGGGAACCTGGCAGAGGGAAGAAGGCTTATGGGACTTAGGGGGAGGCAGGAACCAGGCAAGGGAAAATCATTTGGAATGTAAACAACGAATATAGAAAATTTTAAAAAAGAAAAGTTGATTGATATATGGGCTATCTCATATATCTATAATTTATTTATGAGAATATTTAAAACTTGTTCATTAACAATTTACAAAAACAAAGTTTGTCATGTTATATTCTTTGCCAATGAGCTCTCAGCTATGTTCTTAGTCCAGTACCTATTTATCAGAGGTAATTTATTACCTCTAATATCAACTTAAAATTTGAGCTTGCATATCTAAGTGAGATTATTAAATGTTGTCTATATTATTTAACAGTTGCTTTATACTAAAGATCCTATGTAAATATAAAGGAAAAATAAAAAGTTTTTTAAAAATGGTCATGAGTGGAAAAAGATATTAACCCACCCTACATCTAATAGAGGGTTAATATTGAAAATATTAAAAAAAAAACTCAAGAAGTCAGACTCCAGAGAATGAAATAACCCTATTAAAAATGGGTGCAGAGCTAAATAAAGAATTCTCAACTGAGTAATCTTGAATGGCTTAGAAGCACTTGAAATGTTCAACATTCTTAGTCATTAGGGAATTGCAAATCAAACAACCCTAAGATTCTACCTCACAGCAATCAGAATGGCTAATATCTAAAGGGTAGGTGACAACAGATATTGGAGAGAATGTAAAGAAAGCAGAACACTCCTCCATTGCTGGCAGGAAAATAAGCTGGTAAAACTACTTTGATAATCAATCTGGTGGTTCCTGAGAAAACTGGAAATAATTTTACCTGAAGACCCAGCATATACTAGGCATATACCCCAAAGACGGTTAAACATATATAACAAGCTCCATTATGTTCATAGCAGCCTTATATATAATAGGCTGAAACAACCCAGATGTTCCTCATCAGAAGAATGGATTCAGAAAATGTGATACATTTATACAATGGAGTACTACTCAGCTGTTAAAAATTACTTCATGAAATTCACAGGCAAATGGATGGAACTAGGAAATATCATTCTGAGTAAGGTAACCCAGACACAATAAAACAAAAATGGTATGTACTCACTGATAAGTAGATATTAGCCCAAAAGTCAGAATATCTACAGTACATCTCACAAACCATATGGAGCTGAAGAAGGAAGTAGGAAGACCTAAGTGTGGATGTTTCAAACCCACAAAGAAGGGGGGTTCAAAATAATCATAGGAGGTAGAGTGCAGGAGAGACCTAGGAGGAAGAGAGGTGGGAGAGGGCAAAAGTGGTGGGCAGGTCAGGAATTAGAAGGGACAGGAGAGAAGTACAGAGAGTCAGGAAATCAAATAGAAATATGTAGCAGTGGGGGATTAGAGAACTGGATTAGCCACTAATAAGTCCCAGATGCCAGGGAATCAAGAGGCTCCCAGGACCCAATAGAGATGACTTTGGCTGAAATATGCAACTAATGAGAGATAGAACTGGTAGAGACCACTTCTAATAAATAGGCATGGCATCCAATTGAGGGATGGGGCTACCCATCCATCTCAAAATTGTTAACACAGAATTGTTTTTTTTTTCTAAAGGAAAAGAAGGTACATAAAAGGAAGTAGAGACTGAAAGACCGGGCATCCAGAGACTGCTCCACCTAGATATCCATTCTACCTTCATACTCCAAACTCAGAAATATTTATGATGCCAAGAAGCACTTACTGACAGGAGCCTGGCATGGCTGTTCCCTGAGAGGTTCTACCAGCACCTGACTAATACAGATGCATATACTCACAGCCACCCATTGGATTGAGCCCTCATGTCACCAATGGAAGACCTAAGAAAAGGACTAAAGAAGCTGAAGGGGGTTGTAATCCTGTAGGAAGAAGAACAATACCAACTGAACAGAACCCCGGAGCTCCCAGAGACTAAACTACCAACCCAAGGTAGTGGCTTTGTGGCTCCAGATACATATGCAGCATAGGATGGCTTTCTCTGACATCAATTAAGTGGGAGGCCCTTGGTCCTATGGAGGATTGGTACCCCAGCAAAGGGGGATGCTAGAGTGGTGAGGCAGGAGTGGGTGACTGGGTGGTGGAGCACCACCATAGATGCAAAAGTGAGGAGAGAGAGGGCTAATGGGATGGGAGTTGTGGAGGAGTAATCAAAAAGTGGGGATATCACCTGAAATGTAAATGAAAAAATGATTAATAAAAAAGAAAAAGAAAAAGAAAAAAGAAAAAAAAAAGGAAAAATGGTTATGATAAAAATAGATTTGGCTCTGCTCATCCACAGCCATCTTCGTGGAGGGTGCTTAGAACAAGCAGGCAAAAACAGATAGCCGAGATACCCCAAGCTTAAGATCTCTGGGGACCCGGGCACCTAGCCAGTCATCTAAGAACAGGAGCTTGGCAGAGCAGCAGTCTGTGTGCCAGCAGGGTGTGGGCTCCCTGCCCTGCAGGAGACTCAGCAAGCAAGCAGCCAGCACCGGCATCCTGGCAGTGGTCTGGACAAAGAAGAGCTGAGCCAGGTACCTGTGATATCCAGAACTTGGGATCTTTGGGGGCTCAAGACAGCCTGGCAGCGAACCAGGCAGAGCAGAGTTCCTGGGCCCCAACAGGAGTGGGCTCTGCGCTCTGAGAGGAAGCCTGCACTCTGCTCAACTGTGGCCATCTTGGTGGCGGGTGCTTAGACTGAGCAGACAGATCCAGATACCTGAGATATCCCAAGCTTAAGATATCTGGGGACCCAGGTCGCCAGTCAGTCATCTAAGAATGGGAGCTTGGCAGAGCAGCAGTTCCTGTGTTTCAGCAGGGTGTGCGTTCCCGGCCCTCTGGGAGTCCCTGCACTCCATACTCCCCACTACCTGAGGCCACAGACAGCATCCTTGCTGCTGAGGTAACTAAGCAAACAGAACCAGAGAAGACAAGCAGCATCAGGTCCACAGAGATAACCGAATATAACATTGCTTAGAGCAAGATACACCAGGGGTCCAACAGCACCCAAGAGGAGAACAACACATCAGCAATCTGTGCCAGGGGAAAACAAGTCATCCAGTGGTGGGGAAATAGCCTTTAGAGCCCACAGGAGGTTCAAGCACCAGCTAGTGATTACAAGACCATCTAAGACCAGAGATAACCAGATGGCAAAAGGCAAATGTAGGAATGTTACTAACAGAAATCAAGGCAATATGGCAGCATCTGAACCCAGTACCCCAACAGCAGTAAGTCCTGGATACCCCAACACACCAGAAAAACAAGATTTGGATCTAAAATCACTGGTCAGGATGCTGATAGCAGAACACATAGATAAATCTCTTAAAGAAATACAGGAGAAAATGGATCAAAAATATGAAGCCCTTTCAAGGCAAACACAAAAATCACTTAAAGAAATTCAGGAGAATATGGATCAAAAATTAGGAGCCAATAAGGAGGAAATACAAAAATCACTTAAAGAAATAAAGGAGAATGTGGGCCAAAAAGTAGAAGTCATGAAAGAGGAGAAACAAAAAACTCTTAAAGAAATACATGAAAATACAAACAATCTAAGTGGAAATTTGAGCAAAACCATCCAGGATCTAAAAACAGAAATAGAAACAACTAAGAAATCACAAAGGGAGACAACGTTGGAGATAGAAAACCTTGGGAAAAAATCAGGGGCCATAGATGCAAATATCAACAATAGAATACAAGAGATAGAAGAAAGAATCTCAGATGCCGAAGATACCATAAAAACCATTGATTCAACAGTCCAAGAAAATACAAAATGCAAAAAGCTTGTAACCCAAAACATCCAGAAAATCCAGGACACAATGGGAAGACCAAACCTAAGGATTATAGACATAGATGAGAGGAAAGATATACAACTTAAAGGGCCAGCAAATATCTTCTATAAAATTATGGAAGAAAACTTCTCCAAACTAAAGAGAGAGATGCCCATGAATATACAAGAAGCCTACAGAACTCCAAACAGACTGGACAAGAACAGAAATACCTCTAGTCACATAATATTCAAAACCGAAAATGTACTAAACAAAGAAAGAATATTAAGGGCAGTAAGAGAAAAAGGCCAAGTAACATATAAAGGAAGACCTATCAGGATTACACCAGACTTCTCACCAGAGACCATGAAAGCTAGAAGATCCTGGGCAGATATCATGCAGACTCTAAGAGAACACAAACTTCAGCCAAAACTACTATACCCAGAAAAACTCTCAATTGTCATTGATGGAGAAACCAAGATATTCCATGACAAAACCAAACTTGCATGATACATTTCCACAAACCCAGCCCTACAAAGGATAATAAGGGAAAAGCACCAACACAAGGAGGGAAACCACACCCCAGAAGAATCAAGATAGAAACCTCCTCTCATCAAACACAAAAGAAGATAACCATGCTAATATACAAAAAATAACGTCAAAAATGTAAGGAAGTAATAATTACTATTCCTTAATATCTCTTAATATCAATGGACTCAATTCCCCAATAAAAATACATAGACTAACAGACTGGTTATGGAAACAGGACCCTACATTTTGCTACATACAGGAAACATATCTCAGTGTAAAAGACAAATACTACCTTAGAGTAAAAGGCTGGAAGACAATTTTACAAGCAAATGGTCTCAGAAAACAAGCCAGAGTAGCCATTCTAACATCAGATAAAATTGACTCCCAACCTAAAGTCATCAAAAGAGACACAGAAGGTCACTTCTTGCTGGTGAAAGAAAAATTCACCAAGAAGAACTCCCAATACTGAACATCTATACTCTAAATGCAAGAGCATCCTCATTTTTAAAAG
This sequence comes from Apodemus agrarius, assembly GCA_964023405.1. Classification (NCBI taxonomy): domain Eukaryota; kingdom Metazoa; phylum Chordata; class Mammalia; order Rodentia; family Muridae; genus Apodemus; species Apodemus agrarius. Next base: position 50,276,500 of record OZ030007.1, on the reverse strand, counting down.
AAACTCTGCTAGAGCTTAAAGCACACATTACACCTATCACAATAATTGTGGCTGACTTCAGCACTCCACTATCCTCAATGGACCGAACAGGAAACCAGAAACTAAAGAGGGACACAGTGAAACTAATTGAAGCTTTAGACCAATTGGATTTATCATATATATATGATAAATAAATAAATATATATAACATTTATATATATATATATATATAACATATATAACATATATATATAACATATATATATATATATATATATATATATATATATATATATAAAACATTTCATCCCAAAGCAAAAGAATATACCTTTTTCTCAGCACCACTTTGTACCTTCTCCAAAATCGATCATATAATTGGTCACAAGAGAGATGTCAACAAATAGAAGAAGATCTAACTAATCCCATGCCTCCTATAAGATCACTATGGAGTAAAAGTGGTATTCAATAGCAAGAAAAACAACAGAAAGTCCACATACACATGGAAACTGAACAATACTCTACTCAATGACACCTTGGTCAAGCAAGAAATAAAGAAAGAAATCAAAGCCTTTTTAGAATTCAAGGAAAATGAAGGTACAACCTATTCAAATCTATGGGAAACAATGAGAGCAGTGCTAAGAGGAAAACTCATTGCACTGAGTGCCTCCAAAAAGAAACAGGAGACAGCATACACTAGCAGCTTAACAGCATACCTGAAAGCCCTGGAACAAAAAGAAGCTAATTGACCCTGGAGGAGTAGAAGACAGGAAATCATCAGACTAAGGGCTGGAAATCAATCAAGCAGAATAAAAGAGAACAATACAAAGAATCAACAAAACCAGTAGCTGGTTCTTTGAGAAAATCAACAAGATAGGTAAACCCTTAGGCAGACAAACCAAAGGGCACAGAGACAGTATTCAAATTAACAAAAGTAGAAACAAAAAGGGGGATATAGCAACAGAAACTGAGAAAATTCAAAAAATCATCAGATTCTACTACAAAAGCCTATATTCAACACAACTGGAGAATCTGGAGGAAATGGACAATTTCCTAGACAGATACCAAATACCAAAATTAAATCAGGATAAATTAGATCAGCTTAACAGTCCATAACCCCTAGAGAAATAGAAGGGGTTATAGAAAGTCTCCCAACCAAAAAAAGTATGGGACCAGATGGTTTTAGTGCAGAATTCTATCAGACCTTCAAAGAAGACCTAACACCAATACTCTTCAAACTATTCCACAAAATAGAAACAGAGGGAACCCTGCCCAACTCCTTCTAAGAAGACACAATTATGCTGATACCAAAACCACACAAAGATCCAACAAAGAAAGAGAACTATAGGCCAATTTCCCTTATGAATATTGATACAAAAATACTAAATAAAATCCTTGCCAACCGAATCCAAAAGCACATCAAAACGATCAGTCACCATGATCAAGTAGGCTTCATCCAAGGGATGCAGGGATGGTTCAATATATGGAAATCCATCAATATAATCCACTACATAAACAAACTAAAAGAAAAAAAAAACACATTGTCATCTCATTAGATGCTGAAAAGGCATTTCACAAAATTCAGCATCCTTTCATCCTAAAAATCCTGGAAAGAACAGGAATTCAAGGCCCATACCTAAACATAATAAAAGCAATATACAGCAAACCAGTAGCCAACATCAAACTGAATGGAGAGAAACTTTAAGCATTCCCTCTAAAATCAGGGACTAGACAAGGCTGCCCTCTCTATATATATCTTTTCAATATAGGACTTGAAGTTCTAGTGAGAGCAATTAGATAACATAAGGAATTCAAAGGGATACAAATTAGAAAGGAAGAAGTAAAACTATCATTATTTGCAGATGATATGATAGTATATTTAAGCGACCCAAAAAACTCCACCAGAGAACTCCTACAGCTGATAAACAACTTCAGCAAAGTGGCTGGTTATAAAATCAACTCAAGCAAATCAGTAACCTTCCTATACTCAAAGGACAAGCAGGCTCAGACAGAAGTTAGGGAAATAACACCCTTCACAATAGCCACAAACAATATAAAGTACCTTGGCGTGACTTTACCAAACAAGTGAAAGATATGTATGACAGGATCTTCAAGTCCTTGAAGAAAGAAATCGAAGAAGATCTCAGAAAGTGGAAAATATTTCATGATCTTGGATTGGCAGGATCAATATAATAAAAATGGCCATCTTGCCAAAAGCAATCTACAGATTCAGTGCAATCCCCATCAAAATCCCAAATCAATTCTTTATATATCTAGAAAGAGCAATTCTTAAATTCATCTGGAGTAACAAAAAACCCCAGATAGCTAAAACTATTCTCAACAATAAAAGGACTTCTGGGGGAATCAATATGCCTGACCTCATCAGTTCTACAGAGCAACTGTGTTAAAAGCTGCATGGTATTGGTACAGCAACAGGCAGGTAGATCAATGGAATAGAATTGAAGACCCAGAAATGAACCCACAGAGTTATGGTCACTTGATCTTTGATAAAGGAGCTACAATCATCCATTGGAAAAAAGATAGCCTTTTCAACAAATGGTGTTGGTTCAACTGGAGGTCAATAGGCAGAAGAATGCAAATTGAACCACTATTATCACCTTGTACTAAGATCAACTCCAAGTGGATCAAGGACTTCCACATAAAACCAGACACACTGAAACTAATAGAAAAGAAACTGGGGAAGACCCTGAAGGACAAAGGCACAGGGGGATAGTTCCTGAACAGAACACCAATAGCTTATGCTCTAAGATCAAGAATTGACAAATGGGACCTCATAAAATTACAAAGTATCTGTAAGGCAAAAGACGCTGTTAGAAGGACAAAACAGCAACCAACAAAGTGGGAAAAGATCTTCACCAACCCCACATCTGAAAGGGGGCTAATATCCAATATATACAAAGAACTCAAGAAATTAGACCCCATTGAACCAAATAACCCTATTAAAAATGGTGTACAGAGCTAAACAAGGAATTTTCACCAGAAGAAATTAGGATGGCTGAGAAGCACCTTAAGAGATGTTCAGCATAATTTAGTGGTCAGAGAAATGCAAATTAAAACAACCCTGAGATTCCCCCTCACACCACTCAGAATGGCTAAGATTAAGAACTCAAGAGACAACACATGCTGGCGAGGATGTGGAGAAAGAGGAACACTCCTCCACTGTTGGTGGGATTGCAAGATGGTACAGCCACTCTGGAAATCAGTCTGGTGGTTCCTCAAAAAATTGGGCATGACGCTTCCAAAGGACCCTGTCATACCACTCCTGGGCATATACCCAGAGGATTCCCGTGCATTCAATAAAGACACATGCTCCACTATGTTCATAGCAGCCTTATCTATAATAGCCATAAGCTGGAAGGAGCCCAGATGTCCCTCAAAGGAGGAATAGATACAGAATATGTGGTATATTTATACAACGGAATACTACTCAGCAATTAAAAATAATGAATTCATGCAATTTGGAAGCAAATGGTTGGATCTGGAAAATATCATCCTAAGTGAGTTAACCCAATCACAAAAGAATACACATGAAATGCAATCACTGTTAAATGGATATTAATGATCCCAGAAGTTCTGAATACTCAAGGCACAATTAGCAAATCAAAAGATTCCCAAGAAGAAGGAATGAGAGGAAACTCGTCCAGAAAAGACTGTTTCCAGTCTTGCAGGAGAGTACCAGAACAGAGAAAGGGTTGGGGGGTGATTGGGAAATGTGCGGGGGGGTGGGGAAAGACTTATGGGACACATAGTGCGGGGAGAACTGGGAAAGGGGAAAGCTTTTGGAATGTAAACAAAGAATATAGAAAATAAAATTAAAAAAATAGATTTGTACATACAGAACAGTGAAATTAGGCAGGTATGATACAATATGTATGCAACAACTCAAAGTAGATCAAAAGCTTACTTAACCAAATAATATGAAAATATAAACTTTAGAGAAGAAACTAATGCATAAATATTGATAATAGTTAAGAGAATAATTTTATATGTAACTCTTAATTTGTGTGTGTGTGTGCACACGTGCGCATGCATGTGCATGTGCATGTGTGTGTGTGTGTGCATGTGCTTGTGTTTGTGTGTGTGTGTGTGCGTGTGTGTGTGTGTGTGTGTGTGTGTGTAGAAGGTAGAGTTTTAGTAACCAGAATCTGGGGAAAATGTTTAAATACAAACAGCCCAAAATTCTAATTATGTAGGGAGACTGAGGCCAATCATCGAACTGAGCAGAGGTGCCCCAAAGGGGGAGTTAGGGGAAGGACTGAAGGAGCTGAAGGGGCCTTATTTGGCATCAACGGGAGAGGAGGCAATTGGTCCTGTGAAGGCTAAATGACCCAGTGTAGGGGAATGCTAGTGTGGTGAGGCAGGAGTGGGTAGTAGGGAGGGGCACTCTAATAGAAGTAGAGTAAGTGGGGAAGCGATAGGGGGGGTTGCAGAGAGGAAACCAGGAAAAGGATAACATTTGAGATGCAAATAAATAAAATATCCAATTAAAAATGTTAGGTATAACATTTTGTGGAAGAATAAAGGATTAAAATTAGTACTTTAACATAGTTTCTCTGTCAGATAAAATGAATTAAAATTTCAACGTACAGGATTTCTATGGCTTTATGAAAACATTTTATATTTTAATTTTATATGTAGACTTAATTACTCCTCAGGTAATATATTGATAGATTAAAGTTTTGTTAATAATGTGTACACCCTGAGCCATATTTTATACAAGCATATTCCATGTCAGAAATCCATTCAATTAGTAATAGTTTCAGTATTATTTTGATTTAATTTACTATCTGTAAGAGATTTCAAATTAAATGCAAACTTGAAAAGCTTGAAATCTAAACAAGTCTCAATATTTAAATATATTTCAATTTCCCTCTACAAAGGTAAAAAAATAATGTCAACCTCAAATAGATCTCTTAATGCTGAATGAGTTAAAATATGAAAAAAATCTAAGCAGAATCTTACAGGGCTGAAGTTAATTAATGAAATAAGCTTTCACTGTGTAACATTCAGTAATAAAAGGTGATTCAGTTTCAAAAGGATATTATGAGTCTATAGATTTGGAAGGAGAAGGAGTAAATGAAGTACAGCTACTTTAGGAAAATAGACAGCCAGATATTAGGATTGAGAAGGACATCAGAAGTAAAATACATTAAACAGATAATTTCCCAAGCTATTTAGTTAAACACTAAAATCAGCATAATACTAATACTCTTCTGCTACGCATAAACCCTACTACAGGATGCCATAAATGTTCCTTTGGCACCTTTTCTAGCCTGTTTATTTCTGGTAGCCACGACCATGTAAAATTTAAGGAAAATATTTCATAGCTCTCATAATATGCTATAATTCAGATCCTGCCTAGTCCTCGAGCTTGTTGTATATCTACATATGAAGTAGTCCCTAAGCCCAGACTTCCTCAAAAACAGCTTACTGAGCTGCCATCCTTTGTCTTGCTAAGCCAAAGTATTCACCGGCTATTCAGACACCTATAGCCCTCTTTCCCAGGTGAGATTCATGAATTATTAATGAGGCTAAGTGGAAAACAAGTCCAGGCCTTCCCAACATAGTAGACTGTAAGGTATGGTCATGTATATTATCCCTGCTTAGCTAGCTACATCCTTTACTATGTTAATGCCAAGCAATTGTCTACCAGAGCAGAGATTTCCTCTGAGCAGAAAAAACATAAGACTTAGAAGAGAGTTAGTTAGTGAGAAGATGAGTTAGTCTAAAAAGCAAAGGTCCCAGGGCCAGGCAATATGCCTGGCTCTGAAGAGAGCTTGTTAGGTGGTGGGAACATGAGTTAGTTAGTGAGAGAATGATTTAGTCTAGAGAGCAAGATTCCCAGGGCCAGGCAAGATGCCTGGCTCTGAGGAAAGCTTGCTAGTGGGAGAATGGGTTAGTCTAGAGAGAAAAGATTCCCGGAGTCAGGCAAGATGCCTGGCTCTGAGGAAAGCTTGCTAGTTCAGAGAAGAATCTTGCTAACTTAGGCAAGATCTCTATCTTAGACAGAAATGGCTTAAAATGTTTTAGCTTATAACCTAAGGGCGCTACCTATGTAAGCTAGCATGCCTCATTTTTACTATGTAATTGTCAGAACCTGATGCTCTGAGTAGGGAGCCATAAAACAGGGCTCCTCATTAGAGGAAATATAGATATTTCTATAATATAAAGTATCCTGCGTCTGTGTCGTCATTCTCGCCGATTCGTGCCTTCCTGATCCCGGGATCTTGGTCTCCCCTGCAACCAAACTCCCACGAGGAGCTACGGCTTGCAGAAGGCTGCAACCAAAGCTGCCACGAGCAGCCGCGGTCCGCGGCACTCTTCTTTATTTGGTTGTTAGTAAATATCAATAATGAGATGAAAAGATGTTAAATTTTCCTGGGAGGTATATCTTTGTTCTGATGACAGATTTGATAATTAGAAGGAAGCAGTTGATATCCTACATCACATTAAAGTCACACATATGTAACATAAGCATGTATGCTTTATGTTTTTTGGGATAGATGAGGGATAACAAAAGATATTTTCTATATAAATCTCTACATTTGTATGCCATGCGGCAAAGATGTGGTTATATAGTTATTTTTGGACAAAATGTTTTACCATGGGCTTGAGAAGTTGAAGAAATATATTTGAAGTGAAAATATTTTATCATCATTCAATAACCCTGAAAAAAATAAAACCATTTTATAAAGAAACCTTTCTTTCCCATTATTGCCAAATTGGTTTGCCTTTTTCATACTGCCTAGACATTATGATAACATGATATTTAAATATCCCCATGAAATATTAATACATCTAATGCTATAAAGGCTATTCTTCAAGGACAGAATATAATTGTCTATACCTATATTTGTGTGTATTTTCAAACTTAGTTGTATTAGTAATGAATACAGAACAAAGAAATACACAAGAAATTATTGTTAATATCTAAAAAGAAATATGAGTGTACTGTGGCCAAAGTGATGTACTCTGCAATTGATGTGAAAAAAAGGAAGAAAGGAAGGGAAGAAGGAAGGAAGGAAGGAAGGAAGAGAAAGAAAGGAAGGAAGGAAGGAAAGAAGGAAGAGAAAGAAACAAAGAAAGAAAGGAAAGAAAGAGAAATGGACTTATCAATTTTAAGATAGTGATAATTTCAGAAAGAATTAAATTTTCTGAAGGGAGACAGGAACAGGACTGAAGGAGCTGAAGTGGTTTTCAACCCCTTAGGAAAAACATCAATATCAACCTGCTAGACACCACAGAGCTCCCAGGGAGTAAACCACCAAGGAGAAAACATGGAGTAACCCATGGCTCTAGCCCCATATGTAGCAGAGGATGGCCTTGTAGGACATCAAAGAAAGGTGAAACCCTTGGTCCTGTGAAGGCTTGACACCCCAGTGTAAAGGAATATAAGGGCCAGAAGGCAGGTGTGGGTGGGACAGTGTGGAAGCACCCTCATAGAAGCAGGGGCAGGGAGGATGGAATAGGGGTTTCAGTGTGGGATCTGGAAAAGGGGATAACATTTGAAAGTAACCTAACCCTCAACAGACTGGAGGCCCCAGGGAGTTTAGATGTCTGGAGGAGTGGGGGTGGGGGTGGGGGTGGGGGTGGGGGTGGGTACATACTCTTGTGGAGACAGGGCCAGGGGAGGAGGTATGGGATGTGGAACAGACAGAGGGTAGACTGGAAGAAAAATAAAATCTTGAGTTTAAAATAAATAAACAAATACAAGATTTTTAAAAAGAAGAAAAAATATCCAACAAAAAGGGAGAAAAGTATGTTACAAGTCTTAAAGAATTATATTTTAAATGTGTCTTCCTATTCATATAACAAATATTTGAAAAAATGATAACGTATATTTTTTTTTCCTAAATGAGTTTTATTGAGGCTCCTTACAGGAATAGACTGAGGTGTAACAGGAGCTGAAATGACTCACAGACAGCTGAATCAGCAAACCCATGACACCAAGTGTGACAGTTCACATTAGTTGGAAACCTGGAGTGAGCTGAATAACTGGCAACCAGCTCACAGGATCTAAGACTTGCCTTCAGACAGCTTGGTTGTTCTGAGACACTTGCATATTGCTTGGGTAACCTTCTCAGCTTTGAGGTGGCTCACCTACTCTAGATGGCTCTGCTCAGCTGGTCGGCATGCTTCTAGAAAGTTTAGTATGTCTAAGATTGTCTCTAAGCAGATTTTATTCTTCAATATATGTTTGGGGATATAGGGACCTAGTACGTCTCGTCCGTGTGTGGGACTTACTTTCTTAAAGATGAATACTTTAAGGAGATTGCCTTTAAAATAAGCAGTTTTTCCTATTGCCACACAGCACTGAAAAAAGGAAAATAATGATGATAAGAACCTTTGATCAAAGCCATTTCATTCTCAAAGTTCATTGTGGCATGGTGGCGGTGACATTTATTTTTTAATCTTTGATCAAGCAAAGCAAAACTAGTGCTTCCTTGAGCTACATAAAGAAGTGATGTGTACTATACTTAATATTGGGCAATAAGACTTCTGAGCTATAATATTAGTCAGGAGGACATGACAGCAGTTGAATAAAGAAATTTCATTTTGAAATGTTTTGGGATATCACTTATTGGACATAGACATAGGCAATTTGCATTGTTCAAGATGGCTTTACAAAACAGGAAGTGCAGAGACATGGAAACAGATTGGAAAAATGCATATATGCTGTAGATAACTGAGTTATGGTAGTTGAACTGTGGAATCAATTTTCGAAATGTGTCTATGTAGCTACACTCTGTGATGAAGCATTTTTCATTCTCCATATAAAAGCACATGTACAAACATGATACCATGCATAACAGAAAGATATTTTTCTGATGTGTTATTTTGTAAATAGTAAAATTATATTTATAGATATACAAGGAATGTGTTCTTTTCTTTAAAACATCAATACTTTCTAAGTATATATACTTTTTATTGTTTTTATATTTTTAATATGAGGTAAAATAGACATAAACATCATAAGATTTGTTTCAGCACCTGGTAGGTGCATAATCTTATTTCCTCTGAGGAATAGTAGCATGATATATGGGCATTTCTTGAAAATCAGTTTATATGGGATGGAAAGTTGATTTTTTACAGAATATAATAACAGCCAGCTCCAAAGTGCTGACAATAAAAGATTTAAAAATATATGCAAACATTTTCTGTCAACTTCAATGAGTTTTCTTCTATATTTTTCTTATAATGATATATTTATTTCTCTTAAGGTATAAAAGCAATACTAACTATATCTATTTAGGTTATGATTGTGGTATATTTTCATTGCATTTAAATAGATGTCAGAGTATTAAGAATAATAAAATATGATTTTGTGCAGCTTTATTTTATCGGTTAGCTTCAAAAATATTATGTATGCTTAAATAATGAGAAAGTGATTTTTTATTTTCTTAGTGTTTATTTACTTGTATGATATAATCTATTGCTCTATAATTTTAAGTCGAAATATTGTACTTTCCATTTTCAGTACAGTTGAGACTGGTGTCCAAAATGGTAATTTCAACAACATTTTTAAAATTTCATTCTACCTTGATTCACATATCAAGATTATCTAAAATAAAGATTCAATAATATAATACAACCAAATAATATTATGGAGCTGGCAATCTCATTAAACATTTTTATGAGTGTATTGAAGTCTACCTGAGGTTAGGTATACACAAGAATTACAATACCATGATTTACCTTCTACAGTGTTGACAAAAGGCCACAGAGTGTGTGCAAAATGGGAATTTCCATCTAGATTTAAGTTTATGTTAAACTAGACTTATATTTTGGGGTTGGCACTTTTCCACAGGACAGCTTTTATATCAATAATTCATATTATTATATTCTGGTTAAGTTTTTGATAATGATAAATGGATTATCTATTAAATGAAAACTGACTCTAAGCATAAATTAAAATATTAATTTTTTAAATAAAATAATATATGATTTAGTAGTTACACAAGAACCAATATAATAAAGCAAATACATTCAAGAACATGAACTGTAGAATCTTGGAGGATCTTAAAGTTTGACTTCCTGTTTAACAAACTGATAGGCTTAATGCGTCATTTAATTGATTCTGAAAAAATGCACAACTCTCTACATGTAAATTCTTGGAAATGGGAGTATGGACTATTCTCATTTTGTCTATTTTATCACAATAGTTCTAGTTCTTAACAGTTTAGTCAGTAGAACATGAGATTCTTAAAAAGATTCCCCAATTATCATAATGCTTTTTGTTTTTGTTTTTGGTTTGTTTGAGTTTTAAAAGATGTTTATTCAGTTCTCAACACCATCCAATATTGCATTCTCCTTACAATTCTCCTTACAAATTTAATATTTAACTTATCATTCATTAATTATGTTGTTGGTAGCTTTTCTTTTATAGCTTCATTTTGACCAACTTCTAAAATATTTAGAATCAGGGCTAGGAATACAACAAGTTAATTTAGAAGACTCCAGATTGGACAGCCTTCATTTGAAATAATCTGAAGATAAATAAGCTTTTATTGAAACTAAAGTCATTAATCTTGAATGAAAATAGCGAATTCTTGGGCTTTTATTCATTGCTGTGTCACTAAGTCTTGACTATAATTATTTATATAAAACATTTAACAAAATGATCAGTTGTCATGTATAATGAATGGCATGATATTATGGAGGCCTTATGTGATCCTGATGTTGAAATTACATTCATTACTAAAGCTGAAGTGCAGATGTTAAAATCCATGAAAAAATACTGTCTTCTCAGGAATACACCATGGTAAAATCAAATTAAGCTAAATTTAACAAAGGAATAGATTCATAATGTGGACAGAATTTCCTAGAAAATTTTATTTATGCTGAATATGTGATTAAAATTGAAAGTATTATCTTAATAAATATTAACTTGGCAATGAAGATAAGGAGCAGATTTACATAATTTTAACAGGAGAATTCTTCTGATAAACTACTAAATCCTTAGTATATTATAATATATATCACTTAGCAAGGCTCTAGTTGCACACTGTTTTGAAAACACAGTGTTAGGAGGTGATTAAAATAAATGTGACTGGCAAATTATATTTATTTTTATTATACCGAGCTAATATTGCCACCAATATCTATGATGCTATTGGCAGTTTATAATGGCTGGGATAGAGCAAGTTATTTTCTTAAAACATATTGGTCCTGCTAAAGACATGATCTTCCAGAGGAAAAACACATATTCAAAAGTAGTTGGGCATGTAAACAATATACACGATAGTTGAAATAAAGAAAACAAGTTGAATGGTGAAGTGTGTATCAAGAGGGAGTAAGGGAATATGATTTAGTATTTACTCAAATATTCTAAGAAACTAATAAAAATTAGAGAAAAAGTATAACTCAGTAAAAACTTTATCACCAAACAATCATAAATAATATTTTACTTAGTGATTTTCATGTTGAAAAAGGTCAGTAATGGAGTTGAGGAATGTCTTCATTCATGAGGTCCTGCTCTATGAGGATTATCTGAGTGTACTTCTCCTCAGCAATCACAGGAATGACCAGGCATTGTTAATGGTAGATCAAGACCAGAAGATCATAAAAGTCAAGTGGCCAACCACATTAACCAAATTAATGGTCCCTTTCATTGTGAAACCCTTCCTCAGGCAGTGAGGAGGAAAGCAGTGGAGTTAGGCATAGGGTATCTGCAAGCTCAGGTCAACTTCTTTCTTCCTCTGCCTCTCTCCCTCTCCCTTTCCTTCTCTCTTCCCCTCTCTCTCCTTCTATTACACACACACACACACACACACACACACACACACACACACATGAATTAACCATAATTTTGTGATAAACTTGGGATATACGTTGTTGCCGCTAGAAAAAAATACTCTAATTGTTCAAAAAATCTTAGTCATTTCTAGGCCTTTACCTATTCAAAGATATCTAGAGAAATGTTCTCATCTTAGCTCAATTACATTCAAATTTCATTTTTATGCATAAGGTTTTTCTTGTTTGATTTGCAAAATTGCCCATACCACCCCCAAATAAATGTTTCAGAAGAATATTTTTAGCATTATCAGATAATGAAACATAAAATATTAAAATCAAATAGCATGTCAATTTGTACCAAATCATTGAGGTTTTGCAATGCTTATAACCTAGAATAAAATATTTATGATAATGATAAATAAATAGAAAGATAAACTATGGGCAATGCTGTATTAATTATATAACAGTGATATTTGATGTTTTTATCATATTTTAATAATATTTATCATGATCCTTTAAAATGATATATGCATAAATTAAAATATGAGATTTTATTTTCAAAATAGACAAATCAAAATCAGATTCAGTATTTCCTCTTCAAGTCTATCAAATTCGCCTTAACAAATCCCCCTTCTACATTTTCTCTTCTTTTTTTTATATTAATTTGAAATATTCTTGAAAATTTTACATAGGTTTATAATTAAATATGATCATGTTTATCAGATTTCCATGCTACATCTACACCCACTTGATTTGCCCACATCCTACTCTAAATTTTACATCTTTTGTTTTTAATAACTCAATACTTTTAGTTAGTGCTAATAGTATATGCAGTTATGTAGGGCCATCCACTGGAACATGGGATATTCCCCCTTATGGAGATATGAAAAATAAAAGTATTTTTCTTCCACAGTGGTTATCTGCTGCCAATAACCTCTGCTCCATAAAGACTGGTACTTAATAGCATACTGTTTTTATGCTGGAATTTTCATATTCTATCAGTAACCCCTCAATAAATGTATTGATTGACTAAGTTAGACTTTTATAATATCCATATATTGGTCTGTAATTTCCTGATGAATAGAAATTTGTTAATATATTACAAGCAGAGTGTCATGCAAAAAGAGGACACTAAGCACACTTTTCAAAGTTGTATACATTGGAATTGAGCTTAAAATGTCTGCATTTCTTTTTCTTGTTCTTTCTTTTTTTCTTTTTTTAAATATTTTAATTTTATTTTCTATATTCTTTGTTTACATTCCAAAGGCTTCCCCCCTTCCCAATTCCCCCCTCACCATATGTCCCATATGTCCTCTTCCACCCCACCCTACCCTACCCCACACCTATTCCCCAATCACCACCCCACCATTTCTCTGCTCTATTCTGGTACTCTTCTACAAAACTGTACCAGTCCTGTCTTTCTGTCTTTCTGTCTTTCTTTCTTTCTTTCTTTCTTTCTTTCTTTCTTTCTTTCTTTTTTTTTTTTTTTTTTGAGGCAGGGTTTCTCTGTGCAGCCCTGGCTGTCCTGGAACTCACTCTGTAGACCAGGTTGGCCTCGAACCCAGAAATCTGCCTGCCTCTGCCTCCCAAATGCTGGGATTAAAGGCATACGCCACCGCTGCCCGCTAAATGTCTGCATTTCTTATAGGATATATTATTTATTTACATTTCAAATGAATTCCCCTTTTCCTGTCTCCCCACCATCACCGCGAAAAGAAAAATCCCATAAGCCATCTGCATTTTGATTGGTTGTGATTTCTGTAATGGCCACTTTGTGTTGCAAAAAGATTACTTAACAAGGGTGTAGAATACAGTTATTTTACCTATGTACAGCAAAAAGGACAGATATTCAGAATGTGGTTAGATAATGTAGAAGCGGTAGGTTTCTTCCAAGATTCATCACTTCACCCATACTGAGTAGTTCTGTGTCCCATAAAAAACAAGCTTTATATTTTTATTGGTCTTAAGCACAATTTGAGACTTTTTTTTTTTTTTTTTTTTTTTAGTATAAAATAGAGTTTATTCTGGGAATGGGGAGAGGAATTGAGAGAAAGGCAGAGACAAACAGAGAGAGAGACAGAGACAGAGACAGAGACAGAGACATAGAAAGAGACACAGAGAGACAGGGAGATAGCGGCTGGCCACAAGCATGTGGGGACAGAGGGGGAGTAGGAGCAGAAGGACAGGGCAAGATCAAAAGAGCAGTAGCGGTTATCAACTATTGTACTCTGGATTATTTTGTCATACTGGTCACTCTTGTGGTTGAAAGTATGAAGTAAACTCCATACTTTTGTCTGTTTTCCTCCTTTCCATGTTGCCTCCTGATACTAGAAGAGTTAGTTATCAGGAAGGAAACATGTATCTCAGTTACAGCACCATGGCCTTTTTTACCCAGTGTCTAATGTGGATTCTACCTTTAGCAATAGGGCCTTAACCTACACTTCTAGTGAGAAACCAGATAAAATATCAATGGTCTGTAATGCTTTGAGCATCTTCTGGATAACTGCGATCAACAACTCAAAATAGGGCTCTTCATTTATGGTACTAAAGTTTGATTAAATATTCTTTGGCCTTTATAGGGAACATTATAAACCCCACCAAAACTTTAAAAAATTCAGCTGAAAGATAAATGTATACTTTTACACGGACATACATATATTATATTTTGGGGATAAATAGTAGTATGACTCTTTATCAACTTTTCAGATGCCCTTACAGTTATATTTTCATCATATCTCTTCCTTCTATATTTATTTTCAACACTATTACCTAATTAGATATCCTATTTTATATCTCCAAATTAAGGCCCAGGGTACAGATGAAACAGAAGGGTCTACATAGATCATTGGACAGCTATTTTAGCCTTCAAAGTGTTAAGTCAATAAGAGTCCAAAGCAATATACAGATTCAATGCAATCCCCATCAAAATCCCAACTCAGTTCTTCATAGAGCTAGAAAGAGCAATTCTCAAATTCATCTGGAATAACAAAAAACCCAGGATAGCTAAAACTATCATCAACAGCAAAAGAACTTCTGGGGGAATCAATATCCCAGACCTCAAACAATATTACAGAGCAGTGGTATTAAAAACTGCATGGTATTGGTTCAGTGACAGGGAAGCGGATCAATGGAATAGGATCGAAGACCCAGAATTGAACCCACACATCTATGGCCAATTGATCTTCGACAAAGGAGCTGAAAACATCCAGTGGAAAAAAGATAGCCTTTTCAACAGATGGTGCTGGCTCAACTGGAAGTCAACATGCAGAAGAATGAGAATTGATCCACTCTTATCTCCTTGCACTAAACTCAACTCCAAGTGGATCAAGGATCTCCACATAAAACCAGACACACTAAAACTAATAGAAAAGAAACTGGGGAAGACCCTTGGAGACATCAGCTCAGGGGAAAAATTCCTGAACAGAACACCAACTGCGTACTCTAAGAACAAGAATAGACAAATGGGACCTCATAAAACTACAAAGTTTCTGTAAGGCAAAAGACACTGTCAAAAGGATAAATCGGCAACCAACAAATTGGGAAAAAATCTTCACCAACCCCACATCCGACAGAGGGCTAATCTCCAATGTATACAAAGAACTCAAGAGGTTAGACCCCAGAAAACCAAATAACCCTATCCAAAAATGGGGTACAGAGCTAAACAGAGACTTTTCACCTGAAGAAATTCGGATGGCTGAGAAACACCTTAAAAAATGTTCAACATCACTAGTCATTAGGGAAATGCAAATTAAAACAACCCTGAGATTTCACCTCACACCAGTCAGAATGGCTAAGATTAAAAACTCAGAAGACATCAGGTGTTGGCGAGGATGTGGAGAAAGAGGAACACTCCTCCACTGCTGGTGGGAATGCAAGCTGGTACAACCACTCTGGAAATCAGTATGGTGGTTCCTCAGAAAACTGGGCGTGATACTTCCGGAGGACCCAGCCATACCACTCCTGGGAATATACCCAGAAGATTCACCAGCATGCAATAAGGATACATGCTCCACTATGTTCAAGGCAGCCTTATATATAATAGCCAGAAGCTGGAAAGAACCCAGATGTCCCTCAACAGAGGAATGGATACAAAAAAATGTGGTATATATACACAATGGAGTACTATTCAGTCATTAGAAACAATGAATTCATGAAATTCTTAGAGAAATGGATGGAGCTAGAGAATGTCATACTAAGTGAGGTGACCCAGTCTCAAAAGAATACCCATGGTATACAGTCACTGATAAGTAGATATTAGCCTAGAAGCTTGGAACACGAAAGACACAAATCACATATCAAGTGATGTCTCACAAGAAGAAAGGAGTGGACACTGGTGCTAGAATGGACCAAAACATCATTGTGGGAGAGTACAAGAACAGTAAAGTGGGAGGGGGTGGATGCGGGAGCAGGGGGAGGGAAAAGGACACGTGGGACCTTTGGGGGTGGGGAACCAGAAAAAGGGAAATGAATTGTAAATATAGAATATATACAATAAAAAAAAAAAGAAAAAAAAAAAGAGTCCCAGTCTCAGAAAACAGTGAGAAAAATCACTAGGAAAGATGTTCGATATCAATACCTGATCTTCCCAAATATAAGTAAAGGCATACTTACTGACCATGAATATGAGGCACACAATACAATTTCATATATGTATATTCCTGAAGAAAAAGAACCACTGTTTATTACTTACCCAAATACTGTACTGCCCAAATCTCTATTAAAATATCCTCTTTATCCAGTGTTTCTCTACAGTATGGTGTTAGGAAAGTATTAAACAAAGCTTTGATAATTTTTGAAGGAATGTTTAATAGGACTTATTTTCCTCACTTCAATTATTCCTGAGCTGGAAGTATAAATGTGATACAACAATAGACACATTTATAAAAGGCAGCATTGCCTAGCTATCTTTCCAATTTTTTAGATTTATTGAATCCCATTTCTTATACTTTGCCTTCTCAAGAGAAAAGTAGAATTTGTTATTCTATTATGAAATCTGGGCTTTTAATATATTTTGCATATCCCAAGTTTTTCAGTATTGTGACATTTGTTTACATATTTGATATTTTAAATTATGCCCTTTTGCCTCAAAGCCTCAGGAAAAGAATGGATAAGACCTTTCATTAAATATTTAAATAAGGAAAAGAAACAATCAAACAGCAACATAAAAACCAAATAAAAGAGCTCACAGCATGAAACCACAGATCTCATTTATCGAAACAGACTCTTTTATTTACAAGAAAAAAATGCATGTGGTTTCCTTAGTACTATGTATTATTAATGATTAAATTGAGTACAATAAAATATGTATTTTGTAGAAGGAGCTTTAACTTCAATAATTTAAAAGTTGATCAGTTTGTCATTCCTTGGCTTACTTTTTACTCAATTTGTTAAATAATTTAAACACTTTATTAACAAAAGATGATTTATACTTAGATAATGTATACAATTTTTTTCTGATATAATGAAATCTTATAAGAGCAATAAACCTCTTGAGGTAGTTTATACATATACAAGACCAGATGTTACTCCTTTGTATGTTTACGTAAAGAAAAAAATATGTATTATTTTAAGAAAATATAATACTGAAATATACAAAGCAGTATAAGCACACAGTTCTGCTCAAATGACATACAGACTAATGAAGTGGATGCTAAATCAGTTGTTTGGAGTTTTACATGAAGACTTCCTAGTTCCTTCATGAGTCCTAAGCATGCAGACTGATGAACATTAGATCTTCAATAAATGTTAACTTCGTCACAATCACACTCAAGAATATTTACATAAAGAGGATGCCATTATTTTGTTTGTGAACATACATTTTCATTGTGTTGTTTGGTTTCTTTATGTCTAAAATATTTGTAGTAATTTTAAAACATATTCAGATCAATGACAGATATTTCCTTATTTTTTAAAAATGTATAATTACCCTGAATTTTTTTGTGTGTCCAAAAGTAAGATATGTATGCAGTTGTGGGTGATTTTGATTTGATTTTTGCACAGGGACACCTAATTATGGCCAAAATTGAAGACTCTTTCCAAATACTTCTGTTTACATACAGCATGAGTGTATTAGGAGAGAAAGTAGGCAATGAATACTGTTAAGCTAACTGTAATCTCCATTCTTTGTTGAATACATCTTAAGGATGAAATATTACACCTTAATGGTGTGATTTCCTTTTGAGTTTATTTTATGTTCTGGACTGAAACAATCAAAATTAATTATGTAATGTTTAAGATTTTAAAAGTTTTATTTCTGATGCTATAAAAGTAATGTACCCTTGAGCATGAACTATATAATTGTTTCATCTCTTTATTCTATGAAGGCTTTTACATAAAAGAAATTAGACTTAGAATCTCCCTCCCTTTAGGAAAAATAATGTTGCATCTTTCAGAAAACAATTTTCCCTTCAAGTAAAGCTAGAATATTTCATTCTAAGTTGGTTAAAAATATATCTTACATTTTAGAGAACAATGTTTACAACTGTTTGTTTGAGAAAACTTTAGAATTCATACAGGTCATTAGGAGGAAACTGACAAATAAACTTTTCAGATAGGTTTGTATAACCTGGCATTCTCCAAACTATTGCTCTGTACAGTAGAAAGGAAGAAAGAAAGAAAGAAAGAAAGAAAGAAAGAAGGGAGGGAGGGAGGGAGGGAGGGAGGGAGGGAGGGAGGGAGGGAGGGAGGGAGGGAGGAAGGAAGGAAGGAAAGACAGAAAGAATGAAAGAAAGAAAGAAAGAAAGAAAGAAAGAAAGAAAGAGAGAGAAAGGAAGAAAGAAAGAAAGAAAGAAAGAGAAAGGAAGAAAGAAAGAAAGAAAGAAAGAAAGAAAGAAAGAAAGAAAGAAAGAAAGAAAAAGAAAAAATGAGGGAGAAGGAGCCATTCCAGAGTCACACTCTGGCCCATAATTGTGTCTCTCTGAAAAAAATTAAAAAGATGGAAATGGAGAGGAGCCTGAGGAAAAGAAGGTTCATCAACAGACCCAAAGTGGGATCCAGCTCAAGGGGAGGTCCCAAGTCCACACTCTATTACTGAGGCTATGGGGCACTTACAAAAGGTGATTGAGCATGACTGTACTCTAGAAGACCCAACAAACAGTTGAAAGAATCAGATGTAGAAATTTGCATCCAACCAATGAAGAGAAGCAGCTGATCCCTGGTGTTATATTAGGAAAGGCTGAAAGAAGCTGAGTAGGGCAATCCCGTGAGGAGGGCCAGCAGTCTCATTTAATCAGGACCTCTGAGATCTCTCAAACACTGGACCACCAAAAGGGCAACATAAAGCTGGTTCTGATATGAGGCCCCCAACACACATACAGTAGAGGACTACTGGGTCTGTGTTTATTCAGAGATGATGCACCTAATCCTCAAGAGACTTGAGACCTCAGGGAGTTTAAAGGTCAGGTGGGGTGGGGGCGGGGACATCCATGTGAAGACAGGTTAGTGGGGAGCAGGTACAGGATGTGTAACAGTCAAAGATTAGGTGGGGTTTTGGGGGGAATAAAATATGGAGTGTAAAATATAAATAAATAAATTAATAAAAATAATAATAAAATTCCAGGATATTTGGGATACTATGAAAACCTAAGAATGACAGGAAAACCTAAGAATGATAGAAAATGAAAGAGAAGGCTCTCAACTTAAAGACCCCAAAAATATCTTCAACAAAATCATTAAAGAAAAATTTTCTAACCTAAACAATAAGATGTCTATAAATGTACAAGAAGCTTACAAATCACCAAATGGAGTAGACTAAGAAGGAAAATCCCCTGCTACATAATAATCAAAATACTAAATGTATGAAAAATGAATACTAAAAGCCATAAGAGATAAAGGCCAAGTAGCACAGATCCATTAGACATTACACAAGACTTTTCAACAGAGATATTAAAACCAGAATGGCCTGGGAAGGTGTCTAACTGTCTCTAAGAGATCACAGATGCCAGCCAAGACTACTATACCCAGCAAAATTTTCAATCATTGCAGACAGAGTAAACAAGCTATTCTATAACCAGATTTAAAAACTAACTTTCCACAGAACAGGCCCTACTAATAATACTAGAAGGAAAAGTCCAAACACAAGGAAGATAACTGCACCCAAGGAAAAAAAAGAAATACATATTCTCTATGTTTCTACAGATTTATGAACATGGGAAATCTTTCCACCTTCAGATATCTTTTTATGTCTTTCCTCAATGCCTTGAACTACTTGTCATACAGAACTTTTACTTGCTTGGTTAGAGACACAGCAAGCTATCTTATATTGTTTATGGATATACTGAAGGGTGTTGTTTCCTTTATTCTAAAATTAGCCCATTTATTGTTTATATATGTTGGGAGGGGTATTACTTTTTCTTTTAATTTGTATCCAACCACTTTGCTAAAGATGTTTATCTGCTATAGGAGTTCCTCGGTAACATTTTTGCATTGGCTAATGTAGACTATCATATTATCTATAGTGACATTTTGATCCCCTTATTTCCCATTTATCTTTCTTGATCTCCTTTAGTAATCTTTTTTTCTATTGTTAAAGCTTCAGATACTACATTGGGTACATATAGAAAAAGAGGATAGCCTCATATTGCTTGATTTTGTTTTTACTGATAACATTTATTACAACAAAATGTCAGAGCTGTGTGACTGCATCACTGCTCAGTTGATGGGTTTGCCCAAGAGTGTATAGGGCATATGCTCCTGGGCCTGGTGACCTGACTGCCAACTAAGGGCTTAGCTTTTTCCAAGAGGGCAACACTGGCCAACCCCAGCAGTAGACAGATAACATCTACTCTCCTGGCATTTGGAGCCAAAGCTGAGTGTTCTCCTCCTATTATTATATTGTCTTCAGGTAGAGTTCTGGTAGGAGAGGGGTTCTTGGCTGTTCTGAGGAGTTCTGGTAGTAGCAGGGTTCTTGGCTGTTCTGAGGCTGATAGTGATGTTGCTGTTGGTGACACAGAGCCCGTACCAGCCTTTTGAGAACTGGGTTCCTTGCCCCCATATTGTAAAAGGATGTGATGGAGGCCTGGAAGGTAATCAGGGAAGGTGAGGCAGATCTCTTCTCATTTGGCATAATTGCACTGTTAAATGATCACAGGTGAAGTCTCAGAGGAGGCTGAGACAATGTAGTCAGCAGAGGCCAGCTGTACATGGAGGTGGTAGGTGCAGCCACAGTGTGTTCTGGGGTCAAACCATTGCTTAACCACAATGTCAAGCTGAAAGATATCCAGCAGATCCTACCAGTAACCCTCAGTTTTGAGGTCCACTATCTGGGACTTGAGACTCATCCTATAAGAGGTGACAAACTATGTCTTAATCTTAGTGTAAGGAAAGCTTGTGCCATGGTCTCCAGGGAGGTTTTCTGCCTTCCAATCACCCAGCATCCCCACCCCCATCCCTGTTGAGTCTATCCACCCTTGTCTCATGTTCTCTTCGAGACAAGTTTCCAATGGAGGTTCCTCTACAGGCTGTACAGGTATAGAAAATCTTTCAGTCTTCCACGGGCTAGTCCCGGTCATTGATGTTGAAGCCTTCTTAAAACTCAAAGGCTCTTGCGCTTCCATAGGGTTACTTCCATATTAATAAGATCATGCCATAGATGCAGACCATGTGACAATTATGCAGCAGCTGTTGGGAGGGGGCATGGGTATAAAGTTCCACTAGAATGTGCTCCACTAGCTCTTTGATGTTGACCATGATGGATTTGATTTGAGTTTCTCTCCATATTATTTAATAGCTATTTCACATTTTAATTTACTTTTGACTTGCTGTGTATTGCTTTTATTGTGTTGAAGTATGTGCCTCGTATCCTTCTATCCTTGTTCTCTCTCAGACCTTTATCACGAAGGATTGCTGGATTTTACCAAAAGCTTTTCATCATCTAACGAGATAATCGTGCATTTTTCTTTCTATTTCTTTATATGGTGGGTACTATATTAAGAGATTTTTCACATGATGAACCATTCATTCCTGTGTCTCCGGGATGAAGTCTAATTGATGGTGTCTGATATTTTCCATGTGTTCTTGAATTTTGTTTGTGAGTATTTTTTGAGTACCTTTGCATCAAGGTTCATGAGGGAAATTTGTCTATAAATTTCTATTCCCTTTTGTTGAGTCTTTGTATGAATTTGTATGATTTAGGTATTAAGGCATGTACATGGCCTCATAAAGAGAATTTGTAAATTTTCCTTTTGTTTCAATTTCGTGAAATAATTTGAGAAGTATTAGTACTATCTCTTTTTTCACATCTGGTAGAATACTCTTGTAGAACAATTAGGCCTTATGATTTTTTTTGAGAGAATTTTAATGTCTGTTTCTATTTCCTTCGGGGTTTTAGGTCTATTTAAATTGTTTATCTAATCTTGATAACTCTGGTAAATTGCCCACTTCTGTGAAGTATTCCTGCCACCATTTGCACCTGCACTGGGAAGCCAGGAGACTCCACAGCCTTCTGTGCACAGCCCGCCAGGAGAGAGTGATCCCTCAGCAATATTTTCATTTCTGAGTTCAGAGGAGTAAGGACACAGGCTTACAGGCCCACAGGAGGAACAAAGTCCAGCCACAGACAACAATACCAAGCAGTACCAGAGGTAAGCAGATGGCAAAAGGCAAGCACAAGAACCCTACCAACAGAAACCAAGGCCACATGGCAGCATCAGAACCTAGTTCTCCGACCACAGCAAGTCTCAGATACCCCAACACACCAGAAAAGCAAGAGTTGGATTTAAAATTGTATCACATGATGCTGATAGAGGGCTTCAAGAAAGACTTAAATAACTCTCTTATAGAAATACAGAAGAACATGGGTCAACAGGTAAAAGCCCTTAAAGAGGAATCACAAAAATCCCTTAAAGAAATACAAGAGATCATGGGTCAACAGGCAGAAACCCTTAAAGAAGAAACACAAAAATTCCTTAAACAATCACAGGAAAGCACAATCAAGTGAAGGAACTGAACAAAACCACCCAGGATTTAAAAGTAGAAGTAGAAACAATAAAGAAATCACAAAGCGAGACATCTCTGGAGATAGAAAACCTTAGAAAGAAATCAGGAGTCATAGATGCAAGCATCAACACCAGAATACAAGAGATAGAAGAAAGAACCTCAGGTGCTGAAGATACCATAAAAAACATTGACTCAATAGTCAAAGTAAATGCAAATGCATAAAGCTGTTAACCCAAAACATCCAGAAACTCCAGGACACAATGAGAAGAGCACACCTATGGAATATAGGTATTGACGAGAGCGAAGATTTCCAACTTAAAGGGCCAGTAAATATCTTCAACAAAATTATAGAAGAAAGAGATGCCCATGACCATACAAGAAGACTTCAGAACTCCAAACAGACTGGACCAGAAGAGAAACTCCTCCTGGCACATAATAATCAAAACAACAAATTCACTAAACAAAGAAAGGATATTAAAAGCAGTAAGGTAAAAGGTAAAGTACTTATAAATTCAGACCTATCAGAGTTACACCAGACTTCTCACCAGAGACAATGAAAGTAAGAATGGCTAACATTAAAAACTCAGGAGACAGCAGGTGTTGGCAAGGATGAGGAGAAGGAGGAACACTCCTCCACTGATAGTGGGATTGCAAGCTGGTACAACTATTCTGGAAATCCGTCTGGCAGTTCCTCAGAAAACTGGGCAAAACACTTCCAAAGAACTCTGCTATAACACTCCTGGGCATTTACTCAGAGGATTCCCCCGCATGTAATAAGGATATATGCTCCACTATTTTCATAGCAGCCCTATTTATAATAGCCGGAAGCTGGAAAGAACCCTGATGTCCTTCAATGGAGGAATGGATACAAAAAATGTGGTGTATATATATACAATGGAGTTCTATTCAGCCATTAGAAACAATGAATTCATGAAATTCTCTTTTTCTTCTTTTTTTATTTATTGGATATATTCTATATTTATATTTCATTTCCCTTTTTCTGGTTCCCCATCCCCCTTTCTCACATGCCCTTTTCCCTCCCCCCCTGTTCCCCCATCCACCCCTTCCCACTTCCCTGTTCTGGTATTCCCCTACACTGATGTTTTGATCTTTTCCAGCACCAGTGTCCACTCCTTCCTTATTGTCGGATATCATTTGATATGTGGATTGTGTCTTTGGTGTCCCAAGCATCTAGGCTAATATCCACTTATCAGTGATTACATACCATGGGTATTCTTTTGAAACTGGGTTACCTCACTTAGTATGATGTTCTCCAGCTCCATCCATTTCTCTAAGAATTTCATGAATTCATTGTTTCTAATGGCTGAATAGTATTCCATTGTGTATATATACCACATTTTTTGTATCCATTCCTCTGTTGAGGGACATCTGTATTCTTTCCAGCTTCTGGCTATTATAAATAAGGCTGCTATGAACATAGTGGAGCATGTATCCTTATTGCATGCTGGGGAATCTTCTGGGTATATTCCCAGGAGTGGTATGGCTGGGTCCTCTGGAAGTATCATGTCCATTTTTCTGAGGAACCACCAGACTGATTTCCAGAGTGGTTGTGCTAGCTTGCAGTCCCACCGGCAGTGGAGGAGGGTTCCTCTTTCTCCACATCCTCGCCAACACCTAATGTCTCCTGAGATTTTAATCTTAGCCAATCTGACTGGTGTGAGGTGAAATCTCAGGGTTGTTTTGATTTTCATTTCTCTAATGACTAATGATGTTCTTAGACAAATGGATGGAGTTGGAGAACATTATCTTAAGTGAGGTAACCCAGTCTTGAAGAACACTCACGATATACACTCACTAATAGGTGAATACTAGCCTAGAAACTTGGAATACCCAAGACACAATCCACATATCAAATGATGTCCAAGAAGTAAGGAGTGGTCCCTGGTTCTGGGAAGGCTCAGTGCAGCAGTGTAGGGGAATACCAGAACAGGGAAATGGGAGGGGTGGATGGGGGAACAGGGGAAGGGGAGAGGGCTTATGGGACTTTTGGGGAGGGGGGAGCCAGGAAAGGAGAAATCATGTGAAATGTAAAGAAAGAATATATCGAAGAAAAAAAAGGAAAAAAAAGAAAATTCACTCAAAAGAAAGAAAGAAAGAAAGAAAGAAAGAAAGAAAGAAAGAAAGAAAGAAAGAAAACTAGAAGACCTCATACAGACACTAAGAGAACACAAATGCCAGCCCAGGCTACTATACTCAGCAAAACTCTCAATCATCTTAGATCGAGAAACCAAGCTATAGTATGATCAAACCAAATTTACACAATATCTGTCCACAAATCCAGTCCTACAAAGGATAATAGATGGAAAATGCCAACACAAGGAGGGAATTTTTATCACAAAATGTTTATAATTCCCCTTTTAATTAATTTAGTAATTTTCTATGTCTACCATTCTATCTGCATTATTTTTCATGATAATCTTCAATTTTAATGTCTTTCTATATATTTCCTGTATTTTATCAGAAATGTTTTCAATGTAAATCTTTGATTTTAGCACAAATGTTTCTAATTCCACCTTCAATTAATTTAGAAAGAGTTTTTATATCTAACATTTTATATGTAAAATTTTCCATGATATAGTCAATTTTAAAGTGTTTGTCTCTTTATTTCTTGAATTTTACTAGAAATATTTTCCATGTCTATCTTCAATTTTATACTAAAATGTTTATAATTCCACCTTCAATCAACTTTGAATTATCTTTATGCCTATCATAGTATCTGTATAATTTTCATGATAATCATTAATTTTAACACGTTTTTCTATATATTTTTTCAATTTTATCAGAAATATTTTCCATGTAAATCTTCAAGTTTATCAGAAAATGTTTAAAACTACACTTTCAATCAACTTCGGAATACTGTTATGCCTACAATTATTATATCTGTATAAAATTTTCCATGATAATCTTAAAAAAAGAAAAAGAAAAAGAAAAGCAATAAGCAGATAGGTATATGGCTAGAAAAACTAAAAATAATGCAGTGATTTTTATGGTGGATTTTCTGATCATTTTGATTTTGTATAAATAGGAGCTGATTCTAACCATAATAGATAAATCATGAAATATAGTTCATATAATTGATATATTCTTGAATAATGAATGTAGTTCAAATATATTCAATATAGGTCAGATTTTAAAAAAAATAATCCCAAATACCCAGCTAACACAGTAGTACATGATGATCACTGAATAAATCAATTCAGGATGAATGACTGAGTAAACTTTAAAAATATTATCAGTTTTAACAATATCAATTATGTGAATGAATAAACACAATATCTATCAGCTATCAAAAATAAATAATAAAACTGCCCACTTCTATTATTTTCAAATTTTGTGGAGTAAAGTTTTTAGAAGTAAGACCTAATGATTCTTTGGATTTCCTCAGTGCTGGTTAGTATATTCTCCTTTTTAATTTTGTTACTTTGGATATTATTTCTCAGCTTTTTAATTAGCTTGTCTTAGAAAATTTCTTTTTTTTATTTTCTCAATTAAATTTTGTTTGGTAACTTCATAGCATGTTAGTATATTTTTCACTATTACATTTTTATTTTATAGTTTACATTTATTTATACTTATAAAATATTATATATATATATACACATATATATGTATATATATATACATATATATACATATATATATATGTTTGTCCTCTAACAAGATTCATTAGAGAAGTAGCAGGTTCTTAGATCTGGTTAGTATTACATGTGGTAATTCATTTTATAGATAGAATATTTTGAAGCAAAACATTAATTTTTACTTTATATTTTTAACATATGTTACATCTTGATCACATGCTAACTCCATCCCTCCTTGGACTGCCAACCAACTCCTATCTTCCCTAAGTTGATTCCTCCTCTTTCCCATTCAAAATTTTACCATGGAATTTATCAAAATGAGCATAGGGAAGTCTCCCAGTAATGGAGGATATGGATCCTGAATGGGCCATCTTCTGCAATCAAACGAGGCTCCAAATAATCAGACAAAGCTCCCAGCAGTGGTGGTGGGATCTCAACCCAGCCACTAAATCTTTCACTCACAATATGATTTGCTGGGATAATGGTGATGCAGAAATTGTGGGAGTGGCCAACCAATAGCTTTTCCAATTTGAGACCCAGGAGAGGGAGTCTGTGGCTGATTCTGCATGAAGGGGTGTGCAACCCAGAGTCCCAGAATGATTGAAATATAAATAGAAAAATAAAAACAACTTTAAAGTGTAATAAAAAGAATTGAGGAAAATACATTGGGTTTGGGATAATCGCAAGGCTTCTTAAATACTGGGGCTTTTTAAGTAAAATCAGTTTGATGAATAAACTAATTCAAAGACTGACCTTCAAATTTTAACATGAATTGTATATAAATCAAACAAATTTGTAAAACTAAAACTGTTAGAAATATCAGAGTTTGCTTTCATTGTACTGAGAAATGGTTCTGAATAGACAGAAGGGTTTCTCCAACGAGTGCTACAGTTTCCTCCCTTGTATCTGTGAAGCTGAATTGGATAACCAAGAAGAATAGCAGCAGCTGCACTTTGGAAAGGCAGCCTGCATCTGAGGGAGATGTGGTTTGTTTGAAAAAATAAAAGAAAGAAGTAGAGCATGATCAGATAATAACAGAAAGTTCTAGAGGTAAAACTTAACTGTTTTTTTTTTAATGGAACACTGAGCTTGTAGCAGATAAACTTTTATTAATTAAAATGTTGATGTTATTGGCCCTGAAACAACATTTGTGCATTTTTGTGTGGGGTTATTATATCAATTAATAAATCTTATTTTCCATTACTATTTACTCATTAGAAGAACATTTGAAAAACAAAGAGAAGCACCATCAAGGATGAGTTCTCCTTACTTCAGAACCAGAAGATAGTTAAGACAGTTATTATAGAATGGAGCCTTCCGGATTTTCTTCTTTTTTTTGGTCCAGATTTTCTTCTTATAAAATAAATTAACAAATACAGTAACTTATTAGTATAAATAAACAACATGTTCCAAAAGTTCCTTTAATGCACAAATCCATATTTGTTCATGGCCCTATGTGTAACCTATACATATCGTTTCTTCATGCTTTAAATCTTTTCTAGATTGCTTGTATAATCTAACATATTGTAATTACTCTGTTACTACTTGTTATGCTGTATTGTTTGGGTAATAATGGAAGAAAAATGATAAGATGAATATAAACAGAATTTTCTCCTCTATATATAATTTGTTCATATTTGGTTGAATTTATAATTGTAAACCTGTAGATACAAAGGGACATGTGCAAGTCTGTATAAATAGGCACATACAATGGCACCTTAGCACATGCACATATAGGCACATGAAGATAAATTTAGCTGTACAAATAATAAAATTTTTAATAAATGAGAGCAAATTGAAATATAGTCAGCATTCTACCCACTACCTACCAAAGAGCACCAGTATCTTCCCAAAAAGCACATGTCCTAGAGAGAGTGTTATAGGAACATTATAGTTTCCTTAAGCACTTCATTTCTCTGCTCCACATATTGTTCTATTGTTCATGAACGTATTTCTGCACATGAGTCCCCTTTGTACTTTTCTTCAAACAATGAAAACAATAAACAAAAAACCCCAAATAAACTGAAAATCAATATAGATTTTAGTCTAAATTTGTATAATTTGATAACTCCTAAATTCACTATCCAAACTTTCTATATTTTCTGGAGATAGGATTTCATTATGAAGATCTGGGTTGTCTGAGAATTTCACATATGAAGCATGCTGGCCTTGAATTCACAAATCTACCTAGCATGGGAATTAAGGGTGTGTACCGGTATGTCCAGTCAAACTTTTGATCTTAATTTTTCATACCCTAGCATAGAAGTCAAAGGACATTAAAGAGCACTTCTTTATTTTAATGAAATAGAAAGCATTTTCTTTTTTTTTTTTAAATTTTAGCTCTACTTTTATTTTATATATTCTTTGTTTATATTTCAAATGATTTCCCCTTTCCTGGTTCTACCCTTCCCATTAGTCCCATAAGCCCTCTTCCCTCTGCCTGTTCCCAATCACCTCCTCCCAATTCTCTGTCCTAGCAAACCCCTACAATGCTGCATCAAGCCTTTCCAGGACCAGTTCCTTCTCCTTCCATCTTCTTGGAAATGATTTGATATGTGACTTGTGTCTAGGGTATTCAGAGCTTCTGGGCTAATATCCACTTATCAGTGACTGCATTCCATGTGTGTTCTTTTGCGAATGAGTTACCTCACTTAGGTAACTCATTCTGGATGATATTTTCCAGTACCAACCAATTGCCTAAAAATTACATGAATTCATTGTTTTTAGTATTTAGTATTGCTGACTAGTATTCCATTGTGTAAATATACCACATTTTCTGTATCCATTCCTCCATTGAGGGACATCTGGGTTCTTACCAGTTTCTGGCTATTATAAATAAGACTGCTATGAACATAGTAGAGCATGTGTCCTTATCGTATGCATTTTCTACATGTCATTTTTAAATCTCCTGCTCTAATTTTTCACCCATCTTATTTTAATAAAAGTGTGCCTTCCCCCAATTCCTCTGAGATCCTCTCCACTTTTCATACTCTCTGACTTAACTCATTTCTGTTTTTCCTTAGAAAAAAGTTATGTAAAGAGTGGCAAATAAAATAAAATACAATAAAAACAAAGAAATGAAAATAGGGGAAAGGGCCAAATAAATAGAAGCAAAAGAGTAAAAGAGCAATGTAAGACATGTGAGAAACACACAAAGATGCAAAGACACACATATGTGTATATACAGAATTCCATAAAATTACAAAACCAGAAGCCATGATATAGGCAGAAATGATATATAAGGTTAAAATAATGCCATTACAAACCATTATGAGACATGTGGAAATCCATGTTCCATGATTCTACTGACTCTAAAAGGCAAAGAAGGTACTTTGGCAGCAGTATCTTCTTCTTCTTCTTCTTCTTCTTCTTCTTCTTCTTCTTCTTCTTCTTCTTCTTCTTCTTCCTCCTCCTCCTCCTCCTCCTCCTCCTCCTTCTCCTCCTCCTCCTCCTCCTCCTCTTCCTCTACCTCCTCCTCCTGTTATGCCTCCTCTTCTTCTTCCCCTCTTCCTCCTGCTCCTGCCCCTCCTCCTCCTTCTTTTCTTCCTTATTCCTCTTCTCTTCCTCCTTTTCTTCTTCTTTGGGGGAGTTATAATTGTGAGGTTTGAACTTGCTAGGACTGGGAAATGATTGTTACTGGGGTATGTAATGTGAAATTCTAAAATAATCCATTAAATATATGTTGAAAAATAGAGACCCATGTAGTTTCTTTGCACAGTGCCACAGTCTATGTGAGTTTATGTTTGTGGGTGCTGTTCTGTTTGGAGGGCTTTATTTTCTTGTTGTCTCCCACCCTCTCTGGCTCTTACAATTTTTATGCCTCTTCAATTTCAGTGTTTCTTAGGCCCTGAGAGAATGAATGAACTGAATGAAGACATCCTATTTAGGACTGAATGTTGCAAGGCCACTCATAACTGGCCCACTGAATTAGTTTGGGTTACTGTATTTGTTCCTGCAGTTGGAAGATTTTCTTATAATGGCTAAACAAGGCCCAGATTAAAGTAATTAGGAATAATTTTATCATTTACTTTCTTTAGCAGGAGTGTTTGTTTTCATAATACTGGAAGGTACACTGCATGGTACCAAAGGGAAATGTAAATAGCAACCCCCTACAGACCCTTTTTGTTATAGTAATCTTGGATTGCAAGTTGTGTTGTTGTAGAAGTGGAATACAGTATGTGGGAGTCACAAACCAATATATAATTTGATTTGAAGCCCAGTCCATGAGATGGAATATATTTCTGTCCCTGCTCAGGTGCCCAAGTATCTGAGACTAGAAAAGTCAGCGACTTAGGGGAAAACCAAATATGACTGAACTGCTTCAGTGAACTTGGAAAAGATCAGCTGGTGTGTATTCTACAACCATCACCCATCTTCACTAACTGTTCAGAGTTTTGTACATGTTGTATCAAACTATAGGAGGCCTTCCATCAGTTTGTGGAAAGCAAGAAATGGCCTTGGGAATTATTTAGTCTTTTCCATAGGCCCCTATGGCCTATAACTTAGTTATATCTTAATGTAATTAATCTTAATTTTTTCTTTATAATCCTAGAAATCATTAATATATCAATCAGAACTACATGAAAATTTGTAAATAAGATGCATTGAAAATTATAATAACCCAAACTATCATTAAGTTTAAAAGGTGTTAGTTCAAATATGTAGTAATACTGATCATTATAATAAAATAATTGTAGGACTCTAATGAAGCATGCAAACATTTGTGTACTTAAAATCTTTCTGGTTCAATTTTGTCAAATTCTTTCTCAGCCTCTAATGTGAAGATCGTGTGGTTTATTTTTTCTTTCAGTTTGTTTGTTACAACTTGGAAAGGAATATGTCAAAATATCACATATTTTCAGACCATATAATAGTATACTTAAGTGACCATAAAAATTCCACCATGGAATTCCTAAACCTGACAAACAACTTCAGCAAAGAGGATGGATATAAAATTAACTCAAACAAATCAGTACCCTCCCTGTACTTGAAAGATAAACAGACTGAGAAAGAAATTAGAGAAAAGACACCTTTCACCATAGTCACAAATAATGTAAAATACATTGATGTGACTCTAACCAATCAAGTGAAAGATCCATATAACAAGAACTTCAAGTCTCTGAAGAAAGAAATTGAAGAAGATCTCAGAAGATGGAAAGGTCTACAATATTCATGGACTGCCAAGATTGATTTATATATTATAAATGGTCATCTTGCCAAAAGCAATCTACAGATTCAATGCAATCCCCATCAAAATTCCATCTCAATTCATCATAGAGTTAAAAAGAGCAATTTGAAATTCATTTGGAACAAAACACCCAGGATATTGAAAAACTTCTCAAGAATAAAAGAAATTCTGGGGGAAACACCATCCCTTACCTCAAGCTTTACTACAGAGCAATAGTGATAAAAACTGCATGGTATGAGTATAGAGACAGGCAAGAAGATCAATGGAATAGAACTGAAGACTCAGAAATGAACCTACACACCTATGGTCACTTGATCTTTGACAAAGGAGCAAAAACCATCCAGGGAAAAAGACAGTATTTTCAACAAATGGTGGTGGTTTACCTGGCCATCAGCTTGTAGAAGAATGCAAGTTGATTTGTATGTATCTACTTATACAAAACTCAAGTCCAAGTGGGTCAAGGACCTCCATGTAAAGCCAGATACAGTGAAACTAATAGAAGAAATATGGGGAAGAACCTGAAACACATAGCCACTCAGAATATTTCCTGAACAGAATGCCCATGTTTTATGTTCTAAGATCAAGAATTGACTAATGCGACCTCATAAAATTTCAAAGCTTCTGTAAAGCAATGGGCATTGTTAACAGGACAAAACAGCAACTAACAGATTGGGAAAAGATCTTTACCAATCTTACATCTGAAAGAGGGCTAAAATCCAATATATTCAAAGAACTCAAGAAATTAGAATCCAGTCAGTCAAATAACCCTATTAAAATGAAGCACAGGGATAAATAAAGAATTCTCAACTGAGGAAACTTGAATGGGTGAGAAGCACCTAAAGAAATGTTCAACATTCTTAGTCAACAGGGAAATACAAATCATAACAACCCTAAGATTCTACCTCATACCAGTCAGAATGGTTAAGATCAAAAACTCAGGTAACAGCAAATGCCAGAGAGGATGTGGAGAAAGAGGAACACTCTTTCATTGCTAGTGGTATTGCAAGCTTTAAAATCACTCTGGAAATCAGTTTGGTGGTTCCTCAGAAAAATGTATAGAGTACTAACAGGTCTCAGCTATACCACTACTTGGCACATACCCAGAAGATGCTCCAACATGTAATAAGGACACATGCTCCACTATGTTCATAGTAGCCTTATTTATAATAGCCAGAAGCTGGAAAGAAACCAGATATTCTTCAACAGAGGAATGAATACAGAAATGTGCTACATTTACACAGTGAAGTACTACACAGCTATTAAAAAGAATTCATGAAATTCTTAGGCAAATGGATGGAACTATAAAATATCATCCAGAGTGAGGTAATCCAATAACAAAGGAGCACACATGGTTTGTACTCAGTGATAAGTGGATATTAGTCCAGAAGCTTAGAATACCCAAGACACAACTCACAGACCACATGAAGCTCAAGAAAAAGTAAGACCAAAGTGTAGATACTTAGGTCCTTCTTATAAAGGGGAACAAAATACCCAGTGGAGGAAATACAGAGACAAAGTGTGAAGCAGAGACTGGAGAAAAGCCATCCAGAGACTGCCCCACTTGGGGAGCCATCCCATATACAGTTACCAAACCTAGACACTATTGTGGATGCCAAGAAGTGCCTGCTGACAGGAACATGATATTTTTCTCTCACAGGAGTTTAAGCCAGAGCCTGATAAATACAGAGTTGGTGTCTTGCAGCAAACCATGGACTGAGAGCATGGGGTCCTCAGTCAAAGAGTTAGAAAAAGGACTGAAGGAGCTGAAGGGGTTTGAAATCCCATAGACTAAAAACAAAATCAAGCAACCAGACAACTCAGAGCTCCCAGGGACTAAACCATCAATGAAAGAGTACATGTAATGGGACCCATGGCTCCAGACCTACATGTAGAAGAGGATGGCCTTGTCAGACCACATGAAGTGCAAAAAGAAAGAAGACCAAATTGTGAGTGCTTTGTTCCTTCTTAGAAGGTATAACAAAATACTCATGGGAGCAAATATGGAGACTAAATGTGGAGCAGTGATTGAAGTAAAGACCATCCAGATTCTGCCCTATCTGGGGAACCATCCCATATATGGTCACCAAATGCAGACTCTACTGTGGATACCAAGAAGTACATGTGACAGAAGCCAGATACAGCTGTGTCCTGAGAGGCTCTGTCATAGTTTGACATAATCAGAAACTGTTTCTTTTGGATTTTACAATTTAGGTAGTGATCTGAACAAATATTACTATATACTACTGTATATCATATGTTATAATTCAATAAGAATCCTCAATCTCATAATAATATTTATATGATTCAATCTAAATTTACTTAGGTTAAACATGTTAAAACTGAAAACTATGGAAAAAAGATAAAAATTATTTAATAAAATTTTATGTAATTAAATATTGTAGGAAATACATGGATCTATTTATCACTTTAACATTGTCCATCAAATTATCAGCTTTCTCAATAATGTGAGCTATTCATGAGTAGAGAAAATGTGTATCTTTCACTGTTCATGACAAAAAATTCTGCATGCAATGATTATGTAAAGTAACTCATATTTTATCATACTCCATTATTGAACTATAAGACATAAAAGTGAAAACTAATGTTGTCACTTTAGGGTATGATACAAAAAAATCATTGCTCTGAACTCAGCAAATGATTTTTGACATTTGAATATTTCAGATTATTTTTGTAGCAGTTGTTTTTAGGCATGATCTCAATGCAACTGTCATAAACCTGGATATCTATACCAGAGTACCCTCAATCACCTAAATGTCCATGTAAAAACTACCTTTCTGGGATGAAAGGCATGCATTAATACTGCTAGTGCATTTAAGTATTGGAATTATTCATTATGTAAGTTTGAATCCTGTCTACACTAAACTTCAGATATTGAAATAGAATCAACATTTATGTCCCCAAATGACTCCAATGATGCTAAGGTCACAGAAAATACATTTCAAAATCAGAATGGCAATATTCAGGACTATATAAAGAGTATCTGAAATCTTGAAGTTCTGTTTCCAAATCAGGTTTTAAATGGTTGTCTACGTGAGTTGGAGAAAGACTACTTTCAACATGAGAGTGATTATATTAATGGATTGTCACACTTAGATATACAATGTGGTGTGAAAACATTGTTTTCACTAAATTTTGTCACATGGCTAACCATTTTTCCTCTCATAGTAAAATAGCATAGTGAATACCACATATTCTGAAATATCTTTCCCAGAAAATCAGATGAGGTCCTTAAAATTTCTGATACTTCACATAAATGTCCAGATTAAAGTTTTAAGGATGTACATGTACATGTTTTTCTGGACTTATCTCAACTGTGGAATTCAAATTCTAAGAGAACACTCTTTAAAGGACAGTGAATTAAACCACTAGAAGGAAATGACTCATCAGGAACATGTGGCTTCTATAAAGTTTAGTTGCCTATTAAAAAATTTAGGATGCCTTGTAC
Organism: Apodemus agrarius; assembly: GCA_964023405.1. NCBI lineage: Eukaryota > Metazoa > Chordata > Mammalia > Rodentia > Muridae > Apodemus > Apodemus agrarius. The sequence continues at coordinate 50,241,579 of OZ030007.1, read as the reverse complement.
TGAGATATATGTCAAACTAGGGAATAAAAAATAGCCTTAAAGTTCCCACCATTTCTGAAAATACACAGCCCTAGCTTACAATATATCCCATATTTAGGATATTAGGTATTTTTTAAAATAGATAATCCACCAAAAATATAAATATATATTTTTACAAAGCTGTTTTTTGGAAAATAAAAGTACTATCATTTCCAAATTTTATGATGTACAAATATTTTAATTTAATTCTATATATAATATTTATTTTTCATTTTATAAAAATGCAAACAAAATACTTTATAATAAATAAATAAATATAGTAGAGTGAAAGAAAATAAATGGCATGCACATAAATATATAATAATTTCTTCTATACTACATTTACTTTATATAACCTAATCATAGCAAACAAATGGGAACCATATTTTCTTTACACATGTTTAAAAGATAAAGTCATTTGAAGGTCTGGGTCTCTTGTGGAAAAATGGATTAAACTGCATTATTTCTTCACTTAAATTCACAATAATATCACTAAAGTATTAATTTCATATATTACTTTTTTAATGAATGTTGTCCTTTCTTCTCGAAAAGCAGAGCATACTTGTTTAGCAGGGCTGCTGATCCTGTTATTACATCTGGTGGTCATCTGGACTTCTAGGGCTTCTAAATGACAAATGTATTATACATACTGCACTATACATATTGTACTTTCTAGGACATTTAATACTGACTTTAGGGCACACTAAAATTATCTACCTAGGTATTTATTCACTTTTCCCCAGACTAAATAATGTGTTAGAAATAAGCTTTCAGACCTTCAGAATCTTTGGAATATAAGCAGTTAGGATTGTTATTGAACATCAATATTCTAACAGTAATTGCTATGTAGGTGATATATGGTGTATGGACTCACAAATAAATGTTTTTAATTTAGCAAATACTGAGACAACTGAGTCAATCTTACAAAATTCCTTCTAGAAAGCCTTCACTTGCTACCATTAACCATGCGTTAATGATAACTAGTATAAAAATAAAAATCATCACGATGCAGAATTATTATCAGATGGAAACCATCAACATAATCTACATCTATTAACATAATTTTCAAAATTAAGTAGAGGCTGGGGTGTAAGCTTTTATTTTTCAAAAACATAGTTTAATACAGGTTCTTAAATGCTTTATCCTCCTTTCTAGCCCGCCACACAACAGAGGTAGTGGAAAGGAAAGAATGATAGGGAAAAGGGGGATGAGGAATTGTTTAGAAAGGGTTCTTTGGGGTGATTCTGATCTTCCTTGTCAGGATATCATCAGTTCAACCGAATCAGATCCACTAACAAAAACTATTCATCAAACAGCAAAATTTCTTCCATTGGTATTTTATATGTCTTCTAAATGGTCTAAATATTTATTTGGATTTTTTCCTGAATATAAATCACATTTATATAACGGTAAGAAGAGGTGTGAAGTGCACCACACTGAACTATTTCAAGATATTTGTATGCAACATTTTTATGCTAAAACAGTAGGTGATTATATGCACCAATGTTCCTTTAATTTCGCATGTGATTTCGCAAATTATCATTATGTTTAGACTTAACTTTTTCATAGTTCATCATGATTAAATATTGGTAAAATTTCCAAATACACAATAAAACATTTATTATTCCAATATCTTTCCTCTAAACACATAACTTATTTGTCTGGTGACTTAGACACAAATTTTAAGTAATCATTGACAAAAACTAAAAACAATGTTCATGACTGAACATATTATTGATTTTCCACTATTCTCTAGATGAAATTGGCATCATAAAAGTAGTTGAAGACATCATACCAGATGATGGAGGGGCATGCCTTTAATACCAGCACTTAGGAGGCAGAGGCAGGTGGATCTCTGTGAGCTCCAGGGCAACCTGATCTGTAAGAGAAATCTCCAGAACAGGAAGGGCTGCACGGAGAAACCCTGTCTTCTGATACTACCACATTGCTATTTTGTTACTAAGGAAATTAAATGTATAAAATATAAAAAAGCTATTGAATACTTCAAGTATCTACCATGGTGGAAATTTCTGTCACTAGAGATATGTGAACTAAATAAAATTATAATTTACATTTTCCTTTTTGTAATAAAATCTGGACAAAGTAAATTTAAGGAAGAAAAGTCTTGTTTGGATCTCAATTCTAGAAAGATAGAGTGCATCATGGTAAGAAAGACAGTGGGCTGGGATGACATAAAAGTAGGAGCAAAAAGTGTGCTCATTATATTATATCTCTACTCTGGAACATGAGCTTGAAGATTGCGTGGGCCCTGACTTACTCTCACAGTCGTTAACAATTCAATAATGCGAGCTGTTAACAATAAGCATGACCTGGCTTCAATATTGTTCTGCCTTGAAATTTCCACTGCTAAACAAATGAGTATATTACTTTTCAAATTCATTTTCATTCAAGTGAAAATGGCAGAATACAGTAAGATTTTGGAAAGAAAATGATATAATTCTATTTCATGAACAGAATAAAAGGTAGTAAATCTAGTTATAAATTTAGAAAACATAGTGCTGAGATGGATATCAAATAAGCCCTGAATATGCAGGAAGCCATGATTTATATGTATGATATAATCCCAAATTATATCATTCATGGTTCTGTGTGGTTCTGTGCAACGCTGAAACCAGATGGGGTTTGCATGTAACTGTGTGTCTCTTTACTGACCAGAGTGCCGAGCTGTTCACCTTCACCTAGAGTGAATAAAGTGTGTCACACCTGTCAAAAAAGCAAAACAAAGCAAAGCAATCCAAAACAACAAACAAAAAATAAGTACCTAAAGACATTGTTTCGCTTTCATAGATTAACCTTGATATGGTCATTCACTTTTGCTTGTGCTCACATTATTTATATAGACTTTAGCTCAAAAAATATAAATAACATTTATTTTTCTAAAAGCTTTGCTTCGTGGCAGTGCAATTAATGAAAACTACTTTAGTTTTTAATTATTATTTCCTTAGATCTGAAATAAAATAATTGCTGGGAAATATTCAAATAAAAATGATTTTGATAAGTCTGTATAAAGGAAATAAATAACATTATTAAAAGTTCATGATTTGGGGTAAATTGTGAGCATTCAGCCTTATTTGAGTATAATTTATTCAGCCGTGATGTGTCAACCAGAGGAAGAAGGGCTCTGAGGTTGTGACTTTCCAAAACTGCCTTTTGCATTTTCTCACATTATGGATATTAAGACCCTAATAGCGATATGTTGTTTTTTCTTCATTTTCTCATTTCTAAATGCAGCACTTTCTCAATCAAGTTTACTTAGATACTCCAATAATGGCATAATTTTTACCATTACATATAGATATAACAAAGAGTTTAATATTGTCAATTATTTAAAATTAAGTTAGACAAGTTAATTGTATAGAATGTATGTTTGAACATATATTCCATAAAGAATGCCCCTTAGATGGTTCATAATTTTCTGAATATTGTGTCCAAACACTATTCATCTATTCATTTCTCATTATATTTCTTTGGAGGCTGCCATAGGAGCCACTATAAAATCAGATTAATGAGAAAAATTAGACATAATTGACCACAGGGTCTACTCCTTTACAAAATGAATTTTGGCACTCATTCAATTCTTTATTTTAGCTTAATAAATGAAACTTTAATAATCAAGTAACACACACACATATAGTCTCATGCAATGTAGATTTGGTTTTATGTATGTAACTTCATTTTGCTATTTCACAGTACTGCTAGAAGCAGGACAAACATTGCATTTTAAAATATTATGGGGCTCATTTATAGTGTAGGGCAGCCACAGAATTGATCTCTAGCAGCTAAATTTCATGTTTTTTATTTCAGCAATAGTGCTTAACACAATAATATCAGGGCAGCAAATCTTAAGTATAAGTTAAGCTAACATGATCCATTGCTTTATACATCTTGAGTACCCTGAGGAGTCCTTCTGAATATGCCAAGTGATTTTTCAAAATTTAATCATCCTAAATGTCAGATAAAGGTGCATTTGCTGCTATTCTTTAAAACTGAGGAGAAAAATCCCAAGCATCTGCCTGTCATAGAGAAAGCCTCATCTTAATTTTCAAATTAAATAAATATCATATTTACATAACCAACATTTATTCTGCTAGTCATAGTAAATATAAATGTGTAACAATGGAATAAAGCAAGTTGAAGATAGTTATGCTCTTTGCACAGGTAAAAATGCAGTCACCATTCCAGCAAAACAACAATGTTCTCCAGCCACTAGGTGAATTTCACTTTCTTTTTTGTCTTACATTTTGCTGGGCTGATAGAAATATGGCATCTTTATGGATGACTGGTTATTGGCAAAAGAAATCTTAAATATTGTTTTGTGTGATAAAAGATTTTTTCTTACACTAAGTGCAAAGATTCTTGCATAAGCAGTTTTGACAGAAAAGCAAACATAATTTTTATTAATTATTTAATAAATATTAGTACATACAGTGTGTATAATAATAGTGTAAATGGTGTGGAATGGTGTTTGTGTATATGTGAGTGTGTGTGTGTTATTATTATGCCAGAATGAGTGAGTGCCTCTTGTGGTATATGAGGAGGTGAGAGCAATATTTCTGAAGTCTTTACTAGTTTTCTCTTTTATAGCCTTTGATGGTCTCTCAATGAACCTTAACCATTAGCCTAGTCTAGTTATCTAGGAAATGCTCAGGGTTTACTTGTCTCTATTCCCCAAAACTAAGATTATAGACACCAGCAGCCATGCCCAGATAATGTACACTTAAAATTGATGCTAGAAATCTCAGAAGATTAAAGATTATTATATGCAAATTATTTTGTAATTGATGTGGAAGTACTAACTAAAATATTACTTTAAAGTTTATATATAAACATTTAATATTTTAAAAATTATTCTCAGAAGCTGGGCATTGGTGGTGCACGTCTGTAATCCCAGCACTTGGGAGGCAGAGGCAGGCGGATTTCTGAGTTCAAGGCCAGCCTGGTCTACAGAGTGAGTTCCAGGACAGCCAGGGCTACACAGAGAAATCCTGTCTTGAAAAACCAAAAGAAAAAAATTATTCTTAGATTTTTATGAAGTTTATATGTGAAGGGAAAAATAAATCAGACTAGTTCAAATGCTAAGACAAATACAAGCCTAATTCAAAAGTAAAATTACCAAATTATTTACTTATTTCCAGTAATCTTTTTTTTATCAACAGTTTATTAGTTCTGTGAGTGACACATTTTGTTAAGTTGTTTGTTTTTGTTTGTTTGTTTGTTTTTCTAGACAGAGTTTCTCTGTGTAGTCCTAGCTGTCCTGGAACTCACTCTGTAGACCAGGCTGGCCTTGCAGAAATCCGCCTGCCTCTGCCTCCCAAGTGCTGGGATTAAAGGCGTGTGCCACCACCGCCCGCCTTTATGTTAAGTTTTGATGGAACATCTATGACCACTTTTTAGAATTTATACAGTAATTTTTACTGAGCTATTATTGACATACAATGAACAAATAATTGACAGTTTTGATTTTCAATAAGTGTCCATTCACAATATGTGTTATAATAAGAACACATGGCAATTCTTTGAACATGGAAAATATATTCATATAAAACTCATGTGATTTCTCCTTATAGGTTTTCCAACCCTCAAAAGGAGAATTTTCTTTTCTCAAATTGTTTGTGGCTTAGTGGAACTTGATGAGTTTCAAGAATTGACATGTCTGTCTTTTCTGACACAGATTGCATCTTGGTACACTGTATTTATTTTTTGTTTTAATTTTATATATGTGTGTGTGTATGTGTGTCTGAGTGTGTGTATATGCTTGAGAGTGCATCCAGCTGTGGGTTTGTGTATGTGAGTGGAGTATCCACTGATGCCATACCAGAACATCAGAATATCAGATTCCATGGTACTGCAGTTAGTGATGCTTGTGAAGTAGGTGCTAGATTCTGAATCAGAGCCGATGGAAGGCAGCACCTGGGAGGTCAAAATGACAGCTTTTGAAATCTCTGTGGATCTTTATTATGTTACTTATTTGTGACAATATTAATACTTTATATATTATCCATTTGCCATGGAACTTCAATGTAGTAAAATATTTTTAACAATTTTAGAATTTAAGTTGGTATCTGAACACTAATATTGTTTAATGTAATTGTCAATTCTATATGAGTAGACACTTCCCTCTTCCACAATCTCTTGACAATGACTTTGTACCCTCTGAGTTTCTGCAAATTCCTAGACGTATAGATATACACAATGATTCAATAAACTCCATAGCTTACATGTGAGTTAGCAAGCTATGTTTCTTCACATACAAGAAACAAGTGAGACCTAAGAGGAAGCCTGTTAAGTCATAATAGTCGATTTTTTTCATCCTTACCTTCTGAAAAAAAATTAAAGGGGCTAGCTAATGACAAATGCTCCAAGACCATAAACTTGCTTACTAATTTCAATGAGCAAGCCAATTGGCTGACATATTTATAACAGTTTTTATCTGAAAAATGTCTTTCATGTAATAATCAAATTTTGTACATACTGTGGTAAATTTTGAGAATGATTAAAACAAATATTGAAAAATCAGGTCAAAATATCATTTCCTTTCATATTGCTGTTAAATGTTCCAAAGATAGAACAATGAAACTCTTTATGATTACTGTCTACCAGCAAAGGCAATGGAGTGAGAAGTCATTAGATTCACCCCCTATCATGCTCAGGTGTTAGAAGGTGCAAAACGCTCATGCACTCCCACAGTGTTGGAATGGCATTTTACAAAGTGGTGAAATCTCAGAGAACTAAAAATGCTCAAAATGATACAGCATGAGACCAACACACACTTTACAACTGACAACAAATTTGCTGAAACTGGCATTCCAAAGATTTTAATTGTCTGATGACAATTGGAGGATATCATGTTTTGCCTGGTGGTTCTTTAATATTTGCAGTTGGTTTTGAAAAGACAGGAACATTATTATTTTGTTAGAGTTGCAAAAACAGAGAAAACTAAGGTGTACATTTTTCCTGGAAATAAACTATAGAGACACGATTTTCATATTTCAGTTCAACATAAATTAAATACAATATAAATGTTAGCATGATGAAAGAAGAGGAGTTTGCTATTCTTTTATTATTTTGTCCTTTTTGAAAATATATTTTATCAGAGCCTAAAATATTAATGGAATCATGCAGTATTTTTAATTTGAGTTCTATTTATATTTGCATACATTTTTATAATCTACTAATAATCATTCATTGCTACTACCATTTGTTAAGCTAACTAAACATTTTGAAAAGCATGTTTTAAAGCAAATTATTTATGGAAGCATATACAATGAAGTTCACTTAATAAAATCTAGTATTCAATGAACATTATCAAATGTCCACTGTGTAGCACTATTACAATCAAGCTGGAACATTAAGTGCAATTCTCTCTTGGATCCCTAATCAAGACTACCCCAGAGCAAAAAGAACCCTCTAGATTCATTACATTTCATATGTTCCACTGGAAGTTTCCTTTTGTAGAATTTTATATAGATAATAACATAATAAATAATCATTTGAACTTAGTGTATTAAAGCTATATAATTTACATATGTGCTTGGATATAAATTTCTTCATCATTCAGTTGTGTTTTTTTTGTTTTTTGTTTTTTGTTTTTTGTTTATTTTATTTTCTATATTCTATGTTTACATTCCAAAGGCTTTCCCCTTTCCCAGTTCCCACCCACCATAGTTCCCATAGTTCCTCTCCCCCCCAACTGTTCCCCAATCATTCCCCCTCCCCCCTCGGTTTCTTTACTAAACTGGATGCAATCTTTACAGGCCCAGGGTCCTCTCCTTTCTTCTCATCATTCAGTTTTAATTCAAAGTGGATTTTTTTTTTGGTAAGGAAATTGAAAGACACTCATCCACTCACGATTTAATGACTTTTTGGGTTGTTTCCAGTTTTAAAATAGCTTCCATGGTGATGTATTTACATGTCCTTATGTTCCCATTCCTCTTTGATAAATATCTAGAATGGAGCATTTCATTGAATTCAATAGATATATACAGTTTCTTATATTAACATATGATTTTTTAAACAATGTAGCTATTATTTATTACCTTGCCCAATGGATCTGATTTTTTTTTTATTTGAAAGTTGCCATGATCTGAGCATGGAGTTTTCAAGGCAAAATTATATAAATATATACTTATACATATATGAAAATCAATGTGATAGTAGATGTAGAGCAAGTGTGGGAATTTCTTCTAAAGACTTTCAGTATAAAGCCTTCAAAGCAGGTTTTCACATCTATCTACTCACCTAAATGCAATTTGCTCATGTTGTTATTTGTTTAACCTGTAAGTCGATGTGGAATTGCATCTGCCATGAAACCTCATCATAAAATGATCATTTCAGCCTGTTTATATTTTCATAGGATGGTTTAAGTGGAATGAACTTTAGAATTTCTTTAGAATTTCTTATTCCCTTATCTTTAGCTTTCACTTTCTCATATATACTTTAATCATTTCTATTCCCTTGTTTGGTCATATGTGGTGGTGAATATTTCTCTTTATTTACTAAATTCATAATTTTAAAAATTCATTGATTGGGAAACTTCTTTAACAATATAAGTATTTAAAGAAAAGGCATTTATTTTAGCCATATCAACACATTTGGTTTATCTTCTTTTTTATTCAGATTAGATAATTATATATTTGCATAGTTATGATGACAGTGACATCTGTATTTATTTTTACATTAGTTTGATGTCTTTTAAAATACTTGGCAATTTTCTTAGCCTTTTTTTCTGTTTCTCCTTTGATTCTAGTATAGTTCAAGGATACATATTACATCATTTTAATACTTCTGATACTTTAACTTCCTGACATCTTCCATGTGGTGTTTCTTTTCACATTATTTTCTGTAGCCAATAATAAGCTCAATTTTATTACCTTGAAGAATTCAAGACCCATACAACAAAATTAAGTGAAGTATATTGTATAATCCCTTAGCTTATGGGAAACAACACTTACTTTAGAACAATCCTCAATTTTAGGTTGCTCTCTAGAGCTAAAATGACCAGAACATATTAGGTTTCTGATTCAGTGAGGTATTAGGTTACAATTGAATATAGAAATAGTAAGTTTCCATTCCCTCAGAAAAGAAGGAGATTTGGAAGAATATTGCAAAAAAAAGCCATATAATAATTATTAAGAACGTGCAAGAAAATTTCAAGGAATTATGACCTCATCTAAGAAACAAAATACAAATTCACATTTACAGTGATAATATTTTGTCTAATAAAAGTACCTTTGGTTAGGCATAAGATTAGAGATGGCATAAACGTGAAAAAAATATTGTCTCTCCCAACTCTCCTCGCTCTGCTCTATTGAACACACACACATACCAACATGAAAGTAATTTATCATTAACACCAGAACAGTTTTTAACAGAGGTTAGCCATGCTTTCATAATAATTACCAACTGACTGGTGCCTGGGGAGAGATGATCCTCCTCAATTGCTTCAAACTCATTCAGCTCCTCCATCTTCAATGGTTACACTGTGGAATTAAACACAGCTGTGTTATGTTTACACTCATTGCCTCTTGTTGTGCTGAGTTATTTCCCCTTCTTTAAGAAATGAGGCTGGGAATATAGTGTTTAGGAGATGATTTTTTAATTGTGATAAAGAAGGAAATATTTTAGATGAAAGAACAGTGCTTATCTCAAATGAGGGCCTTTGGATGGCTTAGCACCAGGGTCCATCAAAGGACTGTTTGGTTGTTGTTGTTGCTGCTGTTGTTGTTTGATAGGTTGTTTAATTAATTTACATTTTAGAGATTATCCTGCTTCCCAGGTTTCCCTTCTGCAAACACCCATCCCATCCCAGTCTCCACAGCTTCTGTGAGGGTGCTCCCCACCCACCTGCCCAATCTAGCCTTACTGCCCTACCATTCCTCTACACTGGACCAAAGACCTACCCTCCCATTGATGCAAGATAAGGCAATCCTCTACTGCATATGCAGCTTTTGTTGGTGGTTTAGTCCCTGGAAGCTCTGGAGTGGTCTAGTTCGGTGATATTCTGGTTCTTTCTATGTGGTTGCAATCCTCTTCAGTTCCTTCAGTCCCCTAACTCTTCCATTAGGGTCCCTGTGCTCAGTCCAGTGGTTAACTGTGAGCATTCACATCTGTATTGGTCAGGCTCTGGCAGAATCTCTCAGGGGAAAGCTATACCAGGTTCCTATCAGCAAGCACTTCTTGGCATCTGTCTAGGTTTGGTGTCTGCATATGGGATGGATGCCTACGAGGATGGCCTTTTCTTCAATCTCTACCCCACTGTTTGTCCTTGCATTTCCTTTAGACAGGAGCAATTTTGGTTTAATATTTTTGAGATTGGTGGATTGCCCCATCCCTCAACCAGGGAGTACATTCAATAATAATTCATTGGTCACTAAAACTCACGAGTTTCTGATCTTTGTTTAGTTTTATTAGTACAATTGATTTGTTGAGAGTTTACCCTCTTTTGTGTAAATAGTTTTATAGTATAGTTTTAAACTCTGTACTGTGTTGATCTTTTAAATTCTTTTTGAAGTATTTCTTGGATTTTTTCTCTTTGTTATGATTTTTATACTGAACTATTTTTCACTTTTTGTATATTTTAAATCAATTTGTCATACACTCTGGTTTGATGTGTGTAAATTTAAATTTTACAACTTATCTAATCTCTCTTTATATTTAAAATAATACTTGAAGTTCTAGCTGTAACAATTAGACAACAAAAAGAGGTCAAAGGGATACACAATGGAAAGGAATAAGTCAAAATATTACTATTTTCAAATGATATGATATTATATGTAAGTGACTAACAAAATTCTGCCATAGAACACCTATAGCTGATAAGCAACTTTATCAAAGTGACTGAATATAAAATTAACTCAAACAAATCAATTTATATAAATGATAAGAGGGTGTAAAGAAATTAGAAAAACAGCACCCTCCACAACAGCCACCAATAATATAAAATACTGTGTTGTACCTCTAACCAAGCAAGTGAAGTATCTATATGACAAGAACTCCAAGGCCCTGAAGAAAGAAACCAAGGAAGACCTCAGAAGATGTAAAGTTCTTTCATGTTCATGGATCTGTAGGACTAACATAGTGCAAATGGCCAACTTACTAAAAACAACACAATTCTTCACAGGCATAGAAAGAGTAATTCTCAGCCTCATATGAAAAAGCAATGGACCAAAAATAGCCAAAAGTATCCTCAGCAATGAAAAAAACAATTCTGGAGGATACAACAGAGCATCTGGTGATAAAAAAAATACTGTACTGTTATTGGTGCAGAGACAGACAGGTCTATCAATGGAATGCAATGGAATGGAAGACTGAGAAATAAACCCACACATCTATGGACACTTGATATTTGACAAAGATGCCAAAACTATACAGTGGATAACGGAAAGCAATGAGTAGGGGAAGCAGAGAGGGGGTTTGTATAAGGTATGGGGAGGGACAGAAGAGAAGCCCAGAGTGGCAGGAGAAATAATGGAAATATGAGGTTGGGGGTGGAGGTAACCAATAGAAAGTACCAGAATTTTGGGTGAGGCTCCCAGAACACAGTGTGGGTAACTTTATCCTAAATACTCAAGAGTGAGGAGATGGAAACTGAACAGTTCACCTCCAGTAAATTGGCAGGACCTCCATTGGAGGGATGGAATCAACAAGACACCTTCAAAAGTTTTACCCATGATTGTTCCTGTCTATAAGACATTCAGGGACAGAAATGGAGCAGAGACTATCAGAAAGGTCATCCAATGATGAGCCAAACTTGGATCTATCCCATAGGCAATCACCAAATCCTGACATTATTACTTGTGCTTGCAGACAAGAGCCTAGCATGTTTGTTCCTTGAGAGGCTCTACCAGCTGCTGACTGATACAGATGGAGACACTTATAGGCAATCACTGGACTGAGGTAGGGAGTATTGAAGGAGTTCAAGGGAAGGGCAACCTTGTAGGAACAACAACAGTGTCAATTAACCCAGATACCTGGGAGCCCCCAGAGTCTAAGTCCCCAACCGAAGAGCATACTAGGTCTGGTCTGTGGCCCCAGGCAGATATGTAGCAGTGGACTGCTATACTAAAGAAACTGTGTGGTGAATAGTTATGATTGAACATGAAATATAAGTAGATATTATGTTTGATGTGGAGTGAGGCATCAGATCTTAGGATATAAGAAAGGTTATAAGAAAGTATTTTGTTGAATTTTCCGGATTAAAAATCCTAAGATGTAGTTATCTTTAAATATGGTTTTCACTTGCCTTAATATTTCTAGGAAAGTATTTTTTGTTCTATTCATTTATTTTTCACCTCACACAGTACAACTCAAACATCTACTCAGACCCTTCCCAGTACCTACCAACATCTCACCTCTCTGCAGATCAACTCCTTTTTCAATTTTTCTTCAGAAAAGAACAGGCTTCCCAGGGAGATCATCAGAACATGGCATAGAAAGATTCAATAAGACTAGAACCAAACCCTCATAAAAAGACTAGATGAAGCAACCCTGTAGAAAGCAAAGGAATCAGCGGACAAAAGGAATCAGAGATACTTCCACTCCCATGTTTCAAGATATTTCCTATCCATTCACATTGAGGCAGTGAGAGGCCAGTGATTGGAGGGGAGAGAGGAGGAGGAGCTAAGGGGAAGTGAGGGGGTGAGGGAGAGAGAGAGGGAAAGGGCTCAGTGATGAGACAAGCAGAGCAGAGGGGGTGCAGATATCCAGATGGTTTCAGATGTATTTCTGTTGTTTTGGAGAGAATAGAAAATTTGGATAAGACTTTATCATTGTAAATTGGCATTATTTTAAATACATAAATATATTAGGTTAACTATTCAAGTTTAAGAGTCATGCTTTACTGGATACTTGGAAGGAGTGGTGAAGAGCCTTAACTCTTTATTAATTAATTTCACACTACACTCCCACTGTTTGGAATCCTACAAAAATTCTCGAGCTAAACAACAATAACATTTATCGACATCTATTCTTAAAAATAAATCTGTATTCCATGCATTAATCTCAACTATAAGGCAGCTATCCCAGGGATAAGAAATAAGATGTCTTATAAGCTAAGACGTTTTTACATATACCAAATGTTTTCTTCTTAGAAACTAAATGTAGTGGGAAATAATTATGAAAGAGTTCTGCCCTGTAGCACTCTGCTCCAAGTCCCGGCGGGTCTCTCTCTCCTGCCCAGCACCCAATTCTTCCAAGTATCTGGCAAAACATCACTCTTAAACTTGAGGAGTTAACCAAATATATTTATGTATATGAAACTCCCTATTACATAATGACAAATTACAATGATAAACTTTTCTCCTAATATTTCTAACCTCTCAGCACACCAGAAACACATCTGAAGTCATCTGGATCTGTGCCTCTCCGCCTCTGCTCCCTCCTGCAGCTCCCAGACTCCCTCTCTCTCTGCCCCTCCGCTTAGATCCTCCTCCTCCAATCACTGGCCTCTCACTGCCTCGATGTGAATGGATAGGAAATATCTTGCATCACTAAACATATTCTGACATGACTGCATAACAAATAAAATGCTGAAAGTTTTTGAAGATTACAAATTACATAGTATTTGGGGACTTTATATAAGATGATGAATGTCCATCATGATATAATGATGAACAAAATAAAATTTACTCATGGTTAATATGTTTATATTATGAAAATTTGTTTAATAATTATATAACTATTATCTAAAACTTTAATAATACTATCTTAACTAAAGCAAATGATCGTTGGCCTATGGCCTAAGAATTTTTTATTTAAAAAATAAAATTATGTAGCTCAAAACATTGCAAAGTGTCTAAATTCAATTCCCAGAAACCAGGTGCAAATGTTAACACTTCAGTGCATGAAATTTCAGCTCCAAGAATGACACATGATTCCTGACACCCTGGAGCATCAGTATTCCTATTCACATACATGTACAAAGGCAAGAACACATACACACAGGAAAAAGAAAATGAAATGTTACACATTAAAATTATAAAGATATCACACAACACACAAGACAATGTCTTAAATGAAGAAGACAGTCTTTGTCAAGTGTTATGACAGCGTGAGGAAACAGGCCATATGGAAACAGGCCAACTCATAAACATAAAATGAAGCAGCCTCTTCAAAAAAATGCTCTAGCAATTAAAAATATAAATAAGTATATGCCTAGAGGAATTCCAGCCACTGAGATCTGTAGTATTTATCCGAAGAAATAAACTCAAATAGCCAGAGTTACTTTTAAAGAAATATTCACTGCCAATATTTCTTTAGTTTAAAATGAAAAAAAAAACAAACAAACAAAAAAAAAAAACAAATGACCACATACAATTGAATGAGCATCAAATCTGCGACCTTCTCCATGATGGGAAAATAAGATGCAAATAAAGCAAAGGTGAGGTGTAGCCTACCTTTGAAAGTCACACACAGCCATTTCTAAAACATTCTACATGAATAAGCTATCCAGGATCATGAGGAAGGAAATCATTTTATACATCTTAAAATGAACATTATATACAAATATTAAGTATCTTTTATTATGACTTTCTATAAAAATATCTGTAAACAAAACTGTCACAAAATTTAATTATACCATTCATGGAACTTCTTCTCATTATTATATTGATAATATTAAGCTCATTTCTTTCTTAGTTCTAACTCAAAAACGTTCAGTGTGGAATAAAAATTAGAGTTCCTTAAACGCTGTGTCTATGAATAAAATCTAAAATGCCGCTGCCTCTTATGAATAGAAAGACAGTCATGCTAAATTTTATCCTTAACAGTATAATGGTTTTCTTATTAAAATATGGTATACACATAAAAAAGAAAAGTTTAGTATTCATTTGGGAAGTATAAATCAAATCCATCACGTTACTTTGAAGTTTAAGTGGTTGCAATAAAACTGACAAGATTTAAAATACACTGACATAGATGCTGTGAAAAGAATCACTTAGAAACCATCAATGGGTGTGTTATAAGTGCATTCACTGTGAAATTATAGGTATATCAATTATTAAATAACAACTCTCATATGATGAAGAAAGAGACATAGACCTTGATGCTTTAATTGTTCTTCACAGCATTGATATTTATTGAGCAAATTGAGGACACTGAAAGAGAAGAATGCTTGATATGACATTTCACAAACCCAGTCAGAATAATTACATTTATACATCACATCTTTTATTATATTACACACACACATATTACATGCACATACATATGTATATGTGTGTATAATATATATATGTATATATATACATATATATATATATGTGTGTGTGTGTGTGTGTGTGTGTGTGTGTGTGTGTGGTGTATGTGTGTATCAAAAAAATTAAGTATGGATACTCTTGTTCTTCTTAGAAGGGGGAATAAAACACACACAGGAGGAGATAGAGACAAAGTGTGGAGGCAGAGACTGAAGGAAAGACCATCCAGAGACCGCCCCTCCTAGGGATCCATCCCATATACAGTTACAAACCCCAGACACTATTGTGGATGCCAACAAGTGCTTGCTTACAGGAGCCTGATATAGCTGTCATTTGGGAGTCTCTGCCAGTGTATGACAAATACAGAGGCTGACACTCTTAGCCAACCATTGAACTGAGCACAGGTTTCCCAATGGAGGAGCTAGAGAAAGGATCCGAGGAGCTGAAGGGGTTTGAGCCCCATAGGAGGAATAACAATTTGAAGCACCCAGTATCCCCAGAGCTCCCAGGGGCTAAATCACCAACCAAAGTGTAACTTGGAGGGACAAATGGCTCCAGACGCACATACACCAGAGGATTGCTTTGTTGGACATCAAAGGGAGGGGAGGCCCTTGGTCCTGGGAAGACTACATGCCCCAGTGTAGGGGAATGCCAGGACAGGGAAGCAGGAGTGGATGGAATGATAAGCAGCGGGATGGGGGATGGGTTAGGGAAGTTTCGGGGCGGGGGGAGGATAGCCAGGAAAGGGGACAAAATTTGAAATGTAAATAAAGAATATGTCTAATAAAAAGAGAAAAAATTTCAGAAAAAATTAAATTAACATCAAACTTTGTGCAATTAAAGAATTTGTAAAGGCTAGATAGATGGTTCAGATGCTAACAGTATTAGCTGCTTTTCCAGAGGAGTCAGGCTCAATTCCCTGAAGAAAAATAATATAATCTCTTTATAATAAATTGACTCTTCTCTAACCTTGGCAATGCACACTACCAACTGTGCACAGAGTAATGTGTACCTTGTTTGAATGCAGTGTAAATGCTAAATTTCCATAGATCTTTTAAAATGTGATTTAGCACTTTAGTTTATTTTTTGATAACAATCTTAAGTCTTCCCTTAGACTTTTGAAAATAATCACTTATCCATTTTAAGGCTTTCTTATTCCCTAATATCTCTATTAAGTAATATAACATTTGGAGATTAACTTCAAGTTACTAACTTTGAAACACAAATAAAAGCTTGAATCAGTAACTTTAAATTTGTAGTTACTGTTAAGTCTCATATGTAAAATCAGATTCACCTTTATATGTAAATCCACTTATAGCAAGCACCCTGCAGAGGTGCATCATGAAACCATGGAAGGTGGTTCTCATCCTCCAAGAGACTCCGCTTTTCCACACATAGCATCTGTTTAATATCATGATACAGTTGTATGATTTTCAGAGAATAAAAACCTTTAGTATGTAAGTGCTTTGCTCTGAACTCACTTGTTCCTGATATTCAGTGTGCAGTTACTAAAAATGTATAAAATGCTTGGAATTAAACAGAATTATGACTCATTGAGAAGGATACTCACCACTGAACAGAAGAGGCGATGTGATTCTCAGTTTCAAAGGTTTGCATTATACTTATGGTACTATTAACATTTAAGAAAGAGTGAGATGTTTGTAGTCTAAGGACAGAAGTGAAATGGTTATATGTCTTGAGATATGAAAATTACAACACATTAAAACTGGCTCAACACTAATAATAACAATAATAATAATAATAATAATAGCTATTGTTTTTAGCTCTGATTAAATGATTAATTTTAAATATTTCAAAATTCATATTCTTATTGCACATATAAATGAACCAAGAATTGACAAGTGGGACCTCATAAAATTACAAGGTTTTTGTAAGGCAAAGGACGCTGTAAGCGGGCAAACCTGCAACCAACCAATTGGGAAAAGATCTTTATCTTCATCATCCTACATCTGACAGAGGGCTAATATCCAATATATACAGAGAACTCAAGAAGGTAGAGTCTAGAGAGCCAAATAACCCTATTAAAAATGGGGTACAGAGCTAAACAAAGGATTTTCACCTGAAGAATTTCAGATGGCTGAGAAGCACCTTAAGAAATGTTCAACATCATTAATCATTAGGGAAATGCAAATCAAAACAACCCTGAGATTTCACCTCACACCAGTCAGAATGGCTAAGAGTAAAAACTCAGGAGATAGCAGGTGTTGGTGAGGATGTGGAGAAAGAGGAACACTCCTCCACTGCTGGTGGGAGTGCAAACTGGTACAACCACTCTGGAAATCAGTCTGGCAGTTCTTCAGAAAACTGGTCATAACACTTCCGGAGGACCCTGCTATACCACTCCTGGGCATATACCCAGAGGAGTCCCAGCATGCATTAAGGACACATGCTCCAATATGCTCATAGCAGCCTTATTTATAATAGCCAGAAGCTAGAAAGAACCCAGATGTCCCTCAAAGAAGGAAGGGATACAGAAAATGTGGTATAGTTACACAATGGAATACTACTCAGCAATTAAAAACAATGAATTCATGAAATTCTTAGGCAAATGGTTGGAAATAGAAAATATCATCCTAAGTGAGATAACCCAATCACAAAAGAACACACATGGAATGCAGCCACTGATAAGCGAATATTAGCCCAGAAGCTCTGAATACCCAAGACACAATTCACATATCAAATGATTCCCAAGAAGAAGGAAAGAGAGGGCCCTGGTCCTCAAAGGCTTGATGCACCATCTAGGGGATTATCAGTACAGATAAGTGGGAGGGGGTTGATTGGGGAAAGAGTGGAGGGAAGAAGGCTTATGGGACTTATGGTGAGGGAGAAAGCGGGAAAGGGGAAATCATTTAGAATGTGAACAAAGAATATAGGAAATAAATAATATATATATATATATATATATATATAAAGATGTAATTAAATATGTAATTACATAGATATGTATTTTTTTAATTTTTATTTTCTATATTCTATGTTCACATTCCAAAGGCTTTCCCCTTTCCCAGTTCCCCCCCACCATACGTCCCATAATTCCTCTCTCCCCCAACCATTCCCCAATCATCCCCCCCCTCCACGATTTCTCTGTTCAGGGTCTACAAAATTGGATCCAATCTTTTCAGGCCCAGGGTCCTCTCCTTTCTTCTTCTTGGGAATCATTTGACTTGCTAATTGTGCCTTGAGTATTTAGGGCTTCTGGGCTCATTAATATCCACTTATCAGTGATTGCATTTCATGTGTATTCTTTTGTGATTGGGTTAACTCACATAGGATGATATTTTTCAGATCTAACCATTTAGCTACAAATTGCATGAGTTCATTATTTTTAATTGCTGAGTAGTATTCCATTGTATAAATATACCACATTTTCTGTATCCATTCCTCCTTTGAGGGATATTTGGGCTCCTTCCAATTTCTGGCTATTATAAACAAGGCTGCTATAAACATAGTGGAGCATGTGTCTTTATTGTATGCAGGGGAATCCTCTGGGTATATGCCCAGGAGTGGTATGCCAGGGTCCTCTGGAAGTGACATGCCCAATTTTCTGAGGAACCGCCAAACTGATTTCCAGAGCGGTTTTACCATTTTGCAATCCCACCAACAGTGGAGGAGTGTTCCTCTTTCTCCACATCCTTGCCAGCACTTGTTGTCTCTTGAGTTTTTTTTTTTAAATTTATTTCCTATATTCTATGTTTACATTCCAAAGGCTTTCCCCTTTCCCAGTTCCCACCCACCATAGTTCCCATAGTTAGCCATTCTGACTGGTGTGAGGTGGAATCTCAGGGTTGTTTTGATTTGCATTTCCCTGATGACTAATGATGTTGAACATCTCTTAAGGTGTTTCCTGGCCATCTGAATTTCTTCTGGTGAAAATTCTTTGTTTAGCCCTGTACCCCACTTTTGATAGGGTTATTTGGTTCTTTGGGGTCTAACTTCTTGAGTTCTTTGTATATATGTATTTACATGTAAATTTTCACTTGCAATTAAATAACAAAAGCTAAAGAGAATAAAAAAGAAATATATATTTCTTTTATATATATTTTCTCATATATATGTATATATGTATATGTATGTGTATATATATATATATGTATATATATATATATATGTATATAATAAAATAGGACTCTACTTACTCATTTAAAAGCATTAGAATGGAGCCGTGCTTGAAGGTTCATGCCCAGGACTTAAAAGACTGTTGGAACACACTAGATGTGAGTTCAAGGGCAGTCTGGACTATAATCAGGTGTGTGTTTGGGAAAAAAGTTCAAGGATCAGTATTTTTTCTTTAAGGTTTTATACAGCACATATTTATTATCTACCATATGGCATTTCTATGAAAGGTTTCTTTTAGTTTTGTTTTAATGTTTTAGTTGTTTTGGATTTTTGTTTGTTGGATATTGCTCTTGAGATTTCTTAACAACTACTTTATTGTCTTTATTCAGTATACATAGCACCTTTACAAAAGGACTTCTTCATTCAAATATACATTTGTATGCTGGCTATCTCTTCCTCCTGAAAATTTTTCTAACCCAATTCATGTTAGTTCCTTTTTGTTCATCTAAAGTTTTTTTTTTAATATTTTATTTTCTATATTCTATGTTTACATTCCAAAGGCTTTCCCCTTTCCCAGTTCCCACCCATCATAGTTCCCATAGTTCCTCTCCCCCCAACTGTTCCCCAATCATTCCCCCTCCCCCCCTCAGTTTCTTTACTAAACTGGATGCAATCTTTACAGGCCCAGGGTCCTCTCCTTTCTTCTTCTTGGGAATCAATTGACTTGCTATTTGTGTCTTGAGTATTTAGGGCTTCTGGGCTCATTAATATCCACTTATCAGTGATTGCATTTCATGTGCATTCTTTTGTGATTGGGTTAATTCACTCAGGATGATATTTTCCAGGTCTAACCATTTACCTACAAATTGCATGAATTCATTATTTTTAATTGCTGAGTAGTATTCCATTGTATAAATATACCACATTTTCTGTATCCATTCCTCCTTTGAGGGATATTTGGGCTCCTTCCAATTTCTGGCTATTATAAACAAGGCTGCTATAAACATAGTGGAGCATGTGTCCTTATTGCATGCAGGGGAATCCTCTAGGTATATGCCCAGGAGTGGTATGCCAGGGTCCTCTGGAAGTGACATGCCCAATTTTCTGAGGAACCGCCAAACTGATTTCCAGAGCGGTTTTACCATTTTGCAATCCCACCAACAGTAGAGGAGTGTTCCTCTTTCTCCACATCCTCGCCAGCACTTGTTGTCTCTTGAGTTTTTAATCTTAGCCATTCTGACTGGTGTGAGGTGGAATCTTTGCACTAAGATCAACTCCAAGTGGATCAAGGACCTCCACATAAAACCAGACACACTGAAACTATTAGAAAAGAAACTTGGGAAGACCCTGGAGGACTTGGGCACAGGGGAAAAGTTCCTGAACAGAACACCAATAGCTTATGTTCTAAGATCAAGAATCAACAAATGGGACCTCATAAAACTACAAAGTTTCTGCAAAGCAAAGGACACTGTCAGAAGGACAAAATGGCAACCAACAAAGTGGGAAAAGATCTTCACCAACTCCACATCCGACAGAGGGCTAATATCCAATATATACAAAGAACTCAAGAAGTTAGACCGCAAAGAAACAAATAACCCTATCAAAAAATGGGGCACAGAGCTAAACAAAGAATTTTCACCAGAAGAAATTCGGATGACCGAGAAACACCTTAAAAGATGTTCAACATCATTAGTCATCAAGGAAATGCAAATTAAAGTTTTTTATTGTACCTTTAGGTAATGTATAATTATATTTATATTTAAAATGTATAAAGCACATATGAGAGTAAAGAAAGTATTTGTCTTTGTGAGAATAGTATAATCTGATTGACATTCATTTGCCTGCAAACTATATAAGTATTCTTTTTATGGCCATAAACATTTAGTTGTATGTCTTTTATCAATATTTCTTGTTGTGGATATCAAATATTGGTATTCTTTACATGTACCTTTCATAAATCTTTTGACTCCAAAGATCCATTGAAACAGACTTCATGTGCATAAATCCTGAGATTTATCTGAATGTGTCATTCATTGTGAGTGTGGACTCATTACCACTCTTTCTTTTTTCATTAGATATTTTCTTTATTTACATTTCAAATTTTATCCCCTTTCCTGGCTTCCCCTCTGAAATCATTTTATCCCATCCCCTGTCCCTCTGCTCATGAACCCACCCACTACCACTTCCCTGTCCTGGCATTCCCCTATACTGTGGCATCAAGCTTTCTCATGACAAGGGCTTCTCCTCCCTTTGATTTTCAACAATGTCACTCTGCTACATATGCATCTGCAGCCATTGGTCCCTCCAAGTGTACTCTTTGGTTGGAGATTTAGTCCCTGGGAACTCTGGCGGCACTAGTTGGTTCATATTGTTGCTCCTCCTATGGGGTTGTAAGCTCCTTCAGCTCCTTCAGTCCTTTTACTAGCTCCTCGACAACTCTCACATGTATGTGTTTGGGGGAGGGATCTTGGGGGTAAGTAGTAGAAATTCCTGTCTCAGATTTTTGTCTCCAGGATTTGAGACATGATGTATAAGCACACATATCCTCCCATACCAGACTAAACAGTGACCTGTGAAAAGTGACTTTGATCCCTGTAAAACATTGATTTTTGCATGTCTTCCAGAATTGTCATGGTGGGTGTTCTGGAAAGTTGGTGTTTTCTTTTCTTTTGTTTTTTCTTTGTATTCAAGGTGTCACAAAGTAGAGTAATGTGGGTGAGGGAACCACTATTGAATTACATTTATCAGATTGAGATGTAGACATGTATGTGTGGAATTTTCTTGAATGATGATAATTGTGAGGAGCTCAGCAACTATGGGTGGTGCTGTCTCTGAAGGTGAGCTGTATAATAAAGCAAAGTGAATAAGCCACAGGAGCAAGCCAGTAAGCAACATTCGTCTCTGGTCTCTTCAAGTCCTGCCTTGGCCTACTCTATCTGTAAGCTAAAAAAACCTCTTCCTCCACATAAACTTTATTCTTATGATTCATATATCTTTATTTATTAAAATATGTATTTGCAAACAAATGCCTAAGATATAACCTAAGTATATAGTACAATACACTTTAGATACAACAACTTGAATGTATTTTTAGTGTGCTTTATTTTAAGAAACAAGTTTACATGACTCATTTGATCCTGGAGCTTACTATTATTATATCTTAGGCTGTCCTTGAACTTGTGATCTTTTTGACCAGTGTCCATAGTGAGGAGAGTACCCCTGGGAAGTATATCATATCCATTATTTATTAATTTCTTTATTATTTTATCATTTTAATAACAAGGCAAGTGATATTTAGTCTCCCTTTTATCCCTGAAACAATTGTTCTCTTGAAATCACTTTAAAGGATTTCCCAAAGCATAATTACTTCAAGGTAGAAAAAAAGCAAGTAGATGTTTATCTCTAAATATAGTGGTGAACAGAGTCTTCAGGAAAGAAAAGTTGTATATTCATTATATGTTGGGGTAAACAATGTTTGTGTCGGGTGACAATGAGGATAAACTAAAAGCATGTAGACTACTTTCTTGGAGATGGTCCACCATTTTTTTCATGACTGTGATGGGTAAACTCTGAACCGTAAGGCCTTTAGAAATTTCATCTCATGATTGCTTCTTACAGCTGATGTGTCTTTTCCTGTCACTACTGCACAGTGTAATGATTGCTGGGAGCTAGCCCACTGTATTTAGCAGATTTTCTGCAGACCATCATAAAGACGAACTTTCATGAATTAATACTGTTTAGATGAATTAACGATTATGTAGAATTCCTGATTTGATTAAAATAATTTTAGGAAGTAAATTAAGAAATTGTTTTAGTTGTTTTTCCAGAAAGATTAAAATTGTTAGAATCAGGTGTAGAATGTGTCCATTCTTCATAGACTGTAAAGGTCTTCATAGTAAGTAAAGGTCAGCATAATAAAAAATACAATGAGCTTATACAATTACACAAAAAAGAGAAATAGTCTTGGGACAAATTTGTGATCAAAGTAAAACATTCATTCTTGGGTGAAGCCACAGGTATGTACTATGATAAAGCAAGACCACGTGAGACTCTTACTTTGAACTTATAATGAGCATGTTGGAAT
The DNA here is from genome assembly GCA_964023405.1 of Apodemus agrarius. NCBI lineage: Eukaryota > Metazoa > Chordata > Mammalia > Rodentia > Muridae > Apodemus > Apodemus agrarius. The sequence goes on along the minus strand of OZ030007.1, from coordinate 50,218,188 downwards.
GAAGCACTGCTTTGAACTTAATATCAGCATCCTTCCGTAACTCCTCTTTTTTGTAGCATTTTATCTAAGAGTAATTTTATAAGAACTTGTATCTATAAAAATGCAGAGAAAAAGTAAGTGTTGGCTTATGAGGCTCTATCACATTCTTCAATCCAAATGTATATGTGTATGTGTGTGTGTGTATGTGTGTGTGTGTGTGTGTGTGTGTGTGTGTGTGTGTGAATATATACATGTAGGTATATGTGTAAATATGCATGGCCACTTGTGGAGTTAATGAAACAGGTAATCAGGCCCAATCAGAATGTCTGCATACCATACATGGTAGCTTACAACCATGTTTCTTGTGAGGGAATACACACACAAACACACACACACACACACACACACACACACACACACACAAATGAATAACTTTTAAAAAGATGTATTATTAATAAAATGCTTTTTTGACAGTGAGATGTCTGCTCCTGGCCACACCCACAATCTTCTTCAAAAATGATGGTCATCAAAAAACCTCCATGTGGTGTTTGCTTCAAATGTGACAAAGCTAGCCATTGGGCATAAAACTGCCATTTCCTCAATTGATAGCATGTTGTCCACACTGTGGACGAGCAGTACATAAGGAAGCTGACTACCAAACATTGCCAAGACAAGTTAGGCCAGCCCTTCCTAATTCCTACTTCACAGAAAAGTCTGTCAGATATTCAGGGCCTATAGGACGAAGATTGATGCTTCAACATTGCAGAGGATTCTTGGGCGAGTGACCAGGCAGCCAGCAGACTCAGTCATTCCTGTTCGTTTACTCAGGTAATATTTATCCTTCTTGGGTCTCTGATGGGGCTGAAGACCAGATAGTTATAGTCTTACATGTAAGATTAAGCTGTTTAGGACTTAAAAAGATGATTTAAGGTCTAAGAACATGTTTTTAGGTTGATAAATGTAAGTTATGATAAAAAGTGATTTAGGTACAGAACTTTGGACTCACCAAGTTGGGACAGATAGTAGTTTCTCCAAGTTAATATTTCTCCAAGTTTTTCCAATATAAATGAACTAGACATTGTGAATGTAAAAGAAAAAAAGAATGTCTGTGTATGAGTGTAAGTGAGTCTGTGAATATTACCTGTGTATAACATTTAAATTTTTCTTTCTTTCTGGATCACAAAGAATTAATAATTCCAATCCTCATTGTTGGCCAATGAGAGGCTCCTTGGCAAGGGAGAAAGGAATTCCAACAATCCTTTCCTTAATTCCTCATTGCTGCCAGTATGAATTTATTACCAAATGTATATATGTCTGTCTATATGTATGTATGAAAGAATTCAGATTTCTCTCTAGGCATTCTTACCAGCCTGTCTTAGTTTGGGTTCCATTACTGTGAGGATATACCATTTCCAAGACAACTTACAGTTCTAGAGGTTCAGTCTATTATCATCAAGGCAGGAAACATGGCAGTGTTCAGACAGGCATGGTGCAGGAAATGGAGCTGAGGTTCTACATCTTGTTCTGAAGGCAAACAGGAGAAGACGGGCAAGGCCCTCCTTTACAGTGATACCCTTCAAGCATATTAAATTCAGGTTTGGTTTTTATATTTCCACTATTACAAAGTTAATGCAAAAAACTATACAGATATTTCTTTTTTATTTTTGTTCAATCCCAATCCTGGAACTCAAGCAGTACTACAGAGCAATAGTGTTAAAAACTGCATGGTATTGGTAAAGTGACAGGCAGGTAGATCAATGGAATAGGATTGAAGACTCAGAAATGAACCCACACACTTATGGTCATTTGATCGTTGACAAAGGAGCTGAAACCATCCAGTGGGAAAAAAAAGATGGCCTTTTCAACAAATGGTGCTGGTTCAACTGGAAGTTAGCATGCAGAAGAATGTTAATTGATCCATTCTTATCTCCTTGTACTAATCTCCACTCCAAGTGGATCAAGGACCTCCACATAAAACCAGACACACTGAAACTAATAGAAAAGAAACATGGGAAGACCCTTGAGGACATGGTCACAGGGGCAAAGTTCCCGAACAGAACACCAATAGCTTATGCTCTAAGATCAAGAATTGACAAATGGGACCTCATAAAAATGCATAGTTTCTGTAAAGCAAAGGAGACTGTCAAGCAGACAAAACAGCAACCAACAAACTGGGAAAAGATCTTCACCTACCCTACATCCGACAGAGGGCTAATATCCAATATATACAAAGAACTCAAGAAGTTAGACTCCAGAGAGACAAATAACCCTATTAAAAATGGGGTACAGAGCAAAGAAAAGAATTTTCACCTGAAGAACTTCGGATGGCTGAGAAGCACCTTAAGAAATGTTCAGCATCATTAGTCATTAGGGAAACAAATCAAAACAACTCTGAGATTCCAACTCACACCAGTCAGTATGGCTAAGATTAAAAACTCAAGAGACAGCAGGTGTTGGCAAGGATGTGGAGAAAGAGGAACACTCCTCCACTGCTGGTGGAATGCAAGTTGCCACAACCACTCTGAAAATCAGTCTGGTGGTTCCTCAGAAAACTCGGCATGACACTTCCGGAGGACCCTCCTATACCACTCCTGGGCATATACCCAGAGGATTCCCCAACTTGCAATAAAGAGGCATGCTCCACTATGTTCTTAGCAGCCTTATTTATAATAGCCAGAAGCTGCAAAGAACCCAGATGTCCCTCAATGGAGGAATGGATACAGAAAATGTGGTATATTTACACGAAATTCTACTCAGCAACTAAAAACAATGAATTCATGAAATGGTTGGATCTGGAAAATAACACCCTAAGTGAGGTAACTCAATCAAAAAATAACACACTTGTAATGCAGTCACTGAGAAGTGGATATTAGCTCAGAAGCTCTGAATAGCCAAGACACAATTCACATATCAAATGATTCCCAAGAGGAAGGAAGGAGAGGGCCCTGGTCCAGGGAATGCTTGATGCAGCAATCTAGGGATTACCAGGACAGAGAAGTGGAAAGGGGTTGATTGGGGAAAGGGTGAAGGGAAGAGGGGACTTAGGGGGAGGGGGGAACTGGGAAAGGGAAAATCATTTGGAATGTAAACAAATAATATAGAAAAAACTATATCTAATTAACTCAAATTTAACATTTAAATACTACTAAATTTAATTATTTCCAAGGGCTTGCCTTAGCTTAGTTGGGAGTCCTGAAGAAGTAGTAGTGTGCAGTGAAAAAAAATCAACGACTGGATGTCAAATTCCGGGTACAAGCTGACAGCATGTGTTATGCTCAAGACAGCTTTCTCTGGAAATATCCAGGTAGCTCCTCTGCTGTCATAGACCCTGTCATTTATTTACATAACAGGTCAGTCCTTTACTCCAGGTTTCTTCCTTATTATTCCAGGACTCAGCACTACATGACTTCAGCCTCTCAACTCAGGAAAACACAGTAAATACATTTTTTTAAATTTTTAACATAGTAAGTGAATTCAGAGATCTTCCTGATCCTAAAAGCACAGACAATAAGCTAGCTGGTAGGATCTAGCTCTGTGATTACTGTTCCTACTATGCCTTGGCCTAAATGGTTCTGTCCCAGGATGACCTTGAACTCAGGAATCTGCCTTCCTTTGTATCATTCTGACCAGCTGGCTCATAGTGAAGCTTCCTCTTTACTTTTAGGTGTGTGAATCCTCTTATATAATTTATATTGCATCCTTATATTTTGCATAGTTGAAAAATCCTCCTCCAACAGCATCTCTTTCCCTTGTCTTCATTCTCCTGTATAAAGGTAACTGTTAGTCACCAAATGTAATTGTCATTACTGAGGCTTCCTGAAAAATAATGTCATACTTTCTAGCTTTCTGAATTCTGGCTGGCTGGTTCAACTCAGCTGTTCTGGCCCAAATTATTCTCTAAGCTCACTGATTCAAATTAGTTTCACTCAGCATCTTGCTGAATTGATCTGGTTGGCCTCAAATTAACTCTGGCATCAGTTCTAACCTGGCCCCTTCTCGTTCTCTGGTTCATTCTTTCTCCATCTGCAACCTGTCCTGTAGAACTCTTCCAGCAAAGCTACAACCTCCCTCTTTCTGCACTGCTCTCTTAAGATGGCCCTTTTCTGTATATACTTCTGAGAGTTGGGCTTATCCAATCTACAACTCAGTCTTTGAATTCTTTCTCTGATTCTTCACATTATCTGCCCCTCTATTCAGTGTCCTTTTCAATCAAGGCTGCTTCATTCTACAAACTAACTTGTCCTTCATTGCTTATGATTAATGGTGTGGACTAAGTGTATGACTGTATTCCAGTGAGAAGGATTAAAAGTTTTTCATTCCTGCCAAACCACTGAGACTTTGAAGGTTTTCAGGTGTGATCCTTTGCCAGAGCAGACATGCAGATGGATTAAAATACCTCTGGGAGTTGATTGGGGAACAGGCAGAGAGAAGAGGGCTTATGGGACTTATGGGGAGGGGGGAACCAGGAAAGGGAAAATTATTTGGAATGTAAACATAGAAAATAGAATATGAAAAGAAATACATCTTCCCCGTTTTTGTTTAAGCTAAAAAATATATACAGTTTAACTATTACAATAGTACCAATTATCAGTCCCATAAACTTGACGGTCTAAATGTCCTTATAAAGTGTTGTTGGAATGATCCATCATAACTGTAGTCCCTATCATCTGAACTTCAGCAAATGTCCATTTCAGGATCAAGGGTTTCCAGCCTGCCAATATGATGAACTATCTGTCCTTTGCCGGTCAGTTTGTTGAGCTGTTCCCTTTTTAGAGGGCATTAGCTTTCTTCTTATCGGTATTGCTGGCTTTTTGTGCCTCTTCCTTCCTTCCTTGAGTCTTGTCTTTCATGTGGAAACCATTGCCAAATTATCCCTTCACACAAGATCTCAGGAAGTAGTCCTAGTGAGCCTGGAACTCACTATGTTTATGAGCCTGAACTTGAACTCAAATCAAACATCTGTTGACTCTGCCTTCTGAATACCTACACCTCTTTTTTTCAGGTTTTCATTTGATTTGTTTTTGTTTGTGTTTTGTTTTGTTTTGAAGTTGGTTCTAAGATTTAAACAGGTCCTAGAGGTTGCAAGCTATTTTTTTCTATTCCATCAGTCCTATACCACAGAATTTAAGTAGAAATTAATGAAATATTAATAATAAACTTTATTTCCCTAATATCCTCAATATGTAATAAAAGATAATCAATGATACACTATTAGTATATGACAAATTTGACACTTAAACATAGTATAAGTAGAGAGTTTGTCTCTGTCAATCACTACTATGATACCCCTACAGTATAAGTCCTGTGACTTGCAGTAGTATATTAAACAATGTAATATTTTCAAATATCATATTTGATTTTGAAGTAACTTAACTCATAAAAATACTAAAAGCAGTAACATCCAATATGTCCACAGACACAAGCTTCCTTTCCTTACTATTCTGTATTTGGGCTTGATAACATAATACTAAAGAATAGGTGTCTGGAAAATATAAGAGAAAAATAAATATCTTAGAATGATTTTGAAAGGAGTCTATTAAATAAATACTTTTGTGTTGTAAAGCAGTAGTTAATCTTCAGAGTATTGATCCATAGCTAAATGTATCCTAGCTGAAAAGATATAAGACTTAGGTTGCCATTATATCAGGAAATGTAAAATTAAGAGTCTTAATAATGCTCTCGAGATTGATGACTTTAGATTGTATATCAGTCACTACTTAGTCAAGAGTAAGAAACCACATAGTAATTTAGACCAGGGAATGTCAATGTAAAGAATTATTAACTGTGTGTTTGGGTTGGAGTAATAAAACAAAAGTTACTTTAAAGAACATATGACAAAGGTTAGATGTAGAAATTGCTGGAGAGGTAGAATAATAGCTCACAAAATGACAAAGAAATTATGGATCTTGCTTTGTGAATTTGGGAAACCCTGCTTTCTGGACCCTGCTCTATGAATATATTACTGGAGATAGCCAGAAGTAATCCTATAAAGCTAATATGTTGTAGGTGCAGCAGTATTGGGAAGACTAATGATCTATACATATATCTATCTAATATAGACTGTATGTAGCAAATTCTATAAAACTTAACATGTTACAGATGATGAATAGTGGTAAGAGATGTCTTTTTCAAAAGCTAGCCATGTGAATTCTGAATAAGAGGGAGAACATCCCATACATTATTTCTGTGAATAACCTTGCCTAGATTTTGGTCACAATCATAATTTAAATTGATTGTTTAAATTAACTTTTTCAAGATCATTAACAATCTTTTCAAAATGATCAATCTGAAAAAATAAATATTGTATCAATTTTTGGTACATTTATATTGATTCAAGGATGTTAAAATATAGGATATAATGCTCATGCCTACAGGGATAAATCCACACAAAAATTATAGCAATAGCTATTAATTAAATTTGATGACTTATGGATCAATCTTATACATAATCAAATATTGAAATCATTCATTTTTGCTGAGCAAATATATTTCTACATTATTGACAATATCCTACTATGTATTTATAATTTGAGAAAACATGAAATCTTTTCTGTGGCACATAAGGGTATAGAGAACAAACATATATGATATAAAATGTCTCATTTCACGTGTTATCATCTATTTTTAATTCATCTCATATCTATTTGCTAAGGTTTTGTTTTATAAGTTTCATTTGACAACTGCAGTATATGGTTTTATTATTTAGGGTAACTTTTTCTAGTACTAAAATTAAGAATGATAATTGTAGATTTTTTTTTTTGCTTTCTATACATGATAAATGCCCCTTTTTATTGGATATATTCTATATTTACAATTCATTTCCCTTTTTCTGGTTCCCCACCCCCAAAGGTCCCACATTCCCTTTTCCCTCCCCCTGCTCCCTCATCCACCCTCTCCCACCTCCCTGTTCTTGTACTGCCCCACAATGATACTTTGGTCCATTCTAGCACCAGTGTCCACTCCTTTCTTCTTGTCAGACATCACTTGGTATGTGATTTATGTCTTTGGTGTTCCAAGCTTCTAGGCTAATATCCACTTATCAGTGACTGCATACCATGGGTATTCTTTTGAGACTGGGTCACCTCACTTAGTATGAAATTCTCCAGCTCCATCCATTTCTCTAAGAATTTCATGAATTCATTGTTTCTAATGGCTGAAGAGTACTCCATTGTGTATATATACCACATTTTTTTGTATCCATTCCTCTGTTGAGGGACATCCGGGTTCTTTCCAGCTTCTGGCTATTATATATAAGGCTGCTATGAACATAGTGGAGCATGTATCCTTATTGCATGCTGGGGAATCTTCTGGGTATATTCCCAGGAGTGGTATGGCTGGGTCCTCTGGAAGTATCACATCCAGTTTTCTGAGGAACTGCCATACTGATTTCCACAGTGGTTGTACCAGCTTGCATTCCCACCAGCAGTGGAGGAGTGTTCTGCTTTCTCCACATCCTCGCCAACACCTGATGTCTTCTGAGTTTTTAATCTTAGCCATTCTGACTGGTGTGAGGTGAAATCTCAGGGTTGTTTTTACTTGCATTTCCCTAATGACTAATGATGTTGAACATTTTTTAAGATGTTTCTCAGCCATCCGAATTTCTTCAGGTGAAAAGTCTCTGTTTAGCTCTGTACCCCATTTTTGGATAAGGTTATTTGGTTTTCTGGGGTCTAACCTCTTGAGTTCTTTGTATACATTGGATATTAGCCCTCTGTCGGATGTGAGGTTGGTGAAGATCTTTTCCCAATTTGTTGATTGCTGATTTATCCTTTTGACATTGTCTTTTGCCTTACAGAAACTTTGTAATTTTATCAGGTCCTATTTGTCTATTCTTGCTCTTAGAGCATAAGCAATTGGTGTTCTGTTCAGGAATTTTTCCCCTGAGCCAATGTCCTCAAGGGTCTTCCCCAGTTTCTTTTCTATTAGTTTTAGTGTGTCTGGTTTTATGTGAAGATCCTTGATCCACTTGGAGTTGAGCTTAGTGCAAGGAGATAAGAGTGGATCAATTCTCATTCTTCTGCATGTTGACCTCCAGTTGAGCCAGCACCATCTGTTGAAAAGGCTATCTTTTTTCCACTGGATGTTTTCAGCTACTTTGTCGAAGATCAATTGGCCATAGATGTGCAGGTTCAATTCTGGGTCTTCGATCCTATTCCATTGATCCGCCTCTCTGTCACTGAACCTATACCATGCCATTTTTAATACTACTGCTCTGTAATATTGCTTGAGGTCCGGGATATTGATTCCCCCAGAAGTTCTTTTGCTGTTGATGATAGTTTTAGCTATCCTGGTTTTTTTGTTATTCCAGATGAATTTGAGAATTGCTCTTTCTAACTCTATGAAGAACTGAGTTGGGATTTTTATGGGGATTTTGTTGAATCTGTATATTGCTTTGGGCAAGATTGCCATTTTGACTATATTAATCCTGCCAACCGACGAGCATGGAAGATTTTCCCATTTTCTGATGTCTTCTTCAATTTCCCTCTTCAAAGACCTGAAGTTTTTGTCATATAAATCTTTCACATGTTTGGTTAGCATCACTCCAAGATACTTTATATCATTTGTGGCTATTGTGAAGGGTGTCATTTCCCTAATTTCTTTCTCGGCCTGCTTATCCTTCGCGTATAGGAAGGCTACTGATTTGCTAGAGTTGATTTTATAGCCATCCACTTTGCTGAAGTTGTTTATCAGTTGCAGTTCTCTGGTGGAGGTTTTTGGGTCACTGAAGTATACTATCATATCATCTGTGAATAGTGATAGTTTGACTTCTTCCTTTCCAATTTGTATCCCTTTGACTTCCCTCTGTTTTTGAATTGCTCTTGCTAGTACCTCAAGTACTATATTGAAGAGATATGTTGAGAGGGGGCAGCCTAGTCTAGTCCCTGATTTTAGTGGGATTTAGTTTTTCTCCGTTTACCTTGATGTTGGCTACTGGTCTGCTGTATATTGCTTTTACTATGTTTAGATATGGGCCTTGAATTCCTGCTATTTCCAAGACCTTTAGCATGAAAGGATGCTGAATTTTGTCAAATGCTTTTTCAGCATACAATGAGATGACCATGTGGTTTTTTTCTTTGAGTTTCTTTATGTAGTGGATTACATTGATGGATTTCCCTATATTGAACCATTCCTGCATCCCTGGGATGAAGCCAACTTGATCAGGATGAATGACCGCTTTGATGTGTTCTTGGATTTGGTTGGCAAGTATTTTATTTAGTATTTTTGCATCGATATTCATAAGAGAAATTGGCCTGTAGTTCTCTTTCTTAGATGGATCTTTGTGTGTTTGGTATCAGGGTAATTGTGGCTTCATAGAATGAGTTGGGTAGTGTTCCTTCTGTTTCTATTTTGTGGAACAGTTTGAAGAGTATCAGTATCAGGACTTCTTTAAAGGTGTGATAGAACTCTGCACTAAAACCGTCTGGTCCTGTGCTTTTTTTTGGTTGGAAGACTGTTTATGACCCCTTCTATTTCTTTGGGGGTTATGGGTCAGTTTAGATGATCTATTTGATCCTGGTTTAATTTTGGTATTTGGTAACTGTCTAGGAAATTGCCCATTTCCTCCAGATTCTCCAGTTGTGTTGAGTAGAGGTTTTTGTAGTAGGATCTGATGATTTTTTGAATTTCCTCAGTTTCTGTTGTTATATCTCCCTTTTCATTTCTAATTTTGTTAATTTGAATACTGTCTCTGTGTCCTTTGGTAAGTCTGGCTAGGGATTTATCTATCTTGTTGATTTTCTCAAAGAACCAGCTCCTGGTTTTGTTGATTCTTTGTATGGTCCACTTTGTTTCAACTTGATTGATTTCAGCCCTGAGTTTGATGATTTCCTGTCTTCTCCTCCTCCTGGGTGAAATTGCTTCTTTTTGTTCCAGAACTTTCAAGTGCGCCATTATGTTGCTAGTATATGCTCTCTCCTGTTTCTTTTTGGAGACACTCAGGGCTATGAGTTTTCCTCTAAGCACTGCTTTCATTGTGTCCCATAGATTTCGGTATGTTGTGCCTTCATTTTCATTAAATTCTAAGAAATCTTTGATTTCTTTCTTTATTTCTTCCTGGATTAAGGTATCATTGAGTAGAATATTGTTCAGCCTCCACGTGTATGAGGATTTTCTCTTGTTTTTGTTGTTATTGAAGAACACTCTTACTCCATGGTGATCTGATAAGAGGCATGGGATTAGTTCAATCTTTTTATAGTTGTTGAGATCTGTCTTGTGTCCAATTATATGGTCGATTTTGGAGAAGGTACCATGAGGAGCTGAGAAAAAGGTATATAGTCTTTTGCTTTAGGGTGAAATGTTCTATATATATCTGTTAAATCCAATTGGTCCAAAGTTTCGATGAGTTTCTCCGTGTCCCTGTTTAGTTCCGATTTTCCTGGTTGGTCCACTGTGGATAGTGGAGTATTGAGGTCCCCCACAATGATTGTGTTAGGTGCAATGTGTGCTTTGAGCTTTAGTAAAGTTTCTTTTACGAATGAGAGTGCCCTTACATTTGGAGCGTAGATGTTTAGAATTGTGAGTTCTTCTTGGTGGATTCTTCATTTGACTAGCAAGAAGTGACCTTCTGTGTCTCTTTTGATGACTTTGGGTTGAAAGTCAATTTTATCTGATATTAGAATGGCTATTCCAGCTTGCTTCCTGTGACCATTTGCTTGCAAAATTGTCTTCGATCCTTTTACTCTAAGGCAGTGTTTGTCTTTGACTCTGAGGTGTGTTTCCTGTAAGCAGCAAAATGTAGGGTCCTGTTTCTGTATCCAGTCTGTTAGTTTATGTCTTTTTATTGGGGAATTGAGTCCATTGAAGTTAAGAGATATTAAGGAATAGAGATTATTACTTCCTGACATTTTTGATGTTATTTTTGTTTTTGAGAAGTTATCTTCCTTTGAGTTTGATGGAAGAAGGTTACTGTATTGCTTTTTCTTGGGTGCCATTCCCTTCCTTGTATTGGAGTTTTCCTCCTATTATCCTTTGTAGAGCTGGGTTAGTGGAAAGATATTGTGTAAATTTGGTCCTGTCATGGAATATTTTGATTTCTCCACCTATGTTGATTGAGAGTTTTGCTGATAAATGCCCTTTTTAAATGAACTGGTTATTAGACCTTGTTTAATCAACCAGGTAATGACTCATGGTCTTTTCAGTAGTCCTGATTAATTAGAAATTTTTAGATAAGAAATTCCTAAAACTCAACTGTGTTATCGCAGCTGACTGTTTGGCATGCTCTAACCAATTGGGAAAACTACCTGTTTTGCTTTACTTGGATTTTTACAATACTTTGTGTAGTGTTGAAGGCTCATTGACTTTTCTTTATGCACTTTGGCCTGTTCCCTTGAGTTCTAGTTGCAAAGAGAATACATACAAGTAACATAATACAGACTGAGCAGGTTATATTTAGAATATAAATGTATATTAATATACATATGCATGTTATTAATATAGCATATTGTAATAAAATTAATAAAATGATTGGACATGAATTTTAAAGAAAGCTGGGAATGATATATGGGAACTTTTGGAGGAAATTAGAGGAGAAATAAATGTTGTAGTTAAATTAAAATTTCCAAAAGGTATAAAATGCATTGCAAATAGTAATAGGAAAAAAAACCCTCCTCTCTGTAGTAAACAGATTACTTTCAGTCTTCTGCTAGTATATATTCACTTACTCATGTAGGCAGATTTATCATACTATAAAATATGGAGAATACAAATATACTTTAAATATATATAAATATATGTGCTATTTTGTTATGACCATTGAAGATAGTTTTACTTTCCATCAAATCAATAATTCTATGGAAACATGTAAACTGTTTTTGAGAGTTACCTAAGAAACAAGGAACTGAACTAGGTAATTTATGATAATATATGAATGAATGATGAATTCATAGGAATGAACTTGTGAGATGAAGGGGTGATTATCTTTTCTTCATCCATGATATTTGGATATCATATTATGTACTGAGATCTTGTGTCTTCCTTACTGGATGATATTGTATCAGTGTTAAAATCACCCCTTGTTATTTGACATACAATGTACTTATAAAGACAGGTTTATAAATTCAAATCACATGTAATTTCTAGAGTCTGAATTTAAAACTGAAAACTTTTTGGGCCAGTAAGTCTGTTAGCAAGAAAATAGACTAAATGGGGTTCTACACATATCATCTAGAAAAAAATCTGTTTTTGAATTTTTCATAAACTTGAAATTTTATGAATTTTTCATAAATGTTAGCAGCAATCAAGTCTGTTAGATTTATTTTCTCAATGATAAATGATAGTGATGTAAAATTGTGGGTTTCTTAAGCAAAAGTATTAAAAGTCTTTTACACATTTTGTTGGCATAAATTTTATTTGTTGTGGGAAATATCAAAAAGAGAGCTGACATATTCCCATGCTAGTGCTGGCACTGGCAGGACACAGGGTTCCAGTTGGGTGATCTCAAATTGGGGTCTCTCTGCCTGCCAACCCTCTGGTGGTGACCCCTGAATTCCTGTCACTACTAGGTAATGCTACACACACCCTATAGTCTGCCATCCCAACACCCAATTACCTGGTAGAATTAAAACTCTTGAAGCTTATAGCTAACTAATCAGATTTATGTATCAATAAAATCATAATTTACAAGATGCCAATACAATAAGTTCAGTGCCAACTGATAATGATAAAAGCTTTATCCCAACTATTTTAACCTTATGATATCATAACTACCTGTGGCTCTTTCTAGCTACTACACTGGTTCACATCTGCCTCCATTCTTCTCTCTCCTCTTTGCTAAGCTCACTGTCTCAACAACCTTAGCTCTATCCTCTTTTTCCCTGTCCAACAACAGGCCTCCTGCTGCCCTAATGTAATTGGACAGGGAAAATCCCGCAACATTTATAAATACTAAATTTCGATTTTAATTGACAAGTACAATGTTCTTCTGTTATGGAAACCTAAAAATAGATTAGCCAAAAATTAATGTACAAAATATTTTTTAAATATTAAAGGAAAGATATCTTTCTAATGCATTCAAAAACTGTTTTGGGTTTTGGTCATTGTTTTCTGTAAAATAGATAAATTTCGTCAAACATGCCTATTGTTATAGATTTTAGTAATCACTTAACAGCAAATGTTCAACTTATCTCTTTTCCTATACTTGTAACAAGGTATTTATATAACCTCCCCTTCAGGCTTTTTTGTAACTGTGCTTGTATATTTATTTTTATTTTTATTAACTTTCTTCATCAACTTCTATTTCCATAGGACTATGAATAAAATTGGTGTGTATCTTTTGTGGATGTATATATAAGGTAAATTTCTGTTTTAATTTAGTTTTTTTGCATTCATTCTTTCTATGGATAACTAGTACGTATTATAGATATATTTTGACTTCATTTGTTAAATGTATTTTTTATAAATTATATTTAAAAATAGAACATTATTATTGATAGATTGATACTGTTTTTTTTAACCTTACAAAAGTATAATGGATAAGCTACAACTAGAGTTTTATAGATCTTTTGAATCTTACATGTTGCTCTTAATTGTGAGCATTTTATTTCAAGGACTACATACATCTAATACTTCAATTTTCCTACTAATAGAAAACCCCTTCTTAACTCTCTGTTACCACAACAGGTAGCATTTACTTCGGACTTTGAAGGAAATTTTCTTAGAAATAAATCAAAAAGTTGTTGCAGTGTTCTAAATGGCCACTCTATGAATTTCAATGTAATACTTTAATAACCCAAATATGAATCTCCACCATTGATTTTGGGCTTAATTCTCTGTTCATACAACAGAATGTCTGAGAAGGGCTTTTATATGTGTATTTATATGAGTGACTATACATGGTGCATGTATAAATGTATGACATGTATGTAGACACGTGGAGGCCAGAGGTCAAAAATGTATATACATGGATGCTTATGTAAAACATCTGCATGTAGACATGTGGAGACAAGAGGTTAAGACTGGTTGTTTTACTTAATAATTTTTTGCCATAGTTTTGAGACAAGATTGTTTTTTACAAAGACCTGAATCAACTGAACTGTCCAAAAATACTCAGATATTCCTTTTTCTCTGCTTCCTCAGAGGTAGAATTAGAGGTGCAAAAATTTTCACCCAGCTTTGTTATGTCAGCATTTAGAATTGAACTCATGTCTCTACACCTGCCTTGTAAACATTTTGTGTATTGACACCTGTGCCAGTCTAATCATTTATTTTTTTTAAAAGTTTATGTCATTCTTCATTCCAGAGACTGGAATGCTAAGTGTCACCCCAATAGCTGGTAGGGGTTTTGTGATAATTGAATCATTTCGGAAAGTAGAAGGAGTAGTAGAAAACATTCAACTTCATCAAGTGTAGAGGATAATATCTGTCAATAAATCCTGCATTTACAATTATTATTTCAGTATACCCAGAATAAAGATGTACTCATTCATTCTCAGAGATGGTAACCATGCCAGAAATCTATGTCTACACGAACAAGCTCTTTCACTGGTATTTGTCTCTCAACACTACCACACTATAGACTGATTCGTTTTTTTCCTTATTACATTATTTCCAGGGATCATCTTTAAACTATTCATACCATCAACATTCATAATTATTGGCAATTTTAGGGTTGAGTAGAATTATAGTAAAAATATGAGTAGCTGTTTTATTTAAATATTTATTATTATTTATGTGTATGTATATGTGTTTGTGAAAGTGACTATAGTGATCCACAGAGTCCACAATAGGGCTTTGATCTCCTGGAAATGAAGATGGTTATGAACTGCCAATAGGTGTTCAGAACTCAAGTCCAGTCCTGTAGAAGAGCACCAAGTTTTATTTACAGTAAAACTATCATTCCAGTGTGGTGATTGACATTTTAACATTACTGTTATAACAACACTTAGACACTGCTAACTTTAAATATTTCTAGTGGATTTTTGTAATGTGTACTGGAGTAGCTTGTCAGTCAACTTTTCCTGATATTTTATCTGTCCCATTGTTTCTTCTTCTCTCTGAAGGTCCTCATCCGAGATAATATCTAATATCTCTAACAACAGCAGGCTGATACTAGTGCCTGCTTAAAATTGTAGGCAGGGATTTGGTGTGCACCTCAGGGTGGGGTGTCCTCTGTTCAGGTCCACTTTCATTTCCCCAAAGGGATGGTGTCTCCATAGATAAGGTATAAGACTGCTTTTCATTCCTGGCTGTGGGAGAGTGACTGCAGGTGGTGGTCCTTTAAGTGTCATCTAAATCTATCATGTTGAAATAGAGCTTCCTGAAGTAAAACCAAAGTGTCAGTCCCCACATCTGCTACAAAGATTCTCCTAAATAGAAAGGAATTGTATCTGCTTTGATGCATCTGTGGCTGATCTGAAATTCCCCATAGCTACTGGTTGCTGGATCATCTCTTTGAACAACTGTGTGGGTCTTAAGACATCTCTGCCTCTTTTGACCATAGCTGCAGGAACCAGAAAGGTAGTAACTTTTGTTTTGCACCTCTATAGAATTCAGAGGTGAAGATGAGGAGAGTTAATGTTGCCTTTAGGCTTCTGACTACAACGTGATCATGTGCCACATGATCCTGTTCCAAATATTGTAAGTAAGGATAAAGAGTAACATCCAAACTTGAGCCAAGCTAAGCCCTCATCCCCTTAAGTTTATTTTGTCAGGTATTTACAGCAGCAAATAAAATAACAAATTAAGTGACAACTACTTATAGGCAGGGAAATTTTCCTGGATTGTCTCAGTCTGAAGTTAGAAGAGAGCAGAAGGCAGTGTAAATGAGCTGCAAACTTTTCTTTGCACAGATATTCTGCTTCACCAGGACATTGCCAGAAAGTCCACTCGTTTCACAGAAAGCATAATTAAAATCAGGATTCAGAGAGTGCAAGTGGACAGACTTTCCTCATCAGACTCCTGGAATTGGGACTATATCATTCTAGTATATGCTTAGATTTAAAAATCAATTAAAATAATAGATGACATAAATATAGATATGTAGATATAGATATACACGTCTGTAGAATGTATCTTTTGGTATCTTTTGATTTGATATTACAGCATACTGTAGGTATGTTTCAAGCTATGCCAAAGTATTTTTGCGATATAGTTTCAGAGAATATCTTTATATCTTTTGGAATTTCATGTTGTTCTCTTATTTTTCCATGTTAAAATTCAAATATTTTAATTTTTCTATATTTTTGGCACATTATAATATAGACATTTCCAATGTGAAATTATAGAAATATTTAAAATTATTTGAATAAGATTACCTTTAAGATAAAATGCTGTCACTGACATCAAGAGATGTGGCCTTTTGCAAGAGATTTTAATTCTCTACTCCCAATTTCATCTCTGTATTCTGTTTGTTCCAGAAGTTGACCTCTACATAGAACAAATACTGAATTCTTGTTCTTTAATTTCTGTTTGACTTTTGCCATTGGTAACCACAAGTAAAATTCAGAGTATATGAAAGTTAAGAAGTCATGATATACATGGACCTTACTGATGTGGTATTTGATTTCTTTTTTTTTTGTATTTGATTTCTTATTGATGTCATTGCATTGTGAAAAGCCATGACTTTTGTTCCATAATCCTCTAATGCAGCAGGTTCCTCCATGAAGGTGCAAATTCTGTTAACTCTTACTTTTCTTTGAAATAGGTTTGTAAGTTTTCCTTAAATTTGAGAAAAGCATTGTGTATGATCTCAAAAGTCAGTAACCTAAAATTATCTCTCACTGTTAGGTCTTTATAAAATAACTTATTGACATTAATCCTTTAATTGTGTTATGATTTATTTTATTAGAATGCTATTTCCACAACATAACATTTAGAAAGTGAGTACAGGAATGGGTTATATAATGAAGTTTTAGTTAACAGTGAATTATATACTGCTGTTCCCTAAGATTATATCACACATAGTATATAGTACACTTTGTCATCTAGGTTTCTGTAAGTAAATTCTATATTATTTGCACAAGAAAATCAATTGAGAAAAAATTTCAACATCTATATACATTATTAAATGATGAATGAGAGCATTTTCTACTACATAAAACTTGAATAGATATCATCATATATAATTTGACTCAAAGATTTAATATTTTTGTATTATATAAAACTTTGGGGCTGGGGTTTTGCTAGGTCATAAGCATGAGGAAGTAAAAACCACAAAACCCATATAAAAATATAGAACACACTTTTACATCCTTGAAATTCAAATCCTAAAATGACAGAGACAAGGTAATACCTGAGACAACCAGGCCAGTCATTCTAGCATAATTGCTTAACTTCAAACCAAGTAAAGGATTTATCTCAAAGAAGCCACTCCCAATATGGAAGCATCTGGCCAACACATGCATGGCATTTATTCTCTGCATTTTAACCAGTTGCTCGCTTCCGAATCAACAACCTTCCACTGCAAAAAGAAACAGCTCAGAAAATGTATGAGAACTGCACTATAGATAATATACTTTTCATATGAAGATTTTATTTAACATGTAATTAACATTGTAAATTAAAAATAATTAAAATATTGTCACTCTTTATATAAAGTAAATCACTTCAAAAATATTCCACTTCCCAGTTATTCTATAGTAAGTTATTCATTAAGATATTGGATAGAAAGCATTAAGGATTTTGTGACACAGTAGAGAAACTTCAGTTAATTGACTGAATTTTCTTATTTGGAAAATGAACAAGTATCTTAAATGACTTGAATTTCTTACCAATTCCATATATATAATTCTATTAATGAAGATGTAAAGAAGGACCATATAATTTCCAAAAAAAATTGCATTAAATATTATAATACCTAAGCCAATGATAGCCAAATTAAATTGATCATTCGTGTGTAAAAAATTAACTTAGTGAGACAATAGATTAAAAATAAATTCACACACCTTCTTCCTCTACACTTTTTAGGTAGAGTAGCTTTTTCTGCTGGTACTACTTCAATAAATAAATCAATATCATATTTTCTCTACATCTGTTATAGACACCCACTCAGTGCTAGCAAACTCAAGGAATTCACTACTTCCCTTTTTTTACTACCTAATAATTTATATCCAAGATGTCTTCAATGAAGCAAAACTGTATCACATATAAAACCAATCCTATTTGAACAATTTTACACCGTCATGCTTGGGAGTGCAAGATATAACCGGAAAATGAATGTTATAATTCAGATTTCCCCTAGAATATTTTAACACAATCACTTATGAATATCATTTCAAAACTTTCGGCTAATCCTGAGTAAGTTCTGTAGGTTGTCTTCAGAGTTCTGTATACATGTGGAAAGTACAGTAAAGTAAAGCTAGTAAGTTATTATTTGTAAATTAAATTTCTAGGGTAAACAAATTTAATAGGAGCTGAAATATAGCTATTATAAAATCATTACCATTTTAAATGCAATGTAAAAAGAAAAAGACATGTCAAAATTTTAGAGAATAGAAAAATCTTTAAAAGCTTCAATAGTTCTTCAATCAAAACAGTATGGGAGGAATGAAGAAATTTTAATAAATTAGCCATACTAAGTGATAGAATAAACTTGACTTCTAAAATATCTCTTAATGAAGTGTTATCCCTCAAAACAAAATGACAAACCAAAATCACAAAAATAAAACAAACACAACAGAGAGAGGAGAGAGAGGGACTCAAGCAAAAGTAAACAAACAATACCAGGAACAACCTGTAAGCCAGACAGCAGAGCCGAAGTAGAAGTTCTCAGGTAGGTGTGAGTGTGAGCAGGAAGACTGGATAAACTGAGGAAGCATTTGTTAAGTATTACTCAGTGTTGCATCCCTGATCCTGGCTGAGGTATTCATAGAAAAGTGTTGGGGGAAGCATACAATCAGTACTCTATGGCTTATACTCAGCCCCATATATCAGAGGATGACACATCAATTTATTGATTCATAGGACTAGTTTTAGTTGCCCAGAGATTCATGTTCTTTCAAGCATTAGTTTGAAAGTATATCATATGATCACATAATTTAAAATAGGCAGCTAGATGTCATTACTGAATTCTGCCTTTTTAAATTTATCCATAGTTTGCATACTATATAAAGGATAGTTAATAGGGTTTAATGAAAAAAATAGACTGAATAATATTTACTGTGTAGACAACCCTGTACATTTTCTAATTATATCTATCCTATCTTGCAAACACTTAGAAAAATTTAATGTGAAAAAAACTAATATAATTGTATTTTATCATGACCAAAATGATATCTTAAATATTTCATTATATCAGCTTTAATAAAAACACATAAATAAATTATAAAAATTAATATACAGGTTTTACAAAGTATAGAAATGATATATCAAATTTTAATTTTATTTTATTTTCTAAATATGAATAAATTATTTTTATAAATTTAAGGTATATAATTTATTTGATAGTCCTAGGATCAAATTCTATCCTGTTAAGTCAGCTCCTTACATAAAGAAAATGTTAGACACACAATTATTTTCTGGATACTTTGTTAATCAAATTTGGAGTATGCTTGTAGGACACTGATTTACTCATTGATTGGGTAAATTGAGTAAGGCCATGATTGAGCTTACCTTTAAGATTTTAAGATTTTCCCCCCTTTGGTATTTCATTACTTTTACTTTTTTAAAATTTTTCAGTTTTTTACTCTTAACTAATTTATTTATTTACATCCAAAATGTTGCCCCTCCCCCTAATCCTAGTAGTCAGCCCTTGTAGAGTTTTCACCATATCCTATCCCTTTTGCCTCTGAGAGGGGTGCACTAGCCTACCCCAAATCCCTTAGTCCTTTAGAGCATCAAGGCTCTAAAGAACTAAGTACATCCTCTCCTGCTGAGGCCACACAAGGTGCCCATCTGCTATATAGGTGCTTATGGCCTTGGACCAGTCTGTGAGTATATGTTCTTTGGTTAGTAGCTTGGTCTCTGGGAGCTTTGAGGGGTCCAGTTTAGTTGACACTGTGGGTCTTCCAATGAGGTTACAATCCCCTTAGCTCCTTCAATCCTTCCCTTAACTTGCCACAGGGATCCTTGACCCCAATCTAATGCTTGGAAGTGGGTATCTATATGTGTCTGAGTCAGATGCTGATAGAGCTTCTCAGAGAACACCATGCTAGCCTCCTCTCTGCAAGCACAACATGGTATTAGTGATAATGTCAGGGTTTTGTGTCTGCCCATAGGATAGATCCCATATTGTGCCTTGTCATTGGTTGGCCATTCCTTTAGTCTCTGCTCAAAGACTGCATTTCTATTACAAGAGCAATTTGGGGCTGGAAGTTTTGTAGGTGGGTTGATGTCTCCATCCCTCCACTGGGGTCCTATCTGACTACTGGAGGTTGTTTCTACAGGTTCCATATACCCACTGTTGGGTTGGGCATTTTGGCTAAGGTCATGTACATTGAATCCAGGGAACTTCCCCTATTTTAGGTCTTTAGGACTCTCTAGAGGTTTCCCCAATCCCCACTCGGGACAGCTGCATATTCTGGGTGAGATAGTCCAGTCCCAAAAGGACATGTATGGTATGAACATACTGATAAATACATATTAGCCAAAAAGTACAGAGTACCCTTCATACAACCCACAGAACCTAAGAAGTCAAACAAAAAGGAAGGCCCAAGTACGGATGTTTCAGTACCACTTAGAATGGGGAACAAAATAATCACAGGAGGCAGAGAGAAGGAGGGACCTGGATGGAGGAAGGGAGATCAAGGGGAAATGGGGGGCAGAATCAGGTATGTAGGGTTACAGGAGAGAGGTTCAGAGGGCCAGAACAGAGGGCTTTTATATGTTAATATCCTCTCCGAACTCCTTCTTTCCAAAAGTGACCCTACAACTGAGTTTTAGCTATTGACGTTCAAGAGGATGTCTTGTGCTTATAGTGAGAAAGACATTCTTGAAAAAATTACTCTTAGCTATATATGGAAGAGATATACAGGCACATGTTTTGTTTGCAAGCATTACAAATAAATGATTTCTGACCTACAGACATAAAATTTCAACTTATAGCAAATGAGTACATGTCACACAATCTGAGCTCATTTGTAAAGAGATGAGTGACTTTTAAACTAAAATTGACCTCTGATTTTTAGGAAATACTAATATTTATCCAAGTTATGATTAGATATTTAACTGCCCAATGAGTCACTTTTTAATTATCATTAATATTTGACAGAACTATTATTAAAATTCTGACAATTGAACCTCCCTATACATACAAATGTCATGCATCTACCCAGTCCCCAGAAATAAGTACATGGCTTCTGTATGTGATTTGACATCTATGAATCAGTAAGCTTTCTGACTCTTTGCATTCAAAAACAGGTTTTTAGACACTGTTTTTTAAAAAAAGATTTATTTATCATTTTTGTGTGTATGTATGTCTGTGTGGGAGGTGTGTGTATGTGTTTGCCTATGAGAGCTTCTGTGCACTGGGTTTATACACACATGTTTGTGGACACCAGAATAAGATGTCAAAATTTTGGAACTGGACTGACATGCAATTGTGAGATGTTGGAAACCAAATATTGGTCTTTTGCAATGGCAGCAGTGCTCTTAACTGATGAGAAATCTTCCAGCCCTTTATTTCTGAGAATCTTGACCATAACTTTTTAATAGATTTCTTTGTGAAACTAATGTGTAACTCAATATATAGGATTTTTCTTGTTTTCAAATGTGTTATGCTATTTGAAATGTACTTCCACAATATATATAAGGAAAAGTATTTATAATGCAGTTAGGAATCATGCTCATTTTGTTAAGTGAGAATTATATTATATAATTATGATACACAATACAAGCTACCAAGGGAGAGTGGTGACAATTTTTTTTTACCCAGTTTAGAACCAAAATTACCAACATTGAAAAATATCCCTAAGATGCAACACTACTGAGTTCTCTGATATATATACAGGGTTATACTAGAATGGTAACTTCCCCATAGTTTGTAAGGGAGTGATAGAAACTGTAATATGAAATAGGAATATATTAGCTATCCACATAATAATAGAATTTTAAACAAATATTTTAATGCAGTGACAAATGATAATATAATTGATAGCAAAATTATATCTATTAATGCCCATGGATTTTTTTCAAATATGTAAATAAATGTATGCACACATTCCTTTGTATGACACTATGCTAGTGATTATTTGGATTATTTCCTATTAATTGCTATCATTTCTGAAATAAGGGTTTTTACTACACTTTACATCAAAAATATTGTTTCAATACTGAACATTTTATTTGCATATATTTTATATTATTAATTCTGTTTTTAAGTTCATTTAAAATGTGAATCTAACACTCTTAGAATTAAGTTTTCTATACAACGTGGTTGCTCCCCAGAAGACATCATATATTTTAGATATAGGACACAGGGATTTGAACTGGATCAGAACTTAGACTATTTTCTGAGAACTTGAATTCCTAGTACCAAAAAGTACTATGCAAACTGCCAAGGGAAGGAAGATATCAATGGTCTGATACACCTGGAATTCCTAAGAACTGTTAAATGGCTATTATGGCAAGATATGCCCCAAAGATACAATAGCAACACTCCTTTCTTGACAATAGCCAGCATCTGTCTCATTTGAATAAAAGCACTCAATTGAAAGAAAATCCTCTAGTATTGGAAACCTAGTCACTACTGAGGACTGGTGAAGTTGTTACTCTCAGATCAACTCCTCCCCAGTTTACTAAGAATTTACACTGAATTCTAGTTTCTTATCCTTAGACCCTTAGGTAGGTGTAGATTTCATACCAACTCAAAACTCAATGGTATTTTTTACCAACACTATGTTTCATGTTGTTTTGTTTGGATCTTTGTGTCTACTGGTCTTTGATTACATATTTTTGTTTCTGATTTTGTATTTTTCTGGTGTGTGTGTGTGTGTGTGTGTGTGTGTGTGCGCGTGCGTGCATGAGAGAGAGAGAGAGAGAGAGAGAGAGAGAGAGAGAGAGACTCTGTGTGTGTTCCTATATTTTGAAATTTTTGTTTGTAATTTTTTTTGAAAGAGGAAGGGCATAAAAGTGTGTGGGCTTGAGTAGGGTCTCAGAGAAGCTGGAAAGTAGGAAAACACTTTTGCTTACAAAGGGAAATAGGTTCCTGAGTTCAGGATCAGTCTAGGACAGAGCAAAGTTAGACTCAGGCATAGTGGAAATGGTAATGTCAGAGCAGGATCCTACCTGACTAGCTTATTGTCTGTGCATAACAAAAGCATGTAGAACTCTGACTTCTTTTGCAATGTTATGAAGAAATATGTGTTTGCTTTCTCCTAGGAATTAAGGGGCTGAAGTAATGGGATACTGATACATAGGATATGCAAAAGGGAACCTGGGGTAAAAAACTGAATTGATATTAGCTGTCCTTCTTTGGAATTTTTCTCTAGAAAGATATGAGCTGTCTGAAGTGCTCTTGAAAGTGAAAAGAGCTCTTAAAGAAATTTTCTGACAGAATTCTTGACTTGATTAGAATATCAAATAGTTTTTTTATAGGATCTTTTGTGACGTTGGCATATTATCCAGGCAGCTTTTTACAATTTTTAATACTTGAGAGAGCTGTCTCAACCAGAGAGTTTTTAGAATGGTAAGAAAATACTGTCTGGAGCAGAACAGAACACACACATACAAACACACACAGAGAGGGAGAGGGAGAAGGAGAGGGAGAGGGAGAGGGAGAGGGAGAGGGAGAGGGAGAGAGAGAGAGAGAGAGAGAGAGAGAGAGAGAGAGAGAGAGAAGCAATCTGGAACATCATCTCAGCAAAACCTAGGCCACTAGCTTGGATGATTATTTGACTTAGAGTTGTTTGTTTTGTTTTTGACACTCTCAGTCAACCCTTTTTTTCAGAATGCCTCTCCAAGATGAGGCCAGTCCTTCATAAGAAGTCATTACAGGAGACCATAACTGATCACAAGCAAAGAACATCAGATTGTAGTGTACTCAGACCCTATGTGTAAATCTACACATAGTTCCTGTGTCTTGGCTTCATTATGCTAGAGGGATGAAAAGATTATAAGAGCAAAACAACCAGAAAATCTGCTGTGAGATTGATTCCTGGAAATGACAGGAAAGCTTCATCCATGGTACCTCAACATAGGAAACTAAGAGAATCAGAGACATAGTCTTTTCCAGGATTGAGAGATTTAGTTGTTTATCCAATACCAAGGTCAATACTGTAGTCCTATTCATGCAGCTCACAGTAAATTGTCTCAGTAGTTGCTATTTAGATGTTGATACACACACACATACACACGCATACACACACACACACACACACACACACACACAAAGACGCATGGTGAAGGTAGGGTGTGTGAAGAGTTGGAGAACAGAAAAGAAATGGAGAAACTATGTAGTTGTACTTTAATTAAATGATTAAATAGTTTAAATATTTTAAAATCCAATTTTTGTAAATGAATATACTAAAACATATATACCAGAAATAAATTTTATTGTTGAAGAAATTGTTGAATTTTTAATTTTTAATGTGAATCAAATAAAAACATTCAGACAATTTTCAATTATGAAATTATATTCAGATAAGTTTTCTCAAAAATATTCAAATATAGTTAACTCATACAAACTTTATCAAAGTTTTCAATAGAATATTATATTTATAAATTAAACATGTCTAAAGATAAATGAAAAAACACTGCATTATTATCTAAAGTATATATATTTAACTAATAGGAATAAAACACAAAGAATAAGTTTAAGTAATTTTTGTTTTTGCTAGTCAAGATCTAATTACTTTTGTTTCTCAAATCTGTGAACATAAAAGTATAAAATAGTCTTGACAATCTATCAAGAAAATCGATTGATTTTTACTGGATAATTAGGTCAAGGAACATTTTGTTGAATTAAATATTTGTAATTAAATCATATGATTAGAGAAAAGATTACATAATAACTATATGTAAATTATGGATTATTGATTGTTGGTCTTTTAGGATCAGTGTCTCTCTATAACTTTTACTAAATTTGTGCTTATTAATTTAGATTTAATAACATTGATACAAATATTTAAAATGCTTCACAAAGTCATATTTAAACAAATGTCTTTGTTGACATTCCACAATAATAAATATAATATTGGAGAGTTAAATAACCCATGGCAGTCTAATTTTTCTAAATTCTTCTCAGAAATTCTGTATGTGTATGTAATCCTTGAGTCTATCTACACCTTTTGCTAAGGTTTAATATACATATTTGTCTTCATCATCATGTTCTGAGCCTTAGTCATGATTTACTCTTAATATTCACATACATATCAATGCCTAACAAATGGTTTTGCTTTTACAATTTTAAAACACACTCCACCTTACTACCCCCGAACTTCTCAGTCTACATAAGCAGTGTGGTTGTCTTTTACAGATTTCTCACATTTACCAGCACTTCTTTCTTGTAAATGCAATTCCCTGGAATCTGAAAATTTTCGGAAAACATAACTAGCCTAATCTTTATCTCCTCCTATGATCCATCATAGTTTAGTTGGGAAACTCATTCCTATTTATTGACAAGTGAGTGTGTAAGAAAAAGTTGTTCAAGGAGTAACACATTAATTGTCTTAGTTCTTTTATAAAATACATAGCTTTGATGCCTCCAGAATGTCCTCATTGTTGCGGAACATGACATACATAAGTGAAAAAGTAAAGCTTGTCAAAATCATTAATTAATAAGTTTTTCTCCATTTATCAGTTAGCACTACCATGTATGTTATTTTCTGTCTGGGTTACCTCACTCAGGATTATATTTCCTAGTTCCAACCATTTGCCTGAGAATTTCATGAAGTCATTGTTTTTAAAGGCTGAATAGTATTTTATTGTGAATATATAACACATATTCTGTGTTCATTCTTCTGTTGAGGGTCATTTTGATTGCTTTCAGCTTTTGGCTATAAATAAGACATCTGTAAACATAGTGTAGCATGTATCCCTATAGCTCAGAATTCCAAAAATACAGCTTAAGAAGAAGGAAGTCAAAAGTTTGGATGCTTCCATAGAAGGGGGAGAAAATATTCACAGGAGATAAAGGGAGGGAGAGATCTGGGAAGGACAGAGAAAAGGGGAGGGGAAAGGGGGAGCAGGATCTGGTACTTGAAGGAACAGGAGAGAAGTACAGAGGGTCAGGAAATATGGATAGAAATATGTAGAAGTGTGCAGAGTGCAACTATTCTCTGCTACCACTTGCTGGATGCTGGTGTGGGGAAAGGGGAGAATGACTTTTTTCCTGCCAGAGCTTCTGGACATTGGGTGGGCAGATGCAGGTAGTTGGACTGCAACGTGACCCAGGGCACTGCTTGGTGAGCATCAGGCTGAGGTGAGCCTTACAACTTCATGCCAGGGGTAGGAAAGGGGCAGGATTTGGGGTGTCTCATCCTTGGACATGGCAGATGACTCCAGATATCACAGAATAGCGGAGTGTCCTTGGGGGTCACCTGGGGAGCCTGAAGGACTGAGCTTGAAGGCAATAGGTCTACAGTCTTGGAAATTGCAGGCACCAAAGGGTGTCACAGAAGAGCTTCAAATAGAGTGGCAGCCCCAGATGGGGGAGGGTGCTGGGATCAGGCTGAAGGGAAGGGGGCAGGAGAGCTCTAGCTGGGTCCCAAGGGGACAAGAGAGTCCTTGACTTGGTCAGTGGGCTGCATGGGTTGGTGGCCACTGTGGCTGGGGAAGCTGGAGGCCTTCTATTGATAGACTAGACTTCTGGCTCTTTAGGAGAACACTGCCCTGTTGTTCCAGCATGATGAGTCCAAATACGAAGAGGCAGTCCATGGTTTCTGGTGTTTATTGTAGAGAAGAAGAGAGAGGGAGAAAGTAGAGAAAGTAGAAGATGGCAGTGGCCACAGAGAGAGAGGGGGAGAAGGGAAAGGGGAGAGGGGGGTAGCAAGGGGACAGGAGACAAGAGACGGAGACAAGAGAGTAAGAGAGAGGAGAGGGGGCAAACAGCCCCTCATATAGTAGACTGGGCCTACATGGCTGTTGCCAGGTAATTGTGGGGAGGGGCATACATGGCTGTTACCAGGTGACTGTGGGGGTGGAGTTCAGACAGAATAGCAGGGGCTTGGGGAATTGGGAACCAGGAGTAGTGTCTAGAAAGTCATACACCAAGGAAGTAAGAAGCTCCCAGACCCAACTGTGATGAGTAGCCAAAATACCCAACAAAGGGGAGATACACGTTGTAGAGACCACCTCCAATAGATAGGCATGGTCCCAAGTTTATGGATGAGGCCACCTACCCATCTCAAAAATTTTAACCCAGAAATGTTCCTGTCCAAAGGTAGGACAGGGACAAAGAAATGGAACAAAGATGGAAGGCAAGGCTATCTAGAGACTGCCCCACCTAGATATACATCCCATCTATAGAAGCCAACCCCCAACACTATTGCTGATGCCAAGAAGCTCTTCCTGATATGATCTCAGTATGGCTATTCCCTGAGAGGCTCTTCCAGCACCTCACCAATACAGATATAGATACTCCACACAAAACCAGACACACTGAACCTAATAGAAAAGAAACTGGGGAAGACCCTGGAGGACATGGACACAGGAGGAAAGTTTCTGAACAGAATACCAATAGCTTATGCTCTAAGATCAAATATTGACATATGGGACCTCATAAAATTACAACGTTTCTGTAAGGCAAAACAGCCATCAACAAATTGGGAAAAGATCTTCACCAACCCTACATCTGACAGGGGGCTAATATCCAATATATACAAAGAACTCAAGAAGTTAGACTGCAAAGAAACAAATAACCCTACCAAAAAATGGGGAACAGAGCTAAACAAAGAATTTTCACCAGAAGAAATTCAGATGGCTGAGAAACACCTTAAGAGATGTTCAACATCATTAGTCATCAGGGAAATGCAAATCAAAACAACCCTGAGATTCCACCTCACACCAGTCAGAATGGCTAAGATTAAAAACTCAAGAGACAACAGGTGCTGGCAAGGATGTGGAGAAAGACGAACACTTCTACACTGTTGGTGGGATTGCAAAATGGTAAAACCGCTCTGGAAATCAGTTTGGCAGTTCCTCAGAAAATGGGGCATGACACTTCCAGAGGACCCTGTAATACCACTCCTGGGCATATACCCAGAGGATTCCCCTGCATACAATAAAGACACATGCTCCACTATGTTCATAGCAGCCTTATTTGTAATAGCCAGAAGTTGGAAGGAGCCCAGATGTCCCTCAAAGGAAGAATGGATACAGAAAATGTGGTATATTTATACAAAGGAATACTACTCAGCAATTAAAAATAATGAATTCATGCAATTTGTAGGCAAATGGTTGGATCTGGAAAATATCCTAAGTGAGTTAACCCAATCACAAAAGAATACACATGAAATGCAATCACTGATAAGTGAATATTAATGAGCCCAGAAGCTCTGAATACTCAAGGCACAATTAGCAAGTCAAAAGATTCCCAAGAAGAAGGAAGGAGAGGACCCTGGTCTTGAAAGGACTGGATCCAGTTTTGTAGGAGAGTACCAGAACAGAACAGAGAAATGGTGGGGTGGTGATTGGGTAATAGGCAGGGTGGGGGTGAGGGGGAAGAGTACATATGGGACATATGGTGAGGGGGGAACTGGGAAAGGGGAAAGCCTTTGGAATGTAAACAAAGAATATAGAAAATAAAAAAGAAGAAAAAAAAAGAAAAGAAATGTAGAGACGAAAATGGAACAGAGACTGAAGGAATGGCCAACCAGTTAACTGCCCAACTTGAGATCCATCTTATGGGAAGGCACCAAACCCTGACAGTATTATTGATTTTATGTTGTGTTTGCAGATAAGAGCCTAGCATGGTTGTTCTCTGAAAGGCTCTACCAGCAACTGACTGAGACAGATGCAGATAGAGTGAGCCATTGGACTGAGGTTGGGGACCTGTATGAACGAGTTCGAGGAAAGAATGAAGGAACTGAAAGGACAGTCAACTTCATAGGAAGATCCACAGTGTCAAATAACCTTGACACCTGGAGCTCCCAGAAACCTACCAACCAAAGAGCATACCTAGGCTGGTCAGAGAGTGAGAGACATTTGGCACATTATATTGCAAAGGACTGACTGCCTTCTCTGTCGCCAGTGAAAGAGCATCTGCCCAATCCTTTAGAGACTTGAGGCCCCAGAGAGGGAGGATGCCTGGGAATCCCCGCTCTCAGAGGTGAAGGGGAGGATGATGAGGGAAGAACTCTTTAAAGTAGGAACAGGAGGAAGGCAACATTTGGGATATAAATAAACACCATAATTAATTAATAATAAAATAACATAAAATAATTCTTTGAAAAGTACAAGATTTACTTGATTCCATTCTGCCTTCACTGTAGCGTCTGCTTTTCTTCTCCATATTATTTAAAATTCCTTTAAATCCTTTTGACTAATGACTGCATTCTTCTTTTTCTTTCCCATTTTTGAATATACCAACTTAGGATATTCAACACTTTCCTACCACAGAGTGATCAATATTGTAAACACCTGCAAATTTGAGTATCATTATTTTCTTTAAATCCTTATTCAGCAAGGAATTATAACACTCAAAATAATGTTCATGAACAAAAGCCTGTAAACTGAATACAATTTCCTCTTCAGAAAACATTATGGAATTGGTTGTCACCCACTGTATATATGTTGGGCATATGCTAGCTGAACCTTAGTGTACAGCATTAAGCTGAAGATTTAACAATTTGTTCTCATGCTTACAAAGTCTTGATTACATCTAGAATGTTTAAACATCACCTGTAGTAGCTTCTACTTTAAAGTGCTACAATAAATACAAGTTAAAGAATTAGTGAGTAAGGCAAGAAATATTCAACTTAACATTTACTATCTCAGATGAATACCTAAATAAACTCCAATAATATAATTTATTTTAAAATAGGTACTGGAAAGAAGACTGAACATTTTATCATAAGTGTTGCTTTTGTAAAGAATACAAAGTCTAATTCCCATAATCTAAAAATGAATCAAAACCATTTTGGGTCCAGGTCCAAGGATTATTTGGCCCATTTCATAAGACCATAGGCATCAGGCATATGTGTGGTACACACAAATACAGGCAGGCAAAACATTCATTCACTTAAGATTAAATAAATATAATATTAAATAAAAATTAAACAAAATGGATTAGAATCTGGAGAGAGAGAGACAGAGAGAGACAGACAGACAGACAGAGAGAGAGAGAGAGAGAGAGAGAGAGAGAGAGAGAGAGAGGTGCTATAAAATCTCTTTGTGTGTCTAATGTAAAAAACTGTGGTTTAGAGAAGAAAATAATGTGGCAGCTTCTATTCCCAGCAAGCCCCAACAAGGAAACCTTACCTTCATGGCCTTTTCCTAGTTTTCTTGGCTGCAGTTGGTATGGGTGGATTCAGTTGAGTGCTGCGATTGCTGTGGAGAAGTTATTTTAGCAAAAATCAGCGTAAAAGGGAACACAACCTATGCAGCCATTGGGAGAAGAATGCATCAACTTGAAACAAATAAAAAGATTAGAGGAAGATTTACTGCAGAAATGCTTTATAAAGTCTTTAAAATATGTCTTTCAGTCACTGTTTACTACTATATGAAATTTGTCTCTTGTTTTTAACTTGCATTTTTAATTTTAGAGATCAGTTATACTAAAATAGTCTCTCTCTCTCTCTCTCTCTCTCTCTCTCTCTCTCTCTCTCTCTCTCTCTCTTAAACTCCAGATTTTATTTTCCTCCTGGTTCACCCTCCAACTGTTCCACATTCCATACCTCCTCCTGGTCCTCTGTCTCCACACGGATGACCTCACCTCCACATCCCCACCCCACCCCCACCCTAACCCCACTAGACCTCTAAACTCCCTGGGACCTCCAGTCGTTGAGGGTTAGGTGCATCTTCTATGACTAAACGTAGACCTGTCAGTCCTCTGGGGTATAGGTGTTCGGAACCTCATATCAGCAGGTATATGCTGCCTGGTTGGTGTTCCATTCTCTGATCTCATGGGTCCAGGTTAATTGAGATGGCTGGTCCTCCTACAGGGTTGCCATCCTCCTCAGCTTCTTCCAGCTTTCCCCTAATTCAATCACAGGGGTCTGAAGCTTCTGTCCATTGTTTGGGCACAGATACCTGCATCAGACTCAGGCTACTTGTTGGGTCTTCCAGAGGGCAGTCATGATAGGTCCCTTTTTGTGAGCATTCCATAGGCTCAGTAAGAGTGAGAATGCTGCAGTCACGCTTGGGAGGGAAAAGAAAGCAACCACAAGGGGAGTCAGGCTTTGGGGCCTCCCCTTGAGCTGGGTAACACTTTGGGCCTGTCCCTGGACCTTCTTTCCACAGGCTTCTCTCCATTTCCATCCCTGCAGTTCTATCAGACTGGGACAGTTATGGGTCAGAGATTTGACTGTGGGAATCTAACCCCATCCCTCACTTGATACACTGTCTTTCTGCTGGAGGTGGGCTATACAAGTTCACTCTCCCCATTGTAGGGCATTTCATCTAAGGCACCTGTCTTTGAGTCCTAAGAGTCTCTCACCTACCAGGTCTCTGGTAAATTCTGCAGGGTCCTCCCCCCAACTTCCTACCCCCTGAGTTGCCTGAATCCATTATGTCTGTTGTCACTCAGGTATTTCAGTCCTTCCCCCCACACACACCCAAAACCCAATCATGTTCCTCTCTCCAACCCGCCATCCCCTCTCCCTCCCTGGTCCCTCCCTTCCCTCTTGGTGTTGCTTTCTTCTTACTCCCATGTGGGACTGAGACATCCTCACTTGGGCCCTTCAGATTGTAGAACTTTTTGAGCTCTATGGGCTTTACCTTAGGCATTCAGCATGATTTTCTTTTGGTTAATATCCATTTATTAGTGAGGATATACCATGTATATCCTTTGGGTGTGAGTTACCTAACTCAGTATGATATTTTCTAGTTCCATCCATTTGCCGCAAAACTCAGGATGTCCTCATTCTTAATAGCTTGATAGTATTCCATTGTGCAAATGAACCACATTTTCTGTATCCATTCTTCTTTCCTGGGACATCTGGGTTGTTTCCAGCTTCTGACTATCACATACAAGGCTGATATGAACATAGTAGAACACAGGACCCTATGGCATGGTGGGGTATCTTTTGGGTATATGCACAAGAGTAATATTGCTTGGTCTTCAGATAGTACTATTTCTAATTTTCTGAGGAAACTCCAGATTGTTTTCCAGAGTGGTACCAGTTTGCAATCCCACCAGTAATGGAGGAGTGTTCCTCTATCTGCACATCCTCGCCAACATGTTCTGTTCCCTGAAATTTTGTTCTTAGCCATTCTGATTGGTGTAAGGTAGAATCTCAGGGTTATTTTTATTTGCATTTCTCTGATCACTAAGGACTGAACATTTATTTAGGTGTTTCTCAGCCATTAAAATATTTTCATTTTTATCTTTTCTCATTTAACACTATCTTTCAATAGTAATAGAGCAATAGTTATGATATAATGAGGTAAGTTGTTTTGTATATTCAATAGTTGTATGTTTTCAAGTAAATAGTATTACTATTTTATACATACAATTTTTCCAATATAAATTACAAAATCATTTAAAAATTCATTTAATCTAATGTATAAAATAGAGAAAAATTCAAAGGTGGTTTTAACTTCTCCCTTCTTCTGTACATACAAAGAATGAAAGCAGTAGTAATAGCACTATTCCAGACTTCACCAAAATACCTGGTTTAAATAGAAAAGTAACCTTTTTCCTGCTGCTATGGAATTTATGATCCATTTAAAGAGAAACAGTTAAAGTATGTAATATGCTTTAGAAGAACTTGAATTGAACATGAAAGGGAAACGGCTATCTGGAAGATGTACATTTCAGATTTTCCTCAGGTTTCATTTTGCTTATCATAGATAATATGAGTTTCTGGATCTATAAAAAAGACTGCAACAAGGAAGGCAGCCACGACAGAACACAAGCCTAAAGGGTCCTTGACCTCCAGCTGTAAAGAATTTAACATTCCATCCTTCTATGAGAGGTGGTTGCAAGATTATACTAGACACAGTAATGAGCTATTCAAAGTTTAGACAGGTAAGTTACATTATTTGAAAATTTTATCCTACAAAGATGAGTTTGTAGGATATGAAGGAAATATTTGAAGAAGGAAAAACAGAGTTAACAAAGGACATTAGAAAAGTAGAGGTGAGTAGTGTAGCAAAAGCACCATTTGTTACATGTACATGTGTTAAGTGTGGTTTCATCTTTTTAAAGTAGTGAAGGGGATAGCATCTTCCCTCCTTTTTTAAAGCAATGAAGGGGTATGTTCTGTCTTTCCTATGATATAATATCAAATATTTGTGTGTTGGCTAATGATTGATGATACATTGTGATACCTGTAAATCCTGCATCATTCATCTTATATTAGAGAAGCTTCTTACTGCTTGGATGGGAACTAACACAGAGACTTACAAATGGACAATGTAAAGAGAGTAAGACATTTTGGGACAACCAGTCCTAAGTGGGATTTCTTCATCAAACCCTTTCTTAAGGGCTCAGTGTCCCAAGAAGATGAAGAGGCAAAAGACTGTTAGGATCCAGAAATGATGCATAATCCCAATGTAAATGCATCCTCCAGACACAGTAGGACTTATGTACAGATATTGTGGCAGCATGCATATGGGCTACACAGGTTCAAGCTAGGTGGGCATACAACAGTAAAATAATTAAACAGAAAAAGTTTCCCATCCCTAAACAAGATGCCGTCAGCAATTAGTACCTATTTGCTAATGAAAAATTCCTCTTTTTCAATGGAGACTTTTTAGGTAGAGTAAGCACTCTTCAGAGTAGATCCCATGCCCAGGAGTAGATGGCCAACATAAAACAGACTCAATGACATTTTTATAGATTTTTAATCTCACATAGCTCTTTGGCTTGTCTGATTTATTGGTCTTCTGCTTGTATATTTCTTATTTTTCTTTTGTGTTTATTATTTTGTGTTTATTTGGAATATTTCTCTCTTTCTCTCTCTCTCTCTCTCTCTCTCTCTCTCTCTCTCTCTCATATGTGTGTTTATTTGGAATATTTCTCTCTCTCTCTCTCTCTCTCTCTCTCTCTCTCTCTCTCTCTCGTGTGTGTGTGTGTGTGTGTGTGTGTGTGTGTGTGTGTGTATCTTGCTGGTTTTTGTTTGTATTTTGCTTATTTTTCAGAGAGAAAGAAATGAAATTATGTTGGGTTGGATAATAGGAGGATGGGGAGGATTTTGGAGGATTTGGGAAAGAGGATAAGCATGATTAGAATTTATTACA
This sequence comes from Apodemus agrarius, assembly GCA_964023405.1. NCBI lineage: Eukaryota > Metazoa > Chordata > Mammalia > Rodentia > Muridae > Apodemus > Apodemus agrarius. The sequence continues at coordinate 50,183,997 of OZ030007.1, read as the reverse complement.
TGAAGACAATTTATTCAATAAATAATAAACTCTTTTAAAAAAATGTCTTACAATATCTGATTCATGCCTTCCTAATATTGTTCCAATGATGAACACTAATGTCCAGAGACATTAGAGAGTGTTATCAAAATAAGAAATCAGTTGGAAAAATAATGCTTTACTATGCCTACTTGATTGGAGTGTTATATGTTAGAGTGGAGAGGTGGTTGAGTGGCTGAAGGCACCTATGGTTCTCAAAAAAGACTCAGATTGAATTATGTAAACTAATGTGTTGGCTCACAACCACCTTTGATTCTAGTCCATGTTCTAAAACACTATTATGACTCTCCAGGCACAAACCAGATACACACAAACACACACACACACACACACACACACACACACACAAACACACACACACATGCAGGCAATACACTCATAATATATCTAACTAACTAACTAACTAAATACCTAACTAACTAAATAAATAAATAAATGAAAAGCCAACAGTAACTATTGAACTGGCAATATCAATGATTAATTGCTTAGCATAGGTGACACTTTCAGGTCCAAGTCACTTAACTGATGAATGATTTAAATATATAATCTGAATGTGCTGAATATTAAACTTTCAAGAAAATACATACCATATGGTATGCTGGTTTTGCAAATGTTTTGATTAAAAGTGTACTGAAGGCACAATTTAATAAGTTGGCCCTTTGACATATCCAATCTCATTGTGACTACTCATCTTTTGTTCTTTGAAGGACATGCTTCAAAGATTAAATAACTTGATTTGAAATTTAAGGAAATTTCACATAGATTATGATAAAGTTTTAATTGAGCATTCTTTTATACTTTTCTCTGGCCTTTTCAATTAAAAAAAAGAATTTTTTAAGGGATACATTCTAAAAGTCACTCAAATAGCCATATGTTTCATGGAAAAATAATGTATTCAATGGAATTCACTATATATTGCCAATTCATGTATTGTTAAATAAAACGAATAGAAATTGTTAAGGCATGATCCTTTTCCCAATGGAACTGAAAATCAAAAAAGCATAACTCTCCTCAGAAAGGTATGAAAGAAATTTCTCTAGGGAAATTTTGTTCCAGCTAATTAATTCAGTCTGCCAAAAAAAAAAAAAATGCTTGCAACACTCACATTGTAAGTCTGCCGTTTGAAAATTAAATGTTAGTTTTGAAGTGTTAATATATTAAAATGAATGCAAATTATCTGAAATAGTCACTAACTAGTTTGAATTTTCATTTACTTGCAGCAGTTATAGGTATCAAATATTTAAAAGCTAGGTGGTCTGAGGAGGGACATCTTAAATGCAACTAATTGATCTTTAGATCTGAAAAAGATATAAATGAAACTAATTTTCCTGAAATTTTCTATCTGTGTATAAATTAATAATAGGTTGTAAATGAAAATTTAACTTGAATCAAGCATAATAAAGAGGTTAGTACTGCAGAATATTTATTATAATTACTCAATTAAAAATCATCAATATCTGAGATTGAAACTCAGAGGATTAACTGGCCATCTATCATGAACAAAGAATTGAATTTCATACTTAGCAGAAATGTATAAAGCAAGTACTGAAGGCACATATGTAGCTCCAGGATTCAAGAGAAAGAAACAGGAGGATGAGAAGTTCATCAACAATTTGGCATTTTTTTCAGAGAACTGGGCATAGTTCTAGCTCAAAACCCAGACATACCATTCCTTGGCATATACCCAAAAGACGCTCCACTGTCCCACAAAGAGAGTTGTTCAACTATGTTCATAGCAGCTTTATTCATAAAAGCCAGAAACTTGAAACAACCTAGATGTCCTTCAACAGAAGAAAGGAATAAGAAAATGTGGTTTGTTTGCACAATGGAATACTATTCAACTATGAAAAACAAAGTCATTATGAATTTTGCAGGCAAATGGCTGAATCTTAAGAATATCATCCTGAGTGAGGTAAACCAGATCCCAAATTACATGCATGGTATGAATTCACTTATAAGTGGATATTGGCCATAAAATACAGGATGCCAATGCTACACTCCACAGACCCAAGGAGGTCAATCAGGAAGGAGGACACCAGCTAGGATGCTTGACTCTTCATTGTAATAGGAGAATGGAATGGCTGTGGAAGGCAGATGGAGGAAGAAAACTAACTGGGTGGGAGAGGGAATTAGGAGGGGAGATTGGGGAGGTTGGAGTGGGATGTGGGGAGGGGCAGGGCAGATGAATGGATGACCATGAGAATGAACAGAAATCTGCAACTGCCTAAGAATTTCACACATGGAATGCACTCACTGATATGAGTATATTAGCCCACAAGCTCGGAATGCTCAAGATACAATTCACAGACCACATGAAGCTCAAGAGGAAGGAAGAACAAAGAGTAGGTGCTTTTGTCCTTCTTAGAAGGGGTAACAAAATACTCGTGGGAACAAATATGAAGACAAAGTATGAAGCAAAAGGAAGGAAAGGCTATCCAGAGACTACCCCACCTGGAGATCCATCCCATATACAGTCACCAAACACAGACAAATATTGTGGATGACAAGAAGTCCATGCTTTCAGGAACCTAATATAGATGTCTCCTGAGAGGCTCTGCCATTACCTGACATATACAGAGGCAGCCAACCATTGAACTGATCACAAGGTCCCCAATGGAGAAGTTAGAGAAAGTACTGAAGGGTGCTAAAGGGGTTTCAACACCATTGGAAGGACAACAATATCAACTAACCAGAGCTTCTAGGGTCTAAACCATCAACCAAGGAGTACATACACATGGAGGGATTCATGGCTCTAGTCATATGTGCAGCAGAGGATGGCTTTATTGGGCATCAATGGGAGAAGGGCCCTTGGTCCTATGAAGGCTTGATGACCCAGTGTAGGGGAATGTGAGGACAGGGAGATAGGAGTGGGTAGGTGGGTGCAGGTACACCCCCATAGAAGCAGGAGGATGGGGATTTCTGGGGGGGGGAGAGTATCAGGAAAGGGGATAACATTTGAAATGTAAATAAGTAAAATATCCAATAAAAATCATTAAGCATAAAAAAATAAAATAAACGAAATCTGCAACTGATGAGAGGAAGCTAGGGAGCATCTCCAGGGAGAAAGGGAGACCTGTGATAAGACTGGCACCCAAGAATCAATGGGTACTCCTTTAGCTGTGTCTCACAGCTTTGTGGATATAGATAGAGCCTATGGAGGCTGCCTCCTATAGCCAAACAATTCTTAATATTTCTAATCATCAAATTATTTATTCTTTGCTTCCAAGTCTTATCATTAATATTAATTCATTTTTAATAAAAAAACTTCATTTATTATCTGGAATGCCTCAACAATTTCCAAATCCAGTGTCTTGTTTACTACCACCATTTGTTTGTTTGGACCTCCACATGGAATCAGTGTCTCAGTCAGTCATACACATAAAAATATCATCCTTGTTAATTAGAATTTTTCTATGGTCCTATCATCATCATCATCATCATCATCATCATCATCATCATTATAATTATTATTTGTAGTGAAATGCTATGTCTTTCCCAATTTATTATAAGCTCTGTGTTAGCAGGATTTTCTTTATAGTATCCTAACAGAAGTTAAACAAATTTCAAATATGTAACAAAAATATAATATAAAAATAACACTTCCTAATACTAATAATTTATGTGTATCTACAAGATATAAGGACAGGGTCCATTTGTGATAAAATGACACTTATTTAGTTTTCTTTAGTTACAGTGACACTTTATGAATGTTTGATAACTGAAGTATATAACTGATTTGAGGTGATATTTTTAAGTCCTGTGAATATAGCCATATATAAATGTTCTGAAAATATAAAAAATAAAGATTAGTTAGAAGACAGTGAGTGGCCATGTGACTGGAGAGATGCTTTCTGATTAGAGAAATTAATCATCTCGTGGTTGATTAAATCTGCTTTTGCCACCAAAAATTCATTCATCTTGACTGTCAACTTTGGTTATCTGCTAAAAATCAAAGAAATATGAACTATTTGAGATTTTTCTTTTCTTTGTAGAGGCACTTAGTGCTATGAACGTTCCTCTTAGCACTGTTTTCATCGTGTTCGATAATATGGGTATATTGTGCCTTCATTTTTATAAAATTCTACAAAGTCTTTAATTTCTTTTTCTATTATTTCCCTGACGAAGAGATCATTGACTAAAGAGTTTTCCATTTCCATGAGTGTGTAAGTTTTCCAGTGTTTTGGTTGTGGTTGAAGTCTAGCTGTAAACCATGTTAGTCTGATAAGATACAAAGATAATTTCCATTTTCTTTTATCTGATAAGGCTTTTTGTCCTACCAATGGTCAGTTTGGAGAAGGATCTATGTGGTGAGGAGAAGAAGGTATATTCCATTGTTTTGGGGTGAAATATTCTATAGATGCCTCTTAGATCCATTTAAATAATAATGTCTGTTAGTTTAATTATTTTTCTATTTTTTTTTCCGGATGTCCTGTTAATTGGCAAGAGTTGGGTGCTGCATTCTTCCACTATTAATGTGTGGAGTTCTATGTCCAATTTAAACTTTAGCAGTGTTTCTTTTACAAATGTAGGTGCTCTTGTGTTTGTGGCATAGATATTACTCAAATGAGTATGGGGTGTCCTTCTTTGTCTTTTTGATTAATTTTGTTGAAAGACAAACCAAATTACTAGATATTAGATATTAAAATGGTTATTGGACCTTTCTTCTTGAAAAACGTTTTTCCAATCCTTTACTCTGACATGTCAAAGGTGTTGCTGAGATGTGTTTCTTGTACAAAGCTTAATAATGGATCCTTTTTTTTACAATGATGCTATTAGCCTGTGTCTTATTGGGGAATTGAGTCCAATGATGTTGAGAGATATTAATGACCAGTGATTGTTATTTTCTGTTATTTTGATGTTGTTATTGTTGTTGTTGTGTACATGTGTGTGTGTGTGTGTGTGTGTGTGTGTGTGTGTGCTTTTCTTGTTTATTTTTTCTGTTATGGAATTATTTCCTGTTTTTACTTGAATGTAATTATCACTCTTCGGTTGAAGTTTTCGTTCTAGTATTTTCTGTAGGGATGGATTTGTGCATAGATGTTGTTTGAATTGGGATTTGTTTTGAAATATCTTGTTTTCTCCATTTATGTGTATTGAGATTTTTACCATTAACCAAACAGGTATCACTAGACCTACAACTCTCAAAACATGTCAAGATCACACATTCATCCAACAACATCAGCAGTGACTTTTTGCCTACCATCTCTTCCCAAATACCCAATACCTATTCACTATTCATAGTGCTCCTGACCTTGCTTATGTTTCAATTAGAAAAATTTAAACTATCCAAAGACTTAAATGAGTAGCAATAGTCATCCTACTTGGCTAAGTTCATCTGTGAACCTTTATTTCTGTGGCAACTCTCACTGTACATGAGCAAATATTTTATTTTCCAACGTTCAACTTCTCCTGTTAGTATATAAACTAACTCCAGGAAGCACTAAAACTGAAAGGTACAAGCAATATAATTATCAATTACCTTCCCCAATTCAGCATTTCATTTAATGAAACCAAAATTGAATAGTCGTCACATCCCTATTTGAATCATTCAGTAAATGAAATGTAAAAGGATAAACGAGTGATATTCATATATTCTACTATATTTTACTCTAAGCAATTGATATTTAATGAGAAAAAAGTTCATAACGCAAGCTAGTCTTTCCAGCAGTGGTCATTATTAAATGTTATGTATTTAAATCCCTCTTAGACTAGCTTTTCAAAACCTGTTAGTAAACCTTATGCCTCTTTTAGAAAATCTCTGTCTTAAAAAATACATTATGATCAACAATAGTAGCAAAATTAGTTATGAATAAATAATAGCAAGAAATAAAAACTATGATTAGGGTCACCAAAACATACAGAACTGTGTTAAAGGACAGCAGCATTAAGAAGGCTGAGAATCACTGTTCATAGTCCCTACTTGATATCAACAGTGAGTTTTCAATAAGCCACATAAATAGTACATAAAATCCAAATATTTAACCCATGACATATTACTCAATTTTTAGAGGTTAGGAAATACTACTTTGTTGGACACATTTGCTGATGGTGTATTTATTATACATGAAGCTATATGTAGTTGATAATATAGATTGATCAACCCTAGTGAAAACTCACTTGGCTGTAATACTCCCTCCATCAGAATCTAAATCCCATGCCAGTAATGGAAGCACTAAAACTGAGAGGCACAAGCAATATAATTTTATCATCTATTTTCTTTTGCAACTTCTTTCTCGGACATTCAGGAGGTTAATGCATTTTTTATTGCTGGGTATTTTGTAGAACTCGTGAATTCGGAATGTATGTTACAAATATAAGTCCTATAAATATGAAAAACATAAGAAAAATGAGATACTGATGAGTGCCATCAGTTTATATAGCCACTTGAAAACAATTCAAAAATGTCTCATAATTATTTAACATTTCTGGAATTTAATTACAGCATCAAGTTAAAGGTCACACTTAACAATAATTTAATTACTTTGTGTTCATGAGTCTATAATCAGGAAATATTACAAGCATATGTTATTGCATCTTGGCAATGTATTTGTGTGATATATGGTACCACACTTTATTATTGTAAATACTTAATGTTTATTAAAGAATATATCACTTATTCATAGGCCATTAATGATATGTAGCTATATTCAATAATCTGGGATCATGGCTGATAGTTATTTTACAAATAAGAAGGAAAGTTTTAGATTATTTTTTAATTTAGTGATATTATAATACAATTATATAAATTCTCCTCCCTCTTTCTTTCCTGTAATCTTCCCACATATCATTTTATCATTTCTTGCTTTTTTGTACATTCATGGCCTCTTTTATTAGTAACATATATTAATAAATGTCAAAGTAAACAATTAATATAGTTTTGATTTTTCCTTTGTAGTGTTTTTAAGAAATTAGCTTCATTCCAAATTTCAAATAATTTTGTTTTTTTTAAGTATCAATGATTTTATTTTTCCCATCTCATATATCCCAGCAAAATCTTTAAGCAGTATAAAACTACAATTTCATTACATTCTATTTTCCTTCTAGTGAATGACTATGAATAAAACTAAAATATCTTTACAAGAAATAATATTTTGTAGTACAGGTAAAGAAGATGGGTTACTCTCAAGAACTCATGTATGTTCATAACTAAGCAACTTTTATAGACTTCAAAAGTATGGCCAAACAAGGTAATTTTCTCACCCAGCTCCTCTTACTGTCATGGAGCAATTTGCACTTACAAAGAAAGGATTAATTATTTTATTTATCTTTAAAAGTAAGCTTATAAAATTCTTCAATGAACCACAAATCTGAACTTTTATATAAGAGTCAGTCCTATCTAACTTTAGGCATTTTTCTTGTCATAATAAGGACATACCCAGAGACTTGCTTATTATTACTGGTAACTTTATACCTGATATTTTATCCCTATCATTTCTTCTTTGAGAATTTAGCATAGTCTTCCAACATGTTTTCTTCATTGAGACTTTTATTTTAATCATATGCAGAATGATACATTGTCAGCAGCCATATGGGACAAGCTAATATACTAGCAGGTGATCATCCTGAAATGGCCAGCTTCGGATTATTATATAATCTGCGAATGGTGAGCCTTCATTAAGCAAGGCTGTGAGGGACTAATTTCAGAAAAGATTCCTGCTATTTATATGCTTTTCCTGTTATCATTAAACATATATAATAATAAGTAACAGCATACTCCTTTGGAGCAGATCTCTGCAGATCCGCAAAGATGTAAAGTCTTATAGTGATGCTATGTAGACAAATAGATGACTTAAGTTTTAATGATGCTCTTATAAGAAATCCTAAAACTATATATATGATTATTAAGCTCTTTTATAATAGAACTGCTATTAGGTCCTTTTCTTTTAGTCAAAACTGCAATGAGAACTCTGGCAGTCTCCCAAGTGTCACCAGTTAATTGCTCTTAGATGGCAACCAGATTTCCTCCTACTCAAAGCACATTCCAAAATTTTGTAAATCAATTAACCAAAGGTCATAAAAAGTGAACTAATGATTTATTATAGGTGCTAGGGCAGAATATAAAATACTGACTTGGTTTATCTACACAAAACTTCACTTATAACTTAGTTATGGTTTTAAACTTTAATGAACCTGTAGAGCTGAGACAAGGAATAGATGTTTAGCTAGATAATTACTCCTCATGGATATGCATACAAACATTCTCTGTTGTAAACTTCAATTTCAATTTATGACTTAATTTTTTTGTGGGAACTTGTGATGAACTTTGCAACATGTGATCTGAAAAGATGTTTAAGAGCTGAGGACAAAGAAAAGAGAGAAGTGAGGGGCTGAGGAACTGAGGTGAGAAGAACTGAGCTGAGAGAGGAACTGAACTGAGGATAAGTTTTTAGTCAGAAGAGAACAAGATTAGAAGGATAATGCAGAGTGGAATAACTTAGAAACTATAGGTAGCATAAGAAAACTAAGAAAGCAATGTGCAGAATGCAGAGGGAAGGAATGAAAAAGAAGACGCTGCAGAGAGCAGAAGGAGCAGGCAGGCTTCTGTTTACCATGGGACAGAAAAGGTCCCATGGTAAGGAGAAGGCAGGCTTAGTCTTATTAAAAGAAACAAAGCCTTTTTCTTATAAACATGAATTTAATTAATTTAGAATTAAAAGGGTGGAAGATTTTTCTTTTTCTATGCAATAAAGATTGCAGCTCATTTTTCATTCAGAATGAGTTGAGTTCTTTCTGCACTGGTGCTTGGTCTTTTGCTCCGTATTCATATGTAAGTATGGATGTGTGTGTAAGTATGTAACTGTGAGGATGTATGCATATGTGTGTAAGTATATAATTGTGAGAATACATGCAAGCTGGACCCAACTGAATTTTTATGGAGTTGCATGAATGAGATCTCTGAATGCATGAATCAGTGTATGAACTTATGTGAGATTATGCATATTCACTTATGTAAATATTTTTCTTTCTGCAAGTGTTATTCTCTTCTCATGGTTCAATAAAAACTTATTGCTCCTAACTTCTCCCTAGCCTGACAAGCAAGAGGTATCTGGACAATAAGGAAAGGGCTCCAGCAACTAATCCTTTACTTAAACTCCTGTTGTTTTAGAATGAGGTACTAGTGCTTAAAAGACTGTAGTCTTTGGCTTCAGAGGAACACAGAAGGCAAGTCAGCTACAATAGCACATTAACTTAGACTTAGATAAGTAAACTTTAATTATAAAGCAACCCTAAATATCTTGTAAGACAAGTCTTACCCCTAATCTCATAAGACAAAGTCTTACCCCAGAATTTCCCAACACCAAGTCTTATCCCTGCCAATGCTATTCCCCCTCTGCAGCCTTAAGAAGAACCAACAAGAAAGAAGAACACCTCCCGCTGGGGCTGGCTCCTGATAACACATGAAGTTTTCCAGAACAATTACAACAATTTGATGTTTTTACAGTATATGTTTTATCATCAGTGGCATACAATGAAAACAGTTTATGAAACATTAATTTGTAAATATGTCACTTTTCTTAAATTACATTTTATATATTAATTATTTTATTGAACACTTGTTATACATTTTAAACTAAATATTTATGATTTCTTGTTCTATTGACTTTATATATAATTCTCTAGCGAGTTTTCTTTTTTCAAGTAGCTTCAATATTTTTCTTATTATATACATTTTTCTTTTTATATATTTTTCTAATTATATGCATTTTTCTTATATACATTTAAGCTTTATTGAGAATTTCATAAATGAGAACTGTATATAACAAATGTCAATATTTAATCATTGTTTATGTATACTAATATAGTATACTTCAAAAGTAACTTTATCCACCAGATGTAGTTGGAGTTTTACTGCTGAATAAACTCACTGCTTTTGCTAAACTCTGGCTGGTTGATTTAATTAACCTGTTTGGCTTAAACTCATCTCCAAGTGGCCTGATTCAAATGGGCTTCTCTCAGCTTCTTATTGAGTTGTTCTGCTTGGCCCCAAACTATTTCTGGCAATCAATCCTAATCTTTTTGGCTCCTTCTCATTCTCTGTCTTGTTTTGTCTTTACCTACAAACACCCTGTGTAAATCTTTCCTGGAAACTGCCCAACCCTACTCCCAAACCCCTTTCTGTGCTGATTTCCTGAGATATGGTCATATCCTATCTCTGATACATTCTGTCAAATCTCTAAATAATCATTTTTTTCTGCCTCTCAATTAGATGTTACTTTCCTTCTACAAACTAACTTTAACTTCATTTTTGTGGATTAAACTAAGTGTACTAAGGATGTGTCTGTATTCCAACCAGAATATACTGTAATTCAGAGTATGCCTGCATTCCAGCAGAATCACACAGAACTAGAAGATTTTTGTATGTTACCCTTTACCAGAGCAGCAATATTACTGGGTTAAAATTCCTCTACACATATTTATATATGCTTGCTTTCCTTTTTCTAATGCCTTGTGTGCTTCCTATAGTCCTCAAGTTCATGTTCTTTTTAAAAATTGTTCATATACTTATATAGACTCTTATATGTCATCTATCCACATATATGTATATACATACATATGTATGCATATATGTGCATATGTACATACATATATATTTATATATATAAAACCGTTAATACACAGAGAAGACTATATATATGTGTTTGTATGTGTAGGATATATTAATTTTGATTATATAATATATCAAAGGACATATTCATGCAAGAAAAGCTCATAACATCTCTCCCAGGAGCTATTATTTGTCATCAATCCTTATGAGAATTAACTCATGTTGACATGCCAAATGCTATTGATTTCCAAAGTCCAGTCCCAGCAGGGTTCAGAACCTGAAAGAGAACATGTCGAATAGGTGAAAGAAGACTTTGGTCAAAAGGAGCAGCTCACACACTCTGGCACTGAGACAATTCAGACCACTTCTATTTATGCATCTATGTTTTCACAGCTAAACAGTTTTTACATTCATTTTCTCATTTTATCTTTTACAGTATCTTTTAAGAACTTCCTAAGTTTAACAATAATGCACACACTACACTTTTTCCCTTCCTTCTCCTCCTGTCTCCACAGTTTCCTTCCTACTAATGTACTACATGAAGAAAGAGGAAACAGTTTAATGAGCATTTAGTATCTAACCCAGTACATTGGTACGTAAAGAAGACACTGGCAGCAATTATTGTTACAATATAAAAAGGTGATAGACTACATATCTAGGCGATTCTAATCTAATTATTGACTGCTAGCTTCTTCCCATATCCTAATCAAAAGATCTAATTCCTCTAATGCCCCAGGCTCTGGGCATTTCAGTAACCTGAGTCAGTTCACTGCCCTTGCCTAATTCACCTCTGAATGTTCTCATTAAGTCTTGGAATAAAAGATCCAACAAGACCTTTCTAACTTTTTATAACCAGCTAACTGTCGTTTAGAACATAAGTCAACAAGTTTTGGTCAGAACTAAATTCCCATTGGAAGAGAACATCTGGATGTTAGTTGTTATACCCAGTACAGGTGCCTGTTTTGACTCAGTTGCATCACCATTATAAAAAACAGAGGTGTAGTGGTCTATTCTACTCCCATGATTCTCAGAGACAACCAAGAATAAACCATAGTCTAAGCATTCCTTTTCTGGTTCTGGGCAAATGTCTATACATACAGAGTGAAAATAAAGGCTTCCATTATCAAACCCCAGAATGCAAACACAAGGAAATAGAGAACCAAACAATTTCTCAGGAAAGCCTGAAGAGCATGAATATTCCCTCAGGTCTTTCCCATGTAGGGACCTATTTTCTCAGGTTTTGTCAGAGAGAGCAGTGTGCATTACATGCATAAAGATTTCCCAGAAGAGATTTATCTCTGGGAAAGGCTCCATCTCTCCCCACCTTACTTTTGGTTTTTGATTTTAATTTGTTCCTTTGAATCTCTCTGCATTTGGGGCTTTCAATCCAATATTTATCTGTCTGAAGATTACCAGAAAAAAGAATAACAAGGATCACGATCATTCCTAGTACTGTATTCAAATTTGTAATGAAAGACCTAAAGATCTTAGTCAAGAAAAGTTTAGCCACCTCCTGTGTTGAGGAGGTTTGTAAGCCAGCATGTCAGATGGTGCTGATCTGAGTATGAAGCTTTTGCATAAACATGGCCAAATCATAATGATTCAAAAATCCTCCTGGCTGGGTCTGGATTTGATTCCAGGCAATATTTGTTCTGATATATTTAAAAGTAGTAATATAAATCCATTTATATCCAAAATGGCAAACTAGCCAAATTTTTCTTAATATTTTGAATTAGAGTTTCATATACATAAATGTTTCCTCTAACACATTAATTATATCTATTAATCCATAGCTATCTGTTTTCGAGTAAAAGAGCAAGGGATACATTCTAAGAGAAGTTAGTAACATGATTAGCAGTACATAATTTATGATTTAAAGTTGTAGTAGATATAGCAACAGCCTCAATAATACTAATTAGTGTAGTAATAACCAAAATTAAGGTCGTTTAATCTTTTAGGTTTGCTAAGAGTTTTAGTCATTTTATAGCATATATCAATTAGGAAACTTAGTTATATATTCCGGTTTGGAAATTAACATCCCAGCATTTTTGTTGATAATAAATGAATGGTAAGGAGTAACTAGTTACTGTTGACACTGGAACATTGTATTTAGGGACCCTAAAAGCTAGAATGCTGGCCAAGTCCAGAAACAGCAGCTTATCTTATTCATTATCCATGTTATATCAAATCATCTGGGGTTAGGAAAATGTAGTCAACAGTTGAAGCAGTCTAACACGTGAATATACTGAGGTTGTTGCATGGAGCTAAGGAGCAGTTTAACTGTGCTCAGTTTAAGTTCCCATCTCTGCAACAGAGCTGGAAAACACAAAGCCAACAGTTAATACAGAGAAACATAAAAGGACAGTACAGCAACATATTAAAAATATTCAAATGTACTAAATATGTGATGGCCACTTTCACTCATATATCAAAGCAATAATTATACTTTTATCATTGTGTTATCATGTGAAGGAACTGAAGGTCAAGACAAAATACATTTCCTGCATTTGCCAAGTATCTACTGTCTAGGGTCTAAGAAACAGTATGAAAAGGAATAGTTTCAGGTATATGTTCTTGATGCCAGGCTTGGATATCTCTCCCAAGTCTATCGAAAATATCCAAATACATAGTCAATTAGTCAAAAAAAAAAAAAAAAAAAAAAAAAAAAAAAACAAGGGCTAGATCGTGGTCAAAAACTACAGAAAGTCTATCAACTGAGAAGTGTTCATTTTCTTCACTTTCTTCTTGAGGCTGTTTGTAAGTTTTTCAATAAAGAACCTTGTATCCTTAGATTCACATACTAACTTCTCAAATAAAAGCTTATGTTTGCTTTCTTCACTCACCTGGTCAAAAGGGAGCTAGTAGTTTTGCTGTACCATTAACTGAAATCTTAACCACACTGAACATTTACCCAAATGTTCACCTTCCTTCTGCTCAGCAATTCAGGAATCAATTGATACTATTCTTTGGGTGAGATTATTGGTGTGCTTTCCTGAATTCACCTTCCCTTTCAGGCAGAGAAAACAGCATCAGATAGGATATATCCTGGTCTCTAGTAATGACAAGATTCTTTGACCATTTTTACAATGTTACATTAGCTTTCAGTTTAAGGGTTATGCTGTAGTTACATCTATTAGTGTTACACACTACAATATCTGTTGTTCTTTACAATTTTAAAATTTGTTGTTTCTCTAATAGTCTCCATATGGATAAGGGAAGAGAGTAAAATACACACATACACTCATACACATACCTGCATATACATGCATATGTATGTATGCATATACATATGTACTATATATAATTTTACCATATATAATATATTTTATATATTATATTGATATATTATATAATTAAAGGACAAAAAGTTCTGCAAGTTTGTATCTATTCATTTTTTGACACATTTGGTCTTGCAACAAAAATATCAATATTATTTTAAAAATGCTTAGATAATTAAGTAAAGAGTGCAACGTTTTTGACTACTAGCAGCTCACTGAGGGGTCACTCCCTAGAAATGGTTCCAAGAAGATCACATGACATAGTCAAAGGAATTCAATAAACCTACCAAAAATATGCCAAATGATGATTTTAATTTTAAAATATTCTTGTTATAAATATTAATAGCTCTATCAAGTCAGTCCTACTGCATGTCTAGTGCCCCATTCATTGCCCTAAAAGATTCCTATGACATATACCAATCACGACTATGTTTTTGAAATTTTCTTTTCTATGTGGCAATTTCATCATCTTTTATTTTATATTCTGCACTATTTAGAGGCCCATCCATGACCATTAAGATACTTTTATTTGTAAATTATTAAACTAATGAAAATTATATAGGAATTGCTGTATAGGACCCAGAGATCTAGTATAGTAAAATGAAATTGAGCTAGAGGTGCAATGTGTGCTGAATTTTGAATATTCTTGACAGATGAAGAGTGAGTGAATATTTTGTGTGCAATAGTGATGAAAAATATTTTCCTAGAAAGAGAAAGTCATCAACTGAGGCTTTTATACTTTTTTGATAACATATATGTGCTCATAATTTAAAACATCATTGGTAATCAGCTTTGTTTTTTTTTCTAAAAAATATTTAAATATTGCATAGATCTTTGATGCTACGGCACCAATTCAAATATTGATGAACACTAATATCATAAGAACATTATGCATTCATTTCACATATGCTCATCGGTCTCTGTGTGTGGATTTCCTTTGTATGACTTCAAAAAAAAAAGAGGCTTAATGTCATTTTCAAATTTATATAGGACATACTAGATACAAAACAGAGTAACATAATTCTTACTACAAAATTAAAAGCCCCCTAATTATTGACATTAGGATAGAAGTCTGTATTGTGAGGAAATAAAGATGTGAAACGATCCAGAAGAGTCCTGTTTTCTAACTAGAATTGGAAGATATGAATCCACTCTTTTAAAACTGCTAAATATTATTTAAAGTATTTTAAAACACATTTTAAAAACAATGGTTATGCACTGCATATTTAACTTCATCCTATGTTATAAATTTATAGGAGTGAGACCTATATACTACATACATGTCCAAAAATGATTTATTATACTTGTAAATATAGCATTTATATGAACAGCATAGATTTTATTTTGGTAGTTAAAAAGCCAAAGTATTGTATGAAAAAAAGCTAACAAACATTCATTGGAAAAGTTCTTAAAAGGCAGATCCATTACTTAAGAAATTCAATAATCTAGTTCTTCATTGAAGTTTGTTAAAATCAGTTTGAATTTTATAGAGAAGGCTTCCCCTTGAGTCACAGTGGTCTCCCATGTATCACAGGTAGGGAAGTACCTGAGAGATTAGAAAAGCACTTTGATTAGAGATTTCTTTTAACCTGGTGGGAAAATGCAATTATAAAAAACTTGCTGAAAGCTTTTTCAAAGCCCCGTGAGAGCCATAAAACTCTTTGGCATCATGGAGTGGCATTTTGCTTGCTTTTACTTAAAGTGTATGACAGTCAGAGTTTGATTCTGGGAAAGACTTGATTTTTGTTTGGCTCAGCAGGCCATTCAATTAACACACTGTTTTAAAAGGTCTGTTTGTATGCAGCTATGGCCATCTTATTTACGGGTATGAGAGCAGAACTTTCTCTTTTTTTACTGTCTTTCATAGCATATGTATTTTTAGAGAAGCAATATAATACTGCATTATATGAACTACTTTTGGTCATAAATTTAGTGTGTAGATGATTTTATAATTTTAATAATCATAGTTTCTCAGAAGCATTAGTACATCTGAGATCTACTCTATTTCAAGATGAAACAAATATAAGGGCAGTAAAGTAATATTTTTTTACATTGTTAACACTTAAACATGGTTAATTTACTTCAATTTTATCTTATAGTGGTGTGATTATTGAGAGCTCTTATCTTTTTCTCTTTAGTAATACGAACTTTTTAGATAATTGAAGTTTTTATTCTCCTCAAATGTTTTTCTCTAAGAATTATTTGAAACATAATACTTAGGTGATAGGTTAATTATCATAGAAACATGAGAATACTAACAAGTTCTCAGTGAGTTTTGCATGCACATTGTATGCAAGATGGCACATTGAATATTGTTGCACAGTTTATAGGTTAGAACTGCTATGGAGGAAGATAGAAATGAATAAAACCAGATATTTCATATTATATAATATATATATATATATATTTCTCTAGAGAAAACTGAAAATATTACTATCCTTTCAGAAATCCATATGTCCAGGTACTAATATTGAGTAAACCAATGCCTATTGATCTTAGATAACATTTCTTTGTGTGTCCAATGGTCTGTGATTAGGGAACAAATACAATGAGGAAACCCTCAAACATCACTGAAAACCAGGAAAGTCACTAATCCTTCTTCAAAAACACAGATACAACTCATTGTGTGCAATAGAGGTGATAGACGTGACACAGGACACCAGCACAAGGTTGGGAATTACGTCAAAGAGAGCAAGCGTGTCAATGCAGAGGAAAACAACATGCAAAATGAAGGGACTGTTGGAGGATACATGTTATCTAACAAAAATAGAGGAGGGATGTGAAAGAACAGAAATAGCAGCAACGAACAACAGCACAATAAAATGTGTGACAGTATTATTTTAATGCTAAGGATTAGCTACTACTATAAAAGGAGAATCAGAATCCATGAAATTCAGGAATAAGGAGTTCATGACAGAACTGAGAATTCTATTGTTTTTCAGGCTGTATCATTAATAATTGGAATATTTCAAAGGCCATGATATATTGGATGATAATTCCCAAAATAATAATGGATGATAATTCCCAAAATAATAAAAGTGAAAAATAGGAACTTAGTGCTGAAGAGATGGCCCCAAGCTCTGGCTATTCTTCTCGAAGACTTGTTTTCAATTGCAGCCCCACCTCCCAGTTCACCTCCCTCTGTAACTACAGTTCTTCAAGACCCAGTGTTCTCTTTAGATATTCACAGTCAGTACACACATGTGGCTCACAGAATAACAAAGACAAAGATCTCATATGCATTAAATTAGTAAATAAAGTTTAAAAATGCAAACTACAGAAAAAGATATTTATACAGTATTATATCATAGATATAGATATAAATACAGATGTAGATAGATAGATAGATAGATAGATAGATAGAGATATAGATTTGGTGAATATTAAACAAAACACTGATAATCTTAGGTTTTTGAGAAGGAATTTTAGACAATTATTAAAAAATACTGCATATCCAGTTTTCTTCACATCAACATCTCTTGCAGTATTATATTAAAGTTTAAAAATAAATATTGAAATACTTTGTCTACATAAGTATTTTGCACTTTTTTTACTACAAAGAACACGAAAATATCAGTGATGGATCACTTGTTAACCATCTCAAGAAAAAAATTCCTTATATGTATTTTTTATTAATTTATATGTATTTTCATTAGTATAGCATATGTTTTGTTTTTCATAAGGGCTATACATGAGATAGAGATATAATTTCAGTTTTCAGTATCCAGATATCTTCCCTTAATCCACCAGGGTTTATAAAGAAGCACTGCAGGCAAGTAAGATATGCTGAAAGAAGGACAAAATGTCTCACCCAGGGAAGAGCACACCAATTGGTTAGACAGTATCAAATGTTGAACACTGAACATATTTACATTCATTTAACATAATGCAGAAATGAGCTGGCTATATTTAGGACATATATAAATTTACATTCTGTAGTTAAGGGCTCCATACTGAGACAAAGAACTCCTTCTTCTTTTAACAGTTGTCTACTGCATATAATTGTTAAAATATGGATGGGGCTATCCATGTATACATGACATTGTCACCATTCAGACACTTTTGAGTGTACCATATTGTTGAGATTGCAAGCTGCAGTTAAATGAGTGTAACAGGGGACACCTGCATAATTTGAAAATTACCCCTATGAGAAGCAACAGTGTCAACACATAGGAATAATCACATATATTTATGCATATAATAGCAATTATATAAAAGAGGCCATAAATCTCAAATAGATGGGGTATATAGCAATGTCTTGAGAATAAGGAACTAGACAATGATGTAATTATATTATTTTCTAAAAAATCAAAGATAAATATTTAAAAACAAATAAAACATAATCCACATTATTGTGGGGAAAATGAGCTATGTGACTAGGGGAGTGTGTCTGGAAAAAAGAATTAGGTCAAGACAGAACCAAACCTCAAAAATCTCATTTTGAGACCAGCAGAAGCAAGGATCACTCACTCTCTGTTATGGATATGTGCATGCAGGGTGCACATGTTCATGGAACTTCTACCTTCATACCCTTTGAAATAATCATATAGCCTCATGGCCAAGTTATAGGTTTAAGTACCCTGAATCACGCTTCATGCAAATAAAACATTCTCAGCACTTTAGGCATCAGCCAATAACATACACACTCATTTATATAGCCCTTGCTACTCCTGGATAAAAATAACTATTTCACTGAATCTCATCTAAAGCTGTTCTGTTGAATATCATCTAGAATTGCTGTTTTACTTCCCACAAGAGAGAAGAGCTGACAGACATCTCACCTCAGAGAAGGTCCCCTCCCCCAAGATCATACTGTAATTCAGAGCATGTCTGCAGTCCAGCCAGATCATATAGACCTAGGTCTTGGATATGATCTCTTGCCAAAGCAGCCATGTTCTTGAATTAAAATTACTCCATGCACAATAATTTGACAGAAGTCTTGGTTCCCTGACTCTTACAGCAACTCCATTTCTTCACAAGAGGAAACAACTTAAGAGAATTAATTTACTTATTTAGAAATGTAAGCAATTAGACTACAACAAAAGACATACTATGAGACACATACAGAGACACATTGTTTATAATATATAAATATTTACTTGTTTAAATAAAGATCCCAATATTTACATTGAACAAAAATGAGCATAGTATTCTGATGAATGAACAAACTAAAAACACAGGTAATACATAATAACATGACTGAATTGAAAATGTACTTGAGTAAATTTGAGTAGGTAAACTTGAGCAAATAAATCTGTAAATCTGAGTATTTTTCCAATTATAAAAAATGAAGGAGGATAGAAAAGGTGATCTGATAAATAGAATAACTAAAAGTTATATACAAAACTTGCTAAAATTGAAGAAATATATAGAAAAACATGTTAAAATTAAAGATTATCATGGAAATTATATAGGTAAAATGATAGGCATAAAGATAATTCTAAGTTGATTGAAGGTAGAATTATAAACATTTTCAGATAACCTTTTATGATGGTTTTATGATGGTTTATATCTTGGTTTCTCTATCTATGGTAATTGAGAATTTTGCTGGGTATAGTAGTCTGGGCTGGCATTCGTATTCTCTTAGGGTCTGTATGAGATCTGCCCGGGATCTTCTGGCTTTCATCATGTCTGGAGAAGTATGGTGTGATTCTGATAGGTCTGCCTGATAGGTTACTTGCCCTTTTTCCCTTACTGCTTTTAATATTCTTTCTTTGTTTAGTGCATTTGGTGTTTTGATTATTATGTGCTGAGAAGACTTTCTATTCTGGTCCAGTCTGTTTGGAGTTCTGAAAGCTTCTTGTATGTTCATGGGCATCTCTTTCTCTAGGTCACAGAAATTCTCTTCTACAATTTTGTTGAAGATATTTACTGGGCCTTTAAGATGTAAATCCTCACTCTCATCTATACCTATAATCTTTAGGTTTGGTCTTCTCATAGTGTCCTGGAGTTCCTGGATGTTTGGGCTACCAGCTTTACGCATTTTTCAATTTCTTTAAGTGTTGAGTCCATGTTTTCTATGGTATCTTCAGCACCTGAGGTACTTTCTTCTATCTCTTGTATTGTTAGCATATTTTTCTATATATTTCTTCAATTTTATCAGAAATATTTTCCATGAAAATCTTCAAGTTTATCAGAAAATGTTTATAATTCCACTTTCAATCAACTTAGGAATAAATACCTACCATTATTATATCTATATAAAATTTTCCAGAATAATCTTCAATTCTAACATGTTTTTCTACATTTTTCTACAATTTTATGAAACATATTTTCCACATAAATCTTCAATTCTATCGTAAAATCTTTCTATCCCATATTTTAATTAATTTAGCAATGTTTTACAAGTCTACCATTTTACTTTTTAATTTTCCATGAAAATTGTCAATTTTAATGTGTTTATCTGAAAATTTTCCACGCAAATCTTTAATTTTATCATAAAGTATTTTAGTTACCTTTACGTCCCTTTATAATAAATAAAAAATGTAAAAAAAATTGCAAGAATGGCACACAAATGTAATGAATTGAAAAAATCATCAAGAATAGATTAAAAGAATTTGTGATAATAACAATACTTACAATATATTTTTTCTTAGATTGTATGAAAGAGCAAGTAAAGATATTCAAGGTTTTTCTGCTTTTTAAAATATTCAATATTATGAACACTGACTTTCAGAAATATATATTTTCTAAATTGTAGTTCCTGGGGCATTCTTTGATGCATAAATAGTAGAAATGTTTTAAGTATATTAGAAACCACTCAGAGTAGAAGAACTGTAACTAAAATATGAAGATAAGTAAATTATTAAGTATTTTTTATTTTAAGGGCACTTACATCAATAATGATGAATGTGATCAAGCAGTTGCCAATGTCATTTTACACACATTCTAACTCAGATAAAATGGCAAGTTAGCAAAAATATTTAAAATTTACTACAGATAGAAAAGCAAGCAATGATCAAACAGTGACAATCTGCAGAAATATAAAATTAAATGTAGTTGTTAAAATAAAAAAAATTGTTACATAAGGAAAAAGAAAAGAGACAACACAAAACCAATGAAATATTTTACTTTACAGTAATGTGATTTAAATTACAGTTCCAGATTATTCAAAGGTAAGAAAAAATATTACATTATGAAACTGCTGAGCGAATAGGTACTCAGATGCAAAGCCATGAAACTGAATACTTAAACAATCATGATCAGGATGTAACCTAAAAAAAGTTAGAAGAATCCCAAATCTAGAGCTAAAATATTAATTTAAAAACTTAAAATTCAAGAACTAAATCTTTAAGGCCTTTTAATGGATTTTGAGTATATATGATGGAATGTAAACTATGGAAAAATTTATAAATCACATATATATATATATGTATATATATGTGTGTATATATATATGTATATATATATTTCATATATATGTATATATATATATATATATATATATATATATACATATATATATGAAATGCATAAGCAGCAGGGTTGCTTTAATCAAATTGAAAGAGATTATTCATGATGAAAAAGACAGAAAAGGAATTCTCAGCCAAGGAAATCCTTTCTCCATTTAATGTGTAAAAGAACAAATCAATGTTAATTTAAACATGACATCTACAGACATGAATGAACATTTAAATTTCCAACCAATAGGACCCATCTATATCCAAACTCAATGATGTCGTGCAAAAATAATCAATGTCAGCTCCCCAGGACCCTGGACCAGCAATAGCAGCAGGCCTCCATATTGCAACCAGGACACAGCTGGAAAGGTGCAGGTAGAGACTCCGTCTGGTGCTAGAGCAGGGAGAGCTGCTAAGCTCTCGCCCACAGGCGAGCCGAGGCGCATAGGCTCTGCAGCATGTCCCTGGGAGCTTAGGCCATGCACCGAGGCAGCCTGAACCACCCAGCTCCCCAGGACCCCGACCAGCAATAGCGGCAGGCCTCCATATTGCAACCAGAACATAGCTGGAAAGACACAGGTAGACAGATTCCATCAGGGGCTACCACGTGGGGGGATCTGCTAGGCTCTCGCTAATAGGCTGGCCCAGCAGTGCCTGCCAAGGCTCTGCTGCACTCCCCCACACTTCCCGGAGACCTCAAGCCGTGCACAAAGTCAGCGGGGTGGCAGCCAGCTCGTGATCCCGTTGAGCAGCAATCATGCATAACCACCAGTAGAGAAACAACAGGTAAGCCCAGCCTCACAGGAGATTCAAACACCAGCCAGTGACAACAAGGTCAACTAACACCAGAAATAACCTGATGGCAAAAGGTAAACGAAGGAATGTCACTAACAGAAATCAAGGCAACATGTCAGCATCTGAACCCAGTTCGCCAACAACAGGAAGCCCTGGATACCCCAAAACACCAGAAAAACAAGACTTGGATATAAAATCACTGGTCAGGATGCTGGTAGCTGAACACATAGAAAAATCTCGTAAAGAAATAGAGGAGAAAATGGATCAAAAGTTAGAAGCCTTTACAAGGCAAATACAAAAATCACTTCAAGAAATGCAGGAGAAGATGGATCAAAAAGAAGAAGACAATAAGGAAGAAAGACAAAAATCACTTAAAGAAATACAGAAGAACGTGGGCCAACAAGTAGAAGCTATGAAAGAGGAAACACAAAAATCTATTAAAGAAATACATGAAAACACAATCAAGCAAGCGAAAGATCTGAGCACATCCATCCAGGTACTAAAAACAGAAGTAGAAACAACTAAGAAATCGCAGAGGGAGACAACATTGGAGATAGAAAACCTTGGGAAGAAATCAGGGGCCATAGATGCAAATATCAACAATAGAATACAAGAGATAAAAGACAGAATATCAGAAGCCGAAGATACCATAGGAACCATTGATTCAAAAGTCAAAGAAAATACTAAATGCAAAAAGGCTGTAACCCAAAACATCCAGGAAATCCAGGACACAATGAGAAGACCAAACCTAAGGATTATAGGTATAGACGAGAGTGAAGATTTAGAAGTTAAAGGGCCAGCAAATATCTTCTACAAAATTATGGAAGAAAACTTCCCCAACCTAAAGAGAGAGATGCCCATGAATATACAAGAAGCATACAGAACCCCAAACAGACTGGATCAGAACAGAAATACATCTCTCACATAATAATCAAAACTCCAAATGTACTAAACAAAGAAAGAATATTAAAGGCAGCAAGAGAAAAAGGCCAAGTAACTTATAAAGGAAGACCTATCAGAATAACACCAGACTTCTCACCTGAGACCATGAAAGCTACAAGATCCTGGGCAGATATAATGCAAACTCTAAGAGAACACAAACTTCAGCCAAAACTACTTTACCCAGCAAAGCTCTCAATCACCATAGATGGAGACATCAAGGTATTCCATGACAAAACCAAATTTGCACGATATCTTTCCACAAATCCAGCCCTACAAAGGATAATACGGGGAAAACACCAAGACAAGGACAGAAACTACACCCGGGAAGAAGCAAGATAGAAAGCTCCTCTCATCAAACCCAAAAGAAAGTAACCTCTCAAATATAAAAAATTAAATAAAATAAATAAATATAATTTCAAAAATGTCTGGAGGAAATAATTACTATTCCTTAATATCTCCTAACATCAATGGACTCAATTCCCCAATAAAAAGACATAGATTAACAGACTGGATACGGAAACAGGACCCTACATTTTGCTGCATACAGGAAACAAATCTCAGTGTTAAAGACAAACACTGCCTTAGAGTAAAAGGCTGGAAGACAATTTTACAAGCAAATGGTCTCAGGAAACAAGCTGGAGTAGCCATTCTAAAATCAGATAAAATTGACTTCCAACCTAAAATCATCAAAAGAGATTCAGAAGGTCACTTCTTGCTGGCCAAAGGAAAAATCCACCAAGAAGAGCTCTCAATACTGAAGATCTATGCTCCAAATGCAAGGGCACCCTCATTCGTAAAAGAAACCTTACTAAAGCTTAAAGCACACATTACACCTAACACAATAACTGTGGGTGACTTCAACACTCCACTCTCCTCAATGGACCGATAAGGAAAGCAGAAACTAAACAGGGACACAGTGAAACTAATTGAAACTCTGGACCAATTGGATTTAACAGATATATATAGAACATTTCATCCTAAAGCTAAAGAATATACCTTTTTCTCAGCTCCACATGGTACCTTCTCCAAAATAGACCATATAATTGGTCACAAGACAGATGTCAACAAATACAAGAAGATCGAGCTAATCCCATGCCTCCTATCAGATCACCATGGAGTAAGAGTGGTCTTCAATAACAACAAAAACAACAGAAAGCCCACATACACATGGAAACTGAACAATACTCTACTCAATGACACCTTGGTCAAGGAAGAAATAAAAAAAAGAAATTAAAAACTTTTTAGAATTCAATGAAAATGAAGGTACAACCTACCCAAATCTATGGGACACAATGAAAGCAGTGGTAAGAGGAAAACTCATAGCTCTAAGTGCATCCAAAAAGAAACTGGAGAGAGCATACACTAGCAGCTTAATGGCACACCTTAAAGCCCTGGAAGAAAAACAAGTTAATTCACCCAGGAGGAGTAGAAGAGAAGAAATCATCAAACTCAGGGCTGAAATCAATCAAATAGAAACAAAGAGAACCATACAAAGAATCAACAAGACCAGGAGCTGGTTCTTTGAGAAAATCAACAAGATAGATAAACCCTTAGCCAGACTAACCAAAGGACACGGAGACAGTATACAAATTAACAAAATTAGAAATGAAAAGGGAGACATAACAACAGAAACTGAGGAAATTCAAAAGATTATCAGATCCTACTACAAAGGTCTATACTCAAAACAACTGGAGAATCTGGAGGAAATGGACAATTTCCTAGACAGATATCAAATACCAAAATTAAATCAGCATCAAGTAGATCAGCTAAATAGTCCCATAACCCCTAAAGAAATAGAAGGGGTTATAGAAAGCCTCCCAACCAAAAAAAGTACGGGACCAGATGGTTTTAGTGCAGAATTCTTCCAGACCTTCAAAAAAGACTTAACACCAATTCTTTTCAAACTATTCCACAAAATAGAGACAGAAGGGACACTGCCCAAGTCATTCTTCGAAGCCACAATTACGCTAATACCTAAACCACAAAAAGATCCAACAAAGAAAGAGAACTACAGGCCAATTTCTCTTATGAATAATGATGCAAAAATACTAAATAAAATTCTTGCTAACCGAATCCAAGAGCACATCAAAACGATCATCCACCATGATCAAGTAGGCTTCATCCCAAGGATGCAGGGATGGTTCAATATATGGAAATCCATCAATGTAATCCACTACATAAACAAACTGAAAGAAAAAAACCACATGGTCATCTCATTAGATGCTGAAAAAGCATTCGACAAAATTCAGCATCCTTTCATGCTAAAAGTCTTGGAAAGAGCAGGAATTCAAGGCCCATACCTAAACATAGTAAAAGCAATCTACAGCAAACCAGTAGCCAACATCAAAGTAAATGGAGAGAAACTTGAAGCATTCCCACTAAAATCAGGGACTAGACAAGGCTGCCCTCTCTCTCCATATCTTTTTAATATAGTACTTGAAGTTCTAGCAAGAGCAATTAGACAACATAAGGAAGTCAAAGGGATACAAATTGGAAAGGAAGAAGTGAAACTATCATTATTTGCAGACGATATGAGTTTACCTAAGCGACCCAAAAAACTCCACCAGAGAACTTCTACAGCTGATAAACAACTTCAGCAAAGTGGCAGGTTATAAAATTAACTCAAGCAAGTCAGTGGCCTTCTTGTACTCAAAGGACAAGCAGGCAGAGAAAGAAATTAAGGAAATAACACCCTTCAGAATAGCCACAAACAACATAAAGTATCTTGGCATAACTCTAACCAAACAAGCGAAAGATCTGTATGACAGGAACTTCAAGTCCTTGAAGAAAGAAATTGAAGAAGACCTCAGAAGATGGAAAAATATTTCTTGCTCCTGGATTGGCAGGATCAATATAGTAAAAATGGCCATCTTGCCAAAAGCAATATACAGATTCAATGCGATCCCCATCAAAATCCCAATTCAATTCTTCATAGATCTAGAAAGATCAATTCTCAAATTCATCTGGAGTAACAAAAAACCCAGGATAGCTAAAACTATTCTCAACAATAAAAGGACTTCTGGGGGAATCAATATCCCTGACCTCAAGCAGTACTACAGAGCAATTGTGTTAAAAACTGCATGGTATTGGTATAGCAACAGGCAAGCAGATCAATGGAACAGGATTGAAGACCCAGAAATTAACCCACAGACTTATGGTCACTTTATCTTTGATAAAGGAGCCACAACCATCCGGTGGAATAAAGATAGCCTTTTCAACAAATGGTGCTGGTTCAACTGGAGGTCAACATGCAGAAGAATGCGATTGACCCACTCTTATCTCTTTGCACTAAGATCAACTCCAAGTGGATCAAGGACCTCCACATAAAACCAGACACACTGAAACTATTAGAAAAGAAACTTGGGAAGACCCTGGAGGACTTGGGCATAGGGGAAAAGTTCCTGAACAGAATACCAATAGCTTATGCTCTAAGATCAAGAATCGACAAATGGGACCTCATAAAATTACAAAGTTTCTGCAAAGCAAAGGACACTGTCAGAAGGACAAAAAGGCAACCAACAAAGTGGGAAAAGATCTTCACCAACTCCACATTCGACAGAGGGCTAATATCCAATATATACAAAGAACTCAAGAAGTTAGACCACAAAGAAGCAAATAACCCTATCAAAAAATGGGGCACAGAGCTAAACAAAGAATTTTCACCAGAAGAAATTCGGATGGCCGAGAAACACCTTAAATGATGTTCAACATCATTAGTCATCAGGGAAATGCAAATCAAAACAACCCTGAGATTCCACCTCACACCAGTCAGAATGGCTAAGATTAAAAACTCAAGAGACAACAAGTGCTGGCGAGGATGTGGAGAAAGAGGAACACTCCTCCACTGTTGGTGGGATTGCAAAATGGTAAAACCGCTCTGGAAATCAGTTTGGCGGTTCCTCAGAAAATTGGGCATGTCACTTCCAGAGGACCCTGGCATACCACTCCTGGGCATATACCCAGAGCATTCCCCTGCATGCAATAAGGACACATGCTCCACTATGTTTATAGCAGCCTTGTTTATAATAGCCAGAAATTGGAAGGAGCCCAAATATCCCTCAAAGGAGGAATGGATACAGAAAATGTGGTATATTTATACAATGGAATACTACTCAGCAATTAAAAATAATGAATTCATGCAATTTGTAGGTAAATGGTTAGACCTGGAAAATATCATCCTGAGTGAATTAACCCAATCACAAAAGAATGCACATGAAATGCAATCACTGATATGTGGATATTAATGAGCCCAGAAGCCCTAAATACTCAAGACACAAATAGCAAGTCAAATGATTCCCAAGAAGAAGAAAGGATAGGAACCTGGGCCTGTAAAGATTGTATCCAGTTTAGTAAAGAAACCGAGGGGGGAGGGGGAATGATTGGGGAACAGTTGGGGGGGAGAGGAACTATGGGAACTATGGTGGGTGGGAACTGGGAAAGGGGAAAGCCTTTGGAATGTAAACATAGAATATAGAAAATAAAAATAAAAAAAATTTCTGATGCAAAGCAAAAAAAAAGAAATATAATATATTATTGTAAAAAAATAATCAATGTTTTTGTTGTGTTTTACTTATACAATGAAGTGATGTTGTGCTGCATTTCACAGAGCCACATAAGGTCAACAATTAGATATTTATCAATCTTTTTTTAAAACCAGACCATGTCACATCACACAAATGATCTTGAGATCAAAGTCATATTGACTTAGGCTCTCTTGTGTAATCAAGAGATTTCAACCATATAGAGACTTAGGAATGTATATTGAAACTTTATCACTATAAATGCTGTAAGGAAGTCCTGTGACTAAGAAGCAATCAACAAGAAAACAAAACTTATTCCCAAGGACTTATACATGCCCTCTTACAGGAATTAAATTTCAATTATACATTGAATTTCAAGTATAAAAATTATTATGATCTATTTTAATATAGAGAAAGAAATGGGGTCAAAATTAAAGGAGCATATATCATTCCTCAGAAATAAAAAGAAAAATATAGTGACAGAGCATAGGGAAGTAAGATTAAAACAAGGATGTAGAGTAAGCAGGTAATACTAACACAAAGTGTTGATAATATTGTCTTTATTTTTGGAAAAATTAAATATAGGGTTTGGCATAACAGTTAAAATAAATATTTATTAACAATAAAAGCTTTCTTATTTTTATTTGAACCAATTTTATAGAGGAAAAATTAAAGTGAAGAAAATTTGCGTATGATTTCAAAGTAATCCACAGAGTGATACAATTTTAAAATGTTACATGGTTATTTCCCTTAAAATTTATTGGACATCAAAATTCAAACACAATTTTTACAGAACTTGATAGAACAATATGCAACTTCATATGGAAAAACAAAAAGATCAGTATAGCTAATATAATACTGTATAATAAATGAATATCTGGATGTATAACCATTCCTGAGTTTAAGCTCTAATACAAAGCTATAGTAACAAAATCATTAGATATTAGCAAAAAAAACCAGAAAGGTAGATAATGAAATTGAATCAAAGACCTAGATGTAAATCCACACACCTATTGGCACATGATATTTTTTAAAATAAAGAAACAAGAATTATACAAGAAAAAGAGAAAATATCTTCAAGAAATGATATTGGAGTAACTGGATGTTAGTATGTAGAAGAATTCATTTGATCCATATATATCACCCTGTTAAAAACACAAGCCAAAGAGGATCAATAAATCAACATAAATCCAGATACACTGATAGAAGAAAAATTTAAATGCATTTGGTACAGGAGACAACATTCTGAATAGAACGCCAATAGTACATGGATGAAGATTGAGAATAAGTGGGAATTTATGGAACTTTAAAGACTGTATAAGACAAAAAGTACTACAAATAATACAAAATGGCACCCTACAGAAAGGGAAGATTTTCACTAACTCAACTGACAGAGAGGTGATTTTCAAAATATATAAAGAACTTAAAATATTAGACATCAACAAACCATCTAATCCAAGTAAAAAAATAATACACAGATTTAAACAGAACTCTCAAAAAAGAAATCACAAATGTCAGAGAAGCACTTAAAAAGGTTCAACATCTTGGCTATTCTGAGCTCCTTGACTAATATCCACTTATCAGTGAGTCATACCATGTGTGTTCTTTTGTGATTGGGTTACCTCACTCAGGATAATATTTTCTAGTTTCAGCCACTGGCCTAAAAATTTCAAGAAGTCATTGTTTTTAATAGCTTAGTAGTATGCCATTATGTAAATGTACCACATTTTTTTATCTATTCCACTGTTGAAGGACATCTGTATTCTTTCCAGCTTCTGGCTATTATAAATAAGGCTGCTATAAACATAGTAGAGCATATGTCCTTGCAATATGTTGGAGAATCTTTTGTGTATATGCCCAGGAGTGGTATAGCTGGGTCCTCAGGTGATACTATGTTCAATTTTCTGAGGAACCACAAAGCTCAGAATACACAAGATAGAACTCACAGACTACATGAAGCTCAAGAATACCAAAGTGTACATTTCTTCACCTTAGAAAGGGCAACAAAATACTCATGGAAACAAATATGGACACAAAAAGTGTGGAGCAAAGACTGAAGGAAGGGCCATCATCCAAAGAGTGCCCCACTTGGGGATGCATCCCATATACAGTCACCAAACCCAGACAAAATTTTGGATACCAAGAAATGCATGCTCAGAGGAGCCTGATATAGATGTTTTCTGAGTGAGCCTGCTCTCTCAGAGATGTCTCTCTGCATTTCTGTAATATGTCTGCTAAAGCCTGACAAATACAAAGGTGAATGCTCACAGCCAACCATTGGACAGAGCACAGGATCCACAATGGTGTCCCCAAGAGAGAGTTAAAGTAAGAACTGGAGCTGAAGGCAACCCTAGAGGAAGAACATTATCAACCAACCAGACCCTGCAGAGCTCCCAGGGACTAAACTACCTAGTTCTTTGAATATATTGGATATTAGTTCTCTATCAGAGGTGAGATTGTTAAAGATCTTTTTGCAATCTGTTGGTTGGCATTTTGTCCAATCGACAGTATCCTTTTCCTTACAGAAGCTTTGCAGTTTTAAGAGGTTCCATTTGTCAGTTCTTGATCTTAGAGCATAAGCTATTGGTGTTCTGTTCTGGAACTTTACTCCCGTGCCCCACTTTCTTTTCTATTAGTGTCAGTGTATCTGGTTTTATGTTGAAGTCCTTGATCTTCTTGTACTTGAGGATAAGAATGGGTTGATTTGCATTCTTCAACATGTTGATTGCCAGTTGAAACAGCAACATTTTTTGAAAATGCTATCTTTTTTCCACCAGATGGTATTAGCTCCTTCATCAAGGATTAAGGGACCACAGGTGTGGGTCTTCAATTCTATTTCATTGATCTACCTGACTATCACTGTACAAATACCATGAAGCTTTTTTTTTTTTAATCACGATTGTGCTGTAGTACAGATTGCGGTTATAACTATTTCCAGAGAGGTCCTGCCAGTGCCTGACAAATACAGAGGGGGAATGCTCTCAGCCACCTGTTGAACTGAGCACAGGGTCCCCTATGGAGGAGCTAGAGAAAGGACCCAAAAAGCTGGATGGGTTTACAGTCCCATAGGAGGAACAATATGAACAAACCAGCATCCCCAAAGCTCTCAGGGACTTAACCACCAACCAAAGAGAACATATGGAGGAACCCATGCTCCAAACACATGGGTAGCAGAGGATGGCCTAGTTAGACATCAAACATCAATGAGAGGACAGGCCATTGGACCTGTGAAGGATCATTGCCCCAGGGTAGGGGAATGCCAGGTTAAGGAAGCCAGACTGGATTAGTAAGTGAGCAGGGAAGGGATGGAATAGCGGGGGTTTTCAGAGGGGAAATGAGGAAATTGGATAGCATTTGAAATGTAGAGAGAGAGAGAGGGAGAGAGAGAGAGAGAGAGAGAGAGAGAGAGAGAGAGAGAGAGAGAGAGGGAAGGAGGGAGGGAGGGAGAGACGGAGAGAGACACACACAGAGAGACAGAGATAGAGACAGAGATGGGGACAGGGAAAGAGACAGAGACAGAGAGAAGGACTGACAGAGGTAAAAAGGGAAAGAGAGAGGTATAGAACAAATTATTGATTTAAAGAAGTTATCATTGACTATAATTTTCTCTATCCTGAGTATTTTGCTATTCCAGATAAATTTGGAAATTGTTCTTTCTAGCTGTATGAAGAAGAGTTGGAATTTTGTTGCATTGAATCTGTAGAGATGGCCATTTTTACTATATTAAACCTGCCAATCCATGAGCATCGGAAGCCTTTTCATATTCTGAAAACTTCTTCAATTTCTTTCTTCAGAGACTTAAAGTTTCTGTAATACAGATCTTTCACTTGCTAAGTTAGATTCACACCAAGGTATTTTATATATTATTTGTGACTGTTATGAATGGTATCATTTCCCTAATTTCTTTCTCAGCCTTGTTATCCTTTGAGTATAGGAAGGCTACTGATTCATTTGATTTAATTTTCAATCCAGTCACTTTGCTGAAGCTGTTTATCAGGTTTAAGAGTTCTCTGGTGGAAATTTTGTGGTCACTTAAGTATACTATCATATCATCTGCAAATAATGATACTTTGATGCCTTTCTATCTAATTTGCATCGCTTTGACCTCCTTATGTAGTCTAACTGCTCTGGCTAGGATTTCAAGTACTATTTTGAACAGGTAGGGAGAGAGTGAACAATACCACTGGTGAGCTCACCATCCCTGACCTCAAGCTATATTATAGAGCAATTGTAAGAAAAACTTCATGGTACTAGTACAATGACAGGCAGGTAGATCAATGGAATAGAATTGAAGACCCAGAAACAAATCCACACACCTATGGTCACTCGATCTTTGACAAAGCACCTAAAATCATTCAGTGGAAGATGGACAGAATTTTCAACAAATGGTGCTGGGTCAACTGACAGTCAACATGTAGAAGGATGTAAATTGATCCATTCTTATCTCCCTGTACAAAGCTCAAGTCCAAGTGGATCAAGGACCTCCACATAAAACCAGATACACTGAATCTAATAGAAGAGGAAGTAGGGAAGAACCTGGAGCACATGGGAACAGGGGAAATTTCCTGAATAGAACACTAATAACTTATGCTCTAAGATCAAAAATTGACAAATGGGACCTCAGAAAATTGCAAAGCTTCTGTAAGGCAAAGGATACTGTCAATAGGACAAAATGGCAACCGACAGATTGGGTAAAGATGTTTACCAATCCTACATCAGATAGAAGGCTAATATCCAATATATACAATAACTCAAGATTTTAGACTCCAGAGAACCAAATCACCCTATTAAAAATGGGGTACAGAGCTAAACAAGAATTCTCAGCTGAAGAATACCAGATGACTGAGAAACACCTACATGTTACAATTCACAGACCACAAGAAACTCAAGAAGAAGGAATACCAAAGTGTGGATGCTTTGGTTTTTCTGAGAAAGGGAACAAAATACTCACAAGAGCAATTATGGAGACAAAGTGTGGAGCAGAGACTGAAGGAAAGGCCGCACAGTAACTGTCCTATCTGGGCATTCATTTTTTAAACTGTCACCAAACCCTGACATTGTTATGGATGACAAGAAGTGCTTGCCAAAAGGAGCCTAATATGGTTGTCTCTGGAGAGGCCCTGCCAGAGCCCTACAGATACAGAGGCAGATGCCTGTAGCCAACCATTGAACTGAGCACTGGGTCTCCAATGGAGGAGTTGGAGGGAGGACTAGAGGAGCTAAAGGGATTTGTAGCCCAGTGGGAAGAATGACGATATTGACCAACTAGATGCCCCAGGGCTCCAAGGGACTAAGCCATCAATCAAGGGGTACTCATGGTTTGAGCCAAAAGTGTGTCAGAGGAATGCCTTTTTGGGCATTAGTGGGAGGATGTGGGACTGTGAAAGGCAGTCTGTGGCCTGGTTGAGCAAGGCTTACTCTGGAGACCAGTAGAATATTCTACAAGAGACAGAACCAGTGAAAAATGCTCCTAGATACTGAGGCTCCTGACACATACTCCTGACTCCTCAACTCCTTAATTCTGTGGCCACCAGTCACACATAGGGCCAGGTCCCTAGTGTTCTGGCTGGACTCCACCCCTACAGTAACCTAGCCACAGGCAGGTCTTCCCTGCCCCACAGTTACCTGGCAAAATCCAGGCAACCCAACCCACTATAAAAGGGGATTCCAGGGCCCTCCCAGCTCTCTTGCCTTTTTCTCCCATACCCTTACACTCTTGTCTCCCTGTTCCTCCTTTCTCCCCATTCTTCTCCCCCTTTTTCACGTGGTCATGGCCAGCTCTCACTCTGGCTTTTCTTTTTCTATTTCTCTATAATAGACCTTTGAAACTATGAGCTGCCTCTTCTTATCAAAACCTGCTATGGAAAAGTAATGGAACAAGCCAGAAAGGGTCATGTGACCCTCTCCAGAAAGGCCCCTTGCTCTGAGCAAGAACTTTCCCGGCTAGCCAGGCAGTCTTCCTTCCACAGGTTCATGGATGTCCACCATCCAGTAATTCATATACAAGTATATGGGCCCTGCTCACCCATTTTCCTGGGTGTGCAGAATGCTGTGATCCCCAGAGTGGAGCATGCCTTGGTGGCTGTAGTCCAGCAGCCTCCCTGCGTCTACTCCAGAGCCCACCAGTCCTTTACAGGTACACAGGTGCCTGCTTGTTTTCCCTAGAGGAGAAGAGGTCCTTGGTCTTATGAAGGCTCAATACATGCCCAAGCATGGGGAAATCAAGAAGGGTAGGTGGGAATGGGTTTGGTGGAGGGGAATCTTTGTGAAAGCAGAAGATGGGAGGTAGGGTTGGGGGGTTTTCTGGGAGGGGGAAACCAGGAAAGGCGATAACATTTGAATTGTTAATGAAGACTGTATTCAATGAAAAAGTTAAGAAAAAAGAGAAATGTTCAACATCCTTAATTATCAGGAAAATGCAAAATAAAAAAAAAACCCTTGAGATTCTATCTCACACCAGTCAGAATGGCCAAGATCAAAAACTCAGGGGACAGCAGGTGCAGGAAAGGATGTGGAGAAAGAGGTGAACTCCTCCTTTGCTGGTGGGATTGCAACCTGGTAAAACCACACTGGAAATCAGTTTGGAGGTTCCTCAGATAATTGGAGATAGCACTACCTGAAGACCAGGGTATGCCATTCCTGGGCATATACCCAGAAGATCCTCCAACAGGTAAGAACACAAGTTCCACTATATTCATAGAAGCCTTATGTATAATAGCCAGAAGCTGGAAAGAACCCAGATGTCTCCCAACAGAGGAATGGATACAGAAAATGTTGTACATTTACACAATGGAATGATACTCAGCTATTAAAAACAATGAATTTATGAAATTCTTAGGCAAATGGATGGAGCTAGAAAATATCATCCTGAGTGAGGTAACATAATCACAAAAGAACTCACACAGTATGCTCTTGCTGATAAGTGGATATTAGCCCAAAAGCTCAAAATATCCAAGATACAATACCCAGACACATATGAAGCTCAAGAAGGAAGACCAAAGTGTAGATACTTGGATCCTTATTGTAAGGTGGATCAAAATACCCATGGCTCACAGCCAACCAATAGACTGAGCATAAGGTTTGCAATGGAGCAGCTAGAGAAAGGACAGAAGGATCTGAAGAGGTTTCTAGCCCTGTATGAGGAAATAATATGTACCAACCAGTTTCTCCAGAGCTCCCAGGGACTAAACCACCAACCAAAGACTACACATGGAGGGACCCACAGCTCCAGCTACATATGTAGCAGAAGATGGCCATTTCAGACACCAATGAGGAGAGAGGCCATTGGTCCTGTGAAGGCTTGAGGCCCTATAGTAGGTGAATGCCAGTCAGGAAATTGAGAGGCGGGGGTTGGTGAACAGGAGGAGGGGAGGTCGAATAGGGGGTTTTTGAAGGTATGACTGGAAAAGGGATACCATATGAAATACAAATAAAGCAAATATCTAAAAAAAAAAAAGTGAAAAAGAAGAAAAAGAAGGTATCATTAAATTAGCATAGAGACAAGAAGTCCAATGCTTACACATAACTTAAAATTATTTGTAGCCAGTAAGTATAACTAGCATCCAGTATTGAGACCAGATGAAGCTGAGCTACAGAAGGCTTATAGGTTGTCCATTGAAGCACTGCAGGGTGCTTGTCTCTTCTTTAAACAACATGCCAAGCTTCTGCATATCATTGCCTAATTATAGCCCTTCATCAGGAGATGTAGAAAACTCTGAGTCATAATTGGATGCTCATGAACCCAAGATAATACTTTTGCTGTGTGCTGGTATGCAGCTGGGTGTGGTGGCACATACCTGTAATCCCAGCACTTGGGAGGCAGAGGCAGGCAGATTTCTGAGTTCGAGGCCAGCCTGGTCTACAGAGTGAGTTCCAGGACAGCCAGGACTACACAGAGAAACCCTGTCTCAAAAAACAAACAAACAAACAAAAACAAAAACAAAAATGTCACGTACATAGTGGGAAGATAAAAAGCTAATATACACATCTTGCTTTCTATATATAGTTCATTGTCTTTTACAGTGAGAAAGTAAATTTTACAATTTTAAGTAATGGGCTTTTTGAGTTCAAACATGCATGTTGAGTATTGTACACACAGGGTATCGAACCTTACATATTTCCCAAATCAAATCTTCTTGTAAATCTATGACAGGGCTAGGGATCACAATATTACTCTATTGAAAACCTTCACATTCTTCTATCTGAACAAGTGACCGCTTTCTTACAGAGATTTCTATGCAAAAGTCAATCAACAAAGGTTAGTTTTATGGGACCTTGCAAATGACTTGGTGGAAAACACAAGAGCAACACGGAGATGTGTATTCTCAGATGAGTACATGAGTTTGTAGGATACTGACCTGAGTGTCCCAGACTTAATTGCTGAAGTATGTAGGTTTTTTCAGCTTAGGCTAATGAATTGAACCTAAAACTTATGGCTAGAAATAGTAATTAAGATTTATTAGAAAAGAAAAAGAACTGCTAAGGGAGCAGGCTTGTGTAGCATAAGCATTGTTCAGAGTACATTGACTTACCACCTCCCATTTCCAGGTGTGTATGTGGCAAGCTTTTCTTGAGCAGGATGCTTTGCTGAATGAGGAAATGGCTTTGACAACAGCATTATTTCATGTTCTACTCTGCATGCTGCTGGTTTGGTCACTAGACTACTTTTACATAAGGACCTGAGCTAGGAATCCCAGCTGCTACGTGGAAATCAGTGTTAATGAGAGCTCTCCTGTTCTGTAAATTGAGAAGATTGATATAAGTGGTTTCCTTGGCCATCTGGGAAGCAAAAGTAGCTGAATTTTGAGCTATGACAAGTATCCCTACTAAATGATTCCTCAAGTTAGTGTAAAGGACTTTTAATTCAGCAACATGGCTGCTCTGGAAAGGGATTATATCCAAAGACCTTCTAGATCTATCCAATCTGGTTGGAATGCAGGCATTCTCTGGTTTAAAGTATGACTTGGCTGTCAGGCATTTAATACACACCTTAAATTCTTAACAATGAACGTAAGGTTTGCTTAAAGAAGGAAGCAGCCATGGTAAAGGTGATGTCTAATGGAGGAGCAAACAAAGTGAGAAATCAGAGAAAGATTTGACAGAATGAGGCAGATGTAAGACATGCCCAATCCACAAGAGATCAGAGGAAAGAAATGCTGTTTAAGAGAAGAGAGAGATAGAAAGAAGGAAAGAGGCGAAGAAAGGGGGTGTATGATGCATGTATGGCAGTTTTACTAGGACTATTCTACAAATACAGGCTACAGAATGAACAAGCTAGACATAGGAGAATACAGATTTGCCAGGGAGTGAGAAGTAGCCAGAAGAATAGAACATATTAACAAAGGCCAGGGAAAATAATTCAGCCAGAACACAAGGAAAACTGGTTTGAATAAATCAGCTTGGAAGATAATATTTTATGGAGGGTGGAAACTTCTAGGTCTAGACCTAGGGTTAGCTAGAACAGAGAAGGAAATTTTCTGGGCTCAGCCCAACCCCACATATCTATATAGTTTGAGTACTGCTTCATCTGTGAAAATAAAAGTAATATTTACAGTTAGACTGGGGAAGAACTGTGTCTATTGTTCATAATCTGTATCCAAAAGGGGATGGATATACATTTATTCATGTTTCCTCAGGAGGTCATGCAGCACCTCTGTTGACCAAGTACATCTCTTTGTTTTTATATGACACACATACACAAACATAGAGATACAGGCAATCATATATAAAAAGACTAATGATTACCTTCTACAAATAGAGAAATTCCATATGATATGTATTTATGAGTCTGAATTGTTTTGTTTAATATGATGATATCATGTCAATCCATTTCAGTAAAACAGCATAATTTTATTCTGTTTCATTACTGAATAAAACTCCACTGTTTATTCTTATACTTTACTGTCTTTTTCCATTATTTTGTTAATGAATATTGAAGCTGGTTTAAGTAAAATGAACATAGAAATGTCTAGATCTACAACAGCATGAACATAAAAATGAAAAAAATCTTAACCATAAACATGTTTCTCATTACAATTGTGAAGCCAAGAGGCAACTGCAGTTAAACCAAACACTATAAAAATAATTTCTTCTTAACAAATAGTACATGGCCATCAGCTATTGCATGGCCATCAGCAATTGCATAGTACCTAAAGGTAACTAGGAGATGTCAAGTTTTTTTGAAGGTTATCATGGAAAATTTTATATAGATGTAATAATGGTAGGCAGAATAGTATTCCTAAGTTGATTGAAAGTGGAATTATAAACATGTTTTGATAAACATGAAGATTTACATGGAAAATATTTCTGATAAAATTGAAGAAATATATAGAAAAATGTGTTAAAATGAAATATTATGATGGAAATTATACAGAGAAAGTGATAGGAATAAAGATAATTCTAAGTTGATTGAAGGTAGAAATATAAATATTTTCATATAAAATTAAAGATTTACTTGGAAAATATTTCTGGTAAAATTCAAGAAGTATATAAAAAGACATGTTAAAATTGACTATTTCATGTAAATTTTTACTTCTACTTTTAGATCCTAGATGGTTTTGTTCAGTTCCTTCAGTTGACAAAATAGAGGAAATATATAGAAAGACATATTAAAATTGAAGATTATCATGAAAAATAATGCAGATAAAATGGTAGACATAAAAACATTACCAAATTAATTAAAAGGGAAATTACAAACATTTTCTGATAAAATTGAAGATTTACATGAGAAATATTTCATTAGTCTATGCCTTTATATTGGGAGGTGAGTCTATTGTTGTTAAGAGATATCTTTTATGTTATTTTTATGTTTGTGTGGATATCTTCTTTTTGGGTTTGTTGGAAGAAGATTACTTTCTTGCTTTTTCTAGGGTATAGTTTCCCTCCTTGTATTGGCATTTTCCAGCTATTATCCTTTGTAGGGCTGGATTTGTGGACAGATATTGTGCAAATTTGGTTTTATCATGGAATATCTTGGTTTCTCCATCTATGATGATTGAGAGTTTTGCTGGGTATAGTAGTCTGAGCTGGCATTTGTGTTCTCTTAGGGTCTGTATGAGGTTTGCCCAATATTTTCTAGCTTTCATCATCTCTGGTGAGAAGTCTAGTTTGATTCTGATAGGTATGCCTTTATAAGTTACTTTCCCTTTTCACTTACTGCTTTTAATATTCTTTGTTCAGTTTATTTGGTGTTTTGATTATTATGTGCTTGGTGGACTTTCTTTTCTGGTCTAGTCTGTTTGGAATTCTGAAGACTTCTTGTATGTTCATGGGCATCTCTTTTTCTAGGTTAGAGACATTTTCTTCTACAGTTTTGTTAAAGATATTTACTCTGCCTTTAAGGTGTAAATCCTCACTCTCATCTATATCTATAATCCTTGGTTTGGTCTTCTCATTGTGTCCTGGATTTCCTGGATGTTTTGGGTTACCAGCTTTATGCATTTTGCATTTTCTTTGACTGTCAATGTTTCTATGGTATCTTCAGCACCTAAGGCTCTTCCTTCTATCTCTTGTATTCTGTTGTTAATGCTTGCATCTATAACTCCTGATTTCCTTCCAAGGTTTTCTATCTCCAGAGATGTCTCACTCTGTGATTTCTTTATGTATCTACTTCCACTTTTAGATCCTGAATGGTTTTGTTCAGTTTCTTCTCTTGATTGTTTGCTTGTGACTTCCTGTTTTTGTTTTTCTTTTTGGATTTTTTCGAGACAGGGTTTTTCTGTGTAGCCCTGGCTGTCCTGGAACTCACTCTATAGACCAGGCTGGCCTTGAACTCAGAAATCTGCCTGCCTCTGCCTCCCAAGTGCTGGGATTAAAGGCGTGTGTCACCACTGCCCTGCTTTCCTGTAATTCTTTATGGGATTATTTTGTGTTTCCTATTTAAGGGCTTCTGCCTGTTGACCCATGATCTCCTGTATTTCTTTAAGGGATTTTTCTGTTTCATCTTTAAGGGCTTTTACCTGTTGACCAATGTTCTCCTGTATTTCTTTAAGGGAGCTATTTAAGTCTTTCTTGAAGCCTTCGATCAACATCATGAGATATGATTTTAAATCCAACTCTTGCTTTCCGGAGTGGAGTTTAGGGGTTTCTGGGACTTGCTGTGGTGGGAGAACTGGGTTCTGATGCTGCCATGATGCCTTGGTTCCTGTTGGTAGGGTTCTTGTGCTTGCCTTCCCCATCTGGTTATCTCTGGTGCTAGTGGGTAATGTTGTCTCTGGGTGGAGTTTGTTCTTCCTGTGGGCCTGTAAGCCTGTGTCCTTACTCCTCTGAGCTCAGAAGTGAAAGCACTGCCAGGAGATTACTCTCTCCTGGCCGGCTGTGCACAGAAGACTGTGGAGTCTCCCGATTCCCTGGTGCCAATAGTGGCAGGAAGACTTCAGTCCCAGCTGCTCCACTGATCTTAGGCCCTGTGTGCTCCTGACTGTTCCCCCCCCAGAGAGAAGGTGGAGATCTCCACTCTGTGCTCAAAAGTGAAAGAGCTTCTGGGAGACCACTCTCTCCTGGTGGGCTGTGCAGAGAAGGCTGTGGAGTCTTCCTTGGGTGTCAAGTTTTATGGATAATAAATCACAATAAGGAATTGTGGAAAGTTGATTGTTATATTTGATTTTGCTAATTTATATTATATTCATATATATGAATATAGTGGTGAAAAGTGAACATTAGCCTGGTAAGAAATGAGGTGGCAGGAAAGACATTGTCTGAGGGATCCATTTCTCTATTGGCAACAGTATCTCTATAAGGAAGTTAAAGGGTAAGTGAGTCAGATATTTCACATCCTCTTTTATCAGGGTAGAATGTACTGGAATGTAATGCCCTGTCATCAGTGCAGTGTATTCTCTTTGAAAAAATAAAACAGCAAATAATAAAAACAAACAAACAAACAAGGAGTAGCTGCAAGCTGTTGAGAGCTGTAGAGATGATAGTGGGGCTAAAGCCAGGTCTGCTGGGCAGATCCAAGGTCCCGCCTAGAATGCGTAGGATGAGAAAATGTTTCCTCAGAATGTTACAGCTCAAGAAAACATCCACTCTCAGATGATTCTTGATGAAATAACTTGTGCACTTCTTTCCATGTGGATAGGAACCATATAAACATTTTGTGAGTTGGGTGGTATCCAGGAGTAAAGCTTCCCATCTGCTCAGTCTAAGATGTTAGGGATATGCTATTTTCATGGGGAAGGACTTCAGGTGTTGTCCCTACATGACTGGTTGTCATGTCCCTTTCAGTGGGGTGCCTTGGTTTTATTTTTCCAGAACAAGTAGAACTTGGCAGGGAGCCTGCCCAACTCAATGTTACCAGTTCTGTCTAGTGGCATGGTCTACTTGTCCTGCTCAGAAACTAAAAACATTTGCTGCTAAACTTGTTGAACTGAATTCCAGATACAGGACCCTTATTATCGATGGAGAAGACTGAAGACAACTGCCCTAACTTGTCCTCATATTTTCATATAAACACTATGGTGTATGAATCCATACATTTCTATACTCAGAGATCGATAAAAATAATGGAGGAGGGTTCCACGCAGCTCACTATTGATACAAACTCACTATATACTGGAGGAATAGCCTCGATTTCTAATTCCTCTATTCTTACCTTACATTTGACCAATCTATAAAAGTATTGATGGCAAAATATTCCATTTTTTCTTAGAAATATTTTCATGTATATTTAGATATTATCCTAACAGATAATTTTTAATTTGTTCATTTTAAATATTTTGAAGAAAATTAAAGGAGTATTATATTGTCTTAGGTAAGTTCTAAAGTGTTAATGCAAGTGTTTGTGTGTCTAATAATGACAGTTTAACTTCCCACAGGACTTCAAATATACAAAGGACCATATGATACCACAAGGATCATCATGGTTCAAGAGCAGATGTGTTTGACATTCTAGCATTGTTTATTTTAATATCAGATTAAAGTATTTTAAATTGTCTCTAATGCTTTAAATTGTATCAGAGAATGTGTTTTAAAATTATATTTGGTAATTTTCTTTATCTGATGGGGCCCATCAGTTTGTCATGGAAAATCAGAAAATAATATTTGAAATGTGATTTGTGTTGCAAGTCTGACACCTCAGTTAAGTGGAATTTTGAAAACTAATTATCTACAACATATCTAATTCATTTATAGTTTAATTTCAATCTATCATTGTCAGATAAAATAAATTATTTCAGTTGCTAGTCCTGATGTTCCTAACAAGCTTCTGATTGCTGAGCTGGAAATTGTGTCATGCTGTGTTTTGAGTCTCTGGATTAGCACAGCTGCCAATATTTCAGTCCTTCTAAAGAAATTACTATATCGCACAAATTCAGTATCTCCAATTTTGTCACTGAGATAACTCAAAAGCAACTTCATGAAAAGTAATATTCTCCTTATTAGAAAAATTTCACATATGACTAAATGAATCATAAAAACTAATATTGCAGATAAAATAAATCCCATAGTTAAGAAAACATGATGAAACACTTACTTTTAGAGAAACAAGTAGATAGGTAAATGTGCTCACTCACTAATGTCTATGTCTAGGAGACAGAAAGAGGAGCAGCTACATTTATCACAAAACCCATTAACATACCTATTTAGAGTCTGGTTCTGATGGATATAAGGAAAGGAACTGGAAATATGCTGAGGTGGGATGTGCAAACAGCAAGAAGTGAGGAAGTGTGCCCTCATGTGAAGTCTGAATCCTAATGGTTGGAGTAGTAGATAGCATTAGCAATAGAAGAACTGACTTAGAGATATGTGGTCTTTGGGTAACATCTTTGATAATATTTTGAGTCAACTACAGAACAAGTCAAATAGTGTTTCCTGAAACCTAAGCAGAAAATCAAGATTTTAAATAAATAAATAAATACACAAATACATAAACACAAAAATACAACCAATGAGATAAAAATAAAGATTTATTCTTGGATAATAAATCTCTAGTTGGTTAGCCAAGTTAGTATAACATAATAAAATCATGTGGCAATTTTATAAAGAATAGTATTACTTTAATTAAAACAGAGAGAAAGAATTCAGGTGGCTTAGCGAGTGATGGGATGTGTTCTCAAGTCTAAGACCATGAGTTCAATCCCAAATTTCACTTGCTAGAAGGAAAAAGCAAATTACACAAGTTGCCCTCTCACCCTCACGGGTATACTATGCTTTCTCTTTGTGCATGTGTGTGTGTTTAAAGAAAATCATTAAGTAATTGCAATACTAACCGAAAATCAGGCATCATTCAATACTGAAAGAAGAGTCAATTTTCTCCAGGAAAGAGCACCTGAGCCCATCATTATTATGTATTTCCAAGTGGTCATTCCTAAATAAACCCGTTTATGGGAAACATGAAGTGGATTCTACAAGATGGATCTATATATAGTATGTGTATGCATGTATATATACTTATAACAATAAATAAGAAAATTTTATGAATCTTAGAGGGAGTAGGGCCCACTAAAGGAATTCAAGGGGAGAAAGGCACATGATAAAATGTTGTAAATACAGTAATTGTATAATGAAACTCTCAAAATTTTAATTTAAATGAAACAAAAACTAGTACATTTTCTATATTCTTCTGTATTTTCTTTCCCTTTGACCAAACAAAAGAAAGTAGTTAGTGCTACTCTGTCAGTGAGTAGAAAATTTACTTGTATTATTAGGAATGACAAGTTTCTACCTAAATACCATTGTATGATCACCACTTGGATCATGCACATACATGATATCTGTCCAGTGTCATATAAATTAATAAAATCTACACAAATCAACATCCTTGCTAAGAACGAATAATTGATACACACCAAACCAGCACCTATTACTGTGTGTGTTGACCATGAGGCATAGCAAGCTCACTTTTATTCAAAGGCTAATTATTATTTATTTATTTTATACACAGACAACACAGTATATGCAGTATTTTTGCACAGGTGGTCTTGAAGGAGAGTATGAAGTATCAGGTTTGTTGTATTTCTACTTACCAGTGGTTTTGAGATGCTGGATATGGTTATGTGGGACCAAACTCAGAAACTCTGCTTGGATGTAGCCTCCATGTTATTTTTTCATGCTGCAATTTCCAAGGAGACATCCCAGTCCTTGACCTTACAGTTTCTACCATTATTTCCTAAAGAAAATATTGTATTTGTTTTAATTTGTATTGAGTCTAAACTTCCTTAAACCAAAGTTGTCAGAAGAAATTGATGCTAATTCTGGCTAATCGTGTTCATACTAATTTATTTCCAGGCTGTTCTGAAATCTGATATTTTATTTAAGAGCAGATGAGATATTTGCTTGAAGGTTTAAAACATTTAATTTAAATATTATTTCAACTTATTACATAATATTTGTTTTCAGGGAGGCTGTTTAGTTCTGCTGCACAGTCAGAAAGCTTGCTGCTCTTTAGTAAACATTTCCTATCAGGAGAATATTGCATCTTATTGAGCAGACAGAGACAGGAAATGATGTCTGGGAAACATGCTGTCTCAAGTTTTCTGTGGTAAGGAAAGGTCTAGTCTAAAGTCTATGGCAAAGTTCCCATTGCAGCAGGAGAGGGAAATTAAATGTCTCATTTTTTCTAGCTTAATAAAGGTTTTAGTCCCAGCCTCCTGAAATTATGTCTTTCAACTTTATCTACATTGTATCGCCATGGTGCTTTAAAGGATTAAATATTATAGGGTCTACAGATAGTAATTGAGAAATAAACCATTCCCTTTGCAGGTGCAGCCTGTCAGGTTGCTAACATTTAACTGAGTGTTTATAGTGCTCTGAAAAGCTCTGTGAGAAAATGAAGCCTGTCATTCCAGCAGTCACTTTAATCCAAGCTTTGAAAAAAATCTTCAGAGGTGTTGCCAGGTTTGCGCTAGATCAGATATGATGCCTGTGCTCAGATACATCCGTGATCAAATATAAGAAGACATAGGAAAGTAGACATGTCACGGTCTCACTTTCATAGGAGCTTTTCATGGGAATAAATTCAAATGTACTGAAAATTCCTTTAGAAGCTTTGATCTCCCACGGATATTCATGTTCTTTTAGAGTGATAATGTGTCCTAACATTAATTTTATCCTTGTTGTCTTCTATTTTTTCTGATTTATCAACT
Source organism: Apodemus agrarius (assembly GCA_964023405.1). Classification (NCBI taxonomy): domain Eukaryota; kingdom Metazoa; phylum Chordata; class Mammalia; order Rodentia; family Muridae; genus Apodemus; species Apodemus agrarius. The sequence goes on along the minus strand of OZ030007.1, from coordinate 50,139,399 downwards.
GAACAATTATTGTCTTGAATACTTGTCTGTCTTGAGGCATAGATTTGACCTCAAAATTGCAATCGTTTTTATCAGAAAAAGTAAACATTGGTTTTAAAATTAAAATGGGAAACATTTTTCTTTAGTAATTGTAAGAAGACAATGATTTGACTGATTTTCTATGTGAGATTAAAGTGGCTTACTGGAAAGGTAATATAGAGAGAAAATACATAAAAGAATAATATAAAGGAAGAGAAAAAAGTTGTCACTATTAACAAATAATTTATATCTTTGAAATCTTTATCTTTATTTTATATATTTAATTTGTTAATAATTTTATTTGTTTACATTTCAAATGTTACCCACCTTCCTGGTCTCTCCTCTAGGAATCTCTCCCTGTTCCCCTCCCCTTTGCCTCTAAGAGTGTGCTTCCCCACCCACCCACCCACACCCAACATACACCTCTAGCATCCTACTTTCTGGGGCATCAAGCCTCAGCAGGACCAATCGCCTCTCCTCTCACTGATGCCAGATGAGGCAGTATATATTATATATGTATATGTAGTGGTACAGTGGGAGCCATGGTGGGCAGGCCCATGTATAATCTTTAGTTGATGTTTTAGATGTTGAAGTTAATGATAGATTTTTAAGCCATGATTTCAACTTTCAAACGTTTATAATACAAATTTACAATAAATATAGTTTTCAATAAGGTTAACATGCAAAATGAAATAAAAATTAATTTCAATGAATATTTCTAGAACCATTAGTTTGGGGAGGGGCTATATGGAAGGGACTGCAATCAGGATTTAAAGTGAGTAAATCAATAAACTATAGATAAAAGTAAATATATTCATGAATTAAACATATGTTATACTTTTAAAAGCAAGATATTTAATATAGAGAAATAATTCCAACAAAAAATTGGAGCAAATTATACTCACAATTAATAGAAAAGATAAAGACATACATTTTAACACTAGTTACTGATAATGTTATTGCAATTTTGATTAAATTTAAAATGTTCTATGAGACAAATTCAACAATACTTTTACAGTAAAAATGGTGAAAAGGGATCAACATTTCTAAATATAAAATATAAAATGAAGATATAAAAATATGGAATAATTTAACAACTCAACAATGTGTCTTTAAAAATAGTTAGAAATATTGGGGCAAAAAGGTAACAGAGAATCATCAGTATAAGATAATTTCATTAGGGAAATAAGCTTGAATAGCTTAGGTACACAGCAAACCCCATTAGATATCTCTAGGGCAAGACTGAGATTGCCAAATGTCATGATATAATAAGGAATTGATGTGTTAGCAGAAAAGACGACAACATAAATTATCCACTATATAAAGACAATCATTACTGAAGAACTCATGCAATTCCTGATTAAGTAGGCATAGTTTTGTTATAATAATATTCTATTTTATGTTAAAAATAGCACTTTAAGACATGCAAAATATGTGTATACTATCATAAATGATAAACTTTCCTAAGTGAAAGTCCTTATCTTGTTCAAAAAACATATATTGAACCAAATGATGTTGAAGATGATGTAGAAATTTAGCAATTAATCTGAATAGTAATGTGCTATTGTTCAGAAAATATATACACATATACGTATATATTATATGAATGCATATATACATGCTTATATAGCTTCTGAGTATTAAAATATAGCAAAAATGAAACAAAATTATGATGAATAAATACATCACATGTTTAACACAGACTGGTTGGCATCTTGTAAAACTACAGAATGCTTTAGAATATAAAATTTAAGAACAAAATAAAATACATCTGTACAAACAGATCTAAATGATAAACCATAAAATGTAAGATGAAAAAAATGTAGAAATTATATATACATATCAATGCCTCCGTTAAACAATATGTTAACAAAACCACTAATGTTTAACATTATTTTGAGCTAAAAATTTTAGTCTTATGGATGTTTCTGAGAACAAAAAATATATCAGTTAAGAAATAAATTTGTTAGAGTCATTTTAAACAGTTAAAACTCTATGACATAAGTTAAATGTGTTACAAAATTGTAATGTATTATCATGATGAATTATCAAACAACAATTCAAGTCAGTCAATTAAACTCAGGTCAAAACATTCAAATATCAGTGCAATTCAGACTTTACAGAAAATTCATAAAGACTGCAATGGCCAATTTTATGATTTTCTTATTTTTATTACATGATAGTTTTAGTTATTAGCTACTCATGCATGGAAATTTTGTTATTAGTTCATTGTGATAATGTGATCAACCATGTTTAAAGGTTATTAAATGTTCCCTAAGTATACTTATATTATATTATGCTTGCCATCTTAAATTTTATATATTCATAGAGTGAGTCACATCATTTTATCTAACAGAATTCTAGTTGATAATAATAAATAACCAGATTCAATTTCTTAATAATAGTTCAATGATAGATAGATCAATTGTAAAAATGATTGTTGCTTTAAGATCTTAATTTTAAGGAACTTAATAGCAAATCAAGATAGTTGGCCAACAGTGGATGCATTTTCATTAATTTTTAGTTATTATTATATCATACTATATAAGTCAAAGTTTACATGTTTGGTAATAATAATTTACCAGTCTTTTATTTCCTTCCCTCATTTTATTATAATTTTTACTCATTTTCTCTTTTACAACACTTAAGTGTGTAAAAATTTGAAATATCTATACTATGTTGTGTTTATTTGTTTAAAGTATTTAGCGATTTTTATTTTAGTTATTGATTTTATTGTAAAATTTCTAATTAAATATTCTAAGTAAATATTTTGTAAAGATAGAAATAAATTCATATATTGATTTTTATATTATTTATGCATAATTTATAAAAGTAACATTAAAATATCATATATAAAGTAAAACTAAAAGATACATGTGGAATACACATACATTCGCATGTGTTAATTTACAAGTGAGATACAAATATTACTTTTATGGATGTCACTCAGAGAAAAGATATATGATTTAAGAAATGTATTTATTGGACACATGTATGGATACATATACAGAGAGAGACAGACAGACAGACAATCATATTCTCGTACCCCTACTGAGTCTAGCTATGTGACTATAGAAGTTGTTTTCTCTACATAGCTGACATTCCCTTTCAGTTTCATGTATTTTAAATGACTTTGCTCTTATGGTAAAGTAACCTCTTTTTCAGTATTTCCCTAATCCCTGATGCGTTTTAGTTGAACATTATTGCATATCTAATTTGAATAAATTGTAGTGATTTATGCCAAATTTTATGACTAATTGAAAAGCAGAAACATCAAAAGTACAGGTGGTGTCTCATTTCAATATCTGATAAGCTTATGTTTATCTTCTAAATCTGTGATTAAATATGAAACAAACATAATAAAAGATTAAAACATCTTTGTGTAATCAGATTACAACTAAAATAAATATTTTAATTATAATTTGAGACACAGCATGCTAAGAAAATTAATTGTGGCAATAAGATTTCAAATAACTTCTGCCAAAAGTGTATATAGCCAGTTGTTTAGCATTTTGAATACACAATATTAGGAAGCTCACATGTGAATCTTGTGTTTCCAGTTTTAAACACAGAAAGTAAAGCTAAAAACTTTTCATATCACATTAAAATGTAGACTTGGGAAAGCTATTGGGAATTTTGAATGTTATATTGTCAAAGCTCCAAGTGAAATTTAAAAAAACAGTTTAAAATGTGTAAGGAAATATTTGCCACCACTAGATTCATGTCAACTTAATTCAAGTTAAAGTCATAGTTTTTTATTGCCCAAATTTACTTAATAGTTAAATTGTAGAAAATTCATTTATTTTTTGATCAGTATTCATAATTTAATACTGTTTGTGTTTAAACCTCCATTATTACTTTATTTATTGAAACACACTTTGTAACTTCTAAACCCTGTACATTTCCTTCTCCTGTGACATATAGAAGCAATAACTATGTTCATCAATCTCCAATGTGTTTTATTATTGGATATTTTAATTATTTACATTGCAAATGGTATCACTTTTCCCAGTTTCCCCTCAGAAAGCCCCATATCCCTTTCCCCCTCCTCCTGCTTCTATGTGGATGCTTTCTCACCTACCCACATACTCCTGCCTCCTTGCCCTGGCATTCCCCTACACTGGGCCATCTAGCCTTCACAGGACCAAGGGCTTCTACTCCCATTGATGCCTAACAAGGTCATCCTCTGCTACACATGTGGCTGACACCATTGGTCCCTCCATGTGTACTCTTTGGTGGTGATTTAGTCCCTGCGAGCTCTGAGGGGTCTGATTGGATGATGTTGTTCTTCCTACAGGGCTGCAAACCCCTTCAGCTCCTTCAGTTCTTTTTCTTAGCTCCTCTACTCCTCCATTGGGGACCAGTGCTTAGACCTATGGTTGGCTGTAAGAATATCTGCCTCTGTTCCTGTCAGGTTCTGGTAGCTCCTGTCAGCAAGCACTTCTTGGCCTCCACAACAGTATACGGGTTTGGTGACTGTATATGGAATGGATCCACAGGTGGGGCACCATCTGGATGGACTTTCCCTCAGTTTCTGCTCCACACCTTGTCTCTGTATTTCCTCCATTGAGTATTTCATTCTCCAGTTTTAAGAAGCAATGAAGCATCCACACTTTGGTCTTCCTTCTTGAGCTTCATGTGGTCTATGAATTGTATCTTGGGTACTCCAAGCTTTTGGGCTAATATTCACTTTTCAGTGAGTGCATACTGAGTGTGTACTTTTGTGACTGTGCTACCTCACTCATAATGACATTTTCTACTTCCTCCATTTGCCTAAGAATTTCATTAAGTTATTGTTTTCAATCCATTGTGTTAATATACTATTTTTTCTGTGTCCATTAGTCTGTTTTAGTACATCTCAGTTCTTTCCAGGTTCTGGTTGTTATAAATAAAGCTGCTATGATATATTGGAGCATGTGTCTTGCTTGTAAATTGGAGCAACTTTTGGCAATATGGCCAGGATTGGTATAGCTAGATCCTCAGATAGTACTGTGTCCAATTTTCTGTGGAACCCAGTTACTGATTTCCATAGTTATACTAGCTTGCAATCACACTAAAAATCGTGAAGTGTCCCTCTTTCTCTAAATTCTCACCAGTATCTTCTGTCACATGAGTTTTTGATCTTAACTGTTCTGATTGATGTGAGGTAGAATCTCAGTGTTGTTTTGATTTGCATTTCACTGATGACTAAGAATGTTGAACATTTCTTTAGGTGCTTCTTGGCCATTCAATATTCCTCAGTTGAAGATTCATTGTTTAGAATGGGTTCTCAGAAATCAGTAAAACATACCTCAGTGACAATGACAGACACTACCTCAAAATAAAAGGCTGGAAAAAATTTTACAAGCAAATGATCCCAAGGAACAAGTTGGAGTAGACATTCTAATGTGAAATAAAATCGACTTTCAACCAAAATTTATCAAAAAGATAAGAACACTTTATACACATCAAAGGAAAAATCTGCCAAATGAACTCTCAGTTCTGTACATTTATGCTCCAAATGTGAGGGTAACCTCATTCATAAAAGAAACTACTAAAGCTCAAAGCACACATTTGTACCTCAGACAGTAGTAGTGGGAGATTTACACATCCCACACTCTTTAATGGACAGATCACAGAAATATAAACTAAACAGAGATGCAGTGAAACTAACAGAAGTTATGAACCAAATGGAATTGACACATATCTATAGAACATAGCTTCCAATGTGTTTTAGAAAAGTCTTACACCATATTCTCCATAGAAAAATGTAGATGGATATTTTGCATTTTCTCTTTACAGATAGTTCTTTCAAACCTGTTTAATGGTTCTCAGGGATGGTGATGACTTCAGTGAACACAACAGCTAGAATTAAAAATTAGTAATTCATTCCACAGCCTAAATTTTGAAATATAGGATACAATATACTGAGACTTGAAAATCAAACTTAACAATAAAAATGACAAGAACTCCTACTTGGGGGTTTAATGCTATGGCATTTATGGAGGAACTAGTGTTTGTCCTGACCTGCTTAATATGCTAGTTGAATGGTAAATTATTTGGCTTAGTTAACTTATCTCAAAATGTTTGTTTATTGAATGAATAAATAATAATTAATGTTTGTAACATAACATCTTTTGATAACTAGTTGTTATTAGTGTATGTAATTCAATACCTTCCTAATAACTTTAAATATTTTTAAAGTTAAACCCTAAGTATTTTTGCTGTTTTAAATTTGTTTCCATCTACTAAAATATATATTTTATCTCATTAAATCTAGATGAACATCTTTATAGAAGAATGCCAGTCACACATTGTTTATTGAAACGGTTAGCGAGGTAGCTGCAGAAGTTATTTAGTGGGAAAATGTTTGTCTCCAAATATGAGGCCCTTAGTTTGATCCTCAGAACCCATGCACAACTCCAAGTATTCCTGTCACATGCCTGCAATTCTAGCACTTAGAAGACAAAGACAGGATTCCTTTAGCTAACAGGCCAAATCATTTTGTCTAATCAGTGATTGACAGTCCAGTAAAATCATGGTCATTAATAATTAATAATTATTATTTTTAATAATTATAATTAATGAAAACTACTATTTAATTAACTTTGTGACCAACATAAAAATATATTAAATTCTGTCTATAATGTATTGTTTAATAAATACACCTTGTGATTTATTGTGGAATTTTTTGGCAATGTTCTGTTCTACTTAAAGATTGTTTATCACTTTTAATTTAAAATCCTATTTATTTTATTCTAATGAAGACTCCTATTTTATTTTTAGATAGATATTACTCCAATAACAAAACATCTAATGTAGTAATTTTCACTGACTCTATTTGTTTTAATATAAACTTTTCAATGATATTCCAAAATAATACCAAATATCTTATGTATAAATAGGAATAATATATATATAATGTAAGTGTATATATTTATATAATCTAAAATATAAAATAACATAAAATACATAAATGATTTAATGATAAAAGGATATAACTTGATCTGACCAATAACTCATGATTTTAAGTCAGTCCATAAGTGCTTGTTAGGCCATTAATACTTCATAAAAAGAATATTGCTGGAAGAAGTTTTACAAAGATAATTTATAATACTTCATGCTAATATGCTATATTAGGTCAATTTATTGATATATTTTTAATATTATGTGATTTAAATAATAAAGAACATCAGATATTTCTCTCTTAGTTATAGATTTGATATAATTAAATCTTTTCAGCATCCAGAAATATCTAAAATAAAAGTTATGGCAAGAATAAGGATATTTGTAAAATTCTGTACTTTATGTTTGTTGCTACAAAGAGTTTAGTACATAAGAAATGTATCAATATAAACCATGGATTTCAGGTCAAAAAAGTTAATTATAATGCTATACTATCAATATTAGTTATTAAATGTTGAGCAGATTTCATGCACATCACTTTACAATTCTTAATTCTCCTATCACTAATTTAATTATCTGTACTTATTCCTAAATTTAATGCCATATAGATATATTAAAGCCAGGGTCTATATTTTATAGTTCTTTTAATAATTCTCTTCCATGTATTGATTACAGTTTTTGGATATTTTCTCTACTTTTTTTTATTTTCTATATTCTTTGTTTACATTCTAAATTCTTTCCCAGTCCCCCCCTTACCATATGTCCCATAAGCCTTCTTCTCTCTGCCCAATCCCCAATCACCCCCCCCATTTCTTTGTTCTAGTTCTCCCCTACCATACTGAATCAAGTCTTTTCAGGACCAGGTCCCTCTCCTTCCTTTTTCTTGGGAATCATATAATTTGCTAATTGTGACTTGAGTATTCAGAGCTTCTGGCCTAATTAATATCCACTTATCAGTGATTACATTTCATGTGTATTCTTTTGTGATTGGGTTAACTCACTTAGGATGATATTTTCCAGATCCAACCATTTGCCTACAAATTTCATGACTTCATTGTTTTTAATGGCTGAGTAGTATTCCATTGTATAAATATACCACATTTTCTGTATCCATTCCTCCATTGAGGGACATCTGGTTTCTTTCCAGCTTCTGGCTATTATAAATAAGGCTGCTATGAACATAGTGGAGCATGTTTCTTTGTGGCATGCAGGGGAATCCTCTGGGTATTTGCTCAGGAGTGGTATGACAGGGTCTTCTGAGATTTCACCTCATACCAGTCAGAATGGCTAAGATTAACTTATGGGACATAGGGTGAAGGGGAAACTGGGAAAGGGGAAAGCCTTCGGAATGTAAACAAAGGATATAGAAAATTAAAAAAAAATGAAAAAAAAAACCTCAAGAGACAGAAGATGCTGGTCAGGATGTGGAGAAAGATGAGCACTCCTCCACTGTTGGTGGGATTGCAAGAAGGTACAATCACTCTGGAAATCAGTCTGGCAGTTCCTAAGAAAATTGGGCATGACACTTCCAGAAGACCCTGTCATACCACTCCTGGGCATATATCCAGAGGATTCCCCTGCATGCAATAAAGACACATGCTCCACTATGTTGGTTACTTTTGAAGTTAATAATTTTGACACCATTCACTCATCTCATCAAAATATTTCAAAATTCAACCTCATTGTAACTGTGGATATTTAAAGTTTTTCTCAGCACAAAGCACTTAAATTACTCTTGTTGGTCAGTAAGACTTATAATTTATCGTAAACTACTAAAAGTGTTTAACTTAACATATGCATTATAAACACAAAACATGTATCATACTTACAATAATCCTTTGGAAAATTATTCTAGAATAGCTCTAATTCACATACTCCCATTACACTTGCATGACTTTAATTCATTTAGCATTCTCTGATATAGTGGTAAAATTGCTAAATAATAGGTGGACTAGTCTTTGGAATATCAACAATAGAAAATTATAAAAGTACTAAAGAATTAAAGATTTTATCTCCCAGGGCATTATTCTCTGTCTTTGGTAATTTTGGTCAATCAAAAATAATCACATTTGATTTGGCTATTTAAGAGTTATGGTCATGAAATAATAAAGATTCCATCAGTAAAACCTGCCTTATAGTATGATAGAATTTTAGCTGAAAGGAGATGATGAGATTCCCTAGTGGAGTGAAAGAACAGCAGGCATGACAACTGGACATCCAGTGTGTAATTGGTTTGGAATGCTTGACAGATTTTTGTAATGGTATGGAAGCATTCAAACTGGCAGGTGAGTGATGGGAATATATGGAGGCCATTTTATGTTACTCTTACATTAGAATGGTTTAGATATATTACAAAACGGAGATTCACTCTCTCTTATGTTCCTCTGCCTGTCCACCAAGGCAATTTTTGCCAACAAGTTCAAGAACAGAGCAATTTAAGGCAGTGATTTATTTTATTAATTTTGTTTCCATTCTTTTCTTTTCGTGTGTAAGACCAATTTTTTGACAGGAAAATAGTATATTGGCAAGAAACAAGAAATTGACACTTTAAACTTTACTTAATAGTAAAATACTTCGTTGGATTTCATATTTTAGACCAGTGTCATAACTAGGTCACTTACCAAAATTGTATGTGTAGATAAGACAGATATACTTTTAGTTTATAGAAGCTTATAATACAAGTCTATAAAGGCATTGAAGATAACTGTAGAAGGAAACTATCAATGCACTAGATCACTATTTTCCATGTACATTTCTATCATGAAAAATATCAAGTATCTTTTTAAAAACTTATTTAACTTGGACTTATTTATTTAATTTTACAAATCACTGTGTGGGCTTGGAAAGTACTACTTTCTCTCTTAAACAGAAGGGTGAGGAGACAAAGCCATTTGTTAACCATGCTGTAATTCCATCCACTAGTGATCAAGAATGTCAGAACTGAATCCAACAATTTTTATTCAAATGCTTTCTTTCAAATTTTAGTATACTCTGAACACACACACACATACATATAAAATAAATAGCATCTTTGGAGGTCATTTTTATAATTGTTATTACTCTCTTAAAGATACTTTATATACTAATTCATTTCACTATGTTACTGAGAGATTCCGTTGTAGCTTGAATTATAGTGCAGTTAAGTAGCTATGAATTCTTGGTGTTTTGGAGCCCAAAAGTAGTAAGGAAGTGTAGTTTCACTTATTTCAAATTAAGAAGTGTTTATCCTTTTTAGTAAACATATCACTTCTAATCATGTGTTTAAAAACAATTCACAAATATGTATATGAAAGTTCATTTACAAAATCGGATAGTTTGCTGAAATGGGAGTTAGACCATCTGATAAAGCCCCTTACCCAATATCCAAATCAAAAGGGAAGGATTATGATGTATGTCTATATATGTGGATTTATTTAGATATATAGAAAGGTGATGATGATAGATAGATAGATAGATAGATAGATAGATAGATAGATAGATAGATAGATAGACAGGCAGATAGAATTGTCCCTTCCCCCCTTCAGTGTTTGAGCTAGGCATTTCAGCTTCTCCTCTGATCAGTTCTCAGCCTGTGAAACTCCTGGCCTTTGTTCTGTGTAGAACAACACAGCCTCACCTGGAAGCCACTGGTCCTGCAGCATCCTGGACCAGCAGTTCTCAGGCCTCAGCAAGCAACCTGCTGAGATTGGAGCCAGTGACCTGCTGATACAGGAGTCAGCAAAAATCTCACCTCAAGCCTGGGGGAGGGAATCCTCCAGACTATATAGTGCCTAATATTTATTAAAGCTTCGGTCTTGAAAGGCAATGTCTTCTTGACCCAATTCTTTTTGCACCGCTTCCCCATGCATCCCATAAGTTTCTCTTGCAGGAACCAGTCCCCAGTAGCTGCAGATAGCTATGGAACACAACAAGATAGAATTTATTAGAGTGCACTAAGTATACCTTTTTGGTTTTAGTTATATAAGGCAAATCATAAGAAAAAATTTTACAAAATATCATTGATTCTATCCCCTTGGAATTATGGAGCCCAGAACTGAGAACAGGAAATTTTGACTAAAACCAACAGGATATATAGGAAAACAGGCAGATACATGCATATATAGGTAAGAAGGCTCATAAATAAGGAGGTACATGATAGAAAGGTAGAAAAATAGATACATGGACAGATGATAGACAGAAAAATAATGATAAATGAATGATAGATAGATAGATAGATAGATAGATAGATAGATAGATAGATAGACAGCTGGGAGATAATAGATGGATATATACTTGTAATCACAAAGGGAAAAATTGTATGTATTATTCCTAAACAGTGAGGATTTACTTTTTCATTTTTAGTAGGTAATTCCTTTGTTCATTAGATTTTTATCCATAATAAATTATCTAAAACTATTTTAGTAATAAAAAATTAACTATATTTTTAATCATATTCTTGCCTCTCATGTACATTGAGATGAACTTCAGCTACATACTAATCCAAATTTGAGTTCTTTCCGAGAAATAAACCCAAACATAACAATAAAATTACCAAAATATAGAAAAATATCACCCCAGAAGAAAATAAACAACAAAAATACCATTAGGTGTAATCAAATATAATTGCGCGTGCACAGGGACACACACACACACACACACACACACACACACACACACACACACACATTAAAACCAGAAAAAACAACAATCAGAAAACTACCAATTAATTGATCATACAAATAAATTGTGAAGTTTACTCTTAGTCAAATACCCCTATCTGTCCTGTACTGGTCGATATACCTAGTGTCAGTCTATTGCAGAAAACTTGTTTTCTCTTTCACAGTGATTGTAAATGACAGTTACATTTTTAACCTTTACCCTAGTTGCTGGGTTTTCATTCATTCAATCATTCATTAATTCACTCATTCATTCATTCATTTCTTTTCTTTTCTTTTCTTTTTTTGAGACAGGGTTTCTCTGTATAGCCCTGGCTGTCCTGGAACTCACTCTGTAGACCAGGCTGTCCTCGAACTCAGAAATTCACCTGCCTCTGCCTCCCAAGTGCTGGGATTACAGGCGTGCGCTACCACCGCCCGGCCATTCATTCATTTCTTAATGTAGCAAAATAAAATATAATAAAAGAAAGCAAAAACTATCTCATCAAAATTGAACAACAAAGACCATGAGAAGAAAAATAGTCCCATAGAGGGCACAAGAGTCAGACACTGACTTATGAACAAATTGAGGAGTCAAATAAAACATAAACCTGGAAGTTGTAATATAAGCACAGAGGATCTGGTGCAGCCTTATACATGTAGCTTCTGTCTTGGTGTATTCCTATGAGCTTTGGTCATGTAGATTTAGAGATCTTTTGGTGTTCTCCATCCTTTCTGACTCTTACACTCTTCTTGCCTCCTTTTTCATAGAGTTCTCTGAGCTCTTAGTGGAAGGATTTGATGGAGACTTCCTATTCAGGGTTGAGTGTTCCAAAATATCTCATTTTCTGGCTGTGTGTTTCTGTATTGACATTGACTACAAGGGGAAGCTTCTTGGTGATAACTGAATAAAGCAATGATCTTGATGAGCTTGGCATTAGGAGTAATTTTTGTCACTACATTTTTTCACCTTTTAAATATATATATATATATATATATATATATATATCCTTATATATATTGGCCCTAGTTTTTTGGGCTATCCAATCTCAGGTTATTGGCTACTCAACAGTATCAAGTATAGTTATATCTCACAAAGTGAGCTTTAAGTACCATCAGTTTAAATATTTTTTCTGAAATCTATAGAGTGAATATAATTGTTATCATTATATATTAAAAGTCATAAGCATATTATAAAGCATGCATATATTGATAATACCTTTATCAATTTTACTTGTTATGTAAGCTTATTTTTATTATTCATAGAACATTTTCATCAGGTTTTAATAGCTTGGTGCATGATCTATAGAGTTTTGACATTTTATCGTTCTTATTTGAGAGAAGCAGGGCTGAATGATTAAAATGATTAGTACCTCTGAACTTATTTTTTCATGGCAAATCAGTTACTTGAAACTTCTTTCAGCTGTAAGCACCCACACTTACATTACCAGGTCAAAGTCACATGATTTGGCTATGAGGAAAGAAATCTGGCTCAATGGAGGAATTATGGCCAGACTGAGGCTGGAGAATGTCATACTAAGTGAGGTTACCCAGTCTCAAAAGAATACTCATGGTATGCAGTCACTGATAAGTGGATAAGCCTAGAATCTTGAAACACCAAAGACATAAATCACGTACAAAGTGAGGTCTGACGAGAAGAAAAGAGTGGACACTGGAGCTAGAATGGACCAAAGCATCATTGTGGGGGAGTACAAGAACAGTGAGTTGGGAGGGGCTGGATGAGGGAGCAGGGGGAGGGAAAAGGGCATGTGGGACCTTTGGGGGTGGGGAACCAGAAAAAGGGAAATGAATTGTAAATATAGAATATATACAATAAAAATATATTAAAAAATATTAAACTTTATTTCAACCTTTGTCTGAAACAGAATATAATAGTACCTGTCAGAATCAATGCAGTTGACATTGCTGGGTACAGTGATGTTTACAAAATATACGGGTCACCTCTCCAATCCAGTTCTATCCCTCCATCTGCCTCTATGACTATTTTATTCCCCCCTTCTAAGTGAGATTAAAGCTCTCTCCCTTGTGCTTTCCTTCTTTCATAGTTTTCTTTGGATCTGTGCAGTGTAGCATGGGTATCTGTATTTTATAGCTAATACTTACTTATAAATGAGGACATACCATGCATGTCCTTTTGAGACTTGGCTATCTCACTCAGGATAAAATTTACAAGTTCCATCGATTTGCCCACAAAACTCATGATGTTTGTGTTGCAGTGGGTGACTAGTATTCCATATTTTAGATGTACTGCATATTCTTTATTTATTCTTCAGTTGAGGGTCATCCAAGTTATTTACAGTTTCTGGCTATTAGGAATAAAGCTTCTATGAACATTGTTGAGCAAGTTGGGAGGAGAGGCCGCCATTGGGATATATTATATGAGAGAAAAAAAAGACAAATTTAAAAATCTTATTTTCGGCCAGGTGGTGGTGGCCCACGCCTATAATCCTAGCACTTGGGAGGCAGAGGCAGGAGGATTTCTGAGTTCGAGGCCAGCCTGGTCTACAGAGTGAGTTCAAGGACAGCCAGGACTACACAGAGAAACCCTGTCTCAAAAAACAAACAACAACAACAACGACGAAAAAAGTCTTATTTTCATTTAAAAAGACAGATTAAACATTCATGTTGATACTTTTTTCTTGTTTTAATATATTCTTTGAAAAATCCATGCATTTGTATAGTGCATTTTGATCATAATCATTCATCCTTCTCTCTATCGCAATTTAGTGTCCTTATTCCATTTCCTTCCTCACTATGCATTTTCTATGTTTTACCTTAGTTTATAACTACCTGAGTGAAATTTGTGGTGCAAACATACTCCTAGATGTAAGATTATGTCATCGACAACTTAGTAACATCTAGATCCACAAATATAAATAATTGGTCATTCATAAAGGTGTTTTGTTGTTGTTGTTGTTGTTGTTGTTGTTGTTGTTTTGCTTTTTGGAAGAAGGAAAAGATAAGTAGGAATTTTAAAAAGGTTAATAGTACACATGGAGGGACCCATGGCTCAGGCTGCATATGTAGCAGAGGATGGCCTTGTTGGACATCAAAGGGATGAGAATCCCTTGGCCCTGAGAAAGCTAAATGCCCCAGTATAGGGAAATGCCAGGACAGGGAAGCAAGAGTGGGTGAGTTGGTGAGCATAGGGAAGGGGGGTGTGGGATAGGGTGTTTTCAGAGGGGAAACAGGAAAAGGGCTAACATTTGAAATGTAAATAAAGAAAATATCTAATAAAAGATAATAACTGGAACTTCATTCTTAAACTTTTTACAGAGGAAGCAAATATAGACACAGAGACTCTCTTATTCTTATACATATAAAAATATAAAATACAAAAATGCAAGCTGTAATATATACTGAGTGGGGCTGCAAGGTGAGAAAGAGAAAGAATGGGAGAAGGTGACAGAGAGGAATGGAAGGGACATGAAGGAAGAGAATAAATAAGAATAATTTAAAACTTAAAAATTAAAAGAATAAAAGAGGAAAAGAAAACTTTCTCACACAGTATGATAAAAGGAACTTGAAAAATTACTGTTGGGTCTTTTGCTTTCTGATGAGCATCGATTACTCAGCACTCACAAATCAACCATAAGTGTCATTTGTTTCCCAGAGAGACTTCCTTAGAGAAGAGTAAGTTTCATTTGCAAGCCCTTATCAATTGAAAATTGTGTTAGGAACTGCTGGGAGCCAGCCCCAGCAAAGGTGTTTCTTCTTGGTCCTTCTTGAGGCAGCGGAGGGGGGGAAGAGCGTCGGCGGGGGGTAAGACTTTGTCTTACGGAAAGTTTAGGGTTGCTGTATAATAAAAGGTTTACTTATCTAAATCTAAGTTACTAGGCTAACATAGCTGACCTGCCTTCTGTGTTCCTCTGGAGCCAGAGACTGCATTCTCAGGTATTTAACACCTCATCCTAAAACAGCAGGAGATTAAGTAAAGGGTTAATTGCTAGAGCCTTTTCCCTATTGTCCAGATGCCTCTTGCTTGTCAGTCTAGGGGGGAAGTTAGGAGCAATAAACTTCTAATGAACCTGGAGAAGAGAATAACACTTGTAGACAGGAAAATTTCTACATACGTGAATATGCATAATCTCACATAAATTCACACATACATCTTCATACATAGATTCACACATACATCTTTCACGCAGTCAGCTGGGCCCAGCTTGCATGCATTCTCACAATTTCATACTTACACACATACATGCATACATTCCCACAATTGCATTCTTACACACACATCCATACTTACATATGCATATGGAGCAAAGACCAAGCACCGGTGCAGAAAGAACTCACTCATTCTGGATAAAAGATGGACTACAATATTTATTGCATGGAGAAAGAAAAAGCTTCCATCTTTTCAATGCTAAATGAATTAAATCCATGTTTGTAAGAAAAAGACTTTGTTTCTCTTAATAAGACTAAGCCTGCTTTGTCCTTACCATGGGACCTGTCCTTTCCAATGGTAAGGAGAAGCCTGCTTGCTCCTTCTACTCTCTGCAACATCTTCTTTTTTCCTCTTTCTCTCTGCCTCCTGCACATTGTTATTCTCTTAGTTAGTTTATGTTACCTATAGTTTCTAAGTTATTCCACTCTGCATTATCCTTCTAATCTTGTTCTCTTCTGACTAAAAAACTTCTCCTCAGTTCAGTTCTCCTCTCAGCTCTGTCCCTCTCATTCAATTCTTCTGGTCTGACTTCTCTTTGTCCTCAGCCCTTAAACGTCTTTCAGAATGCATGATCACATGTTACAAAGTTCATCATAAGTTCACACAGAAAACCAAGTCCTACATTGAAATAGAAACTTACAACAGAGAATGTTTACATGCATATCCATTAGGAGTAATTATCTAGCTATCACTTGTCTTCTCTACAGGTTCGTAGAAAGTTTAAAACCATAACTAAGTTATAAGTGACGTTTTGTATAGAAAAACCCAGTCAATATTTTACCTTCTGTCCTAACACCTATAATAAATCCTAGTTCCCTTTTTATGACCTTTAGTTAATTGTTTTACAACCTCTTGGAATGTGCTCTGAGTAGGAGAAAGTCTGGTTGCCATCTAAGAGCAATTAACTTGTGACACTTGGGAGACTGGCAGAGTTCTCATTGCAGTTTGGCTATAGGAGGGATCTAGTAGCAGTCCCATTAGAAAAGAGCTTAGTAATCACAGATATAATTTTAGGAATTCTTATAGGATCATCATTAAAACTAAAGTCATCTATTTGTCTACATAGCATCACTATAAGACATCTTCATGGATCTGCAAGGATCTGCTCCAAAGGAATGTGCTATTACTATTGATTATTATAAATGTATAATAATAATAATAACAACAGGAAAAGCATATAAATAGCAGGAAATCTTTCCTAAAATTAGTCCCCCACAGCCTTGCTGAATGGGGGCTCACCTGTCGCAGATTATATAATAATCCGAGGCAGGCATTTCAGGATGAACATCTGCTAGTATATTAGCTTGTCCCATTATGGCTCCTGACAAGGAACAAGAGCAAGTGTCTACTTCTTTCAGCTCTTGGATTCCAACGGACATCATTATGACTAAGTATACCAAATGTATCTAGACTAAAGCTTTTAATTTATTTTTTAAAATTTGAATGTCGATAAATTACTTTTTAATGTCTTTGTAAGTGAACCTTTTCTCATTATTTCAGTTAATTTTAAAATTCTTTGAAAATATGTTTTTGAATCCATGTATATGTCACACAAATTAAATTATAATATTCACTAATACAATTCACCATTAAAATTGATATAGATGTTTGATAGAGAAATATTTAATATTTATGCAATTTTTTGTATTTGTTGATGTTAGTCATTTTGTGATATTTTCCCAATAAAAGAGATCAGATTTGTACATCAGACTAACATTTTATAAGATTCTGATTCCACATATTAGAATGAAAACTCAGAAACATATTCAAAATTTTTTAATTAATTAATTAATTTTTTTACCCTCCATATTTTATTCCCCCTCCCCTGTCTGCCCTCCGAATGTTCCACATCCCATACCTCCTCCCCAATCCCCTATCTCCACATGGATGTCCCTACCTCTCACCCCACCTGACCCTAAACTCCCTGGGGGTCTCCAGTCTTTTGAGGGTTAGTTAGATGCATGGTCTCTTAATGAACACAGACCCGGCAGTTCTCTACTATTATTTGTCCTTCACAAGGATTTTTTAATTTTTTACAAACTAGAGGTTTAGAAAAAGTAAAAATAAACAGTTCTCCAAGAAAAGTAAATGAGGTTGAGAATAAGTGACCTGCTTCATTACATCTAGATGCTGTAAACTGCACCTCTATTATATACAGTGGCAATAATATTCATAGTACACCATAAATGAATTCCTCTCAAAGGTGGATGCTACAAGAGGATTATGTTTTGAGTAAATCATTATTGTACTGACTATCTGAGGGGTCATTCTAAAGGGCACTGAATCTTTGCATACATGCACACACACACACACACACACACACACACACACACGGAAAAAATTAAAACTTGGCTTGAATTCACTGATCCATTAATTGTTTTAGGACTATTTTGAACTTAATTTCCTTAAAAATATTTAGACTACTCCATGACCAGCATTACAGACTGATAACTTCATATTTTCCAAGCTTCAGAAACCACAGTGATTGATATTTGAATATATAGGTGGTTAAGATATATGCTAATCATAAGTAATAATCTCTAAGTGCTCCATATTTCAATTAAGGAAACAACTATTATACTGTCACTATAGCTTTTACCTTCCAATGCAGAATTTTAATAAAGAAAGATATATTTTACCCAAATGAATAACAACAGGTTAGAGAGATGTAATTCTACCTGGCAGTTTTTCCTGAGAGTCTGAGATTTAATGTCTTCATTTTTTGTTTTCACCTTTTTATTTTAAAATACCTGTAGTGTATCTATATTATATTTCTCTTCCCTGGCTTCCCCCAATGCTCTCATGCTTCCGCTCTACACTCAGCTCTCTTTTAAATTATATGAGTATATACCAGCCATACTGTGGACACTGAGTCTAATAGCATGAAAGAACAATTGCTTCGCTAGCCAATAAGAATAGAATTAACGATGAGAAGGCTTCATGAACATAGTAGGGAGTGACATTGTTTAATCAGGTACTTGTCTGGATGCTTTCCAATAAACTCCATCCACCTGTCTTCAAAGTTTTCAACCTGGAATTATTGCTGTCTGAAAAAAATGCAGTGGGAAAATAAAGGGAGCAGATTCCCCCTAAAGTTTCTTATTTTTGAGAATAGTTTTTGCTATCCTGAGCTTTTTTGTTATTCCAAATGAACTTGAAAATTGCTCTTTCTATCTCCGAGAGGAATTGATTTGGGATATTGACAGGGATTGCATTGAATCTGTAGATTGCTGTCAGTTAGATGGTCATTTTTACTATGTTAATCCCGCTGATGCATGAGCATGGGTGATCGTTCCATCTTCTGAGCTCTTCAATCTCTTTCTTCAGAGATATGAAGTTCTTGTCATACAGATCTTTCACTTGCTTGATTAGAGTCTCACCAAGAAATTTTGTATTATTTTTTACTATTGTGAAGGGTTTTGTTTCCCTAATTTCTTTCTCAACCCATTTATCCTTTGAGTAGAGGAAGACTACTGATTAGTTTGTATTAATTTTATATCCAGTCAGGATTAGGAATTTTCTGGTGGAATTTTGGGGTCACTTAAATATACTATCATATCATCCACAAATAGTGATATAGATTTCTTCCTTTCCAATTTGTTTCCCTTTAATCTCCTTTTGTATTAATAAGGAGAGAGTGGGCATCTACACAAAATGTTAACACTATTACTGAAGCCATGTTGTGCTTGCAAAACAGGAGTCTGACATGGCTGTCCTCTGAGAGACTCTTCCAGCCATTGATTGAAACACATGAAGATACTTATCGCCAACCATTGGATTGAGGTCTTAGAACAATATGGAAGAGTTAGAGGAAAGACTTAAGGAGCTGAGGGTGGTTGCAGCCCCATAGGAAGAACAACAGTGTCAACTCGACTGGAACCCTGAGTTCTCAGAGCCAAACCAAAAGTCAAGGAGCATTCATGGGCTGGTTCATGGCCCTGGGCACATGTGTAGCAGAAGAATTTCCTGTATGGTCTCAGTTGGAGAGGAAGTGCTTAATCTTGTGGAAACTTGAAGCCCAGGTAAGAGGAATGCTGGTGGGGTGAGGTGTAGGTGAGTGAGCAACTGGGAGCGCACCTTCCAAGAGGCAGGGTGTGAGCAGAGATGGGGTGAAGCACTTGTGAAGGGGGACCTGGAAGGGGGCAGCTTTTGAAATATAAATAATTACAATTATTTTATTTAAAAAAAAGAAAGAAAGGTAGTGCTCTGTAGTGTGTTGAAAAATTAAAAAAGGACCCCATTCTTTAAATTAAGGCTATTCTAAAGCAAGGTAAATCCTTATTTTCCTTCAGACTGTCAACAACAAATATTTTAAAACTTGGGAATCATGTGATATTTGTTGTAATGATCATATTAAAAATAAAACAAAATAAAAAATAAAATAAAATAAAACAGAGTAGATAGTAAAGAAACAGGCACAATCCTGTCATACTAAGCCTTGATTTACAATGAATTGTAATGTGAAATGTACTTGCTACAGGAACCAGTGTTTACTGAATCCAATTAAAACAATATTTTCAAATTGATAGTGGGAGGAATAACAAAACTTACTGTTTTATTATTTTCTGAGAAAATGGAAGATGCAGTGCAATAAGAAGCTTCTTGAGTTCAAATTCCACGGAGTACTATTTTTTCTTCAAAACTTGCTGACGTCCTTACCATTCTCACAAACCTCTTCATTGTATCGCTGTTTACACTGAAAAATCAGGAATAACACATATACAAAGGAGTTGCCTCAAATTAAACTTGACTGTTAACACATTTTCTGATTATTTTGAGTAAAAACTTTGTATTTCATAAACATAGCATGATCATGCTTTTCATTTTTTTTTTGAAAAAGCAGAAAGTTTTATTAGTGGTGGCATTGGCCAAGGGTCTTTAAAAGATAAGAAGTTATAAGAGGAATTATTAGCTTGGTTCACAGGATATGGTCCAGGTAGTCCAACAATGTCTGTCTCACAATGGAAAAGCTGCAGTCGTGAAGACTGTGCATTGTCCCAGTCTTGTCCTAAAGGTCTATAAGACTCCTGGATATCTACTGGTCTACAGTTTACAGATGAATTTCTGCAACAACAGAGTAGATGAACTTGCCAGCAAGAAAGACAGTAGGCCAGCAAAAAAGTTTCCTTATTCCATGTAGGTTTATCTGGACTGCCACCAGTTGCCACCCACATCTATATTAATTAATCTACATTTAATCTCCTTCTAATTAATTAATATTTTACACTCCATCTTTAATTCCCCCCACACGTACATCCACCCTCTGACTGTTCCACATCCCATACCTCCTGCCCACCAGCCTGTCTCCATATGGATATCTCCACCCCTCCCCCTGAACTCTAAATATCCTGGGGCCTCCAGTCTCTTGAGGGTTAGTGCATCATCTCTGAATGAACACAGACCTGGCAGTCCTCTACTGTATGTGTGTTGGGGACCTCATAGAAGCAGGTGTATGCTGCCTGTTTGGTGATCCAGTGTTTGAGAGACCTCGGGGGTCCTGATTAAATGAGACTGCTGGTCCTCCTACAGGACTGCCCTTCTCTTCAGCTTCTTTCAGTCTTCCCTAACATTCATCAACAAGTGTCAGCTAGTCTGTCCATTTGTTGGGTGCAAATATCTGCACCTGAATCTTTCAGTTGCTTTTTTGGGTCTTCTGTAGTATGGTCATACTTTTGTGAATGCTCCATAGCCTCAGTAATAGTGCCAGAACTTAGGACCTCCTCTTGAGCTGGTTCCCACTTTGGGTCTGTCTCTGGACTGTCTTTTCCTCAGGCTTCTCTCCATTTCCCTCCCTGCAATTTTTTCAGAGAGACATAATTATGGGTCACAGTTGTGATTGTGGGATGCCCCCCTCTCCTTCATTTGATGCCCTCTCTTCCTGCTGGAGGTAGACTCTAGATAAGTTCCATCTCGCTACTACCATGCATTTCATGTAAGGTCTCTCCCTTTGAGTCCTGATAGTCTCTCAGCTCCCAGGTCTCTGGTGCATTCTGGAGGATCCCCACAACATCCTATCTCCAGAGGTTGCCTGTTCCATTCTTTCTGCTGGCCCTCAGGGCTTTAGTCCTTTTCCTTCACCCAATAACAGATAATGTTCCCCAAATCCAAAAAATAAAAATAAAACCAGCAGAATCACCACATACTCACAGACAAACTCACAAACACACATACACACACACACACACACACACACACACTTACACACATGCAAACACAGGTATACTTACACACATAACACATACATACAAACACACACGTAAACTCACACAAATATACTCACACTCACACATACACACACACACAAGACAAAATAAAAAAAAGAATCCAAGATTTGTTTAGAAATACCTGTGACAAAGAATGAACATATGTCACCAAAGATATTAATCTGTATGTTAAAATTATTTCTAAAATGTAGCAACTACTTACTGCCACTTAAAATATTTTGAAATAATTTTATGTGCCTTCAGTTAGTATTAGTAATTTTATTAATATAATATTGAAACTTTTCATATGTATGTAATATCTTCAAGATGGCTAGAATATCTATCTCCTGAGAGTATTTTTTGTGGAAATAATTTGCTCAATTCCTAAAAATATGAAATCATTATTTGAAGATATTAAGTGAATAAATAATGCAAAAGATCAATCCCTACTATTTAGCTTTCATAAATCTAGAAGGTAATAATCACACTACCGCGGGCTGTGGTGGCGCACACCTGTAATCCCAGCACTTGGGAGGCAGAGGCAGGCAGATTTCTGAGTTCGAGGCCAGCCTGGTCTACAGAGTGAGTTCCAGGACAGCCAGGGCTATACAGAGAAACCCTGTCTCAAAAAAAAAAATAATCACACTACCGAAAGAGATATATAATCATTATGTGTACCCACATATTCAACCTGTGAGTTACAATAATGGCTTTTCTGGAAAGGCATACTCATTTTTCAATAGTGAAACAGTTGTTATGTGAATAACCAACTAAGTTCTGTTTGGATTTAAAGTCCAAAATATAAAGCCAATCCCTGCTCCATATCCAAAAACTTATAGCATGTCATATTCTAAGCACTAAAGTAGAAACTGCTACAGTTTGGATAAGTAGACATTAAAGAAAACTGACTCATAATTTGTGGCTCATAAATGAATATATCTCTCAATATTTATATGAGAAAATCTGTTTTTTATTAGATAATAATAACAGATACCAACAAATGGTAAAGGTAATGAAGATAAAAAGCAAACACATTTCCTTTCTTATATGGGACATATATACAACAACCTATTCTTCCAAGCATTACTTGTGGACCTTTTCAAAAAATGAAGAATAAAATTAAAATCTTCTTATAAATTGACCATGCATATTGTAATAACTGAGATAATTCCATTGACTTAGGATGACATGGTGAGAAACAATCACTTTGTGTTCACTGTGCTGAGACCATTTTACACAGATGAAAAAATACACAGAAGGGTTCCAAAGAAATAGGAGAGAACATTGTTAATAGCAAGTTATAACTCAACACCAGAGCCATCTTACAAGATGGTAGTCACCAACCAATATTTAACAGGCACTCAAGTATTGAGAATATACACATACATACACACATACATGCACACACACACACACACACACACACACACACATACATATATATATATATATACATATATATGTATATATATATATATGGTCTATTAATTTTCCTGAATTTCAAGCTGTCTTGATAAATTGCAAAATATTTGAAATTTAATTATCCTTTATTTAAATTCTCATATTGCTTAAAAATTTGTAAAAATTACTCTCAATTAATTATCTGTAAAATTATTACTTCACATTAGAGAATAAGTTTTACAGATGATGTAATTTCATCTGATTCTTGGAAAACAAAAATGTAGTTATATTAAATGAGCTCATAAGAAATAGGACAAGTTCAGGTTTTCATTCTAGCAATAAGAAAAGGGATTTTTAGTTAAGACTTAATAGCTACAAAACATAATATAGTTGGCATTCTGAGCACTTAAAAGTACTTAGGCTTACAAATATATATGAACTGCCTTCTTTTGAATCTTTAATGTAGTACTTTGGGATAGTGGTATATCTTCAGAGCATTTGTAGAAGCTATTTTATTTTCAGAATTATGAGCAACATTTTCTTTAAAAGTATTTGTATAGACTCATGCAATGCATAGCATCAAAATAATTCAACATCATGCTTTCAAGAATAGAAGCTCAATATAAATATTTAATTTTTGGTGCATAGTTTATACTTAATTAGTTATTGTGGTCAAAAGTATATACAGTCAAAAGTAAAAATAAAATACTAATTTGAATATGTTATATCATTTATTCTTGAGCCTGATGTTTAGATAAATACTCATTTAAGAGATATCATGCAACTATATTTCATCTTGTATACAAATTTAATTAATTTAGTACCTTACAAAATTTTTAAACAAAACTCTATTATTAGTCTGTGCGCCCTCCTCTGTTCCTACATTACTTGTAGACAAGATAATTTTGGGGTTGAAAGTTTTTGGGTGGGTTGGTGATTCTACAGTTCTAATGGGTTTCCTGTCTGGCTACATGAAATGGCCTCTTCAGGTTCCATATCCCCAATGTACTGAGTCACAGCTAAGGTCACCCCCATAGATTCTGTGTGCTTCCCTTAGCCCAGCTCTCTGTCACTTCCTGGAGATGACCCTCTCCACATCCCCACCCTGTCAGTTGCAGATTTCCATACATTTTCATGGCCATTTAGCCAGCTATCCTGTCCTCCCTCACACCTGAAGCTGAATCCCACATTCCCCTCCCTGTATCCCTTCCCTCACAGTTCTCTCCATCCATCTTCCTCTTATGATTATTCTATCCTCCCTTCTAAGTGACTGGCCAACCAATAATCTGTGCAACTCGAGACCAATCCCGTATGCAAGCACCAATCTCTAACATTAGTATGATACATTAAATACAGGAGCATGCTGTCCTCTGAGAGGCTCCACTCAGCACCTGACTCAGACAGTTACAGTGGATGGAGTTTAGGGATCTTATGGAAGAATAGGAGGAAGGATTGCAGACAAGGAGGATAGGAAGTCCACGGGAAGACCATCAGAGTCAGTTAACTTGGCCCCTAGGGACTCTCAGAGTCTGAACCACTAACCAAAGAATATATATAGGGCTGGAACTAGGCCTCCCCAGCAGATGTGTAGTTCGGTGTTTATGTGAGTCCTGAAAAACTAGAATGGGGACAATCCCAGAAGCTGTTGATTGTATGTGTGATGCCTCAGTGGGAGAGGAAGCACCTAGCATTGCAGAGCCGTGAAGTGCCAGGATGGGGGGGATAGCCAGAGTCCCTCATCCACTCACAGGAGGAGACAGAGAATGGGGGAAGGATTATAGGAGGGGGTGACCAGGAAAGGGCCAGTAAGCCTGATGTAAACTGAATAAGTAAAAATAAATAAATAAATAAATAAATAAATAAATAAATAAATTTGATTATCCCAAAATATAAGAAAATCCTTCACTGTCATTTTGTGACAATTGGCTGTTTCCCACTCATTTATAATATATGAAAAATAGAAAAGTATTTTTAAAATTTCATTCTTAAAACGTTATATGAAATTGCAGATTATCAGGTTATAAATATGACACAGGTACCAGAAAAATCCCAGATAACGTACATAGAAATGCTTGGCTTATAAGGGGAGGAAAAGATCTACATGAAAAAAAATAGTATTTTGCTTTATAGTTCTGATTCTAAACTCTGTCATATTTGTGATAGAGTGTTGGGAGTTGTCCAAATCAAAATCCAGTCACTTTTGACTACTGTTAAATCACTGGAATTAAGTGGACAGGAGTGAAAGTTCATATGCACATTTACCTAACAAAAATTACTTGCTCCAGTCACATCTTTCTAATTTAGGCTAATTCTATGTGGACTCTCTTCTAGTGATGTCAGAATTGGTCATGTTTTTCATATTCACAGAGTTCCTCCTGCCATCATCTTCTCATAGCACAACTAGCACAAATCTGTCTTCTTCAGTAGTTGAACTTCATAGACTACAGATTACATAGATTCCTGTGACAACACAGAATTAATGGACTTCTTCCCTCAACGTTTCCCTCCTGCCATCTCTTTTACTTTATCATAATATAATTCTGAAAGTACTAAAATGTGGACTGTATCTTGCAAGGTTTCTGAATAAGCTTTAGAAGTTTAAGTGCAAAGCACAGTCTTCGGCATGATGGTGACTGTATGCAAAATTCTACGTATTCTTTTTTATTATTATTATTCTTTAGTATAGTTGTTGTTGGCAAACCTTGGTTGTGACCTTAATACATTTGGGGAAAGAGAGCCACAGTTGACTATCTGCTTTCATCAGAGTGGCTTGAAGGCATATCTGAGATTACTTTATAAATGCTAATTGATGAACAAAGACCCAGACAATTTGGGCAGCACTTATTTTAGGTAGGTGAGCTTATGTTGCGTATAAAAGACACTTGAAATTGCTCCTGGAAGCAGGGCAGGAAGGAAATTCTTCTAGAGTTCCTGCTTAAACACTTGTCTGAAACTTTTGTCTTGATTTTCTTTATGTATAGTTGTTTGTCTCTTTAATAAAAATTAACAGAATGTTTTCTCATCACAGATTCATATGACAATTGTCTCAGGGAACTAAAATTAGTTTTTTAAATCCCCTTTCTATATATTCAAATGTGATCATTAAAACATCTTCATAGTAAGATGATCTTAGCAAATTTAGTGACTTCTAATCATCATAATTAATAAACAAATCTTGATATTTAAACTTCTAACTACTTTTTCATAAATATGTAAAATAAAATTAAATTTTAATCAAAAACCAATTATCAATATAGTATCTATATCAATGGAATTTGTATTGGCTATTTGTGCATCCCAATTCAGAATATTTAAAAATCCATAATATGTAATCTGTATCCCTCTCATTCCTATAGTCTACACACAAATATTTTAGACAGTTATGATTGACCCTGTATTATGGAATTTAGGGTTCTATACTTTTTGAAACCTTTGAAATCTGCAATAATAAGTGAAAAACATCTGGTAAGTTAATTTATCACTCCCATGGTGGATTAAAAATTGATGCTGTCCTGACATAGATATATGTCCTGACATATATGTCGTGACATATATGTCCTAACATAGATATGATTCTTAAAGTGTATCATGTCAGAATGCCTTCTCCCTCATTTCATGTACTTTCCCTCTCCCCAGCACAAAGATCTGTATAAACACCTATGTTTATAATTTCTCCAAATTAAAGTAACATTAAGAAATTATAATGTGTATGAATTTTAAATAGAAACAAAGAAAAGGATCAAAGAATAGCAATTCTATTCAAGAAAAGAAATCTTATATTAGACAAAATAAGTTTCCTGGGGCTGGAGGGATGCTTCAAAGTTTGAGAGCACTAATTGCTCTTCCAGAGGTTTTGAGTTCAGTTCCCTGAAACCACAGAATTGCTCACAACTATCTATACTGAGATGTGTGCCCTCTTCTGGTATGCAGGCATATATGCAGGCAGAACACTGAATATAATAAATAAAATCTTTAAAAATAATACTAAATTCAAATCTACAAGAAAAAAATTACCAAGTTCTTTATTTTTTATTTATTTAATAATCTTTATTTTCTGAGTATGAATATTTGAGTATACCATCTGAGTATGTGATACCTGCAGAGGACAAGGAAACATCAAACTCCTTGGTATGTGAAGGCAGCTCTGCAAGAACAGCAAGTATTCTTTACCACTGAACTAACTCCTACCCCTGATAAGAAAATTCTTAGCATTGGTAATCTGTAACTTATACACATTTCCTACTAGTGACATTTTAGCATTAATACTCTGTTCTCACACTTTTCTAGTTTCTATTTAAATTAAAATGTAGAAGGCAAAAAAAATAAAAATAGAAAGGTAAATTTATAATGAGTTTTAATGGAGTAAAAAATATCTTAGAGCCAATGTTTTCAGTATAAATTTCACATTTTTATTGTGTTTTGTTTTTGTAAAGGCTTTCATCATTACAAAATCATTGTTTGCTCTTATGATGAATGATCATATTTTGATGCAAGAATATATTTGATAATTCTATCATAGTGATTAGAATAATGAAATTCAAAATGAATATTTAGTCGGAAGACTTTATATTCTATTCAGACAAAATATTATTGGAAATACAAGAGACCATAACTCCAGATAAGATGATAATTTAATATGTTTGTACTTAAAAACTCTATAGAATTATTATATGCAATTTCTTCTTGAAAAAGTAAAATTATATAAAATAGATCATGTCAGTTTACTAAGAATGAAACCATATTTTATTATGTATTGTAGCATAAACTCACTGGTCATCAGTAACTATTTCTCTTTGTCTTTGACATTTACTGTATCACACTGCCTTGGCTTAATGATATAAATACAAATTAAATTAAAAAATATTATCCCTAGCTGGGCAGTGGTGGCGCACGCCTTTAATCCCAGCACTTGGGAGGCAGAGACAGGCGGATTTCTGAGTTCGAGGCCAGCCTGGTCTACAGAGTTC
The DNA here is from genome assembly GCA_964023405.1 of Apodemus agrarius. NCBI lineage: Eukaryota > Metazoa > Chordata > Mammalia > Rodentia > Muridae > Apodemus > Apodemus agrarius. Next base: position 50,111,102 of record OZ030007.1, on the reverse strand, counting down.
CAGGACAGCCGGAGCTACAGAGAGAAACCCTGTCTCGAAAAACCAAAAAAAAATTAAAAAAAATATTATCCCTTTATCATCCCCTGTTCATAATGATGGGATTTATTTTAATGTATGACTTGTCTGACTATTTCTGTCTATAAAATATTTTCTGGATATTGGATGCCTTTACTGATAATTTTCAAATGAGACTAAATATAGGGATGAATAAATTCTTTTAAGAGCATGCATATTTTAAATATTTGCTGAATAAAAGGAGCCCCCAAAATACATTATGACACATAATTCTAGTTCATTCTGTAGTAATTCTCAGAGATGTATTACAAAATTATAATGGCTGCTCTATAAATGTATAAAATGAGCTTAGCAAGTGTAAGGCATAACTGTGAAATCTCATAAGCTAGATGTTTCATAACAGGTAAAATTATTATAACTTCAAACAAATGCTGATATCAATTGATGAGATTACCCATTGTATTATTCAGGGTTCTCTAGAAGAACATAACTTTTAGAATGAATCTTTATATATAGCAAGAGGATTCGTTTGAATGACTTACAAGCTGTGGTCCAGCTTGTCCAACTTGCCTTTCAGGCAAAGCAAGTAGCAAGAATCCAGTAGTTGTTCAGTATGTGAATCTCATTTCTCAGTTGGTCTTCAGGGTATGGTGCAATTCCCAGGACGTAGGTTCTAATGCCAGTGAAGAAATATGTTAGCCAGCAAAATAAAGAACAATCAGGTAAAGAGAAAGCCAGTTTCCTTCTTCCATGTCCTTCATATAGGCTGCCAGAAGAAGGTGTGAATCAGGTTTAAGATGGATCATCCCACTGGATTAAGACTGTATTTACAGGCAGAGGCAGGTGGATTTCTGAGGTCCAGGCCAGCCTGTTCTACAGAGTGAGTTCTAGGACAGCCAGGGCCACACAGAGAGAAACCCTGTCTCAAAAAAAAAAAAAAAAAAAAAAAAAAAAAAGACTGTATTTACACACCACAAATATCTGGATTTGAAAGAAGTAAGTCTTTCCATTTCAAATGATTTTTTAGTATTTAAATAATTTATTCAAGGAAATAACCAATAATTTAGGAAAAAATAAGTGTCATATTAAAAATATTGATAATATATTTAATAAAGCATTATATTTAGAGCATAAAATCAAACTCCATTTTTCTTTCTTATGGTTTTGGACAAGTCTAATTTTGTAGTCCTGCCTTCTTCAAACTCACAGTCCTCCTGCCTCATCTAGCAGTGGTTGGGATTACAGACATACCTCTACTAGGATAGTCTGTCTAGTAGATACAGTTATCTATTTTTTTCTACTATTTAAACTTAAGTTACTATTTTATTTGCTTTAATTGTTTATTGATATTTTTATTATTCTGACCCTACACATTGTATAGAAATATTATAAGCTATTTAGTCATAACCTCATGCGCTCTATGGATAACATAATCCTGCTGCAGAACATAATCATAAATATTCCATAAATATTATAGTAATTCTAACAACATTTCTTTACATACTTTGTGTATTTTGTAACATGTTTTTTTTCTTTCTGCTTTGGAATTGCTTTATTTTGGTATGGAAACACAGTTTAATTAAGAAAAAAATCCTCACAAGTCTGCTCCACCACTTGGATTTAAATTATTTCCAGATGTTGTCAAGGTGACAGTCTAGGATAGCCATAAGAACCATATAGTTTATAAAATGGACAATCATAAAATGGAAAATTATATGATGTTGTATACTTTAATCATTAAATATTCTGTTCACCCTTATAAAATATAATAAGCATCTTCACTCAGATAATCAAATCCTTATAATATATAGGGTGTCATTACATTTAGGAATAATTAGATCTATAGATGAAAATCTAGTGCAAGTAGTTATCACATTTGATGATGACTATGCCCTTTATTTGACAAATTTTTATATGAAAATATCAATCTAGATAAAATTATATAACATATGTGTATATACAATATGTACTCATTGTCAATGGCTTTGCAAGAAAGTGTGTGTGTGTGTGTGTGTGTGTTTATAATTTTTCCATGAAAGATTTCTCTATACAAAATTCCTACATTTTCTTCCTTGATCAGCTTCTACTAATACTGATTTGGCATAATGTATCATATATTTAAACTTAAAATACTTAAGTAACAAATCACCAATGTCCACAGTAAAGTTATGAGAAGTGGAAGATGTATCACTTTGAAATCAAGTCAAATTTAATTAACATTTATAATTCATTAGGTCTTTTAAAAATCATGACTGCAAGCATCTTCTAGAATGTTTTTGAAGGGAAAAAGATTAAATGGCTACAAGCACAGTACTGCCTCATGAATCTACTTTGTGTTTGTCACCTGCAGTAACTGGAGAACCTGACCTTGAGGGAGGGATATCATCCAGTGTCTTTATAGAGATGTAAGAGCAGTTAAGCAGGCAAACGCTAAAGCCTGAACACTCCAGAACTACCTTAAATGTTGCCTAATCTTCCTAATATACTACAGCAAATTCTCTATTTCATTTTTACAATGACATATTTCAATTTTATAACATACTCTTTTAACTCTTAAATAGAGCAATGAAGGATTCAGAGAAAATGCTAGGCAAGCACACTATTAATGGAGAACTCCCTAGCCCAAAGGAGCCACAGGAAAGCTGAATTTAAATCAACACAAAATTACAAGAGGGAAAGATTAGGGTGGCAAGAACAAACCCATAAAATGATAAAAAATGAGGCAATAAAAGCAAAGCAGTGCAAAGAAAAGTAATGTTTATTAATTGTCTGGTGGATTTTATCCTATTGGGTCTCATCTCTCCTTTGAAAGGAATCTAAATAAAAATCATAGCATCTGCTTTTCCTTTTATTTCTTCTGCAGAAGCATCAGTGGCATGGTATATGTTCAGTTTCCTATCTGAATCATGAGTTATTAGGCACATGACCCCCTTACTCCAACAAGCACATGTTTTATAGGAGAAGACAAAATGTATTTGTTTATTTTAAATGCAAGGGCATGACTTCATTTGTCAAGCATTTACAACACAACTTCAATATATTTAGAAGTGTTTTCCCCAATCATTCTCAATGTTTTAGTCTTAGAGAAGCTTATACTAATTACCAAAAACTATTAACAGGTCCCATGCTAAACAAAATGAGATAAAATTTATACATTTATAAAATAAATAAATGAGGACATTCTTAAATTTAACATCTAAAACTTATTCATTGCACTTTAATATTTTGACCATTTTAAATGGCTCAGGAGATATTGTAAGGCTGACTTATTGAATGATTGGTAAGGTAAAACACACAAGGCAAAACCCAAGAGTTATATACTCAGATGTGCTCCTTAAATACTTCTGGGTGAAGACTCATGTCACATGGTCTAGAATTATTGTTTTACTTATAATGAAAATACTTAGAAATGTATTTACCTCATGATTTTTCTTGTTTCCTCCATGGGGTCATAATTTTTTTATGTTACACCTTTAAGTAAACACAGTTTGGTTAAATTAGAATAGCTATGATTCATTTCCAAGATAGAAAGAAAACTTAACAGTGACTTTATCAATAATTGTTTTTCTTCTTATAACATCATAAATTCTCTATTAAAATGGAAATATATTACCTGAAATTAGTTTATCCTTGGAATACATATTTTCTAATACTATACAGACTGAAGTATGCAAAAAGTCATTTTTGTATAGTTTTAATATTTTATTAATTCTTAAAATTTCATGTACTATTATAATATATTTTCAACATTTCCATTCACCAATCCACCCAATCAACTCCTTCTAGCCAGCCCTGTTTCTAACCCAGTAAACTTTCTAAATATGATATTATTAAATATTTGAGCATTTTATAGACTATATTTTGATCATATTTATACTGAAATCCTGCCCCTGATTCCAACCCAAGCCTTCCTATGTCAATCCTATGTCCCTTCATCTTTTATAAATAACCCACCAAGTCCAATTTCTGGTGCCATATAATCATGAATCTAGGCGCAACCCCAGGAGTATGATCTGTCTTCTAGTGACTGTACTCTTAAAGAGAACTGGTCCTGAACCTTGGAAACATGTTGTAATATAGATGAGTAGTGGGTAATAATTAAGAAAAAGTATCACCCTACCAGGCCTCTGCACCAAACCCGGCGGGTCTTGCTCAGGTCAGCTCTCACTGTCACCACCCAGTCAATCTTTCCCAGCTAGCTCTCACAGATCCCAACTGTTTCCTCTGCACTATGGACTCTGTAAATGGTAGGAGTCCCGTGATCCTGCTCTGCACCCAAATACCTGGTAAATCATGACCCTTGAACTTAAATGGATAACGAAAAATATTGATGTATATAAAACTCCCAATTACATAATGGCAATTTACAATGATAAAGTCTTATCCCAATATTTCTAACCTCTCCAAAACACCAGGAATATGTCTGAAGCCATCTGGATATCTGTGTCTCCTTCTCTGCTCAACTAGACTTGTCCACCAAGCCTCCCCCTCTCTTTCTGCTCCTCACTTCTCTTAGCACCTCCTCTTCTCTCCCTTCCTATCACTGGCCATTCACTGCCTCAATGTGAATGGATAAGAAATATCTTGCAACATAGATATCCCATTTGTGACTGAGTACACATCTGATACTTATTTTCAGAGTTTGATAAAGTGTGAGTTTCTGCATTCATTCCTTTTCATTGCACAAAAACGTTTCTAACAAGTTCTGAGCTTATATTAATTTATGTATAAGGAGATGAGGGTTTAGAGAGTAGTTTGATACCATGGTCATTTAGAAAAATAAATATTCACCCTTTCACGTGGTCTGTAGGATGCCCAAGCATGAGCTAATTGCCAGATTTATAATGCCAGGTGTATGATTTATGCTACAATGTGAGACTTAGGTCTAATTAGAAAGTAGATGTTTACTTGTATAATAGCCATACCACCATTGACACATGCATATCATATCAGGCAGTAAGTTGGTATTGTTTAGAGGATACACAGTTGTGTAAGGTTGCTGATTATGTGTTTGGTCTAGCAGCAATCTTTATAGTAACTGCTGCTACCATGAAAGGTAGACAGCATCAAAAAAATATATTCTTTAGTACCATCTTGATTTCACCATGTCTGGTGACCATTGGAAGTGAGGTACATCAGCTACAGGTATTACTATTCAGTTTTCATAGATAATCAAGAGCAGTGGCAATAGCCAGTATTGTTTAGCGGGTCTCAGTGTTACCTGTGATATACTCAGGGTGTGGAATCCAGCACCTTATTTGGAAAACATAGTTTGTGAGGAAATATTATGTCCTGTGTATTGTAACTAAACTAAATGCTTTATATGGATATATGTGTGTGTGTGTGTGTATGTGTGTGTGTGTTTGTGTTCAGAATTAGTAATTTTATATAATATTATGAATCCATTTAACCTATCAAATATCTGTAGTGGCAGTTGTCACTCACTTAAACCTCTTATCAAATATATTCATTCATTTTCTCCCCCTTTATATCATCAGTGTTATAATATCTATCCTCACTTTCCCCAACAATGCCCTCTGTTGAATTTTAGATCTTTTCTCATCTGCAGAATACATTTACATAGAATTTATATTTTGCCAACATTTTATCTTTTTCTAAATTTCATTCTACTCTTTACATATTATACTCTAATTTGTTCATTTCATGCGTTCAGATGAACTTAAATAGGATTTACTTATATCAAATTAATACACATTGAGACTATGAAAAATCCATGAAAATGCTATGAGGTTTCCCATCCCAATAAATTTGCAGCATAATTATAATTGTGATACTTGGCAACTGGATATTCATGGAATGCAACAGGCCTAGATCCAAGCACTGGGCAGACTGTCATTCACTTCACATACCCACATCTCGTGCCATTTTAAAATCTGTTTAATTAACTTCAAAACTGAAGCGTAAAAGATTCTAGATCCTTCCCATCCAGCCGGTAGCAGGTCAGCCAGACCTAGCCAGCTTGCCAGGTGCTCAGACCCTGCCCACGGAACCAGGATAAGCAACAATTCTTGTTTATTAAGAAGAGTGAGGACCAGCTATAGCGGCAGGCCTCCATATTGCAACCAGGACACAGCTGGAAAGGTGCAGATAGAGACTCCACCTGGGGCTAGAGCAGGGAGAGCTGCTAAGCTCTCGCCCACAGGCGGGCCCAGGCGCCTAGGCTCTGCAGCACGTCCCTGCGAGCTTAGGCCGTGCACCGAGGCAGCCGGAACCACCCAGCTCCCCAGGAGCCCAGACCAGCTATAGCAGCAGGCCTCCATACTGCAACCAGAACACAGCTGGAAAGGAACAGGTAGACAGATTCCATCAGGGGCTACCACGTGGGGGGATCTGCTAAGCTCTCGCTACTAGGCAGGCCCAGCAGCACCTGCCGAGGCTCTGCTGCACTCCCCCACACTTCCCGGAGACCTCAGGCCGTGCACAAAGTCAGCGGGTGGCAGCCAGCTCATGATCCCGTTGAGCAGCAATCACGCATAACCACCAGTAGAGAAACAACAGGTAAGCCCAGCCTCATAGGAGATTCAAACACCAGCCAGTGACAACAAGGTCAACTAACACCAGAAATAACCAGATGGCAAAAGGTAAACGAAGGAATGTCACTAACAGAAATCAAGACAACATGACAGTATCTGAACCCAGTTCGCCAACAACAGGAAGCCCTGGATACCCCAAAACACCAGAAAAACAAGACTTGGATATAAAATCACTGGTCAGGATGCTGGTAGCTGAACACATAGAAAAATCTCGTAAAGAAATAGAAGAGAAAATGGATCAAAAGTTAGAAGCCTTTACAAGGCAAATACAAAAATCACTTCAAGAAATGCAGGAGAAGATGGATCAAAAAGAAGAAGACAAAAAGGAGGAAAGACAAAAATCACTTAAAGAAATACAGAAGAACGTGGGCCAACAAGTAGAAGCTATGAAAGAGGAAACACAAAAATCTATTAAAGAAATACATGAAAACACAATCAAGCAAGCGAAAGATCTGAGCACATCCATCCAGGCACTCAAAACAGAAGTAGAAACAACTAAGAAATCGCAGAGGGAGACAACATTGGAGATAGAAAACCTTGGGAAGAAATCAGGACCCATAGATGCAAATATTACCAATAGAATACAAGAGATAGAAGACAGAATATCAGAAGCCGAAGATACCATAGGAAACATTGATTCAACAGTCAAAGAAAATACTAAATGCAAAAAGGCTGTAACCCAAAACATCCAGGAAATCCAGGACACAATGAGAAGACCAAACCTAAGGATTATAGGTATAGACGAGAATGAAGATGTACAAGTTAAAGGGCCAGCAAATATCTTCTACAAAATTATGGAAGAAAACTTCCCCAACCTAAAGAGAGAGATGCCCATGAATATACAAGAAGCATACAGAACCCCAAACAGACTGGATCAGAACAGAAATACATCCCGTCACATAATAATCAAAACTCCAAATGTACTAAACAAAGAAAGAATATTAAAGGCAGCAAGAGAAAAAGGCCAAGTAACTTATAAAGGAAGACCTATCAGAATAACATCAGACTTCTCACCTGAGACCATGAAAGCTAGAAGATCCTGAGCAGATATCATGCAAACTCTAAGAGAACACAAACTTCAGCCAAAACTACTTTACCCAGCAAAGCTCTCAATCACCATAGATGGAGACATCAAGGTATTCCATGACAAAACCAAATTTGCACGATATCTTTCCACAAATCCAGCCCTACAAAGGATAATAGGGGGAAAACACCAAGACAAGGACGGAAACTACACCCGGGAAGAAGCAAGATAGAAACCTCCTCTCATCAAACCCAAAAGAAGGTAACCTCTCGAATATAAAAAATAAATAAAATAAGTAAATATAATTTCAAAAATGTCTGGAGGAAATAATTACTATTCCTTAATATCTCTTAACATCAATGGACTCAATTCCCCAATAAAAAGACATAGATTAACAGACTGGATACGGAAACAGGACCCTACATTTTGCTGCATACAGGAAACACATCTCAGTGTCAAAGACAAACACTGCCTTAGAGTAAAAGGCTGGAAGACAATTTTACAAGCAAATGGTCTCAGGAAACAAGCTGGAGTAGCCATTCTAATATCAGATAAAATTGACTTCCAACCTAAAATCATCAAAAGAGACTCAGAAGGTCACTTCTTGCTGGCCAAAGGAAAAATCCACCAAGAAGAGCTCTCAATACTGAACATCTATGCTCCAAATGCAAGGGCAGCCTCATTCGTAAAAGAAACCTTACTAAAGCTTAAAGCACACATTACACCTAACACAATAATTGTGGGTGACTTCAACACTCCACTCTCCTCAATGGACCGATCAGGAAAGCAGAAACTAAACAGGGACACAGTGAAACTAATTGAAACTCTGGACCAATTGGATTTAACAGATATATATAGGACATTTCATCCTAAAGCTAAAGAATATACCTTTTTCTCAGCTCCACATGGGACCTTCTCCAAAATAGACCATATAATTGGTCACAAGACAGATGTCAACAAATACAAGAAGATCGAGCTAATCCCATGCCTTCTATCAGATCACCATGGAGTAAGAGTGGTCTTCAATAACAACAAAAACAACAGAAATCCCACATACACATGGAAACTGAACAATACTCTACTCAATGACACCTTGGTCAAGGAAGAAATAAAAAAAGAAATCAAAGACTTTTTAGAATTCAATGAAAATGAAGGTACAACCTACCCAAATCTATGGGACACAATGAAAGCAGTGCTAAGAGGAAAACTCATAGCTCTAAGTGCATCCAAAAAGAAACTGGAGAGAGCATATACTAGCAGCTTAATGGCACACCTTAAAGCCCTGGAAGAAAAACAAGTTAATTCACCCAGGAGGAGTAGAAGACAAGAAATCATCAAACTCAGGGCTGAAATCAATCAAATAGAAACAAAGAGAACCATACAAAGAATCAACAAGACCAGGAGCTGGTTCTTTGAGAAAATCAACAAGATAGATAAATCCTTAGCCAGACTAACCAAAGGACACAGAGACAGTATACAAATTAACAAAATTAGAAATGAAAAGGGAGACATAACAACAGAAACTGAGGAAATTCAAAACATCATCAGATCCTACTACAAAGGTCTATACTCAAAACAACTGGAGAACCTGGAGGAAATGGACAATTTCCTAGACAGATATCAAATACCAAAATTAAATCAGCATCAAGTAGATCAGCTAAATAGTCCCATAACCCCTAAAGAAATAGAAGGGGTTATAGAAAGCCTCCCAACCAAAAAAAGTACGGGACCAGATGGTTTTAGTGCAGAATTCTACCAGACCTTCAAAGAAGACTTAACACCAATACTCTCCAAACTATTCCACAAAATAGAGACAGAAGGGACACTGCCCAACTCATTCTTCGAAGCCACAATTACACTAATACCTAAACCACAAAAAGATCCAACAAAGAAAGAGAACTACAGGCCAATTTCTCTTATGAATATAGATGCAAAAATACTAAATAAAATTCTTGCTAACCGAATCCAAGAGCACATCAAAACGATCATCCACCATGATCAAGTAGGCTTCATCCCAGGGATGCAGGGATGGTTCAATATACGGAAATCCATCAATGTAATCCACTACATAAACAAACTGAAAGAAAAAAACCACATGGTCATCTCATTAGATGCTGAAAAAGCATTAGACAAAATTCAGCATCCTTTCATGCTAAAAGTCTTGGAAAGAGCAGGAATTCAAGGCCCATACCTAAACATAGTAAAAGCAATCTACAGCAAACCAGTAGCCAACATCAAAATAAATGGAGAGAAACTTGAAGCATTCCCACTAAAATCAGGGACTAGACAAGGCTGCCCTCTCTCTCCATATCTTTTCAATATATTACTTGAAGTTCTAGCAAGAGCAATTAGACAACATAAGGAAGTCAAAGGGATACAAATTGGAAAGGAAGAAGTGAAACTATCATTATTTGCAGACGATATGATAGTTTACCTAAGCGACCCAAAAAACTCCACCAGAGAACTTCTACAGCTGATAAACACCTTCAGCAAAGTGGCAGGTTATAAAATTAACACAAGCAAGTCAGTGGCCTTCTTGTACTCAAAGGACAAGCAGGCAGAGAAAGAAATTAGGGAAATAACACCCTTCACAATAGCCACAAACAACATAAAATATCTTGGCGTAACTCTAACCAAACAAGCGAAAGATCTGTACAACAGGAACTTCAAGTCCTTGAAGAAAGAAATCGAAGAAGACCTCAGAAGATGGAAAAATATTTCTTGCTCCTGGATTGGCAGGATCAATATAGTAAAAATGGCCATCTTGCCAAAAGCAATATACAGATTCAATGCGATCCCCATCAAAATCCCAACTCAATTCTTCATAGATCTAGAAAGAGCAATTCTCAAATTCATCTGGAGCAACAAAAAACCCAGGATAGCTAAAACTATTCTCAACAATAAAAGGACTTCTGGGGGAATCAATATCCCTGACCTCAAGCAGTACTACAGAGCAATTGTGTTAAAAAAAAACTGCATGATATTGGTATAGCAACAGGCAAGCAGATCAATGGAACAGGATTGAAGACCCAGAGGTTAACCCACAGACTTATGGTCACTTGATCTTTGATAAAGGAGCCACAACCATCCGCTGGAATAAAGATAGCCTTTTTACCAAATGGTGCTGGTTCAACTGGAAGTCAACATGCAGAAGAATGCGAATTGATCCAATCTTATCTCTTTGCACTAAGATCAACTCCAAGTGGATCAAGGACCTCCACATAAAACCAGACACACTGAAACTATTAGAAAAGAAACTTGGGAAGACCCTGGAGGACTTGGGCACAGGGGAAAAGTTCCTGAACAGAACACCAATAGCTTATGCTCTAAGATCAAGAATCGACAAATGGGACCTCATAAAATTACAAAGTTTCTGCAAAGCAAAGGACACTGTCAGAAGGACAAAACGGCAACCAACAAAGTGGGAAAAGATCTTCACCAACTCCACATCCGACAGAGGGCTAATATCCAATATATACAAAGAACTCAAGAAGTTAGACCGCAAAGAAACAAATAACCCTATCAAAAAATGGGGCACAGAGCTAAACAAAGAATTTTCACCAGAAGAAATTCGGATGGCCGAGAAACACCTTAAAAGATGTTCAACATCATTAGTCATCAGGGAAATGCAAATCAAAACAACCCTGAGATTCCACCTCACACCAGTCAGAATGGCTAAGATTAAAAACTCAAGAGACAACAAGTGCTGGCGAGGATGTGGAGAAAGAGGAACACTCCTCCACTGTTGGTGGGATTGCAAAATGGTAAAAACGCTCTGGAAATCAGTTTGGCGGTTCCTCAGAAAATTGGGCATGTCACTTCCAGAGGACCCTTGCATACCACTCCTGGGCATATACCCAGAGGATTTCCCTGCATGCAATAAGGACACATGCTCCACTATGTTTATAGCAGCCTTGTTTATAATCGCCAGAAATTGGAAGGAGCCCAAATATCTCTCAAAGGAGGAATGGATACAGAAAATGTGGTATATTTATACAATGGAATACTACTCAGCAATTAAAAATAATGAATTCATGCAATTTGTAGGTAAATGGTTAGACCTGGAAAATATCATCCTGAGTGAATTAACCCAATCACAAAAGAATGCACATGAAATGCAATCACTGATAAGTGGATATTAATGAGCCCAGAAGCCCTAAATACTCAAGACACAAATAGCAAGTCAAATGATTCCCAAGAAGAAGAAAGGAGAGGACCCTGGGCCTGTAAAGATTGCATCCAGTTTAGTAAAGAAACCGAGGGGGGAGGGGGAATTATTGGGGAACAGATGGGGGGGAGAGGAACTATGGGAACTATGGTGGGTGGGAACTGGGAAAGGGGAAAGCCTTTGGGATGTAAACATAGAATATAGAAAATAAAATAAAAAAAAGATTACAGATGTGCTGGAATAATGGCAGTCATTTTGAGTACATAACTAAGCTTAACAGTGTATTAAATATATGTCTTTAACCCTAATTTTACTTCCAAAAGATAGTGTAAATAAAAAAGTGTAGAAATTTAACTATAACATTTTTGACATATGAACTGATAACATTTAAAAATACTATAAATTAAAATGTTTATAAAAAATGAAAACAGCTCCTCCACTGCTGCATTCCATTGGATGTGGTAGACCTGTGCCACATCTGACACAGGGAAGATCCCACTTCCTAATACTCTCTAGAGAATTGGCAGGAGCAGGTTATCCTGTAAGAATCACCCCGCACACCTAGAGGCCCAGAACCACTCTGGGATTCACTAAAGAGCAACCTCCAGAACACTAACCCCCTGCCTTACCTTCTACCCCTCTCTTGTTCCCCCCTCCCACAACCACTACCACATTCTATCAGATGTGGTAGACCTGTGCCCCTTCTGACACGGGGAGGAGCCTACTTCCTGACACTCTCTAGAGAACAGGCAGGAGCAGAGTATTCTAGAACTGGTAGAAGAAGGTCATACGAGAACTGGCATCAGTAGGGCATTCAAACTGGTAGAAACAGGGTATTAGAGAACCAGCATCAGCAGAGCATTTGAGATCTGGCAGCAGCAGAACATTTGAGAAATAGCAGCCTGCAGGGCATTTGACCCTTACCAAGTCTGCCACAGGAGAGACCCAATCACCTGATACTTCCTTGAGAATCAGCTGTCTGCAGGGTATTGGAGAGAAAGGGAATCCTAGTAGTATAGAAACACAGGCCTGTAGGACAGAGAATATAGAGACAACAAGATCAGCTAACCCCAGAGATAACTAGACAGCCAAAGGCAAATGCAAGATCATTACCAACAGAAACCTAGACAACATGGCACCATCAGAAACTAGTTCTCCCACAACAGCAAGTCCTGCATACTCCATCACATCAGAAAAGCCAGATCTAGATTTAAAGTCACATTTCATATTGTTGATGGAGGATTTCAAGAAGGACGTAAATAACTCCCTTAAAGAAATACACAAGAACATAGGTCAACAAGTAGAACCACAAAAATCCCTTGAAGAAATACAAGAGAATATGGATCAAAAGATAGAAGACCTTAAAAAGGAAACAAAATATCTCTTAAAGAAATTCAGGAGAATATAGGTCAACAGGTAGAAGCTCTTAAAGAGACAATAGAAAAATCACATAGGAAATTATGGGAGAACATGTGTGCACATGCAGAAGCCCTTAAAAAGGAATCACAAAAATCCCTAACATGGGTCAACACATAGAAGAACTTAAAGAGGAAACACAAAAATTCCTGAAAGAATTTCAGGAAAAAACAAACAAGCAAGAGAAGTAAATGAACAAAACTATCCAGGATCTAAAACTGGAAATATAATCAATAAAGAAATCGCAAAGTAAGACATCTCTAAAGATAGAAAACTTTGGAAAGAATTCATGAGTCATAGAAGCAAGCATCAACAACAGAATACAAGAGATAGAAGAATCTCTGATGTTAAAGATTCTATAGAAACATTAACCCAACAGTCAAAGAAAATGTAAAATGCAAAAAGTTTATAACCCAAAACATCCAGGAAATACAGGACACAATGAGAAGTCCAAACCTAAGGAATATAGGTATAGAAGAAAACAAGGATTTACATCTTAAAGGCCCAGTAAATACCTTCAACAAAGTTATAGAAGAAAACTTCCCTAACCTAAAGAAAGAGATGCCCATGAACATACAAGAAGCCTACAGAACACCAAAAAGATTGGACCAGAGTAGAAATTCCTCCTATCACATAATAATCAAAACACCAAATGCACTAAATAAAGAATATTAAAAGCAGTGAGAGAAAAAGGTCAAGTCACATATAAAGTCAGACCTATCAGAATTACACCAGACTTCTCACCAGAGACTATGAAAGCCAGAAGAGCCTGGGGAGATGTCTTACAGACCCTAAGAACATAAATGTCAGCCCAGGCTACTATACCTAGCAAAATGTTCAATTACCATAGAAGGAGAAAACAAGATATTCCATGACAAATGCAAATTTACATAATATCTTTCCACAAATCCAGCTGTGCAAAGGATAATGGGTGGAAAGTATCAACACAAGGCAGGAAACCATACCATAGAAAAATCAATAAATTAATCTTTCAACAAACCCAATAGAAGATCACTACATAACCAGAATTTTACCTTTAACTAAGAAGATAACAGTAAGCAACAGTCAACTTTCCTTAGTATCTTTTAATATCAATGGTTTCAATACACCTATAAAAAGACATAGACTAACAGATTGAATACATAAACAGGACCCAAAAGTTTGCTGTATACACGAAACCCACCTCAGTGACAAAGACAGTCACTATTTAAGAGTCAATGGTTGGAAAACACTTTTCCAAGCAAATGGTCCCAAGAAACAAGCTGGAGTGGCTATTCTTATATCAGATAAAATTGACTTTCAACCAAAAGTTGTCAAAAATGATAAGGAAGGACACTTCATACTGGTCAAAGGAAAAGTCTACCAAGATTAACTCTTTTTTTTAATTTTTATTTTCTATATTCTATGTTTACATTCCAAAGGCTTTCTGAACATATATGATCTGAATGCAAGGGCACCCACATTCACTGAAGAAACTTTAATAAAGCTCAAAGTACACATTGCCCCACACACAATAGTAATGGGAGATTTCAATACCCCAATGTCAAAAATGGACAAATCATGGAATCAGAAACTAAACAGAGATACAGTGAAACTAACTGAAGTTATGGACAAAATGAATCTAACAGATATTTATAGAACATTCCACCCTAAAGCAAAAGAATATACCTTCTTCTCAGAATCTCCTGGTACCTTGCCTAAAATTGAACATATATTTGGTCACAAAACAGGCCTCACCAGATTCAGAAATATTGAGATTATTCCATGTATATTACCAGATCACCACAGCCTAAGGCTGGTCTTAAGCTCAAACAAAAGAAGTGGAAAACACACATACACATTGACCTTGAACAGTCAAGAAAAAAATATAGAAAGAAACTAAAGACTTTTTAGAATTTAGTGAAACTGAAGAGACATCATACCATAGTTTATAGAACACAATGAAAGCAGTGCTCAGAGGAAAACTCATAGCACTGAATGCCCCTATAAAGAGAAGAAAGAGAGCTTACACTAACAGCTTGACAGTGCACTTGAAAGTTTTAGAATAAGGAAGCAAATACTCCCCAAGAGGGGTAGACAGTAGGAAATAACCAAACTTAGGACCGAAATCAACCAAACAGAAACAAGAAGAACTATACAAATCCACAAAACAAGGAGATGGTTCTTTGAAAAAAATCAAGAAGATAGATAAATCCTTACGCAGACTAACAAGAGAACAGTGACAGTATCCAAGTCAAATGATTCCCAAGAAGAAGAAAGGAGAGAACCCTGGGCCTGTAAAGATTGGATCCAGTTTTGTAGACCCAGAACAGAGAAATTGTGTGTGTGGGGGGGGGAGAATGATTGGGGAATAGTTGGGAGGGAGAAAAATTATGGTACGTATGGTGGGGGGGGGACTGGGAAAGGGGAAAGCCTTTGGAATATAAACATAGAATATAGAAAATAAAAATGAAAAAAATCAGAAATGAAAATGGAGACATAACAACAGAAACTATGGAAATTCAAAAAAATCATCAGATCCTACTACAAGAGTTTATACTCAACAAGGTTTGAAAACCTGAATGAAATGGACAACTATCTAGATACATATCAGGAGCCAACTCTAAAACAGCATCAGATAAACCATCTAAATATTCCCATAAGTCCTGAGGAAATAAAAGTAATCATTTATAATCTCCCATCAAAAACAAGCCCAGGACCAGATGGATTTAGCGGGGAATTCTATCAGATCTTCAAAGAAGAGTTAATACCAATACTCTTCAAACTTTTCCATGAAATATAAACTAAAGGAACACTAACCAACTCATTCTATGAAGCCATAATAATGCTTATAACTAAACTAAACAAAGACCAAACAAGGAAGGAGAACTTCAGACAAATCTCCCTCATGAACATTGGTGCAAAAATACTGAACAAAATCCTTGGCCAACCGAATCCAAGAATGCAACAAATCTATAATTCACCATGATCAGGTAGACTTCATTCCAGGGATGTAGGGATGGTTCACTATATGGAGATTTGTCAATGTAATCCACTACATAAACAAACTAAAGGAAAAAACCACATGGACATTTCATTAGCTACTGAAAAGGCTTTTGAAAAATCCAGCATCCATTCAGAATAAAAGGTTTGGAGAGATCTGAAATCCAAGGCCCATACCTAAACATACTGAAATCAATATACTGCAAACCAGTAGCCAACATCAAATTAAAGAGAGAAACTTGAAGCAATCCCACTAAAATATGGGCCCACAGAAGGCTGCCCACTCTCTCCCTATCTATTCAATATAGTATTTGAAGACCTAACCAGAGTAAACATGCAGCAAAAGGAAGTCAAAGGTATATAAATTGGAAAGGAAGAAGTTAAAATATCACTATTTGCAGATGATATATATGATAGTATGTATAGCGACCACAAGACTTCCACCAGAGAACTCCTAAAGCTGATAAATAACTTCAGCAAAGTGGCTGGATATAAAATTAACTCAAGTAAATCAGTACCTTCCTCTACTCAAAGGATAAACAAGAGGAGAAAGAAATTAGTGAAATGTCACCCTTCACAATAGTCTCAAATAATATTTCATACCTAGGTGTGACCCTAAGGAAGCAAGTGAAAGATCTATATGACAAGAACTTTATGCCTCTGAAGAAAGAAATCGAAGAGAGTCTCGATGGAAAGATCTCCCATGTTCATGGATTGGTAGGAACAATATAGTAAAAACGGCCATCTTGCTAAAAGCAATCTACAGATTCAATGCAATCCCCATGAAAATCCCAAATCAATTCTTCATAGATCTAGAAAGAGCAATTTTCAAATTCACCTGGAATAACAAAAAAACCCAGGATAGCAAAAAGTATTCTCCACAACAAAAGTTCTTCTGGGGGAATCACCATTCCTGACCTCAAGCTCTACTACAGAGCAGTATTGATAAAAACTTTTTGGTATTGGTATGCAGACAGGCAGGACGATCAATGGAATAGAATTGAAGACACAGACATGTACATATGTGCATATGTATCACATATCAATTTCTCACAAGTACACATAAGAAAGTCAAGATAATCTTCCCATCTTGCTCTTACTTCTAAAGGATCTGTCATAGACTCTATGCACATTGATTTTTTAAATATATTTAGAAACATCATGTTCAGGTGGAGGATGGCCTTTTCTGTTTGTGAGAAATTGCATTTAATTCACCATATTCTTTTATCTTAGGATTTGAACAAGGAATTCTTCTACTCATACTAAAACTTCTTTAACTTTAACCACTTTTCTTTAACTTTAACCATTTTTTTCTGATATGAATGCTTAGATTGATTTGTGCATATGGACTTTATATCCTATATCCATTTCACTCATGTTCAAGACAATAATAGTTTAAAATTTAGTAAATGTATCATTATCTAAATAGATAATAATGTGTTCAAATAAAGATTGTTTTACTTTATTATTTATAATTCTTTTTTATTTTTTCCTTTTTTATGGGATATATTCTATATTTACATTTCATTTCCTTTTTTTTTGTTTCCCCACCCCCCTAAGGTCCCACATGCCCTTTTCCCTCCCCCTTCCCACTTCCCTGTTCTGGTATTCCCCTACACTGATGCTTTGATCTTTCCAGCATTAGTGTTCATTCCTTTCTTCTTGTCAGACATCATTTGGTATGTGAATTGTGTCTTTGGTGTCCCACGATTCTAGGCTAATATCCACTTATCAGTGACTGCATACCATGGGTATTCTTTTGAGACTGGGTTACCTCACTTAGAATGATGTTCTCCAGCTCCATCCATTTCTCTAAGAATTTCATGAATTCATTGTTTCTAATGGCTGAATAGTATTCCATTGTGTATATATACCACATTTTTTGTATCCATTCCTCTGTTGAGGGACATCTGGGTTCTTTCCAGCTTCTTATTATAAATAAGGCTGCTATGAACATCATGGAGCATGTATCCTTAAATATATTTTGTACCTATTATTTTTTCTAGAATGCTATCATATAGAAATGATCATATATAGAATTTTTATTTAATCATGATGAAAAACATTTAACATGTCCTATGAATTAAGATCTCTACAGTGCAACTATTACATATGCAGAGAATCTAATTTGGTCATCTCTATTTGGTCCTTATTGTCAGAGCTCCTAAAATCCCAGGGAAGAGGGAAGGAAAAAATATTAGAAATAGAGGGGATAAAGAACACCAGCAGAACTTGACCCGCCTAATCAACTAATCAGGGATTACATGATTGCATAGAGGCTGGAAATGCAAGCAAGGGCCTGCATGCGTCCTCTGCACCAACCCTACATCTGACAGAGGGCTAATATCCAATAGCTTTGTGGTTTTGTGGAACTCTTAACAAGTGGAAGAAGTGACTATTGCTTTTACTTAGGACTCTTTTCTTACTATTAGATTGTCTTGTCCAGCCTTGAGGAGGACGTTTCCCTTGTCTTATTGACCTTGTGTTGTGTTTGGATGTTGTCTTTTGATATCACCTCTTGGAGGCCATTTTTTAGAAGAGAAAATGGAGGAAGAGTGAATCTTGGGGGAGAATGAATGTTGAGAGAAGCTGGGTAGAATGGAGAATGGAGAAACTGTGACCAGGATATACTGTATCTAAGAAGAATTTTTATCTTTTCTTTTAATTTATTTACATGTCAAGGGTTATTCCCTTATCCAGTTTCCCCCTCTTCCAGAAACCTCTTCTCCCATCTCCGCTCTCCCTGGTTCTATGAGGGTATTCCTCCACCCACCCACCCACCCACCCACCCACCCCCACCTTCCCGCCATCAATTCCCCTACACTGAAGCATCCATCAAACCTTCATAGCCCCCTCCCATTGATGTCTGACATGGCTGTCATCTGCTACATGTGCATCCAGAGGCATAATTTTAAAATATATTAAATTAAATTTACAAGGAACATGTATATGTGATTTCACTGAGAAGGTTAAATGTCTTAATGTTACTTTGAAGAAAAAGTAAGAATGAAAGGCAAATTCTGTTCATTTTTTGTCTGTGGTCTCTGGAGTTTCATTGGTTGTAAGTTACATAAAACAGACTCTGGAATAGGAGACAGGATTTCTCCTAATTCATATGTTTATGGCTATGGAGTTGGAATGAAAGTCTGTATCCATTCATCTACATTTCCAATGAAGCCTAAACTATCTCTATATACTTTCACCAGTTAAAGTCAATTTGTCTAATACATATAATATGAGGCTGTTTTGTGTATTGCATGTAATATTTTCACCTTTCACAATTTGGTGTCTCCATTCATACAAGCCTCTGATATATATTAAATTTATTAAAGAATTAATGGAATGTTAGCAATTAGTTTTTCAGGCTTATATTTGGAAAAAATAGAAATTTTTACATTTATACACCATATTGTGATACAAAAAATATAATTTTGACAATTCTAAAAATGACATCACAGCCACAAATTGATAATTATGTCTTACTTTTCTGGGTACTCATTCTCCTTTTCCCCTGTCAACTTATTCTCTATCAAATGTCACAAATTAACACATTAAATTATTTAGTAATAGAATATAGTATTTAATTTCATAATATTTTCAATCATTAAGAAAGAGAAATTCTCAAATTCATCTGGAATAACAAAAACCCAGGATAGCTAAAACTATTCTCAACAGTAAAAGAACTTCTGGAAGAATCTATATCCTGGACCTCAAGCAGTACTACAGAGGAATAGTGTTAAAAACTGCATGGTATTGGTACAGTGACAGGCAGGTAGATCAATGGAATAAAATTAAAGTCTCAGAAATGAACTCATACACCTATGGTCACTTGATGTTTGACAAAGGAGCTATAACATCCAGTGGAAAAACGATAGCCTTTT
The DNA here is from genome assembly GCA_964023405.1 of Apodemus agrarius. NCBI lineage: Eukaryota > Metazoa > Chordata > Mammalia > Rodentia > Muridae > Apodemus > Apodemus agrarius. The sequence continues at coordinate 50,091,062 of OZ030007.1, read as the reverse complement.
CAACAAATGGTACTGGTTCAAGTGGAAGTCAGCATGCAGAGAATGTGAATTGATCCATTCTTATCTCCTTGTACTAAGCTCAACTCCAAGGGGATCAAGGACCTCCACATAAAACCAGACACACTAAAACTATTAGAAAAGAAACTGGGGAAAACCCTTGAGGACATGAGCACAGGGGAAATGTTCCTGAACAGAACACCAATAGCTTATGCTCTAAGATCAAGAATTGACAAATGGGAGCTAATAAAATTACAAAGTTTCTGTAAGGCAAAGGATGCTGTCAATTGGACAAAATGGCAACCAGCAAATTGAGAAAAGATCTTCACCAACCCTACATCTGACAGAGGGCTAATATCCAATATATGCAAAGAACTCAAGAAGTTAGACTCAAAAAGAGCCAAATAACCCTATTAAAATGGGGTACAGAGCTAAACAAAGAATTTTCACCTGAAGAATTTCGAATGGCTGAGAAGTACCTTAAGAAATTTTCAACATCATTAGTCATTAGGGAAATGCAAATCAAAACAACCTTGAGATTTCACCTCACACCAGTCAGAATGGCTAAGATTAAAAACTCAGGAGACAGCAGATGTTGGCAAGGATGTGGAGAAAGAGGAACACTCCTCCACTGCTGGTGGGATTGCAGGCTGGTAAAACCACCCTGGAAATCAGCCTGGTGGTTCCTCAGAAAACTGGGCATGACACTTCCAGAGGACCCTATTATACCACTCCTGGGCATATACCCAAAGGATTCCCGGCATGCAGTAAGGACACATGCACCACTATGTTCATAGTAGCCTTAATTATAATGGCCAGAAGCTGGAAAGAATCCATATGTCCCTCAATGGAGTAATGGATACAGAAAATGTGGTATATTTACACAAGGGAATACTGCACAGCAATTAAAAGCAATGAATTCATAAAACTCTTAGGGAAATGGTTGTTATGGAAAATATCAGCTTAAGTGAGGTGATCCAATCACAAAGGAACACACATGGAATATAGTCACTGATAAGTGGATATTAGCTCAGAAGCTCTGAATACCCAAGACACAATTAACATATCAAATGATTCCCAAAAAGAATGAAGGAGAGGGCCCTGGTCCTGGAAAGGCTTGATGCAGCAATGTAGGGGATTACCAAGAGAGAGAAGTGGGAGGGGGTTAATTGGGGAATGGGCAGAGGGAAGAGGGCTTATGGGACTTATGTGGAGGGGGGAACCGAGAAAGGGGAAATTATTTTGAATGTAAACAAATAATGTAAAGAAGAAAAAGAAAGAGAAACGTATCTGTCTAGAATAAGTAAAGCCTTTCTAAAAATAGTTATTAATGTTTCTGTCATTGCTATCATGCTAGACAAATAGTTTTCATTAAAACTTATTCACATAAGATCTATATCAGGATAATGTACTTCCTGTTTGACATATTTAATGAAATATCATCAAAAAAGTAATGCTAAGTGTATCGTGCTAAGTGAATATCCTATCACAATTAACCTACTATTAGCATTTGTGTTTTGTTATTTTTTTCTAACTCCAAACACCTTATAAAGAAAAAATAAAATTTTTACATAAAAAATGAAATCTTTAATGAAAACTAACACATAATAATCAGAGGTGAAATAAAATCATAGACTTGAGAGAATGCCAAAGCAAAATGTGTGTAATATTGATATGAATATATATTAAAGACCTTGGGCAACAAGCCAGAGAAAGGGATCACCAAGTAAAGGTGTTTGCTTCTAAACCTGAAGACTTGAGTTTGGATCTTCTGAAATATAATAGGAAATGAGCATAATTCAGTGATGTTCACATCTGTACCATAGCATGAGCACATCTTCATATGTGCAAGCCATAATACAATAGATGAATATAAAACTAAGAACTTGGCTAATTGCAAACATTTTTGAAGAATGGGAACATGTCCACTTAGTGGAGGAAATAAGTGCATAAATAAAATAATAATCATATAAAGAAAAGACATCATTTACTAAGAATGCAAATAGATAATTTTATGGAAAAGACTGCATATAATACTGTGTTAATGAGTGGCACTTCAGTATCTGAAATATGCATGAAATAATGTTGGAAAGACTCCAGAGATACAAAACAAAATGAAAGAAAACAATCAAACAAACCTCAGTACAGAGGAAGGCATGAGCTATAGTAGGACCTTAAAATTGTATAATATTTATAGCTGGTGAAAGGAATGTCAAAATGTTCACAAATATTTGAATGATATAAATAACAAGTGGAAATCTAGAGGAGGAAAGAGCTTTGGAGGCAGCATATCCTGAATATTAAGTGGGAGGATTATTTACACCAGTGAGAGATGCAAACATGTGCAGGACTTCCAGACTGAATTCTAAACACACCTCTAGGTTTTCTCTTGTGGGAAAAATGCTCTTCTACATAAAACCACAATGTTCTTGCTTAATAGATTGCCTAGGCAAAGGATATGAAAAATTATATCAGAAATTTAATGAAAAGCTATATCATCTAATTCACTATCTCACAAGTCCCATAAGCCCTCTTCCCTCTGCCCATTCCCCAATTAACCCCCTCCCACGACTCTCTTGGTAATCCCCTACATTGCTGCATCAAGCCTTTCCAGGACTAGAGCCCTCTCCTTCCTTCTTTTTGGGAATCATCTGATATGTTAATGTGTTAATTAATATCAGTGTCAGGAATAAAAAGGGTAGAGAATCTTTGCCAACAAATTGCTCAAGGAGAGTACAGTGTCTGATGGTGAAGTACACCACCAGATAAACAGTTCTTCTCTAGAGCTGTCCTGGTCAAATTTTGTCAACTTGACAAAAATAAGCATGAGATTTATTTATTTATTTATTTATTTATTTATTTTGAAGGGAGACCTCAGTGGAAAACTATCTCCTTCAGATTGCCTCTAGGCAACACAATACAGCAGCATCCCTGGATTTGTGGTAATGTGAGATGTAAGAAGAAAGTAAACAAATAATCATTAATGATCTTCTGCTATACTCAAAAGTAGGTCTCTTGTCTAGGTGTCCTCAAACAGATTTTCATGCAGCAGATGTGTAGGTACACAGAACCACACCCAGACATTCTACTGAGAGACAGAATCTAAACTGCAGGTTCCTATCTGCTTTCTGCCCTAATGGAATGGGAATCTCATCACAGGAGAGATGGTAGAAGCCAGATCAGATGGGGAACTCCAGGAAAAGATGCCCACCTGAATCAACTATGCAGAACTCATGTTGGATCACAGATAGAGTCGACTAGCACAGGGTCTGCATGGGTCTCCATCAGGTCCTTTTCATGTATGTTACCAATCTAAGATTTGTGTTTTTGTGAGACTCCAAAAAGTGGAAGCTGATGATTCTCTGACTCCTTTGCCTGCTTTTGAGACTTTTTCCTATTGGGTTTTTATTTAGCCTCAATATGTGGACCTTCACCTTTTCTTATTGTTTTTGTTTCGTGTGATTTGACTATCATGTTTTGGATATCACCTATTGGAGGCCTGTTCTATGGTGAAAAGGAAACAGAGTGGGGTAGTGGATCTGGGAAAAGATGGCAGCAGGTATAGAAGGATTGGAGGCAGGGGAAGGTGTAGGAAGGAAGGAAGGAAGGAAGGAAGGAAGGAAGGAAGGAAGGAAGGAAGGTGGGAAGAAAGGAAGGAAGGAAGGAAGGAAGGAAGCAAGTAAGCAAAGAAAGGCATGAGGAAAAGCCACCGCATCAAATACAATATGTGTGAATATGATGCTTTCTTTTTTCATCTCTTTCAAAGAAGTAGTTAGTTAATAGAAATACAACAGGCATCAGAAGTGTTTTTTTAACTATTCAATATACTTAATTTAAAACAAATTCTATTAGAAAAAGCAAACTATAATGATTATTGTTTTTAATTGAATTATGTTGAAGCAAGTGATTTTCAATTTATCTAGATAAAGACCTGTAATAAAATTAGAAGTGTGGGAATCATGTGAAGCATTGCAAGAATGTGTATTGTTGACATGGCCATACTCATGTCAAAAAGTCCAATGTCTTAGACTTAAAGCCTTCCTTAGGTAAGGCTCACAGGCATTATGAAGCCTTCAGGTATAAGTACCAATGTGTAGTGATGATTGATCACTCTGTCCAAAACTTACAACTGTAGATTTCTCATGCTTAATGACTGGAACCTAAATTAACTAACCACCTACCTCTTTGTGCTATAAATAATAAACATATTTAGTTTCCTGGTTGCACTGAATGTGCCCTCGATAAAAACAAAGGAACCCCACCTAATAAAAAAAGAATTTCTGTATGATTGTTGGTCATAACTTTAGTGTGTATTATTTCTTCATTTCCATGTTGTCCCAGGCATGACCACTCAGTGCATGACATGGACCATACAGTAAATACATCTGTCTCATTTCAACTTGCCTAACCATTTTTAAAAATCAGATCACTCAAAAGAAGTACAAAAGCACATGATACAGAAATTTTGATTATCTGAAGTATGATCACTGTGTATCAGCATACATCATTAATCATCATTTGAATGTTTATACTGTGTCTGTTCCTTGACAAATGGAAAGTTTTCATTACCTTCCTTTCAGTTTTCTGATACCCTAGTACCATTTTCATCCAATCCTTTGCATATTGTATAAAATGCTGTAACTAATATAAGAATATGGTATCAATTGCAGTACTTTTCCCCATTTAAATATAATTTGTTTGATGAGGTCATTTAAATTTTAGGAAGAAATAGAAACTTGAGTGTTTGCATAGGATCATAATTGCGAATATAAAGTCAGTTTGAACTTTTGACTAGGTTATTTGCTAAAATGTATGACATGAATAGACAAGGATTCTTCAATAGATTATATGTTTTCTGCTACAGAAACTAAAAGTCAATTTATAATAAAGTAATTAGGAATTCAGGAAATCAGATTTTTGTAGAGATTTATAGTAGAAGTAAAATTATGTTTCTTATAATGCAAGCATAACAATACATTATATCATTAAATAACTATTCTGCTTAATTTTGCATATTTGATTCTGTGAATCATTTTAACTGGCTCCATGTCTATATTAATAATGTAGATATCATTCCTTTAAACTTTGCTTATAAAAATTGATAAAATATATAAAATATTCATAATAACTAATCCTAAATATTGATTGGAAGACATCTTAAGTACAAGTTAGAATAAATAAATGTATACATCAATGTTTATTCACTTAAAATAAGAGCAAATTCAGTCCTTGCCTGTACAGAAATCACAGAACAACACTGAACACTACCCCACATCTGTACCTGCCTTCCAAGGGGGTAACTCTAATAACATACATATAGGTGACACATTTCCACCACCTTGCCCCAGTATCTCTACCTGTGGGGACCAAAGCAAGCCTAGCAGCTGTGAGTTATACCCCATATAAAACCCTAAGTGTGCCATCATCTTTTCAGTTTGCTTCTGCATCCTGCAGCATCGCAGTGCATGGTGTTCTACCCCAGTTGCTCTGCCTGCCTCCCAGGAGACCTGCCCAAACCAGAAAACATCTTCAACAAAACCTAAAGAGAGAAATGTCCATATATATGCAAGAAGCCTACAGAACACCAATTAGATTGGACAAGAAATGAAAATCCTCACATCACATAATAATCAAAACACTAAGTGCATAGAACAAAGTTAGGATATTAAAAACTGTAAGGGAAAAAGGCCAAGTGATATATAAAAGCAGACCTATCAGAATCACACCAGACTTCTTAACATAGATTCTAAAAGCTAGAAGATCCTGCACAGATCCTGCCAGACCCTAAGCAAACACAAATGTCAGTCCAGGCCATTATACCCAGCAAATCTCTAAATTATCATTGATGGAGAGACCAAGATATTTATTCCATGACAAAACTAAATTTAAACAGTCTTTCTACTGATGCAGCTCTATAGAGGATACTGGAGAGAAAACTCCAACACAAGCCGGGAAACTACACAGAAGAAATCATAAGAAATTAAACATCTCACTCTGGAGGGGATCAAGCTAGGAGCACACAGGGCCTAAGATCAGTGAAGCAGCTGGGACTGAAGTCTTCCTGCTCACCACCATTTGCACCGGGGGAGCCTGGAAACTTCACAGCCTTCTGTGATCAGTGGAGCAGCTGGGACAGAAGTCTTCCTGCTGTCATTGGCACCAGGGAGTAGGGAGACTCCACAGCCTTCTGTGCATAGCCCACCAGGAGGGAGTGATATCCCAACAGGCTTTCACTTTTGAGCACAGAAGTGAGATCTCTGCCTTCTTTTTGGAGGGGACAAGCTAGAAGCACACAGAGCCTAAGATCAGTGGAGCAGCTGGGACTGAAGTTTTCCACCCCACCACCCCACTGCTATTTGCACCAGGCATCTGGGAGACTCCACAGCCTTCTGTGCATACCAGCCAGGAGGGAGTGATCTCCCAGCAGGCTTTCACTTTTGATCTCAGAGGGATCCAGGAGACTCCACAGCCTTCTGTGCTCAGTAGAGCAGCTGGGAAGGAAGTCTTCTTGCCACCCTTTGCACCAGGGAGTTTTTACTTTTGAGCTCAGAGGAGTAAGGACACAGGCTTACAGGCCCACAGGAGAAACAAACTCTACCCAGAGACAAGAATACCAACTAGCACCAGATGGCAAAAGGCAGGCAAAGGAACCCTACCAACAGAAACCAAGGCCACATGGCAACATCACAACCCAGTTCTCCCACCACAGCAAGTCCCAGATAGCCCAACACACCGGAAAAGCGAGAGTTGGATTTAAAATCGTATCTCATGATCCTGATAGAGACCTTCAAAAAAGATGTAAATAACTCCATTAAAGAAATACAGGAGAACATTGGTCAACAGGTAAAAGCCCTTAAAGATGAAACACAGAATCCCTTAAAGAAATCATGGGTCAACAGGCAGAAGCCCAGAAACACAAAAAAACCCTTAAAGAATTACAGGAAAAGACAAACAATCAAGTGAAGGAACTGAACGAAACCAGGATATAAAAAGGGTAGTATAAACAATAAAGAAATCGCAGAATGAGTCATCTCTGGAGATAGAAAACCTTGGGAAGAGTTCAGGAGTCATAGATGCAAGCATCAACAACAGAATACAAGCAATAGAAGAAAGAACCTCAGGTGCTAAAGATACCACAGAAAACATTGATTCAACAGTCAAAGAAAATGCAAAATGCAAAAAGCTGGGAACCCAAAACATCCAGGAACTCCAGGACACAATGAGAAGACCAATCCTAAGGATTATAAGTATAGAGGAGAGCAAAGATTTTCAACTTAAAAGGCCAGTGAATATCTTCAAAAAATTATAGAAGAAAACTTCCCTAACCTAGAGAAAAAGATGTCCATGAACATACAAGAAACTGTCAGAACTCCAAACAGACTGGACTAAAACAGAAAATCCTCCCAGCACATAATAATCAAAACACCAAATTCACTAAACAAAGAAAGAATATTAAAAGCAGTAAGGGAAAAGGGTAAGTAACTTATAAAGGCAGACCTATCAGAATCACACCAGACTTCTCACCAGAGATGATGAAAGCTAGAAGATCCTGGGCAGACCTCAGACAGACTCTAAGAGAACACAAATGCCAGCCCAGGCTACTATACCCAGCAAAACTCTCAATCATCATATATGGAGAAACCAAGATATTCCACAATAAAACCAAATTTGTACAATATCTGTCCACAAATCCTGTCCTACAAAGAAAAATTGATGGAAAATGCCAACACAAGAAGGGAAACTGCACCCTAGAAAAAGCAAGAAATGAATCTTTTTCCAACAAACCCAAAATAAGACACCCACACAAACATAAAAATAGTATCAAAAATAACCGTAAGCAACAATCACTATTCCTTAATATCTCTTAACAACAATGGACTCAATTCCCCAATAAAATGACATAGACTAACAAAATAATTCTCATATAAATCTTGAATTTTATCAGAAAATATTTGTAATTCTTCTTTTAATTAATTTAGTAATTTCTTTTATGTCTACCATTTTATCTGCATTATTTTTCATGATAATGTTGAATTGTATTATGTCTTTCTATATACTTCCTCCATTTTATCAGACATATTCCCAATGTAAATCTTTGATTTTATCACTAATGTTTGTAATTTCCACCGTCAATAAATTTAGAAAGATTTTTTACATCAACCATTTTTTCATTTTTTATGTAAAAATTTCCATGAAATAGTAAAAAAAAAAAAAGAAATTAAACATATCATAACAAACTTAAAGTAGAGAAACACACACACATACTCAAAACCTCCTCCAACAACAAAAATAACAGGAACTAACAATCAATGCTCTCAACATCAATTGACTCAATTCCCCTCAAAAAAGACAAAGGCTAACAGACTAGAAATATAAACAGGACCTATCATTTGCTACATATAAGAAACACACCTCAGAGTAAAGGGCTAGAAAATAGAAAGGTTTCTAACCAAATAGTCCCAAGGAACAAGCTTAAGTAGCCATTCTCATTCTAATATTCAATAAAATAGATTCTGAACCAAAAGTTATCAAATGTGAAAGGGAAGGGCACATCATACTCATCAAAGGAAAAAAATCCAGCAAGAGGATCTCCAAATCTAACCATCTCTGTCCCAAATGCAAGGGCACTCTCATTCATAAAAGAAACCTTACTAAAGCTCAAAAAACACATATTGAACCTCATACCTTAATAATGGGAGTCTTCAACACCTCACTCTCACCAATGGACAGGTCATTGAAAGGGAAACTAAACTGAGATACAGTGAAACTAAGAGAAAATATGAACTAAATCACATATCTGCAGATGACTTCTACCAAAATCAAGAGAATATACATTCTTCTCAGCACTTCTTGGGACCATCTCCAAAAACTGACAATATGATCAGATAGAAGGACATTGAAATAATTTCATGCATTCTACCTGACCACTATAGACTAAGATTGGACTTCAGTGACAACAAAAACAATAGAAAGCCCACATATTCATAGAACCTGAAAGACTCTCTGCTCAGAGATAACTTGGTCAGGGACAAAAATTTAAAACAAAAAGACATTAAGCCGGGCGGTGGTGGCGCACGCCTTTAATCCCAGCACTTGGGAGGCAGAGGCAGGCGGATTTCTGAGTTCGAGGCCAGCCTGGTCTACAGAGTGAGTTCCAGGACAGCCAGGACTAAACAGAGAAACCCTGTCTCGAAAAACCAAAAAAAAAAAAAAAAAAAAAAAAAAAAAAAAAAAAACCAAAAACAAAAAAAAACAAAACAAAACAAAAAAAAAAAAGACATTAAAGGCTTTCTAGAATTCAGAGAAAATAATGACACAACACACTCAAACTTATGGGACACTATAAAAGCAGTTTTAAAATTCATAGCCCTGTCTTCATAAAGAAATTGGGGCTATCCCATACAAGCAAATTAACAGCACACCTAAAAGCTCTAGAATAGAAAGATGAAAACACACCTTCAAGAAGACGACAGCAAGAAATTTCCAAATTCAGGGCTAAAATCAACCCATTAGGAACAAACAGAATTATACAAAGAATCTACAAAACCAAGAGCTGACTCTTTGAGAAAATCAATAAAACAGATAAACCCTTAGCTAAATTAACTAAAGGGAACAGAGGTAGTATCTGAATAAACAAAATCAGAAATGAAAATAGAGAGATAACAACAAAAACAGAGGGAATTCAAAAAATCATTAGAAATTATTGCTACAACCTATACTCAATATAACAGGGAAATCTACATGTAATGGATAATTTTCTACAGAGATGCCACTTAATAAAGTTAAATCAAGTTCAGACAAACTATTTAAACAGTCCCATAACACTTAAGGAAGTAGAAGTAGTAACTTAAAACCTCCTAATCAAAAAATCCGCAGTGCCAGATGATTTTATTACAAAATTCTAACACACATCCAAATAGGAACTAATACCAATACTTTTCAAAATATTCCACAAAATGGAAACAGAAGGAACACTATTTTATTCTGTGAAGCCATATTTAGTCTGATTCTTAAACCACACAAAAACCCAACCAAGATAAGGAACTTCAGGTCAATTTCACTTATGAATATTGATGCAAAAATATTCAATAAACATCTCCTAAGCCAAATCCAAGAACACATCAAAATGATAATTCACCATGATCAAATAATCTTCTCCCCAGAGATTCAGGGATAGTTCAGTATATGAAAAATCATCATGGTTATACACTAGACAAACAAACTCAAGGAAAAACATCACATGATCATTTCATTAGATATGAAAAGGCCTTTGACAATATACAACACACTTTCACGCTAAAAAGTCTTGGAAAGATCAGGAATTAAAGGCCCATAACTAAACATAGTAAAAGCAATATACAGCAAACCCTTAGCAAACATCAAACTAAATGGAGATAAACTTGAAGCAATCCCACTAAATCAGGGACAATACTGCCTAATCTCTTCCTATCTATTCAGTATAGTACTTGAAGTTCTAGCTAGAGCAATTAGACAACAAATGCAGAACAAGCAGTTAAAATTGGAAAGAAAGAAGTTAAAATTATCACTATTTGAAGATGATATGATAATATGCATAAGAGACCCCCAAAATTTCACCAGAAAACTACAACTGATAAACAACTTCAGCAAAATAGTAGTAGCCTTCGTTTATATGAATGAGAAACATGCTGATAAAGAAATTAGGGAAATAACACTCTTAACAATAGCCATAAATAGTATAAATATCTTGGTGTAACTTTTACCTAGCAAGTGAAAGATCTGTATGACAAGAAATTCAAATACCTGAGGAAAAAATCGAAGAAGACCTCAGAAGATAGAAGGATCTTCCATGCTCTTGGATTGACAAGACCAACAGTGAAAGACCAACAGTGAATATAACCATCTAACCAAAAGCAATCTCCAGGTTCAATGCAATTTCTAAAAAATATTCCAACAACATTCTTTACATACATGGCAAAAGCAATTCTCGCCTTTATATGTTAAAAAAAAAAAACAGGATAACAAAAACAATTCTCAACAAAAAAAGATCTGGGGTAATCACCATTCCTGACCTTAATCTGTACTACAGAGCAATAGTGATAAAAACAAACAAAAATAAATAAAATAAAACAAAACAAAACAAAAAACCCTGCATGGTTTGGTACAGAAAAAGACAGGTTGACCAATTGAATAGACTTGAAGACCCAGAAATAAGACAACCTACCTATGGATACTTGATCTTTGACTAAGAAGCCAAAAACATATAGCAGAAAAAAAATAAAGCATCTTCAGTAAATTCCATTTGTCTACCTGGGGTTCTGCATGTAGAAGAATGAAGTAGATCCACAATGAGCACAGAACCTTAGTAGGTATTCAAGTGAAAATGCCTTAATCCCACTTAGAAGGAGGAACAAAGTTGTCATGGGTGACAGAGGGAGAGATAGGAACTTGGTTGGAAGTGGGGAGCATGCGGGGAATAGCATGGCTATCTTCTGAGACATGTACAGATACAATGGCTACCAGCAGCTGACTGAGACATGTACAGATACTTACCCTCTATGATTGGAGTAAAAGGACCCTACAGTCTTATTAAGGGAAGGATTGGAGGAACTGAAGGAGATGATCCCATAGGAATCACCAGCAGTTTTAACTAATTCAGAGACCCCTGGAATCTCTGAGACTGAACAACCAACCAAGCAGCATCAATAGACTGGTGTAAGGTCCTTAGCACACATTTAGAAGAGGGCTGATTGGTTCAGCCTCAGTGGAACTAAAATGTGTCTAATCCTCAATAGACTTAAGGTACCTGAAGGGAGACTGATGCAAATACAAATGCAAATGATGAAAATGCAAATCAAAATGATGCTTAGATTCCACCTTATAACAGAATGGTTCAGATCAAATACTCATGGGACAGCGAAATGCTGGGAAGGAGATGGAGAAAGGGGAACATTCCTCCATTTCTGGTGGGCAAGAGAGGGGCAGCACCCTCATGGAGCAAGGGGAGGAGGGATGTTATGAGGAACTGCATTAGCTGAGAGGGGCATAACGGCTAGAAAACAAAAAAGAAAATTATTTTAAAAATTGATAAATGGACCCTCATTAAATTGGAAAGTTTCTATGCAGCAAAGGCCAGAGTGAACAGGACAAAAAACAGCCTATATGTTGGGAAAAGATCTTCACTAAACCCACATCCAACAGAGGGCTACTATCTACAATATAGAAATAACTCAGGAAGTTAAACTCCAACAAACCAAATAACTCAATTAGAAAATGTGGCATAGAACTAAAGAGAATTTTCCACAAAGGAATCTCAAATGACTGAGAAGCTCTTAAAGAAATGCTCAACATCTTTAGAAATCAGAAAAATGCAAATCAAAATGATGCTTAAATTCTACTTTATAACAGTCAGAATGGTTCAGATCAAAAACTCATGGGACAGCAAATGCTGGCAAGGAGATGGAGAAAGGGGAGCATTCCTCTGTAAGAACTGAAAGAAAAAACAGGGTACTTCTGTACCCCCATACCTCGGAAACCGGCACCCCAAACACTCACGAGAGACAGACCTGATGCAATTTCGCAAGAGGATTTTAATATCCAGAGCTCTGGGGGGCTACAGCTTCCCCAGCAGAGTAAAGAAGCAAAACCCGCCGAGGACTGGCTTGTCTTGCCTTTTATAGACTTATAACAGAACCCGCCTACCACAAGCTTCTAAGCCAATCAGTTCAATCCATCCGAACTTGCTCTCTCTGATGACCTACCAGCCTCTCACAGAGGCAGGAAGAACTAGTTAAGTCATTTCCGCTTACGTGGCCGCCACGCAGTGTCGCGCCCACCCTCCCCCACTGGCGTTGGGGATCCAGGTGCCTCCCACGTGCCCAGGCACAGGGGATTCCTAGCTTATAACCTTATCCGTTCACCTCCATTTCTGGTGGGACTGCAATCTTTTACAAGTATTCTGGAAATCAATCTGATGGTTTCTCAAGAAAACTGAAAATAGTTCTGCATGAAGACACATCTGTAGTGCTTCTGGGCATATACCCAAAAGAGGAGAGGATCACTGGAACACAGGATTGAAAGGAAACCTGCGGCTCACTGCTGTGGGGAGAAGGGGAGAAGCTCTAGGAAGTCCTAGAGACCTGGGATAAACAAGGCTCTGAGAGACAATATCATGGATGTGTTCTTGTTCATGGGATCTATCTCATGTTGGACTAGTCCTTGGTTGGCTATTCCTTCAGTCTTTGTTCTATTTTTGTCCCTAAACTTATTTACAACACAGTCTAATTTTCTTTATCATATATTGAAATACACAGAATTTTCTCAAGGCAAGTGTGATGACAGTGACTTCTTGATAACAAGCAGTGTATTTTACACTACTGAAAGAGCTTTTTAAAAACTTTCACAGGCAAGTGGATGGAACATGATAATCCTGTGTGAGGTAACTCAGTCATAAAAGAACAAACATGTTATGCACTCAATGATGAGTGAATATTAGCCCAAAAGTTTGGAATACCCAAGATTCAATTCACAGACCATATAGAGCATAAGAAGGAGGAAGGCCAAGAGGTGGCTGCTTCAGTGGTTCTTAGAAGGGTCAACAAAGTGATAAGTAGATATTAATCCAGAAGGTCAAAATACCCAAGATACAATTCACAGACCACATGAAGCTCAAGAATAAGAAAGACCAAAGTGTGGATACTTCTCTCCTTAGAAGGGGGATTAAAATACCCATGAGAAGAGACACAGAGACAAAGTATGAAGCAGATATTGAAAGAAAGGCCTTCCAGAAACTGCCCCACCTGGAATCCATCCCATATACAGTTAAAAAAAAAAACCAAGACACTATTGTGGATGCCAACAAATGCTCGCTGACCTGAGCCTGATTTAGCTGTCTCCTGAGAAGCTCTGCCAGTACCTGACAAATACAGAAGTGGAGGCTCTCAGTCAACCATTGGAATGAGGACAGGATTCCCAATGGAGAAGCTAGAGAAAGGACCCAAGGAGTACAAGGATTTTGTAGCCCCATAAGAGGAACAACAAGATGAACCAACCAGTACCCCCAGAGCTCCCAGGTACTAAACCATCAACCAAAGAATACACATGGAAGGACCCATGGCTCCAGCTGCATATGTAGTAGAGAATGGCCTGGTTGGACATCAATGAGAGGAGAGGCCCTTGGTCCTGTGAAGACTCAATGCCCCAGTGTCAGGACAGAGGAACATAAGTGGGCAGATTGGTGACCAGAGGGAGGGGGAAGGGATGGGTAGTTTTCAGAGGGGAGACCTGGAAAGGGGAAAATATTTGAAATGTAAATAAATAAAATATCCAAAAAAAGAAAATATCCAATTAAAAACATTCTCTACATTACAGAGTCACAGTTAAATCATTTGACACACTTTTATGCTTACTTAGTTGAGGTAGATTTACACAATATTGAAAAAGTATAGGTCTTTTTAAGTGGTATGAATTACTTTTTCATCATTCTATCTTTTTTCACATTCATATAAGTGACTACTTAAATGTTATGATATATGTTCCATCAAAAATTGCTGGAGGAAAGCCCCAGCAGATCTTCTTTGCTGTTCTTGGTTCTTCTTGAGGCAGCGGAGGGGAAAGAGCATCTGTGGGGTTTAACCTTGGTCTTGCTAGATTTTTAGGGTTGTTGTATAATAATAAAATCATTACCTGCCTTAATCCAAAGTCACTTTGCTGTGGTAGCACACCTGCTGTCTGAGTTTCTCAGAGGCCAAGAACTATTTAGCACCACCACATTATGAAACAGCAGGGCATAAGTAAAAGATATATTGTTGGTGCACCTTTCTCTGGTGAATGAGCCAGAAACCACTCTGTAAAAACTCTTTAGTTCTCTGTGAACCAGAGAGCAAGGAAAGGAAAAGAATTAAGAGGTTGTCTATAGGCATGTATGCACAGACACATATATGTTGCTGCCAGCAGCTACAAATGAACAGGAAACCTGGAAAAGAACCCTGGGGATGCATGGGAAGGCCGCGAAAAGAATGAGGGCCAGGGAAACATTTGACTGTCGAGGCAGAAGTTTTGGATTTTTTTTTTAATTTTTATTTTCTATATTCTATGTTTACATTCCAAAGGCTTTCCCTTTTCCCAGTTCCCCCCCCCCATACGTCCCATAATTCCTCTCCCCCCAACTATTCCCCAATCATTTACCCCCACCACGATTTCTCTGTTCTGGGTCTACAAAACTGGATCCAATCTTTACAGGCCCAGGGTCCTCTCCTTTCTTCTTCTTTGGAATCCTTTGACTTGCTAATTGTGCCTTGAGTATTTAGGGCTTCTGGGCTCATTAATATCCACTTATCAGTGATTGCATTTCATGTGTATTCTTTTGTGATTGGGTTAACTCACTTAGGATGCAAATCAAAACAACCCTGAGATTCCACCTCACACCAGTCAGAATGGCTAAGATTAAAAACTCAAGAGATAACAAGTGCTGGCGAGGATGTGGAGAAAGAGTAACACTCCTCCACTGTTGGTGGGATTGCAAAATGGTAAAACCGCTCTGGAAATCAGTTTGGCGGTTCCTCAGAAAATTGGGCATGTCACTTCCAGAGGACCCTGGCATACCACTCCTGGGCATATATCCAGAGGATTCCCCAGCATACAATAAAGACACATGCTCCACTATGTTTATAGCAGCCTTGTTTATAATAGCCAGAAATTGGAAGGAGCCCAAATATCCCTCAAAGGAGGAATGGATACAGAAAATGTGGTATATTTATACAATGGAATACTACTCAGCAATTAAAAATAATGAATTCATGCAATTTGGAGGCCGAAGTTTTTAATGAAAGTTAAACCATATACCAGCTTACACAAGCCCTGCCACCCCTACCCTCCCACCCCCCCACCCCCGACTCTGGGACTCTGGGGAAGTGATGTGGATTTGGCTCCACTGTCCGCAGGTGGCCTGCTGGAATCAGGAAACTGCAGGACTGGTAGATTGGTGGAAGCTCAGGGTGGTGGCTAGTAGTGGCTCTCAGGTGAAAGCAGGAAGCTGTATTGTTCTATTAAGAACAAAGGCCAGGAATTTCATGGGTTGAGAACTGTTGATTAAAAGCCCAGCTGGAATGCTGAGGGAGGGGAACACATATACATTCAAATATTCAGAAAACCACACGCTGGCCATCTGTCGTATTCAACTCCACAAGAATTCATACATACTTATACATATACACATGAACCTATATACAAACATATAGACAAACAAACATATACATTTGTATGCATATATGTATGTATGTATGTTTGTATGTATGTATGGTTGGATGGCTGGATTGATGAATGGATGGATGGGTGGGTGGGTGGGTGGGTCGGTGGATGGGGCAAAGCTCTCCAAGCCAAACCATTCAACCAACAACCAACAACTTTATTTCTTTTCTCTGTTTTTTTAACCTCCTTAGACAAAGAGTTCTTTTAAAAATTACCTCAGCGATAAAATGTTACAAAGAATGGAATTTACAGAAGGATGTTGATCCTCAGTTCAAAGCAGTGTTTCATTATGATAGACTTATTAAAAGTTCAAAGCAACAATTTTTACATGCATTTTTTAAAAATGATTTTTCTTAAATGTTTTTCCTGGAACAAAAATTTGTCCCAAGTTTATTTCTCATTTTAGTGTAATTATGAAAGCTCATTATATTTATTATGCAGCCTTCACTTATTATTCTGAGGGGTGGTCACACATTTTATTCATTTTTTGTATTGAATATATTCTTCATTTAAATTTCAAGTGTTATACCCTTTCCTGGTTTACCCTCTCCCAGAAACCCCAAACACATCCTCAGTCCCCCTGCCTACAACTGCCCCTCTGCCTAGCCACTATCAACCACCAAAACCCCACCCTCCTGAATACCACTCCCCTTCATTTGCTTCTGTCCCTTCTGCTACCTGTCTGTTGGCTGCCATGCTCCAGTGAAGACACCAACCTTCTCCTGATCCATCCCAGGGCACATTATATTCTCAATTCTAACTTTATTACATCTTTCTAGCAACTAAGACCATCTCTAAACACTTTCTTCCTAAAATTATATGAATCAAATCAGGAATTTTATAGAAATATCTTATTTGTCTCTATAGTATTACTAAACAATAGTACATTACTATTTTGCAGAGATCTGCTAAAAAGGATGGGTTAATACCTAGTGATAGTTATATATTTAATAACAACAAAAAAGCATATTAATACCAGGAATGTTTCCTAAAATAAAATTCTTCAGGGCATTTCCTATTGGAGAAAATCTGTCATAGGTTTTAATCCAAGGCAGACTCATCTCAGGAAGATCACCTGCTAGTTATGAGCTACTCTTATGATGTCTCCAGACCAAAAATAAATATTAAAATTCAGAATATTCTAAGAATCAAAATCTGTAATGTTCCCCTTTGTTTTAGATATTAGTATAATCAGATTTGTGCTTGTGGTCCTGAAAGAATATACATAAAATCGCAGCAATGGAATCTGACTGAATTGCATATTGCTATAACTTTCAATACAAAAAATTTTCATTGGAAACTTTTTAGACACTGAAAAAATATTTAATTCACATATGTGAGTATAATTTTGTGAAATATTTCATCCTAATTATCTCATTCTACAAATGGATACAAAATACTTACCATAAGTAGTTATTTGCATGACACATAAACACTGTATATATTTTATTGATAGGCTCAAACCACCATAAAAGTTTCCAAATATATTCGTTTATTTTTTGATAATTCTTTATAATTTAGTATATAGGGAACTATGGCAAATTTTACATTTATTAAAATATATATTATCTGTAATGTATATAATGTGTTGGTGCATGTATACTTGAAAAGCATATTTTGTAGATAATCATAAATAACCCTCCAGCAGCATATCATAGACAATTATCCCATAGCATAGGCTCCATTGCTTTGATTTAGTGAGATCATAGAAGGCAAGTAAGGGCTGACCTGTAATACCTAACTACATACCTAATTGTCATACCTAAATGCATCAACCGCTAGCATGGTTGATATTTCCCTCAGTGCTCATTATGTTTACCTTTGTTTCTATTATTTTAATGTTTGTTTGGGTTTTTAAGGTAGACACCAAAAGCTTAGGGATTTTCTTTTCATAAGTATAAAATGCACAAGAAAACTCTGGGGGGTCTGGCTGGTTAATATTTTTGTTCTTCCTATGAGGTTGCAAACCCCTTCAGCTCCTTCTGTACTTTTGCTAACTCCTCCATTGGAGACCCTGTGTTCAGTCTAATGGTTAACTGCAAGCATCCACCTCTGTGTTTGTAAGGCTCTGTTAGGACCTCTCAGAAGGCAGCCATATCAGGCTCCTTTCAGCAAGCATTTCTTGACATTCACAAGAGTGTCAGGGTTTGGTAACTGTATATGGGATGCATTCCCAGGTGGGACAGTCTCTGGATGGCCTTTCCTTCGGTCTCTACTCTATACTTGGTCTCCATATTTGCTCCTGTGAATATTTTGTTCCCCTTCTCAGAAGAACTGAAGCACCCTCACTTTGGTCTTCCTTCTTCTTGAGCTTCAGGTGGTCTGTGAAAAGGAGTACAGAGTTAAACAAAGAATTTTCAACTGAGGAATATCAAATGGCCAAGAACAACAAAAGAAATGTTCCACATTCTTAGTTATCAGATAAATGCAAATCAAAACAACCTTGAGATCCCACCTTATACCAGTCAGAATGGCTAAGAACAAAAACTCAGGTGACAGCAGATGCTGCTGAGGATGTGGGGAAAGAGGAACAATCCTCCATTCCTGGTGAGATTGCAAGCCAGTACAACCACTCTGGAAATCATATTGGCGGCTTCTCAGAAAATCAGACATAGTACTACCTGAGAATCCAGCTATTGTCAGGAGCCATTACATTATCTGCGTCAGCAGGATTGAGAAGTACAAGGTTGAGCCTCTCTCATGGGTAGAAGCTGAAAGACTGTCCCAAGAAAAGCCACAAGATATTCCAGCCTCAACTTACCTAAGATGTTCCAGCCCAGCCCTAACCTCAACCTACCCAAGAATTTCCAGCCCAAACCGCAGAACGTTCCTACTTACACAAGCAACAGATGTGCCAAGCAGATAACCTTTCCCCACTCCCCACTGTAGCCCACCCCTCGCTTGTGTGAAGTTCTTCATTTGAGGACTATATAACTAAGGAATTTTTGCTTCTTAAACGGAGACCTTGACAAGAGACTTCTGCTTGGTCTTCTTTCTTTCTCCCCCCCCTTGACCCTTAGGTAGCGCCTCTTCGGGACCCTGAATAACTGGACCTGCTGGACAGGTCAAGCTATACCACTCCTCAGCATATACCCAGAAGATGCTCCAAAATGCAATAAGGACACATGCTCCACTATGTTCATAGCAGCCATATTAATAATAGCCAGATGCTTGAAAAAACCCAGATGTTCTTCAACAGAGAATGGATACAGAAAATGTATATCTACACAATGGAAAACTACTCAGCTATCAAAAATGATGAATTCATGAAATTGTTAAGCAAATGGATGGAACTAGAAAATATCATCCTGAATAAGGTAACCCAATCACAAAAGAACACCCATGATATGCACTCACTGATAAGTGGATATTAGCCCAGAAGTTCAGAATACTCTCAAACAAACATGTGTCAATCCTGAGCATCTTTTGAAGGCATGAATATCTTCTTAAACTAGAGATCTAAACTGGCCTAGCTTCTAGAATACAGAAATGTTTGTGAGTAACAGTACTGTGAGTGTTCTCTCCATAGGCACTTCTGTAATGTGTGAAAAAGTCTGAATCAACAGTCTTGATTTTGCTGTTTCCCTCAGATGAGAGGGACAATTGATCATGTATATACAAACATGCGGATGAGATAATTATTTTATCTCACTTTGTATTAGTTATAACATAAATTGTAACAGAATGTTTCCTTAAAATATTAACATACTTTTGTTTTATAAAATGTTTTAAAGAAGAATATGAACAATAGATTTAAAAACAAATTGTTCTACATCAGTTTGAAATACAAAATATTATGACATAGTATCAAAGCTACCACATGAATTGAGAACTTATTTCAATTCATATTTAAATATTCAATTTCAACATTTCAAAGATATTTAAGATATAATATTGCTAAGTCACTCTTTAAAATATCAACACCATTTTGCCTTCAATCTTGTGTAACATATTCATTCTTTAGCTTTAGAATAATTTGAAGATGTTTTACTCTCAAAATGAAAATTTAATCACAGAGAAACCCTGTCTCAATAAGAGAAAGAAAGAAAGAAAGAAAGAAAGAAAGAAAGAAAGGAAGGAAGGAAGAAAGAAAGAAAATTTAATCAATATGCACTCAATAGGTCTTGCTTTTTAAACATCCTGTTACCTAGCTAGGTAGTATGATATTCTATTATTGAGTTCGACTCTCAGTGTTCTCTGCAGTCACCATGTTGCTAAGATACAATGCTTGAAAGATTATGTGAATGAAAGGAATATTTTAGTTATGATACTTTCATCCTATTTTACACATAACTATCAAAAGCTGAGGAGCATCTGTATTTTATGGTAAATTATTTATCATTGAAAAATACATTATTATATAATCATATCTGATTACATGTAAATAATAAAAGCTTGTTCAAAGTGGTACAGAAATCATTTTAACTCTGAAATCACAATAAATCTATGTATCATTACTTTTAAATCCTTGATAAAATCACATTTATTAAAATTTCATTATGTTTTTAAAAGATTATAATTATTAACTTTAGCCTAACTATGAAAAACCTTCCTACTCACAGTGTATTATATATTTTATTTCAAATGGCTACTGATGATAAAAGCTGACCCCAACTTTTAAAAATACCAGTAAATTCTTGATACACACACACACACACACACACACACACACAAGTAGATAGTTCTCTACAATTCTCCATATTTAAGGTTTCTATGAGGATTTATAAACTGTCATCATTTTCAATTTCTCATTTGAAAATGTCCATTTTTGGTAAATTACCAGAATATAAATTTTGAAAAGTACATGAACATTATCAACCTAAGTTGAGTTTTAATGTATGTACTTAGTTCCTATAACAATACATACTGAGCACTCAGACTTATATAAAAATATAATACGATATAACTATGATTTTAATTTGACATTTTTTATGCAAGGCACCCTATTAAGGTGATAGAAAGTGTTTTCAGGACATTGGAACCTGTTTCTTCCTGCAATGATATACTTTAAGCTAATGATTCCTTTCCTTTTTTCAGTCAATGTAGCCCTGGGTATGTCAGGAGGAATTCATAGTGGTTAATTGATCGTCACCGAGCCTCTCATACACTAAAAGCATAGTGCAGTGGATTGAATTGCAATCAGAAGTACACTGACTTTCACTTGGCTTTCATCCTTGCAGGTGGTCTGCCCACCTTTGTGTTTTAATATCAGCTTGGTAAAGCAGAATTAAGATCAACACATTGGACAGCATTACTGATTGATCTCATTTGGGAATAAAATGGAGGCACAAGAGTTTTAAATGAGACATTCCTTTCAGCAATTTGCTTGAACATACATAGAAACACTTTTATCCGCAGCACAAAGTGACCTTTGGAAGAAAGCATTCAACATGCTGTGTAGTTTTCCTTTTGTTACTGGGAATCATGGCACTAAATTATGCAATTGACCTGAAAAACTAACTCAGTGCTGTCAAGAAATAGTGTTCCAAAGAAAAGTATATAAATTTACTTTAGGCATATTAGTTAGCACTTCTCTATGTAGGAAATTTCAGATTAAATTTCATGTAAAATATCAGTCCATTAAGCTTTATGTAAGTGTACTATACTTTAATGGAAATTTTATAAAAACAAGAAAAATTACTTGAACAATAGTTAGTTCCATTTACTATGTGAACAGAATGTGATTACCACATTCTGATTAAAATAGCTAAAATTTGTGTAAAGTTTATCTACAGCCCATGACATGCTTAACTCATTACATAGGCTTGGTGACAAATTTTTCCAACAATATGTTAATATTTAACTACATATTCTCAGCTAATAAGTAAAATGGACAATTTAATCAGGTAAAATGGGCAATTTATTTTGGAAAAATTGAGGCCTTGAGAAAGGCTAAGGCATCTGTTGCTCTAGTTGAGTTTCATCTCTAGCACTCACATGATGTCTCACAAACATATGTAACTCAGATCGAGGGTATCCAACATATTTTTCTTGTCTCTGCATTCTCCAAGTACACATATGCAAATATATGCAAGGGAAACATTCACCTACATAAAAAAAAATCTAATAGACAAAAGAACTTTTTGGGAAATATTTTTAAAAACTCACCCAAAATTACCAACAGCTAATGTTTTAAACAAAGATAGTAGTAAATTAGATTTGAAAATTCCTGACTCAATTGCCAATCCCATGTCATTTCACAAAGAGACAGATTCTATGGCTATGCATTTGGCATCATTGTCATGACAAAGAAATTGTGCCTTGGTATATGGTTTCTATGATAATATTTCTGACAAGAATTTTGTTTACATAACTTCTTATTCCAAATAATTATACTTTTTAAAAAATAAATTGATGTTATAAAGAGATAATTGAGGGCCGATTCTATGAGAAGGAGTCTTCCAGATGACTCCAGAATTCATATATCTGTACTATTTCTGCCACTGAGACATATATTTAGAATGTCAAGTATAATCAGTGATACCAAAGACATCACTGGGGCAAAAGATCATGTGTTCTACACTTAACTAGAAGAAATAAGAAGCCTCTGAGAAATATGAACCAGCAGACTGTTTCCCAAGAATGTTTAAGTGCAGCATATATCTAAAATTCCTCCTCTGTAAATTTCATTCACTCTACAAAGAGATTTCTCTGTTATCTCTCTGGGAATAAACCATGTATCAGAAATCATGATCTTTTAAAGTACATCTCTGTGAAGTATCATGCACATTCTCCCTCAGAACATACAGAAAGTCCAGGTAAATGCTGTATTTATTAGCAGTAAATTACCTGAGCTGTGACGTATCATACACATTCTCCCTCAGAACACATACAGACAGTCCAGTAGCTGTATTTATTAGTGATAAATTTTCTGAGATATATGCTACAGAAACAAATATTCTGAGTTTGTTTCGAAGGATGCGTTTTATGTTGTGTTTATATAAACAGGTAGAACTATTTAATTATTTTTATATACGTACTATTGAAATGCATGTATGCTCTAAGGAGTTTAGTTAATGTTATCTACCTGTAATCATCTACCTTAACACATCTTTTCTGCATTTTCTCCATGAATTCATATGATTTTCTTCCTCCACGTCAACAGCCCACAAATATGAAGAAATATAATCAGTATTGATTTACAATACAGATAATTATGGATGAATGTGTGAGAAAGCTTTCTAATGGAATTCTGTCAATCAATGTCTGGCCCAACTTTCTCATTACATGTTTGCTGAAACTATATGATGGAATTTGTCTGGTGACATTTCAGGGATAGTGACTTTGATTTCCAAGGAAATGTTTCAGGTTCATTTCATTACCTTAGAAAAGTAAAAGCAAATTTGCCTTATAAAAAGCAATTACTTCTTAGCTGACCAGGGCACAATAGCAATATAAGAGAGATTTCTCATTCCACTATTCAAATCCTGAACCAGCAAACTGCTGTTTGATTTTGCTTTAAGCCAATTTTACCATGTTTGAATTGCAAAAGCATTTAATCTTCATAAAGTAGGTTATTATAATGGAGATCATATTGTATTGGTATGGAATACCATCTAAGAGTCACTGGGTATGGGTATAATTTTAGTATTTATGGAATTTTAAAAACAATGTTAGCTAAAATATATTTAGGAACATATTGAATAGTCTACAGAACAGATCATAAGTTGTCAGTGCACACATTTTTTGTGCAGATATGCTTCAATTTCAAATTGTTCATTATACATAGGTGAATTTGATGAGCATTAAAGTATTTTAAGTACTCAAACAATGCTATTCTGACCAGAATATTATATCATTAAATAGTTACATTTCTCCATTTATTTTCAGGGTGCTAAGGTGCTTAATGATATGTATACATTTAGTGTTCCCTGTCTTTCAATGTGAAGACTAAACTAGGAGCGAGGAAAAATTTTCATCATATAACACCACATAATTGAGTAACCTAAAAAAATTGAGATTAATGAGAATAATTGTAAAATTTATACATTTTTGCTTTTATCCCCTCCGTGTTTGTTAAATAAACTGTATAAGCTTTTTTATTTTTTGATTTATTTTTTTAATTTTTTATTGGATATATTCTATATTTACATTTCATTTCAGTTTTTCTAGTTCTCCACCCCCCAAAGGTCCCATATGCCCTTTTCCCTCTCCCTGTTCCGCCATTCACCCCTTCCTGCTTCCCTGTTCTGGTATTCCCCTACATATGTATTTTTAAATTATTTTTTATTTAAATTAAGCCCCTAGTATAAAATCACAAGATAAGAGAGATAAGGTTGTAAAAATTGCATCAAGTGTGGAGAAGCAGTAGAATTACTAAAATAGCAAAAAAGGGGTAAAATTTGAAATGAAAATATTGTTCAATTGTTATTTTTATTCTGTAAAACAGTGTCATTATAGTAGTGCATATAACATACAGATGTACATACACACATAAATATATATGTGTGTGTGTGTGTGTGTGTGTGTGTGAATATGTGTTCCTGTGTTATAGTTCACTACTTTAGCACTTGCTAGCCTCAAACTCATATCAGTTATTTTCCTTAATTTTCTTGTTTGCTGCAATTATGGCTGTGAGGCAACAAGTCTGTTGATATATACACATTTATTTAAAATTTTGTATTATATATAAATATACCATATAGCATAACATAATTATACATATTATAATTATATATTACAGATATAGTATAAATATTTATTTAATATTATATTCATAAAGTATGAACATGCTATAAAATTTTTGTTCAATTGCATTTTACTGATTAATTTTATTCTAAACATTTCATTAATACAAACCATAATTTTGACTCTTCTTGATATTATCTCTTGTCACCTTTCTGTATTCATAACTCACTTTATGTTTATCGGTCATATCACATTAGATTTGATTTTGAGAAATGTTTACTCCATTGGAGCCTAATTGAATCATCAGTTGCATCTATTATAATACAGTATATTATTACTTTTGTAAATTCTTTTAGTTTTAATTTTACTAATTTGTATACTAGTATATAGTGTATTTACAAGTTACTTTGGGTTTATAATTTTTGTGTTATTAATCTTATATTTATGGGCATTTTGCTTGTATATATGTCCATACACCAAGTGCATGCCTAGTGTCTAGAAAGGCAAGGTGTAGGCACCCAATGTTCTTCATCTGGAGATACAAATAGTTGTGAGTTTCCATGTGGCTGATCATAAATTTACCTTGGTCCTATGGAAAATCAGTCAGTGTTTATAATTAGTGAGTTACATGTCTTGTTCCTACTAATTAATTTAGTAATAATTTTAGTGTGGCATGTGGAACACTATATTAGTCAGGGTTGTCTAAAGCAGCAAAACTTATAGAAGAGAAAAAGGTAAGAGGGGATTTAGTACACTCACAGGCTACACTTCAATTAATGCAACAATGTTGGGCTATAAATAGAAGGTCAAAAATCTGAAAGGGTGGATGTCTCATCTGGTTTTCAGTAGAATTCCAAAGAAGTAGCATATAGTGTCAGTAAAGGAGTGGACTTGTTGGGAAGGCAAGAGCAACCAGGCAAAGTAAAAGAGCTTCCTTCTTCTATGTCATTATATAGAATTTTGGCAAAAAGTGTGGCCCAGATTAAAGGTGTGTTGCCCTGCCTCAAGATCTGAATCACCTACTGAACCTTCACATATGCAGCCACAAAAACTCCACACCATTGCTGATGCCAAGAAGAACTTGCTTTCTGTTCCCTGAGAGGTTCTACTAGCCCCTGATCAATACAGATGTAGATACAGCCAACCATCAGACTGAGCCCAGGGACCCCAATGAAATGGCTAGGGTAAGGACTGACGGAGCTAAAGGGGATTGCAACCCCATGTGAAGTACAATATGAGCTAACTGGACCACCCAGAGCTTCCAGGGATTAAACCACCAACCAAAGAGGGAGCAATGGCTCCAGATACGTTGCAGAGGAAGGCTTTATCTGACATCAATGGGAAGGGAGGTCCTTGGTCCTATGGAGGTTTGATGACTCAGCATAGGAGAATGTTAAGGAGGTGAGGTGGCTTTGGGTGGGAGGGTGGGTGGAGGAGCACACTCAGAGAAGCAAAGGGAAGGAGAAGAGGGGGAATGGGATGGTGGTTTTGTGGAAGGGTAACTGGGAAGGGAAATATCACTTGAAATGTAAATGAATAAAATGATTAATAAAAAAGAAAATATATGTATGCATAACATTGCAAATAAATCTAATATTTTATCATTGGAAAGACTGAATCTAGTCACCCAAACACAATGTGGAATGTGAATCAAACACCTGATGGTTGTTTATTGATATATGAAACACTATACTATAGCTATTGTGGAGAATAGTAGGGCAATGAGATATGGTCAGTTAAAATATAAATGCAGAAGAACTGTAAGTACTAGTTGATCTAGTAATTCTGACATTGGATAGATCAATACATGATAGAGTAATAGATAGGTAAGGAGGTAGGGAGGTAGATAAAAGATAGATCATATACATATGTTTATCTGGAGGTCAATTAACTCCTATATATTCTTGCCCATAGAAATTTTAATGGGAAATAAAAGATTGATTCAATCCAAGTGCTTGGTCCATAGATAAGTAGAATGTGGTGTATGCTTACTAGAGAATTCTATATTACCTTGAAATATAAAGAAATTTATATGCATGCTTCAACATGAATAAATATTGAAGATATTGTTCTGGGTGAAATTATAGAAATCAAAAAAAGTGATATATAGCAACAACAAAGCATGTTAAAATTTTCTTTTGGTAAGATGAAAAAATAAAAGCAAGATATTTTGGGAAAAATAAAGGAAAAGGAAGGTGGGGGCAGCAGCAGCGTGGATCCCACATATGAGAGCTCTGGCACACAGAACTCAAGGGAATAGGGAACACGCAGAACACAAGGGGATAGGGAAACCCGGAAGGAACATGCAATAGAGAGTGCTGGTGCCAGAGTATCTGTAGGGCAGGAGACTGCCTGGTTAGTGGGGAGGACTTTGCTTGATGGGCAGGGTCCTTTGGAAAGGCCTCATACCTGTTATAGGAGCTGCTTTGCTGGCTGTGAGGTGGCTTTGATCCTTCCCTGGCAGCTGGAGACTCTGAGGCTTGCTCCATGCTGTTACTCTGCGGGCTTAGGGTTTAATAGACAGTTCCTCTTTCTCCACATCCTAGCCAGCACCTGTTGTCTCTTGAGTTTTTAATCTTAGCCATTCTGACTGGTGTGAGGTGGAATCTCAGGGTTGTTTTGATTTGCATTTCCCTGATGACTAATGATGGTGAACATTTCTTAAGGTGTTTCTCGGGTGTTGGTAGGACTGCAAGATGGTACAACCGCTCTGGAAATCAGTCTGGTGGTTCCGCAGAAAATTGGACATGACACTTCCAGAGGACCCTGTCATACCACTCCTGGGCATATACCCAGAGGATTCCCCTGCATACAATAAAGACACATGCTCCACTATGTTCGTAGCAGCCTTATTTATAATAGCCAGAAGTTGGAAGGAGCCCAGATGTCCCTCAAAAGAAGAATGGATACAGAAAATGTGGTATATTTATACAATGGAATACTACTCAGCAATTAAAAATAATGAATTCATGCAATTTTTAGGCAAATGGTTGGATCTGGAAAATATCATCCTAAGTGAGGTAACCCAATCACAAAAGAATACACATGAAATGCAATCACTGATATTAATGAGCCCAGAAGCTCTGAATATTCAAGACACAATTAGCAAGTCAAAAGATTCCCAAGAAGAAGGAAGGAGAGATCCCTGGTCCTGAAAGGACTGGATCCAGTTTTGTAGGAGAGTACCAGAATAGAGCAGAGAAATGGTGAGGTGGTGATTGGGGAATAGGCAGGGTGGTGGGGTGGGGTGGAAGAGGACATATAGGACATATGGTGAGGTGGGAACGGGGAAAGGGGAAAGCCTTTGGAATGTAAACAAAAATATAGAAAATTTTAAAAAATGTAAAAAAAGAGACAGTTCATAGTTAGATGCTTTATTATTAAAAGAATAGAGAGAAAAGGAGATAAAGAAGAAAAGAGAAAGGAGAGAATAGAGGAACTAGAGAAGGCCATGACCACGTGGAAAGAGAAAGAAGAAGGGGAACAGAGAGAAATGGGGAGAGCTAGGGAGAGATGAGAGATGAGAGAGAGAGAGAGAGAGAGAGAGAGAGAGAGAGAGAGAGCGAGAGAGAGCGCCAGAAGCCTCCATTTATAGTAAGCTGGGTTACCTGGCAACAGAACAGTCAGGTAATCTAGGGGCAGGGAAAGCCTGGCTGTAGCCAGATGACTGCAGAGTTGGAGTCCAGCCAGAACACTAGGATTATGGAGGTGAATCTCCGGAGTGTCCTTGCCCAACCAAGCTATAGACTGTCTCACACCATGGTCCCACAAGATATATGTTAAGTTATTTTACAACATTTGGCAATATAAAATTCGTATTTTGGAGTATAAAATAATAATCAAAACTTTTTAAAATTAATGAATTCATGGGTTTATATGTTTACGAAATTGAGAAACCTGTTTTTTTTTCCAGAACCCAAGAATATACAAAATGATTCCAAGAGAAATTATAGCCAAATGTTTCTTTCCCACTTTCCTAAGGAGAGAGAAAATACACCCTTGCTAGGTGTAACATTGCTTGGTTATTGAGGACTTAACAAAAGTTCTTATAAGTTGTCTAAAAAGTGCAACAGTAATGACATCAACCACGGTTACATATTGCTTAGGAACCATCTGAAAACTTATTTCCTTATAATATGGTTGCATGTGTGTGTTGGCATCTTGTATCTGTGTCTTTTCTTCTTCATGTATGGAGGTATATGTGCCCATACTTGCATATCTGAAAGCCAACAAAAGACATAGCGTATCTTGTGATATAGCTCTTTCTTTAACCAGCTTGAGACTGTCTCCCACTGAACACTATGAGACTGAACACATTCTCTCACTATGAGCCTTGATGTCACTCAACTTTCACTTATGCAGGTTACTCTATAATTCCTTGAGGACTTTGCTGATATTTTCCTTTGTGGAAATCATACATCAAATTTTGCTTTGTTTCTAAATCCCTGCCAGCTTTCACTAGGTATAAGTATGTTCTCCATACTCATATTAACATAGTACTCACTGATAGCAACCTTACAAAATGTTTTCAAGTTGTCAGAGATTTTCTTATTGTTACATCTTTATTACCAACTATAATCGATGTCTGATATACTTTAGCATCATGAGTAATGCAATATCTTTAGATGATAATAGCTGACAAAGAATGAAAGTCTCTGATAACTAGGTCTTCTCTTTGTATTCTCTATTCATTACTAAATTATTTAAAAAAGATTTTCTCATCCTGGGTTGCTACTACTTGGTGGGTGACAGGGCTTTAAAGTCACCCATTCACAGGGGCCAGATATCATATATTCTGTATATTATAATTCATAACAGTACCAAAATTACTGTTGTGAAGTAGGAAAGAAAATCATTTTGTAGTTGGGGGTTACCATAATATGAATAACTATATTAAAGGGTCACAATATTAGGGAAGTTTAACACCATTGATTCACATGGATTGTTCATTAATTGCTTAATTCATTCTGGAGAATAAGACCTCATCATCTTCCATCTTCTGTTGAAAATCTCAAGGCAAGAAGCACATGGGTCTGTACCAAGGCCTCTACATATGTGTTATTATGTAATACATATATGTATTAACTTAGTACTTTTATGGGATTCTTGACTGTGAAGACAAGTGGGTCTTTGACTTTTTTGCCTGTTCTCAGAACTCTACCTTCTGTTTGGTTGTCATGTCAAAGTTTGATATGATAAGAGACTTCATCTTGTTGTATTCTATTTTATCATGCTTGATTGCTTTGTTCTCACCCTCAGCTCTCCTTGTCTCTCTTATTCCTCTCCCTTCTTCCTTCCTTGATCCTTTCTTCCATGAGTTATCACCTTTGTTAGACAAATTCTCCACTCATAAGGACAGAATATTTATTTCTCATTCAATATTATATTCTCATATAATATTGTGATAAAGGTGTAATAGAGATTAACATATTGTAAGGAAGGAGCTGTCTTTTCTCTGACCTGAATGACATATCATCAGTTGTCCTGTATGCTCCAGCAATTCCATACAGAATAAGAAACAAATTGCAAATAGGATACAAGAATAGAGATGTCTATTTTCTCTGGGTACTAGAAGAAAAAATGGGTCTCGTTCACAAGAAGTTGATGAGAATATTGAAATCTGGATCCTTCCCAATTGATTTGTACTTCAGCCTCTGCAATTAGTGTGGATGTCGCCAATCTGTGTCATTAGTTATTATAAACAATTTCTTTATATTCATCTGATTGGTATCATAATTCATAATTATCCAACTTGTAAAACAACAGATGACTCTTTCCAGACATGTAGAAATTAGTGGCCTAATATGTTGTTATAAGGACATTTTTTATATTAAAAGATATTATATTATATCATATCGTATCATATCATATCACATCATATCATATCATATCATATCATATCATGTTATATTATAAATCTTATAAGATAAAACAAAAACCATCATATTGAGCCTGGACAAGGCAACTTAACAGAAGGAAGTGTCCCCAGAGTAGGCAGAAGAATCAGAGACCCACTTATTTAAACACTCAGGCGTCCCGAAAATACTAAACTGAGAAAGTATAATATATATGCAGAAGACCTAGTGCAGAACCGTGTGTGTATGACCAATGCTTGCTGCTCTAGTCTGAATTCATGTGAGCTCTGCTACTTCTGATTGAGAGGCCCTTGTTTCCTTGGTCCTCCTTCAGCTTTGGCTCTTGCAGTCTTTCTTCCTACTCTTTTGTGGGGTTCCCTTAACTCAGAGGGGAGGAATTTGAAGGAAACATTCCATTTAGGGCACTCTTCCAAGAACTTTCTCTCTCCTCCCAGGGTCTGGTCCTGAGTGTCTACATTGGTTTCTTTTTGCTGCAGAAAAAAATGTCAGTGATGACTGAGTTAGGCACTGGTCTATGAATATAGCAGACTATCACTAGGAGTCACGCATTGAGCTTTGTGTTCTTTTGTACCTGTAGCTTTTGGTTTGACCCTAGGTCTCTGGGCTCTCTTGTCTCTGGTTCATGTTTACTCAAGCAGTTAGGGTACAGGTTCCCTAACTGGATCCAGTGGAGTGGATCTTAAGTAAATCATACATTACTTGGTTCTTCACAAAAGTTCTATGCCACCATTGTGCTAGCATACCTTACAGGCAAGGCATATTCCAGATCAAATGTGTTGGATCTGGCTTCATTTCTCTTTTGGTAGCCTAAAAAGTAATGTTCCTTATCAAAGGCATGATTATTTACTTAAACTAAATTTTTACTTTACATATTGTTATTCACAAAAATATTTTATGGAGATAACTTATTTTAAATATTAATCTATTGCCTCTTATCCATGTATGTATGTCTAAAAACTGTATTTTCTAGACCTGATACTGATTTGAAATATTTCTAACCCTTTCATTTTTATCTATATTTTAATGTATGTAAGTCATCACAATCTTCAGTAAGTTATTAGTTCTTATTAGTTGAGGGATTTTTCAAACCTTCAATAGATCTTCATGTTTTAGAGAGGCAGTTGTAAATTACTGGCAATTAGAATCAGCATAAAGTATTTCTATAAACAATCTTATGTTTTGATATGTATCATTAGCAAAATTACAAAATTGTTATATTTGTTAAGCTTTCTGTTGTATATGACTGTTACTTGTTATGATGTTATATCACTTTATTATCAGTGTGAAAAATAATTGAGTTCCATAGGGCCTATTTTACTGTAACCAGTGCTAAATCATGACTTCTAGACTGGCCCAGATCATTCTATTTTTGGCACATTTAAGCAAAAGACAAGTTAGAAAAAAGTACTAAGGTAAGAATTAACTAAGCCCTAGGAGTACGGCAAAACTTAAGACATGTTTACATTGAAGTTCTTAGGAAAGGTCATATAGCATCATCTGTAAGGTGGTTTATGCTGACTTAGAAACAATGTTCAAGGTAAGAGTCTAGGAAGAATGACAGAAGTCAACATAATGTCTTTGGGAGTCAGGATTGGCCTGGCCCTATGACAACATAGAAAGCACTTAGGCTATTTTAAAGCACAAATGACATCGCTCATATGAATAGGTTTATATTCTAAAAGTAATGCATTAGGTTTTCATGGGGAAGGGTCTCAGATAATTTTATTCTGGGAGATGCAGGAAGAATTTCAAGATTGTAAAATTATGTCATTCTTGGAATTCCAAGAAGAACAGCTAGTTAACATCATTCAATTGAAGAGCTAAGCTGTGTGTTGACTCTCCTAGTTTCTCCAGTGCTTTTATGTGTATACAAGTCATTTTTTGTACTCCATATTTATTTCTTTACATTGAAATTTCTTTCAGAGGAAAATTCAATGACAATATTCCACCATAATCTAAGAATTCTGTAAAGAAGGTCAGAGAAAGAACAAATAATCATGTGAAAGGGACTGTGCAACAATGAGAAAGAGAGGCTTCAAGAAACAGATTTCTCATTACTGTGTACTACCTGGTCTAAGATCAACTTTCAGATGTTAATTAGGAATTCAGAAAAGCTACACTAAGCAAACCCAAGTAGAATTGCCAGAAGTCTCCAGGTCTAGACTCTGGCTTTCAAGTCTGAGGGTCTCAGAATATTCTTGCTCTCTAACTATACTGAAATGCTCATGATAACATCTAAAATGTCCTAAAAACATTTTAGGTTTTTCTGAGGGTAGAAAGCTGCTGACTTAGAAGACTGACACCTGTAGCCTGACACCTGGGGATTAATTAATGTGTCTTTTGTTCTATCTCAGCAGGAAGTGTACTGCTCTAACTTTCAGCCTGCTAGTCAGAAGTCACTGCAAGGAAAAGGGACACTTTTTAAAAGTGATTATAGTGTTTATTACAAAGTTGTAAAATTTTGTCTATGAAAGTTATTTAAGAAAGGGAGAAAACAGAAATATCCTAAGTGGGGAAAGGGAAAATCTTTTTCTCATCTCTTTGTCCTCAGTATTTATACATCGTTCAAAATGCATGATCACATGGTAAAAAGTTCATCACAAGTTCACACAAAAAATTAAATTATAAATTGAAGTAGAAGTCTATAACAGAGAATGTTTACATTCATATCCATTAGCAGTAATTAACTGGCTAACCATTCATCACCTGTCAGAGCTCCACAGGATTGTTGAAAGTTAAAAATTGTAACAAAGTTATTAGTGAAGTTTTGTACAGATAAACCCAATCAATATTTTATCTTCTAACCTAGCACGTATAATAAATCATTAGTTCCCTTTTTATGACCTTTGGTTAATTGTTTTACAACCTCTTGGAATGTACTCTTGAGTAGTAGAAAGTCTGTTTATTTTCTAGAAGGAATTACCTGATGATACTTGGGAGACAGAGTTCTCACTGAAGTTTTGACTATCAGAAGAGACCTAATAGCAGTCCCACTATAAAAGAGCTTAATAAAAACTGATATAATTTTAGGGATTCTAATAGGATAATCATTAAGAATTAAGAGGTCATATATATGTCTACATAGCATTACAAGACATTACATCTTAATAGATCTGCAGAGATATGCTCTAAAGAGGTAAACTAATGCCTAGGGACTATTATATATGTTTAATAATAATGGAAAAGCATATTAATAGCAAGAATCTTTCCTAACATGATTTACTCCTAGGAATTGCCTGTGGGAGCTTCACCATAAATATAATCTAAAGTGAAATCACTTCAGGAAGATCATCTGCTAGTTATTAGCTTGTTGTATGATGGCTCCTGAACATAGAAAGAACTACTTGATCAAACCAATAAGATGCTTCCATTAAAATATGAACATGTTGCTTTTAATATTGTTTACACATTTATTTTAGGCATGACAGGAAATTCAATGACAGGAAAGTTGGTTCATCTTACAGTTATACTTTTAATTGCTAGAAAGTCATGGAACCATTGGATCAACAGTCATAAATGCTGAAACAATTAAAATGGACACACTTTTATACTGTGACAGGGAATAAAACTATCGTACTTCAGTAGAAAGTAGTTAGCTCTAGTCATATTTACCAGAAGACAAATATGTTTCCATAACCACTGTATGGAGCCTTTTAAAGCATCTATTGTGTGACTATTGTGTGACTAATGTGTGAACGTTCTGTGAGAGAGAGAGAGAGAGAGAGAGAGAGAGAGAGAGAGAGAGAGAGAGAGAGAGACCTAAGTTCCTTCATGAAGTTGGTCAGGAACAAAGGAGAAGTTGGCACTCAGATGTTTTTAACCTTCAATCAAACTTTCAATGTTTTCCTCCTTTCAATTTCCTTTCATGATGCTGCTGCCATCAAAGGCCAGGCTTTTTCTGTTAGTTTGCTACAGATTTCTTGGTTCTTTGTCAAATGTCATGAGAAGCAAGTTCTATCAACTTCTCAAAATTCTCTTCATTAATATTTTTGCTGGATCATAGAGGAAACAGTAGGTTACAGTGGGTTTGGTTGGTTGGTTGGTTGGTTTTTGTATGTTTGCTCTACTTTAGATTCTTTTGTCTTTAGTTATGCCTTGCAGTTTAATAGACTCACATCATCATACCAATGTGCACATAATGTAAATCTGACCCATGTGATGTCCTGTTTGAAAAGTATTAATGGGAATACGATTGTATTAGTGAAATAACCTACTATAATATCTCAAATTTATTATTATTAAAAAGTATTTTCAAATACAATATTTAGTAAAATTTAGCAAATATATATTCAGTTAAGAAAAATTTCAACTTCCTTGAATGTTTTATTTTTTACTAATTGGAAGCACCTTCTCTACCACATGGGAAATATTATTTTCTGGTTTAAAAATGGAGTTACCATTCATTTTAATAGAAGAAAGAAGTATAATAAACACAGATTTGGTGATATTAATATTTTGGCTAACTCTATATTTTAAAAATGTTTCAAGAATAGATGCCTATAGGGGCTTGTTCTTTCTTGGTAGTTTCAATAATAATGCTACAAAATATTAGGTCTATACCCTGCTGACATTGTAATAGACTTCTGTGTCACAATTGTATACTTTCAAAAGAGCATTATCTCCTAGTAATGAAAATAACAATTTTCTTCATGTACATTATTTTTTTCCTAGGGAGTTACTGAAACTCAAAAGCATATTAACATGTTTCAACTGTTAGTAATTTGCTTTTGATCCTTTTATAACAGAGAGTCATGAATATACATCAGGGTACCAAGAAATCCTTAAGTTAAGTCCAATTAAATATTAACATATAGAATTCAATATTGTGCTTGTTTAGTTAATGTTACCAATACTCTTTAAGACAATATCATATGAGCAAAATTCAATGTACCTGCATTGAAACTTTTTTTAATGGATATTGAAGCTGTGACACATGTTTGTAAATATGAACATGGATGAGAGTAGAAAGACAGGAAAAGATAAAGAACCTGAGCCGATTGCAAACTATTGGAAAACACTAAGGAAATGAGACCATATTGATATGTTGAAAAATTCTGGGGATTAGACACATAGCATATGGAAACTTTCTTACTGTAGAGTAAGTAAGGGAAGTTTAAGCAGTTAAATTTGATTTATAAAAATATATACAGTAAATTTAATATATCATGGGAACACCTTTCTGACCATTTCACATTATTTTTTAACTCTAATTACAATAGTACAATGATTGAGCCCTAGACAAAACAGATAATTTAATGCCAGTATAGAACATAAACTGAACTTACTGCATCTCTATTATCAATACTTACTTTTTTGAATAGATGTGTCATCAATCAAGCCTATTTGTTTCAAAATGACAGTTTTCAAATGAATATATTTAGGAAACAATCATCTTAGCAATAATAATCTTTTCAGGAATTTTCAGGAGATCCTAGGAATTTTGTAAAGCATTTTGCCCTATAACTGTGTTTGGCCCTAAATCATCTAGGTAGGGTCCTATAATCTATACTTTTCTTTGGCTTTTGTTGTGCTCTGGGTACAGATGTTCCCTGCACACATGAAAGTCCTCATACATAGCTGGTTAATCCAATCACTGAAATGCCATTTGATACCAAGTACTAGGACCTCCTCTTTATATTAATCCTATGTCAGATTCTTAATTTTGCACTGTTTGGGGGGAGGTGTTTGAAAGAAAAACATAGGGTAGTGTTGGAAGATTCAGGTTTCTGAGGTTGTGCCTTGGAGAGACATCCAGTATCCTCCGTGGCTGTTTGTTCTGTGTCATGTGTCCTAGTTGTCACAAATTGAATGGATTTCCTCTTTATCACCCTCCTCCAAGATATTCTGACTTACAGCAGACCTAATGGCAAAAGCATCACCTGATTAAGACAGAAAACAGTACAAACTATGAGGCAAAATTTCTTCTTCTCTGAAGTTGTTTTTCTAAGATTGTTTTCCCTTCAAAAGCTTCAGAAACATAACTTATCCTCTAAGTTGGATTTATACATTAATCTGCATCATGGTATTCAGTCTAGACAACCTTTCTTTTTTTTAATTAGGTATATTTTTATTTACATTTCAAATGTTGTCCCCTTTCCTGGCTCCCCCTCCCCCAAAAGTTCCATGTCATCTCCCCTTCCCTACTCAACCCTCCCCCACCCATGCTTCCCTGTCCTGGTATTCCTCTACACTACAGCATCAAGTCTTTCCAGGACCAAGGACCTCTCCTCCCTTTGGTTTCTAACAAGACCATCCTCTGCTGCTGATGTGTCTGGAGCCATGGGTAACTCCATATGCACTCTTTGGTTGATGGTATTGTCCCTGGGAGCTCTGTGACTACTGGGTGAGTCATACTGTTGTTCCTCCTGTGGGGCTGCAAACCCCTTCAACTCCTTGGGTCCTTTAGCTCCACAATTGGGGACCCCATGCTCACTTCAATGGCTGGCTGAGAATGTCCCCCTCTGTATTGGTCATGCACTAGGAGAGCCTCCCAGGTTATAGCTATATCTCGCTCCCATCAGCTAGCACCTGTTGGCATCCACAATAGTGTCTGGATTTTGTAATTGTATATGGGATGCAGCCCTGGGTGGGATAGCCTCTGGATGGTCTTTCCCTCAGACTCTGCTAAACCATTTGTCTTTGTATTTTCTTCTGTGGATTTTTCCCTTCTACAAAGGACCCAAGGATCTATATTTTGTTCTTCCTACTTCTTGGGCATCATTTGATATGTGAATTGTGTCATTAAAAACAATGACTAAGCATGTTGAACATTTATTTATGTTCTTCTTAGCCATTTGATATTCCAACAGAAACTGAGAAAATTAAAAAAATCATAATATATTACTACTACAAAAGCCTATATTCAACACAACTAGAGAATTTGGGTGAAATGGACAATTTTCTACACAGATACCAAATACCAAAGTTAAAACAGGATCAAATAGACCATCTAAACAGTTTCATAACCCTTAACAGAATAGAAGCAGTCATTGAAAGTCTCCCAAACAAAAAAAGCACAGGACCAGATGGTTTTAGTGAAGAATTCTATCAGACCTTCAAAGAAGACCTAACACCAATCTCTTCAAAGTATTCTAAAAAACAGAAAGAATACTACCCAACTCATTCTATGAAGCCACAGTTATGCTTATACCAAAACCACACAAAGATCCAACAAAGAAAGAGAAATTCAGTTCAATTTCTCTTATGAATATCGATACAAAAATGCTCAAAAAATTCTTGCCAGCTGAATCCAAGAATACACCAAGAAAAAAAATCATTGACTGTGATCAAGTGGGCTTCATCCGAGGGATGCAGAGATGGTTCAATATATGGAAATCCATCAATGCAATCCAATACATAAACTCATAAAAAAAACACATGGTCATTTCATTAGATGCTGAAAAAACATTTGACAAAATTCAGCATTCTTTCATGCTAAAAATCTTGGAAAGAACAAGAACTCAAGGCCCATACCTAAACATAGTAAAAGCAATATACAGCAAACTGGTAGCCAACATCAAACTCAATGGAGAGAAACTTGAAGGAAACCCACTAAAAGCAGGGACTAGACAAGGCTGCCCCCTCTCTCCATATCTTTTGTATATAGTACTTAAAGTTCTAGCTAGAGGAATTAGACAACATAAGGGGGTCAAAGTAACACAAATTGGAAAGGAAGAATTCAAACTATCACTATTTCCAGATAATATGATAGTATACTTAAGTGACCCAAAAACCTCCACCAGAGAACTCCTACAGCTGATAAACAATTTCAGCAAAGTGGCTGGTTATAAAATCAAGTCAAGTGAATCAGTAGCCTTCCTATACTCAAAGGATAAACAGGCTGAGAAAGAAATTAGGGAAATGATACCCTTCACAATAGCCACCAACAATATAAAGTATCTTGGTGTGATTCTAACCAAACAAGGAAAGATTTATATGACAAAAACTTCAGGTCTCTGAAGAAAAAAATCAAAGAAGGCCTCAGAAAATGGAAAAATCTTCCATGCTTGTGGACTGGCAGAATTAATATAATAACAATGGCCATCTTGCCAAAAGCAATATACAGATTCAATGCAATCCCCATCAAAACCCCAACGCAGTTCTTCATAGAATTAGAAAGCAATTCTCAGATTCATCTGAAATAACAAAAACCCAGGGTAGCTAAAACTATTCTCAACAGTAAAAGAACTTCTGGGGGAATCAATATCCCCAACCTCAAGCAGTACTACAGAGGAATTGTGTCAGAAACTGCATGATATTGGTACAGTGACAGGCAAGTAGATCAATGGAATAGGATCGAAGACCCAGAAATGAATCCACACACCTATGGTCACTTGATCTTTGATAAAGGAGCTGAAAACATCCAGTGGAAAAACAGTAGCCTTTTCAATAAATGGTGCTGGCTCAACTGGAGGTCAGCATACAGAAGAATGTGAATTGATCCACTCTTATCTCCTTGTACTAAGCTCAACTCCAAGTAGAGCAAGGAACTCCACATAAAACCAGACACACTGACTAATAGGAAAGGAAATGGGGGAAGACCCTTTAGGACATGGGCACAGGGGAAATGTTCCTGAACAGAACACCAATAGCTTATTCTCTAATATCAAGAATTGACAAATGGGACCTCATAAAATTACAAAGTTTCTGTAAGGCAAAGTACACTGTCAATTGGACAAAATGGCAACCAACAATTTGGGAAAAGATTTTCACCAATCCAACATCTGACAGATGGCTAATATCCAGTATATACAAAGAACTCAAGAAGTTAGACTCCAGTTAGTCAAATAACCCTATTAAAAAATGGGGTACAGAACTAAACAAAGAATTTTCACCTGAAGAACTTCGAACAGCTGAGAAGCACCTTAAGAAATGTTCAGCAACATTATTCATTAGGGAAATGCAAATCAAAACTACCCTTTGATTTCACGTCACACCAGTCAGAATGGCTAAGATTAAAAACTCAGGATACTCAAGACACAAATAGCAAGTCAAATGATTCCCAAGAAGAAGAAAGGAGAGGACCCTGGGCCTGTAAAGATTGCATCCAGTTTAGTAAAGAAACCGAGGGGGGAGGGGGAATGATTGGGGAACAGTTGTGGGGGGGGGGAGAGGAACTATGGGAACTATGGTGGGTGGGAACTGGGAAAGGGGAAAGCCTTTGGAATGTAAACATAGAATATAGAAAATAAAAAAAAAATAAAAAAAATAAAAAAATAAAAAAAAAACAAAAAAAATGGCAAAAAAAAAAAAAAAGAACTCAGGATACAGCAGGTATTGGTGAGGATGTGGAGAAAAAGGAACACTCCTCCACTGCTGGTGGGAATGCAAGTTGGTACAAGCACTCTAGAAAGTCTGGTGGTTCCTCAGAAAACTGTGCA
Organism: Apodemus agrarius; assembly: GCA_964023405.1. NCBI lineage: Eukaryota > Metazoa > Chordata > Mammalia > Rodentia > Muridae > Apodemus > Apodemus agrarius. The sequence goes on along the minus strand of OZ030007.1, from coordinate 50,050,954 downwards.
TGACTCTTCTGGAGCATCCTGCTATACCACTCCTGGGCATATACCCAGAGGATTCCCCAGCATGCAATAAAGAGGTATGCTCCACTATGTTCAAAGCAGCCTTATTTATAATAGCCAGAAGCTAGAAAGAACCCAGATGTCCCTCAATTGAGGAATGGATACAGAAAATGTGGTATATTTACACAATGGAATACTCAGCAACTAAAAACAATGAATTCATGAAATTCTTAGGCAATATTTGGATCTGGAAAATATCATCCTAAGTGAGGTAACCCAATCACAAAAGGACACCCATGGAATGCAGTCACTGATAAATGGATATTAGCCCAGAAGCTCTGAATACTCAAGACCCAATTCACATATCAAATCATTCCCAAGAAGAAGGAAGGAGAGGGCCCTCGTCCTGGAAATGCCTGATGCAGCATTGTAGGTGATTACCAAGACAGAGAAGTAGGAAGGGGTGGATTGGAGAATGGGCGGAGGGAAGAGTGCTTATGGGACTTATCGGGAGGGGGAAAGTAGGAAAGGGAAAATCATTTGGAATGTAAACAAATAATATAGTAAATAAAAAAGAAAAGAAATGGTGTATTTAGTAAGATGGTCTATACATCAACTCTTTCAATGAACAATGATCCCACTTGGAGGATGGCACAGATATCAGGTAAGGGTTAGATTCTGGTTCATTGGATGTATTGATATTGAAAAGTGTTCATCTCAGAAAAAGAGTAACTTATAAGATCATCTTCAAAATTGATACAATATATAAATATCAAGCAAAACATTCAGTCTTACTTGTTGTTGTTCTCTTACAAACCACCTCCTAAATTAACTGTCTACACTTTTTGACTGCATTATTTTGAAATATGTATGCTATTCTGAAAACCATAGTATAGTATAATGACATCAAATAATCAGTCCTACTAATAGAGAGGCTGAGATACCAGAAGCATGATTTTAAGATCATTATGTAGTACAGAGCAAGACACTGTCACATACAAAAGAGCAGAAAGTGTATATGGATTATACAATATTGGATATATTTCTCCAATTATCAAATTAGAGAGACCACTGTGTGATAGCTAACAGACTTCTAATTTCTCATATTTTTGAATTTCAATCAATTAGGATATGTTGGTAATACTACTTTTCATATTAAGAAATATTAAGGAAAAGTGATCATTACTTCCTATTATTTTTTGTTGTTATAGGTGGAATTATGTTTGTGTGGGTTTGTTGACAGATTACTTTCTTGCTATTTCTAGGGCATAGTTTCCCTCCTTCTGTTGGTGTTTTCCATCGATTATCCTTTGTAGGGTTTGATTTGTGGAAAGATATTGTGTAAATATGGTTTTGTAATGAAATATCTTGTTTTCTTCATCTATGGTAATTGAGGGTTTTGCTGTGTATAGTAGCCTGGGCTGGCATTTCTGTTCTATTAGTGTCTGTATGACATCTGCCCTGGATATTCTAGCCTTTATAGACTCTGGTGAGAAGTCTGGTACAATTCTGATAGGCCCGCATTTATATGTTACTTTACATTTTTTCCCTTACTGCTGTTAATATTCTTTCTTTGTTTGGTACACTTTGTATTTTGATTATTATGTGATTGGAGAAATTTCTTTTTGGGTCCAGTTTATTTTGAGTTCTGTAGTCTTCTTGTATGTTCATGGGCATCTCTTTCTTCAGGTTAGGGAAGTTTTCTTCCATAATTTTGTTGAAGATATTTACTAACCCTTTAAGTTGAGAATCTTCACTCTCTTCTATACCTATTATCCTTAGGTTTGGACTTCTCATTGTGTCCTGGATTTCCAGGATGTTTTGGGTTAGGGGCTTTTCTCATTTTGCATTTTCTTTGACTGTTGAGTCAATATTTTCTATGGTATTTTCAGCACCGGAGATTCTCTTTTCTATCTCTTGTATTCTGTTGTTGATGCCTGCATCTATAAAGCCTGATCTCTTTCCTAGGTTTTTATCTCCAGGGTTGTCTCACTTTGTGATATATTTATTGTTTCTTGGTCTAATTTTAGATCCTGGATGGATTTGTTCATTTCCGTCACCTGTTCAATTTTTTCCTTTAATTCTTTAAGGGGTTTTTGTGTTTCCACTTTAAGGGCTTCTAGCTGTTTTCCTATATTTCTTTAATGGAGTTATTTATGTCCTCCTTAAAGTCCTCTATCATCATCATGAGAAGTGACTTTAGATCTGAGTCTTGCTTGTCTGGTGTGATGGTATATCCAGGATTTGCTATGGTGTGAGAATTGGATTCTAATTATGCCAAATATCCTAGGTTTCTGTTGCTTATGTTCTTAAGTTTTCTTCCTGCCATCTGGTTATCTCTTGTGCTACCTGTCCTCAATATATCTGACTGGAGTCTGTCCTTCTTGCAATCTTAGTTGTGTCTGAATGCCTCAGAGTCAAGCTTTCTCTGTGATCATTTGATTCTGCGATCCTGTGATCCTGAGATCTTGGGTATGTTTGAGCTCCTGGCAGTCCAGCTGCCATCATCAGACTACATGCACTGCATTCATATATAACATACTTTCTCACACACAAAGTATTCGTTGTGTTTGGTTTCCTTTTCCACTACTATGGAAGAATAATATAAATTTTTACAAGATGTAAAGACATCAAATATCTCCATAATTTATTGTATATGTCATCATTAATGATGATAAATAATGCCGGGCAGTGGTGGCGCATACCTTTAATCCCATCACTTGGGAGGCAGAGGCAGGTGGATTTCTGAGTTCGAGGCCAGCCTGGTCTACAAAGTGAGTTCCAGGACAGCCAGGGCTACACAGAGAAACCCTGTCTCGAAAAAACAAAAACAAAACAAAACAAAATGATAAATAATGATGATAGTTTTAGGGGTCCCAATTTTATTTCTTCAGAAAGCAATTATTTCTTTTTTTATTCACTTGTCACAAACTCAGTGCATAATTGAAATTTCCCTTTCAAGTCTCTTTTATCTGAAAAGATGATAGTGCATCAACTAGGTTATTAATTACATATAATACAACTGCACCATCAGTGTGAATGCACAGCATATTTGAAATATCAGAAAGATACTTGACAGTGAAATCATGTAAAAGTTCCTTGGCATTAAGGCAACTTTAATGTTATTAACATATCTAGATAACTTTCCAGCAGCCATCTTGATGAGCTCATGGGATTATAATTTTTATTATGAGAACAGAAGCTGAATGGGATGGTTTGTTTAATTGAGTTAATATTGTATTCACAGTAAATAAATAATCAGGCTAGGCATCATTCACATGCACATTTTAAAAATTATTCATATTAATGTGAAAATACACCAGACCACTTCATTGTGAAAATGCTGAGCATACTTTATTTTCCCTATTTAAATTTTGTCTAGCAGCAGATACTTAAAGTCAGGTTACTCCATAAATATCATGGAGATCTTTGGCAGCATATTTTGTAGAAAATCATAAATAACCTTCCAGAAGCATATCAGAGACAATTATCCCATAGCATAGACTCCATTGCTTTGATTTAGTGAGATCGTAGAAGGCAAGTAAGGGCTTACCTGTCACACTTAACTGCCAACCTCAAGCATGGTTGATATTTTCCTTGGGGCTTATTATGTTTACCTCTGTTTCTATTATTTTAATGTTTGTTTGGATTTTGAAGGTAGACACCAAAGGCTTAGGGATTTTCTGTCTTTTTGTAAGTAGAAAATACATAAGAAAACCATGGGGTTTGCTGACAGTTTTTAATTTGATCACTCACTGTTTGAAAAGAAATGTGAAAGTTTTGTGACTTTTATATGTATTGTATCCTTGCTCTGATATTTCTAAAAAAAATGATTCTTTAGAAACACTCCATCTTTTCCTGCATTTTTGTTAACAAGTAAAAATTTGTAATGTAATCATATGACCATAGTTGATATTTACTTAGTCTTCTTTTTGTATACATAGTTACCAAAACAGGTATAATTTCTAGTATTGCTATCTAATTATATGCCACTTTTACTCTGGATATCCTCCTGGTATTATAATAAAAGAGAGGATTATAAAATAAAATTTCATGTGGAATTGAATATGCATTTCTTTATCATACCATATTTTATTATTATTTTCCTAGGATACCTTCAATCATATTTTGCTTTTTTCTTGTGTGCTATATTTCTGATATTATTCTTATAGCTCATATTGACATAGAGTTGTATTTTAAATGTTTCAAAAGTCAATGATTATTGGCTGAAATCAAAGCTATTACTTTGATTTCAATTCTGTTCTTAAAAATGACAAGAATTTCATGAAATCTTATTTTTTAATAGTTGAGTAGTACTCCATTGTAAATGTACCTCCTGGGAATCCATCCGACATATAGACATCAAACCCAGACACTAGGGCAGATGCTAAGATGTGCTTGCTGACAGGAGCCTGATATATCTGTCTCTTTAAAGGCTCTGCCAGAGCTTGACAAATACAGAGGTGGATACTCAAAGTCAAACATTGAAGTGAGCATGGTTCCCCAATGGAGGAGTTATAAAAAGGACATAAGGAGCTGAAAAGCCCATAGGAAGAACAATACCAACCAACCAGACCTCCCAGAGTTCTAAGGGACTAAACCACCAACCAAAGAGTACACATGGAGGGATCCATGGCTCCAGCTGCATATGAAGCAGAGAATGGCCTTGTCAGACATCAATGTTAGGAGAGGCCCTTGGTCCTGTGAAGGCTTGATCCCAGTGTAGGGGAAGGACAGGGCCTTGAGGTAGGAGTGGGTGGATGGTTTAGGGGGAGGGAGGATGGGATAGGGGCTTTTATGGTAGGGACCTGGAAAGGAGATAACATTTGAAGGATAAAGAAATAAAATATCCAAAAAAGTAACAAGTAATATATTTAAGATTTTATGTACACTATGGTGTCACCTGCAAATAATAATATCTTGACTTCTAACTTTGAAATTTGTGTCCCCTTGATTTCTTATTGTGGTCTAATTGTTCTAGCTAGAACTTCAAGAACTAGATTCCTTTAGATTGAGAGAAAAATGGACAGCCTTGTTTTGTCCCCTATTTTAATGAGATTGCTTCAAGTTTCTCTTCATTTAATTTGATATTGACTGTTGGTTTGCTTTATATTGCTTTTATTATCTTGAGGAATGGGCCTTGAATTCCTGATCTCTCCAAGACTTTTAACATGAACGCACATTGAGTTTGGTCAACAACTTTTCAATATCTAATGAGATCATCATGTGATTTTTTTTTCTTTGACTTTGTTTACATTGATGGATTTTTATATATTAAATCATCCTGCATCCATGGGTTGAAACTTGGTTGGTAGTGGTGAATGATGGTTTAGATTTGTTCTTAGATTCAGATTGCAAAAATTTTATTGAGTATTTTTGCACATATATTCATAAGCAAAATTGGACTGAAGTTCTCTGACTTTGTTCGGTATTTGTGGGGTATCAGGGTAATTTTGACTTCATAGAATGAATTAGGCAGTGTTCCTTCTATTTCTATTTTGTGGAATAGTATTGGTATTAGCTCTTTTTTGAAGGTCTTATAGAATTCTGTTATACAATCATCTGGCACTGGGCTATTTTTGACTAGGAGGTTTTTAATGATTGCTTCTATTCCCTTAGGGTTTATGGGAATGTTTGCATTGTTTACCTGCTCTTGATTTAACTTTGAACTGTGGTATCTGTCAAGAAAATCATCCATTTCATTTAGATTTTCCAGTTTTGTTTAGTATAGCCTTATGCAGTAAGAACTGGTAATTTTTTGAATTTGCTTAGTTTCTGTTTGTATGTCATCCTTTTCATTTCTGATTTTCTTTTATCTTTTTTATTGGATATATTCTTTATTTACATTTCAAATGTTATTCCCTTTCCCGGTTCCCTCTCCCAGATAGCTGCTATCCTGTCCTACATCCCCCTACTTCTATGAGCGTGTTCAACTACCTATCCCCCTTCCCCATCCATGCCTTGATTCCCCTATACTGGGGTATCTATGAAGCCTGCATAGGATCAAGGACCTCTTCTCCCATTGATCCATGATAAGGCAATATTCTGCTACATATGCAGCTTGAGCCATTTGTATCCCTGGTTGATGGCTTAGTGCCTGGGAGCTCCAGGGAATCTGGTTGGTTGATATTGTGATTCTTCCTATGAGGTTGCAAACCCCTTCAGTTCCTTTAGTCCTTTCTCTAACTTCTCCATTGGGGACCCTGTGCTCAGTCCAATGGCTGGCTGAGAGAATCTGCATCTGTATTTGTAAGGTTCTGGCAGGGCCTCTCAGGAGACAGCCATATCAGGCTCCTTTTGGCAAGCATTTCTTGGCATTCATGATAGTGTCAGAGTTTGGTGACTGTATATGGAATGAATCCCAAGGTGGGACAGTGTCTGGATTGTCTTCCTTCAGCCTCTAATCTACAATTTACCTACATATTTGCTCCTGTATTTTGCTCGCCTTCTCAGAAGAACCAAAACACCCACACTTTAGTCTTCCTTCTTGAGCTTCATGTGGTCTATGAATTGTATCTTGGGTATTCAGAGCATTTGGGCTAATATTCACTTATCTGTGAGTGCATACCATGTGTGTTCTTTTGTAATTGGGTTACCTCTTTCATGATGATGTCCTTTAGTTTGGTTGGCTAATGGTTTATATATCTTGTTGATTTTCTCAAGAAACAGCTCTTGTTTTTGTTTCCATAGATGATAAAATACTCTAGCAAAGTGGATGGCCTCAAATAAATATATAGTCATCAATTATATTAATGATAAATGTGCTAAGAAAGAATATAGAGAAACAACACCCTTACCCTAGTCAGAAATAATATAAAATATCTTGTTATTACTCTAACCCAACAGGTCTCTCTGTGAATTGTATGACTGACAAGAACTTCAAGTCTACCATTTTATCTTTATAATTTCCCATGAAATAGTAAATTTTAACATACCTTTCAAAATATATTTCTTGAATTTTATCAGAAATATTTTCCTTATAGACCTTCAATTTTATTAGAAATGTTAATTCCACTTTCAGTCAACTTAGAAATATTTTAATGCCTTCCTTTATCTGTAATTTTCCATGATAATCTTCCATTTTAACACGATATTCTATATTTTTCTACAATTTTATCAGAAATATTTTCTACATAAATCTTCAATTCTATTGTAAAACGTTTCTGCTTCCTTTTTCAATTAAATTAGCAATGTGTTTTATGTCTACCATTTTACTCTTTAATTTTCCATCAAAATTGTAAATTTTAACATGTTTTTCATATATATTTTTTCAATTTTGTCAGAAACATTTTCCACATAAATATTTAATTTTATCATAAAATATTTTACTTCATTTTCAGTAAAACATAAAGAATAAAAAAAGAAATTAAAGTCTCTGTAGAAAGAAATAAAAGAAAACCTTGGAAAATGGAAAGCTCTCCCATGCACGTATACTGATAGGATTAACATAGTAAAAATGGACATCCTACCCCAAACAATCTACAGATTCAGTGTAATCCCAATCAAAATTCCAACACAATTCTTCACAGATGTGAAAGGAACAATTCTTAACTACATAGGGGGAAAAACGCAGGATAGCGAAAATAGTTCTAAACAATAAGAGAACTGGGCAAAACACTATCCCTGACCTCAAGTGGTACTAGAGAGCAATAGTAATAAAAGCTGCTCCACACTTTGTCTCCACATTTCCTCCGGTGAGTATTTTGTTCCCTTTCTAAAAAGGATGGAAGCATCCACACTTTGGTGTCCCTTCTTCTTGAGCTTCATGTGGTCTGTGAATTGTATCTTGGGCATTACAAGCTTTTGGGCTAAAATCCACTAATCAGTGAGTGCATACCATGTACGGTTTCTGTGACTGGGTTATCTCACTCAGGATGATATTTTCTATTTCCATCCATTTGCCTAAGAATTTCATGAAGTGATTGTTTTTAATAGCTAAGTAGTGCTCATGTGGGAAACCATCCAATATAAAGATACCAAACCCAGACACTATTGTGGATGCCAAGAAGTACTTGCTGATAGGAGCCTGATAGAGCCCTCTCATGAGAGGCTCTGCCAGAGCCTGACAAATATAGAGGTAGATACTCAAAGCTAACCATTGAACTGAGCCTGGGTACCCAATGGAGGAGATAGATAAAGCACTGAAAGAACTGATGGAACTTGCAACCCCATAGGAAGATCAATACTATCAACCAACCAGTCCTCCCAAAGCTCCCAGGGACTAAACCTCCAAGCAAAGAGTAAACATGGAGGGACCCAAGGCTCCAGCTGTATACTTAGAAGAGGATGGTCTCATTGGTATCAATGGGAGGAAAGGCCCTTGGTCCTTCAAAGGCTCAGTGCTCCAGAATAGATGAATATAAGGGCAAGAAGGCAGGAGTGTGTGGGTGGTTAAGTGGGGGTGGGGCACCTTTGTACTGGTTGGTTTTGTGTGTCAACTTGACACAGGCTGTAGTTATCACAAAGAAAGGAGTTTCACTTGAGGAAATGACTCCATGAGATCTATCTGTAAAGCATTTTCTCAATTAGTGATCAAGGGTGGGAGGGCTCATTGTGGGTGGTGCCATCCCTGGGCTGGTAGTCTTAGGTTCTATAAGAAAGCAAGCTGAGCAAGCTAGGAGTAGCAAGCCAGTAAGTAACATCCCACTATGGCTTCTACATAAGCTCTCGCTTCCTGACATGCTTGGGTTCCAGTCCTGAATTCTTGATGATGAACAGCTGTGTGGATGTATAAGCTGAATAAATCCTTTCCTCTTCAACTCGCTTCTTGGTCAAATTTCTGTAGGAATAGAAACTCTGATTAAGACAAGCATCATAGAAGCAGGTGGAGGGAATGGGATGGGGGATTCTGGAGGGGAGACTGGGAAAGGTGATAACATTTGAAGTTTAAATAAATGAAATATCCAATAAAAATGCTGCATGATTTTGGTACAGAAATAGATATGTTGACCGATGAAATAAAATTAAGGGCCTAGAAATAAAACCCACATACCTATGGACACTTGATGTTTTACAAAGAAGCCAAAACCATGCAATAGAAACCAGCTTCAACAGATGGTGCTGGTCTAACTGGCAATCTGAATGTAGAAGAGTGACAGTTGACCTATATTTATCTCCTTGTACAAAGCTTAAGTACAAGTGGATCAAGAACTTCCAACTAAAATCAGATACACTGAATCAAATAGAAGAGAAAGTAAAAAATAGCCTAGAACACATTGGTACAGTGGAAATTTTACTTTATAGAATACCAATCGCTTAGGTTCTAGGATCAACAATTGCCAAATGGGACTTTATGAAACTGAAAAGTTTCTGTAAGGCAAAGGACACTGTCAACATGAACAAAAGGTAACATACAGATTGGGAAAAATATTCAGTAACCCTGTAACAGATAGAGGTCTACCATCTAAAACCTACAAAGACTCGAGGAGTTAGCCTCCAGAAAATCAAATAAAACAATAAAAATTTGGGGTACAGAGCTAAACAGAATTCTCAAGAAAGGAATCTCAAATGGATGAGAACCATGTAGAGAAATGTTCTACATTCTTAGTCATTTGGGAAATGCAAACTGTACTGACCCTAAGATCCCACCTTATACCAGTCAGTATGGCTAAGATCAAAAACTCAATAGATCGCACATACTGGCAAGGATTCTTAGAAAGAGGAACACTGTTTCATTCCTAATGAGATTGAAAACCAGTAAAACCACTCTGAAAATCAATCTGACGGTTCCTCAGAAAATTGGAAATAGTTCTACCTTAAGATCCAGGTATACCACTTCTGGGAGTATACCATAAGGATGCTCTCTTATACTACAAAGACACATGCTCCTTTATGTCCAAAGCAACGTTATTTGTAATAGACAGATGTTGGGAAAAAAACCAGCTGTTCCTCAAATGAATAAAGGATTCAAAATATGTTGATTGTTTATATAATTGAATACTATTCAGCTATTAAAAATGAAGATATCATTAATTTTGCAAGCAAATTGACTAAATATAGTCCAAAGTGAGATAACCCAGACCCCAAAGGACATGTATTGTATGTACTCACTTATAAGTGGATATTAGTCAAAAATTTCATAATACCCATTAAACAACTCAGAGATTGTATTGCTTGACATGAAGAAGGGCCCAAGTGTGGATGTGGCAGGTTCACTTAGAAAGGGAAAAGAGATGATCATGGGAGGTAGAGAGAGGGGTAACCTAGATGTGAGAGGGGAAGGAGGAGGTAATAAGGGAGGGCAGAATCAGGTGTATGTAAGACCCGAAAGAAAAACAGGGGAACCCCAGCGCCCCACACCTTGGAAGGCGTCACCCCAATCACTCACAAGAAACAGTCTTGATGCAATAGCAGGAGGATTTTTAATTCCAGAGTCTCTGGGGTTCACAGTCTTACCATGCAGGGTAAAAGAGTGTGAGCAACACATGCAGAATCTGGGCAGCTTTTATAGGCTTATAACAGAACCCGCCTAACACAAACCACTCCATAGCTTCTAAGCCAAACAGTTTAAATTATCTGAGCCTGCGCTCTGTGAGAACCAATCAATTTCCTATAGAAGCCGGATAAACTAGTTAAGTCATTTCCGCTTATGTGGCCACCATGCACAGGGTCATGCCGGGGTCACGCAGGCGTTTCCTGTTACATATTTCCTATTACATGGCCAGCGCATCTGCCACAGTGACCCTGCCAACCCAGCTGCATCTGCCCTAGCCTCAGCTGCTCTGCAGGAGGTGAGGCAGGAAAGGACGCGAGGGACCTTCCCAGCTTGCAGCTCATAGCTGGACCCTGGAGGTGGGTGTTCCTGGGCTAACAAAGAGTGGGCTAAACTTCTGCTTTTTGGGGTCACCCAAGACTCAGGGATGGGGGATTTCCAGCCTGCAACCCTTATCCTTTCAGTGTAGAGGGATATAGGGGAGATTTCCAAAGTGCCAGGACAATGAATCCAAATATGCAGCAGTGGGGGTAGGGATGATTAAGGGATGAGGGAACCTCTGGAAAGTCCCTGATACATGGGATGTGAGAGGCTACAAGGACTCAGTGGGGTTGACATTGGCCAAAATGCCCAATAGTGGGGAAATGGAGCCTGAAGAGACCACCTCTAGTTGACAGACATGGATATCAGTGGAGGCAGTGGGCCACCGACCCATCTTCAAATATTTTAACCCCAAATTATTCCTGTCTAAAGGAAATGCAGGGGGGAAATATGGGAACAGAGCATGAAATAAAGGCAACCCAGTGACTGGCCCTACTTGGAATTAATTCCATGTGCTCACATCATACTCTGATACTATTGGTATGGCCCTACTGTAATTGCATATGAGAGCCTAGCATGGCTGTCCTGTCCTGCGGGACTCAGTTATTCATGGGTCTGGAGTGCATCCAGCCTGAAAGAAGAATCGGTGGGACAAAGAAGCAAGACCAGGCAGAACTGCTGTCGAGGTCTGGTTTATTGTAACAAGGACAAAGGGTTATAAGCAGTAAGGGAAGGAACAGGGAAATAGTGGTAGACTGGAATAATCAGGTGAAAACATCCTCGGAATGCAAGGGCAAGGAAGGTTGTGTGAAAGTCAATTAGCTAGTTCCTGTGTGGGTTTCCGGTGAGTAATCCTTTAACAAGTTGTTTGTAAAGCCAGTTCCTGTTGCAGCGGGTGAGGAATGGTGCTGAGTCAATTTGCATACGTGACCCACTAGGAATTTGTGCTTCAGCCCCTTAATGTGGATGCCCGCTTCCAACACATGGCTATGCTCTGGGAGCCTCTACCAACAGCTTGAGACAAATGCAGATACAGCCAATCATTGGATTGAGGTTGGGGACCCATAGGGAACAGTAGGGGGAAGAACTGAAAAAGCTGAGGGGGATTTAATGCCCTCTGGAAGAACAACAGGGTCAACTGATTTGCACCCCTCAGAGCTTCCAGAGTCTATGTTAAAAATACATGAGCTGGATCTGTGGCCCTAGGCACATCTGCAGTGGAGGACTGCTTTTCAGGCTTCAATGGGAGATGTGCATAATCCTATCAATGTGTGATGATTCAGGGAAGAGGGATGCTAGTGGGGATAAGGAGGGAACAAGTGGGTAGATGGGGAAGCACCTTCACAGAGGCAGGGGCAAGATGGTGAAGAACTCTGGAGGGGTAGATGTCTTAGGGTTTTACTGCTGTGAACAGACACCATGACCAATGCAAGTTTTATAAAAGACAACATTTAATTGGGGTTGGCTTACAGGCTCAGAGGTTCGGTCCATTGTCATCAAGGCAGAAACATGGCAGCATCCAGGCAGGCATGGTACAGGAGGAGCTGAGAGTTCTACATCTTCATCTGAAGGCTGCTAGTAGAAGACTGACTTCCAGGCAGCCAGGGTGAGGGTTTTAAGCCCACACCCACATTGACACACCTACTCCAACAAGGCCACACCTCCTAATGAGGTCACTTCCTGGGCCAATGATATACAAACCATCACATTCCACTCCCTGGCCCCCATAGGCTTGTTCAAATATTAGTCTATGGGGGCCATACTTAAACATAGCATAATGCAAAATACATTTAGTCCAACTTCAAAAGTCCCTTTAGTCTATAGCAGTCTCCACACTGTTAAAAGTTCAAAGTTCAAGGTCTCTTCTGAGATTCACTCAATCACTTAACTGTAATCCTCCAAGCAAGACAGGAAACCAGCTGGGCAAAGCCCAAACTCTGCATCTCCATGTCTGATGGCAAAGCAGTCTTCAGATATCCAACTCCTTTTTCATCCTTGTTGACTGCAACTAGGTTCTTTCTCCTGGGCTTGTTCCACTCCCTGTTAGCAGCTTTCCTTGGCAGGCATCCTGTGACCCTGGCATCTTTAACATCTTGGGTACTTCAAGTCAATTTCAGCTTCACAGATTCTTGTTCCAAAGTCTGAGATCCACACATGATCTTCTGTGTATCTCCAAAGAGTTGGTATCACTTCTCCAGCTCTGCCCTCTGTAGCACTCTAAGTTCAGATTGATCCACTCCACTGCCACTGCTGTTCTTGGTGGTCATCCCATGGTACTGGCATCTCCATTATGCTAGGGTCTTCCACTGCAACTATGCTTCACCAAAGCCTCTCTCTCATAGGCTCTCCTCATGGTACCAAGTCTCAACTCCTTTGCATGACCCCTTCAGTCCTGGGCTGTCAATTACAACTGAGGATACACTTTCACCAATGGCCTTCCATGGCCTCTCACAGTACCAAGCCTCAGCTGTTCTTCATGATGCCTTCATGCCTTCAAAACCAGTACAACCTGGATGATTCTTACACATTACCAAGTACAGCTGCAGCATGAGGAACACTTGGCTATCTCTGGAATACAGCTTCTTTGTGCTCCCAGAAAACACTTCCCATATTTCACCTCAGTGATGCTGGTCTTTTCTTAATCGCCACTAATTTCTTAGCTCCAGCTAACCAGCATCATTTGTTTCAGTAGTCTACTTTTTCTCTTGAATATAAAGCCAGAGACACATGGCTGAAGCTGCTGAGTTCTGCTGCTTGCAGGAGTTGGAACATTATCACTAGCTTCCTTTTTCCCAGCTCCTTCACTGCCTAAGTTGGCTGTCCTGAATCTTGCTCCTTAGACTGACTTGGAACTCAAGAGATCTGCATGCCTGTCCCCTAAGCACTGGGATTAAAGGTGTGGTCCACCAAGCCTGGATTAAAGTTTTTCTTCACCTAGAATTTACTCTGTTCTAGGCTGGCCTTGAACTCAGAGATCTGCTTATCTTTGCCTCCTGGGATTAAAGACTTGTACTACCATGCCTGAACCTAAAGTTACCTGGGTGGAATCTTGCCCCAAGGTCACCACTCCTTTAATTCAATATCCTTGAATTCAGCTCCATTTCACTTCCTGGAGTTCCTTTAATACTCAAACTATATATTTTGTACTTTTCCTTTCTCATCTTGCTATGTTTGTTCAAAATTCTCTTTATCAGACTTAACCAGAGAACAAAGTCTTTGTTGGGCTTTTTTGAGACTTCCTTTGCAGATACAATTAATATAAATCTCTTTACCTTAGCCTTGGGCAGTCTCTACAGACAATGGCAAAAAGCAGCCATGTTCTTCACCAAAACATCACAAAAACAGTTTCTCAGCCACATATTAAAGTTCTTCTCCATTGAAACCTCTTGGGCCATCAGGCCTACACAGTTCAAATGACCCTCAGCACCACTGTCTTCCATATTCCTACTAGTCTGGCCCATTAAGCCCCACGTAAAGGATTCTGTGGCTTTCCAAATCCAGAGTCCCAAAATCCACATTCTTCTGAACAAAAGCATGGTCAGGCCTATCACAGCAATACCCCAGTCCCTGGTACCAACTTCTGTCTTAGTTAGGGTTTTACTGCTGTGAACAGACACCATGACCAATGCAAGTTTTATAAAAGACAACATTTAATTGGGGTTGGCTTACAGGCTCAGAGGTTCGGTCCATTGTCATCAAGGCAGAAACATGGCAGCATCCAGGCAGGCATGGTACAGGAGGAGCTGAGAGTTCTACATCTTCATCTGAAGGCTGCTAGTAGAAGACTGATTTCCAGGCAGCCAGGGTGAGGGTTTTAAGCCCACACCCACATTGACACACCTACTCCAACAAGGCCACACCTCCTAATGAGGTCACTTCCTGGGCCAATGATATAAAAACCATCACAGTAGACCATGAAGCAGGGAATTTTTTCTGATGTAAATAAATTAAATAAGTTAAAAATTAAGATTAAAAAATGATTTTATATAGCTCAGATGACTTATTCAATTTGTTCTGCATCATTAGTAATTTTTAACTATAAATTACCATAACCAACATAAATTTTCATTCCAAAAATATCAATAAAATTGAGAAATCTCAAGATCTCCTGCCTATAGTATTTCCTTCTTTTCCATCATTTTTTCATTCATTTACTCATTCATTCCTTCCTTTTCCTCCATGATAGAAAGTCTAGTCTAGATAGTAAATATGGTCTTTAAAAATGAAGAACTTTCTTGAAATTTAGTATGGGAAGCAGTTTTTATCAATCTATGTTGAACTCATTGCATAGACTAGCTGTTGATCATTGTAATGAGAGTAACTTAAGTCATTTTCATTCTCACTTTTTAGAGACCATTGATATTTTAAGAATATGTGAAGTTTTAAGTTTAAATGAATATGACATCCCATTCTCTGTACACCATCAAAGAGACAACTTCCTTAAAAGAAAAACATCCTTCTGAGAACATTTAATGATATTCATGGATGTTTTTCATATGCTTGGGCTGAGTCTAAATAGACATACAAACTTTCAACTATATAATTGTTTTTAGCAAAGAGAAAAAAAAAGCAAAAATATGTAAAAACCTAGATTATATTTTACAGGTCATTTTATAGATTCTAGTAATTGTCAAATTTATATTTTAAATTGTTTTGAATAATTTGGTGTTTTCATGAGCACTTATAATGTCAATTATTTATTTATTTCTTTACACTCCTGATTTTATTCCCCCACACACCAATCCACCCTCCAACTGTTCCACATGTCATATCACTTCCCTACATCCCCTGTCTCCACAAGGATGTCCCCACTACCCCCCAGTCACTCCCCACCCCACCTGACTTTTGAACTCTGTGGGGCCCCCAGTCTCTCTTTTTTTTTTTCTTTCTTTTTTCTTTTTTTCTGAGACAGGGTTTCTCTGTGTAGATCTGGCTGTCCTGGAACTCACTCTGTAGACCAGGCTGGCCTCGATCTCAGAAATTCGCCTGCCTCTGCCTCCCAAGTGCTGGGATTAAAGTCGTGTGCCACCACTGCCTGGCAGGCCTCCAGTCCTTTGAGGGTTAGTTGCATCATGTCTGATTGAACACAGACCTGCAGTCCTCTGCTGTATATATGGTGGGGGCCTCATATCAGCTAGAGTATGCTATCTGTTTAGTGTTTGATGGATCTTGGGGATCCAGGTTAATTGAGACTACTGGTCCTCCTTCAGGGTCACCCTCCTCCTCAGCTTCTTTCGGCCTTTTCCTAATTCAACCACAGGGGCCAGAAGCTTCTGTCTATTGGTTGGGTGCAAATATTTACATCTGACTCTTTCAGCTGCTTCTTGGGTCTTTTAGAGTTTGTTCATACTTTGGTCCCTTAATGTGAGTGTTTCATAGTCTCAGTAATAGTGTCAGGCCATGAGACTTCCCCTTGATTTTCACGCCACTTTGGGCCTGTTGTTGGACCTTTGTTTCTTCAGGTTCCTCTCCATATCCATCCTGTCAGATAGAAACAATTATGGGTCAGAGTTTTGACTATGGGGAGGCAAACCCCTCCCTCATTTGATGCCTTGTCTTCCTGTTGGAGATGGCTCCATCTCCCTACTGTTGGGCATTTTATCCAAGGTCTCTCCCTTTGAGTCCTGATAGTCTCTCCCCTCCAAGGTCTTTGATGCATTCTGGAGGGTCCCTGCAACTTCCTACCTCCTGAGTTTTCCTGCTTCAATTCTTTCTGCTGATCCTCAGGGCTTCAGTCCTTTACCCTCACACAATAGCAGATCAGGTTCCCCTCTCATGCCCCACATCCCATCCACTTTACCTCTCAGGTTCCTCTCTCCCACCCCTATTGTGATTGCTTTCTTCTTCCTCCAAGTGAGACTGGGGCATCCTTACTTGGGACCTTCAGGTTGTTGACCTTTTTGAATTCTGTGGACAGTGTCTTGGGCATTCTGAACTTATTATTACTATCATCATCATCATCATCATCATCATCATTATTATCATTATTTAGTTAATATCCACTTATTAGTAAGCACTTACCTTGAATGTCCTTTTGGTTCTGAGTTACCTCACTCAGGAAAATATTGTCTAGTTCCATCCATTTGCCTGCAAAACTCAGGATGTCCTTGTTCTTAATAGCTGAGTAGTATTGCATTGTGTAAATGACCCACATTTTCTGTATCCATTTTTCTGTTGTGGGACATTTGGGTTGTTTCTAGCTACTGGCTATCAAATATAAGGCTGCTATGCACATAGCGGAACATGTGACCCTGTGGCATGGTGAGGTATCTTTTGGGTATATTGCCAAGAGTGGTATTGCTGGGTCTTCAGGTAGATCTATTTCCAATTTTCCTCTTTTTCCACATTCTAGCCAACATGTGTTGTCTCCTGAGATGTTGATCTTGGCCATTCTGATTGATGGAAGGTACAATCTTAGGGTAGTTTTGATTTGCATTTCTCTTCACAATTGTATTTTTAAATACTTCGAGCATGTTTTATTTTTTCTAAAATTTTATAATGTGGTCTCAGAAAAGTCACATTTCTTTTCATGTAAAATTTAAAATATTTAGAATATATATGCATAAAATGACAGTACTAATGTATATAATGTGGCATTTTAAAGTTATGTATAAAACTTTACCAGGTCAATGTAAGCCACTGTAAGGTTGGATGCATGTGTAAATATTGACAAATTGCACAAAGGTTACATTGTCATTATTTGAAAATCACTGATATTTATGATAGTGGTTAATAATACATAATGTTTATTAAATTTTTTCTCTGGAAATATGAGTACAAACAATACTCTCACTGCTTTAAAAACTGATAAAAGCCTTGAAACATATTATCCAACATCTAAAAATTGCAAAAGGAAATTTTTTACTTCAGGGATGGATTCTTCAAGATGGATATGAATTTCCCTTTTGAATTATAATAGGTGCATATCCTAATGTGTTTTACTTAATTAGAAATTGGTATGAAGCCTTAAAAATAGATATCTATAAAATTACTAGAATATAACTAGAAAGTATTTTTTTACTTTACTTTACAAGGATAGAAAATCAAAAAATCAAAATATGTAGGTTTTACAACTGAAAAGTGAGTGTTGCCTGCCCCAGACATTGTGTTTCGATTTGCTAAGCAGATGGCTCAAATATTATAAAGCATAGTTTTAGCTGTCAGTTAAAAGTGCTTTCTTAATAACTGAATATTCCTCTCTTTCATTCTACATTGGCTATGCATACTTCAAGCAACTCAAAGTGTTTCCCAGGAGTGAGATTTTCTGTACCTTTCAGTGTTGACCATACCAATGTCTCCTTCAAGTGATTTCTGTGTTACCTACATTGTGATCTCTCTTTAAACAAGCAGTAGAACATGTACATGTAGGATGAACTTAAAGACATTAAATCCCTGCTTCATTAATGAGTTTCAAATGATAGGATGCTTATATTCCAGGAAGTATTGCAGAAGTTCAAGACATGCCTATTGGAGCTAAGTCATAAATAGAGGCAAGTAGGTCTCGTGTGGGTCACCTGAAGATTTATCTCACTTCACTAAATTCAATATTGTACCACTTTGCATTGTTTTCTCACAGGGATAGCTGTTTCAGTCTATCCTAAACTGGCTTATACTGTGCATTATAATTGCACATAACTCATAGATATGCTGAGAGAAGTTGTTTGCAATTATGAGAATTTATCGATATATAGAGATGTTATAAGCACCACTTTAAATTAAAATATTTAATCATCATAAGCACTATATATAATTTTTACCTAATTCATCACATTTTAAAAGAAAAAATTAAGTCTGCAGAGAAAATAAGGTCAATTCCTGCCTAAAAGAAAGTCAACATTTAAGAGTACAGCATTTTATCAAATGGTGTACTGTTATCCTTAAATAAAGTTAGTATAATTATACTAATTATGAACAATTTTCTCTTATACATAAAATTATTAAATTTTACACCCAAAATGCAATAAAAGAGAAAAATAATAAATGTCTTTATTAGAATTTTCAACATCTGATGTTATCAATGGAGAAACTATTCTATTATTGTCTTAGGGCTTTACTGCTGTGAAGACATACCATGAGCAAGGCAACTCTTATAAAGGCAAACATTTACTTGAGGCTGGTTCACAGTTTCAGAGGTTTAATCCATTATCATCTTGGTAGGATACATGGCAGCATGCATGTCGACATGGTTCTTGAAGATCTGAGAGTTCTACATTCTGATCTGATGGCAACCAGGAAAGGAATGTTTTACACTCCACAGAGCTTGAACATAATATTTGAGACCTTAAAACCTACTTCCACATGACATACTTTCTCCATCAAAGCCACCCCTCCTAATAGTAGTATCACTCCCTATGGGCCAAGCATTCATTCCATCATATGAATCTATGGGAGCCAAACCTATTCAAATCACCACTGTTGTGGTATAACTTTATTTAGGTAATATTTCCATTAATTTTCCAATGACAGAAATGCTCTTGCCCCAAAGTAAAAGGAATAAAATCTGTTCTTTCAAGTAATCTTTGCTAAGTAACAATGATAGATTAATTCTTCCTTTATATTTATATAAATGGTATTAGTTGAGAGCATGGTGTATTATGGCATAGCTCTAATAAAAGTATTTCATTTTACACTATGATAAAATATCATTTGTATTTGATGAGTGTACTTATCAAAGAAGTCATTTTACTTCATAATTTATCATATTAAGAATAGAACATTTTGAAAATCAAAAATCAAGTATGTGAATGTATAAGAAGGACATAAAATTGCTCTCTGATGGAAGGGACTCAATGGAAAACTCCAATTTACTTTATCTTTTCCCTCATAATTTCTGCCTGTGAGTTTCCACACCCCTGCTCCACACCCATCTGCAGCCCTGGGAAGCTTCTCTTATGAAGACTAGACAAGATAATGGTTCATGAGCATATTAGAATAACATTAAGAATGAGGAGAGGAAGAACTGCAGGAGTCAGAGAGGAAACGAGGAGAATATTGCCCACCATATCAACTAAGCAGAGCTCATTTGGGTTCACAGAGGCTGAACTAGCATACACAGGGTCCCTATTGAGTTCTGGGAGCCGTTCACATCCCTTGTGTCTGCAACTTTCTAGTGGATGCCTCCATTCTCAGCATGTCCCACTGCTACATATATCTTTCCATTCTCCTGGCCCTATGGACTCCCATACTCTGTCTCCTCACATACCTGATTTGGCCCACCTTTTTCCCTCCTCCTCCCCTCTCCCACCCCAATCCTTCCTTACCTCATTGTAGTAGCTATTCCTAGTTGTCAACTAGACTACATTTGGAATGAACAACAATCAAGAATTGGAAGTCTCACCTTTGATCCTAATCTGGTGGTTCAGAGATACAAGTTTCTGACTTGGATCTTGGCATGGAGATCTTGAAGCATAGTTGCTATGAATTCCAGAAGATTAAGACAAGGAGATCTCCGAGTTCAAGGTCATCTGAGATTAAAGGCACTGTGGCACATATCTTTAATCTGAGCCACACTCTCTGCTGGAGACCTATATAAGGACATTGGAAGAAGAAAGACTCACTCACTCTTCCTTGCCTGCTTGACTCTTGGAACTGAGCAACTGCTAGATTCTTGGACTTCTATCCACAGCTGCTGCTGACCATTGTTGGGGAGTTGGACTACAGGTTGTAAATCATTGACAAGTTCCCTAACTATATAGAGACTGCCCATATGTTCTGTGATTATAGAGAAGCCTGACTAATACACTCATCCTCCTCTTAAAATTTTGTTCCCCCTTCATGTTTTTCTTCCTTCCTTCCTTCCTTCCTTCCTTCCTTCCTTCCTTCCTTTCTTTCTTTCTTTCTTTCTCTTTCTCTCTCTCTCTCTTTCTTTCTTTTTTGACATTTTCTTTATCTTTTAAATGTTATCCCCTTTCCCAATTTCCTGCCAGAAACCACCTGCCCCATCTATAATCCCCCTGCCTCTATGAGAGTATTCTCCCAGCATACACTCTTGCCTCCCCACCTTCATATTCCCTACACTGGGGCATCAAGCCTTCACAGGACCAAGGACCTATCCTCCCATTGATACCTGACAAGGCCAGCATATGCTACATATGTGGATAGAGTCATGGGTCCCTCCATATGTACTCCTTGGTTTGTGGCTTAGTCCTTGGGAGCTGTGGGGCTCTAGTTGGTTAACATTGTAGTTCTTCCTATGGGTTGCAAACACTTTCAGCTTCTCTAGTCCTTTCTTTAACACCTCCATTGGGGACCCCATGCTCAGTCCAATGGTTATCTGCAAACATCCTCTTATATATTTGTCAGAGTTTGAAAGAGCCTCACAGGAGACAGCTATATCAGGCTCCTTCCTGTCAGCATGCCCGTCTTGGCATTCACAATATTGTCTGCTTTTAGTGACTTTTATGGGAAGGATCCACAGGTGGGGCAGTCTCTGAATGTCCTTTTCTTTAGTCTCTGCTCCACATTTTGCCTTCATACTTTCTCCTGTGTGTATTTTGTTCCTCCTTCTAAGAAGGACCTAAGTACCCACACTTTTGTCTTACTTCCTCTTAAGCTTCAAGTGGTCTATGAATTGTATCTTGGGTAGTCATAGCTTTGGGCTAATATCCACTTATCAGCGAGTGCATAACATGTGTGTTCTTTTGTGATTGGGTTACCTCATTTAGGATGATATTTTATAGATCCATCCTTTGCCCTAAGGATTTCATGAAGTCATTGTTTTTAATTTTTTATTAGATATATTCTTTATTTATTAGATACATTCTTTACTCTCATTGAAATTTTTTCAAATTTCAAATGATTTCCCCTTTCCTGGTTACCCCACTGAAAGTTCCATATGCCATCTCCCCCTCCCCATTCCTAATCAAACCCCTCCCACTTCCCTGTCCTGCTATTCCCCTACACTGCTGAATCAAGCCTTTCCAGGAACAGGGGCCTCTCCTCCATTTGAAAACCAGCAAGGCCATACTCTGCTGTCAATGTGTCTGGAGCCATGGATAGCACCATGTGTACTATCTGGTTGATGTTATTGTCGCTGGGGGCTCTGTGAGTACTAGGAGGCTCATATTGTTGTTCTTCCTATGGTGCTTCAAACCCCTTCTGCTCCTTGGGTTCTTTCTCTAGCTCCCCCATTAAGAATAATGTGCTCAGTTCAAAAGCTGGCTGAGAGAGTCCCCCTCTGTATTTGTCATGTGCTAGTAGAGCCTCCCATGTGACAGCTATATCCAGCTCCACTCAGCAAGTACTTGTGGGCATCCATAATAGTGTTTGGGTTTTGTAACTGATATGGGATGAATCTCTAGGTGGGGTAGTCTCTGCTCCATACTGTGTCTCTGTATTTCCTTCTGTGGGTATTTTGTAACCCCCTCTAAGAAGGACCAGAGTATCCATACTTTGTCCTTCCTTCTTCATTGTTTTTAATAGCTGAGTAGTACTTGATTGTATAAATGTACCACATTTTCTATATCCATTCCTCTGTTGAAGGACATCTGGGTTCTTTTCAGCTTCTGGCTCTTATAAATAAGGGTGCTATGAGCATAGTGAAGAATACATTCTTGTTACATGTTGGAGAATCTTTTGGGCATATGCACAGGTGATGTATAACTGGGCCCTCACGCAATACTATGCCAAATTTTCTGAGAAAATGCAAGATTGATTTCCAGAGTGGTTGTACCAGCTTGCGATTCCACCAACAATGGAGCAATACTCCTCTTTCAACACATCCTCCATCATCTGCTGTCACCTGAGTTTTGATATTAGACATATTGACAGTTGTGAGGTAGAATCTCAGTATTTTTTTTTACTTTGCATTTATCTGATGACTAAGAGCTCAGGGAGTACTGTGAAAGAGTAGGATGAAATATTGAGGGAGCCAGGGGGATCAAGGACACCACAAAAAGACCTACAGAGTAAACTGACCTGTGCCCAAGAGGTTCACAGAGATTGAACCATGTATTGGACGGACTGAGGCCCTCTACACATATGGAGTAGATGTCCAGCTTATTCTTCACGTGGGTTCCCTAACAATTAGAGTGGGAGCTTTCTTTGACTCTGTTGTCTGCCTTTGGTCCCTATCCTACAGCTGGGCTGCCTTGCCTGGCCTCAGTGGGAGAGGATGTGCCTTGTTCTGCTTTGACTGATGTTTCAGGGTGAGTTGGTACCCATTGGGGTACATTCATTTTTTGAGGATAAAGAAATGGGGGAAGAGGGGAAGGGGTATGAGAGTGGGACTGGGAGAAGAAGAGGAAGGGGCTGTCAATTAGACTGTAAAGTGAATCACAAAATAAAATTAAATTAAGAGATTTAAAAAAAAGAAATAAAACTGGGGTACAGAGCTAAACCAAGAATTCTCAACTGAGGAATCTCAAATGGCTAAGAAGCATCTAATGAAATGTTCAAAATCCTGAGTCATCAGGGAAATATAAATTTAATATCTTTCAAATGTAATTATCTGAATAAATCAAAAATTGACACTTATTTATTAATAGGCCACAATTCAGTTTATGTGGCTTATTTGTGTTTTAGAGTACCACTGACTGTAAACACTGAGCCATTTCATTCTACATTAGCTTCACTTTCCTTAGATAATAGTTCAAACTGTTATGAGACAGGTGAAATTTGATACACATTATTAGAAATGTAAAACTTAAAATGTTCTTTGTTTTTTATACTGACATCTTCTAATGTGGAAAGTGACCTTAGTTTCTGGTAATTTTTCATATTCAAATAAAGATGTTAGCTTATCACATATGACTGAAATGGACATTCTGGCATCTTTTCTGCTATTTGCAGACCATGTATTGACTGAAATTTGTTTATGTTATATTATGTTAACTTTAGTTGACAAAGACTGTAAGTCTATCCTTGAATTAGATGAATTAGAATGCAAATGAACAATGCAAGTGTGTATGAGACAGGCATGGATTTGGATTTCTAGCATTGCTTTATAAATTAGTGAAATAAAAAGAGAAAAGAAGTGTGAAGTGAAAGAAAAAGGATGCTGCACAATACAAGGGAAGAAAGGAAAAATAGAGAAAGCAAATGGAATAGCAGAGCAATTCTCTATGTGAACAGTAACCATGGAGATGAGCTATAATAATATCATGACATTGTGAAGCTGTCCACACAGGTACACGATCAAAATGCAAATCTCAGCTACATAGTCTTAAAATAATTATTTAAGAAGCTAAATTTAACATGTTGAGCCAAAGATATCAAATATATATTTAAATGTATAAATATGCTTTTAATGTACTTTAAACTAATGACATGATCAAATAAAAAAATTCCTCATTTAATGGAAGAGATAGAAACCAATAGGCAATAACAAATAGCATCATTCATTCTAACATGTATTTTAGCAAGACTTTCATTAAAGTGAAACTCACACCCAAAGTTACTTTATAACGTCTTCACAAACAATCCTCTGTAAGACTCTGGTATGTCTTGTTGGATCACAACCAGACTGATTGCTCTGCTTTCATACTCTCACAAATAAAATTCTTGGACTCTATTGCACTGAATTGAAATAGGATCTTAATGTTTTGATTAATTTATATCATCACTTTTAAGGTAGATTTATTTTAGTGTCTTATCCCATATTAAAGATGAAATTTCAACCACATGGTCACATGAAATGACTTGGATTTTCTAAGAATATAGGAATCATTCAATAATGTAATTGTTTTGTGCTTGTCCTAATTTTAATGTTATCCTGTGGATATTATTTGGCAAAATAAATTATAAATAACTTTAGCCTAAACTGCTCTGATGACCAATTTCTTAACTTCATTTCTTATTTCACCTTTTTCTGTTATTGTACATATATATATAATAACCAACCAGCTTTGCAATCTGACATTTTGCATAAAAGTATCTAAAAGATAACACTCAGTACAAAAATGGAATACAGCTTTTTAAATTTGTTTTCATTAATGCCGATTACACATAACAGTCTGTTTCATTATAGCATTTTCATTCTTAAATATAATATGTTCTTCACTTATTCACAGTGCCCTTGCCCTCTGCTTCTTCCTGCTGCTCCAGAGGATCTCTTCTTCCCCCAACTCAGACTATCTTCTTCATTTTTTTTTGTTTGTTTGTTTGTTTGTTTTTTCGCGACAAGGATTCTCTGTGTAGTCCTGGCTGTCCTGGAACTCACTCTGTAGACCAGGCTGGCCTTGAACTCATAAATCTGCCTGCCTCTGCCTCCCAAGTGCTGGGATTACAGGCGTGTGCCACCATGCCCAGCTTATCTTCTTCATTTATAGCTTGATTTATTGCTTATTGTTTTTGAGACCCAATGTGCTACACTCATGACTCCCAGCAATAATTTTAACTGACAAAAATGCATTCACAAAAGTGGCTTTGCTAATATCCTACTAGGGTAAAAAGAAAGGGCCTTGAGGTGAATCTGTCCAAAGGACCCAGAAATAGATGGTGATAGCTGTGTCTTAGGCACAGGTTTCATCCCTTCTGTATACGCGTAGGCACCTAATGAGTCCTGGAGAATGGAGAGATATTTTTTTAAAGATATCTGATAAGGCCCTAATCTATAAACTCCAATGACTTTAGCTTAAATGTGCAGAGAAGGGGGAGATAGAACCTGTTGAGACCAAACACGAAACCCAACACTGTTGACATAGTCAAGAGGGGCTTGCTGACAGGAACCTAGTATGGCAGTTCCTTAGGAGGTCTGGCCAGCAACTGACCAATGCTGATGTGAATGGATGCTTGAAGACAACCATCAGACTGGGCTCAAGAAACCTGCTGGGGGAGCTGGCAAGAACTAGAGGAACAGAGGGAGATTGCAACCCCATTGAAAGAACAACAAAGGTTGGCCTTCCCACCTAATTTTCACAGACTCTAGACCACCAATCAAGGAGTATACCTAGAGGGAGCCATGGTTCCAGATATGTATGTAAGAGAGGATGACCTTACCTGACAGCATGGGAGGGGGTACCCTTGGTCCTGGGAGGTTTGATGCCCCAGCAGAGGGGGATATAGGGAGCACCCTCACATAGGCAAGTGGGGTAGGGCAGATGTGAGATGCAGGGAGTGCAGGAGGGGTAACCAGGGAGTAGAATATCATGGAATGGGGAATTGGTAGAGGGGTAATTGGGAAGTGGGATATCATTTGAGATGTAAGCAAATGGAATAATAAATACATAAATAAATACATAAATAAATAAATACTTAAATAAATAAATAATTTTCAAGGGATAGATAAAAATATTAAGTGTAAAGAATAAAGGCCGGTCAGTGGTGGCACACGCCTGTAATCCCAACATTCTGGGAGGCAGAGGCAGGCAGACTTCTGAGTTCAAGGCCAGCCTGGTCTACAGAGTGAGTTCCAGGACAGCCAGAGCTATATAGAGAAACCCTGTCTCGAAAAAAACAAATCTACAAAAAGCCAAAAAAAAAAAAAAAAAAAAGAATAAACTACATAAGGCCATGATCCAGCTTAGTTCTAGATCATATAGCTATTAAAATATATTACAGTTTAATAACATACACATCCAATGTTTTAGTATCCAATATACAAAAATAAGCTATAATTTATATGTTTATATATGGCTTTCTTTTCATATAATCTAACATATACATATATATACATATATATATATACATATACACATACATATATGTAAAATATATGAATACCTAAAAACTGGCTCCTTCTATAAAAGAAAAGAGCATATATCTGACAATACTCTGGAAATTTCTTCCACATTTTAACATTTTAACTAGTTTAGTAACCATATGTTATAATAGAGTCAGAGTGAAATATGAAATTATATGTGTGTTAAACCCTTAAACTTTCCAAATTCTTCATCAAATATATTTCAAATTTGTTTATTTAACATATCAATTAAATTGGATATCTGCTAAATTTAAAATGCAATAAGAAATCTTCAAAATAAAATTGTTAGTCAAACATTGTAGCACATGCCTTGAATCTTGGCATTTAGAAAGGTAGAATGTGTGGTAATAGGGCCATCATTTTGAGTTAGAGATTACAACCTGCCTCACTAGAAAAAAATTGTGCAAATTTATTAAATGTAGGAACATTAATGTAAAGAAAATATAGAGAAGTAGTAGTTAAGACAACTAGTACTATCTTATCTGTGAATAGTTAGTAAGATATTAAGTTTTTATCAAGGTGATGAAAACTAAAGTCACCTGGAAGAAGGATTTCAACTGAGACGTTCCCTCTTTTAGGTTTTTCTGTAGCCATAAGTGTGAGGCATTTCTTAATACATCAATTTCTAGTTGATGTATAGGAACTCAGACTACTAGGAGCAGCATTATCCCTGGGCAGATGTATCTGGAATGTATAAGGGAGCAAGCCAGTAAGCATCACTCTTCTATGGTCTCTATTTTAATTTCTGTCTCCACTTTGAGTACCAACTATTGCTCCCCTATGTCCGTTGCGTCTCTCTTGCCAGCAAGAAGAACACGAGACAATCAGGATCCTTCCACAGATGTTTATTGCGGGGTTGATTGCAGAGGTGAAAGACCAAGAAGGGAAGAGTGGTGCATCTTAAATAAGCCTAGGCAGGATGTGTTTCTACCTGATTGTTGTATGCCATGATGCCTCATTAATATGCTCTGGGACTGAGCTGTGACCCGCCAAACCTCTACCCACACATGCGCAGTAGGGCGCGGAGTGGAGTAAACAACAGCACATTGCTGATTCATCACAGGAAATGGGCGCCATCTTGTAATGGCGAACGTGGATTCCTACACCCCTAGATGATGCACCTTAACCTGCAAACCAAACAAACCTTTTCTTTCTATAAATTAAGTTTCATTGCTGTTTTATCAAAGAAATTTAATTCTATATAGAACATTTGCTTTTAAAATATAGAGAGTGCCAACAAGTGCTTGCTGACAGGAGCCTGGTATAGCTGACACCTGAATGGCTTTGCTAATACCTGACAAATAAAGAGGTGGATGCTCTGTCAACCATTGGACTGAGCATGGGGTTCTCATTGAAGGAGCTAGAGAAAGGACCCAAGGAGCTGAAGGGGTTTGCTGCCCCATAGGAGGAACATGAAATGAAATGAAATGAAATGAAACGAAATGAAATGAAATGAAATGAAATGAAATGAAACGAAATGAAATGTAAATAAAGAAAATATCTAATAAAAATATAAAGAGTGTGGCTAAGATTGCAGTTAGAAAATGCTTTCCTGAAATGCAGTGAAGAGACTATATTATTTTAAAAACTGAAGTTGTGGAAAGCACACTGTAAATTCACAAAGGAATTGGGATGGGAGATAGGGAACAAGAGAAACTGAAGTGACACAGCAGGAAGCAAGAACTAAGCCAATGAACTCCACTGTGTGATTCACCAGTAGGGGTAAAGGGTGCTACAGTTAAAGCTTTAGGCAACACATAAAGAGACTGTATTGATAAAGGACATTAGAACTCCTCCCACAGCTTTCACAGACTCAAAGCTATTGTGGACCTTGATAATACAGTGTGGCATCCACTTAGACCAGGAACATAAGCTCAATTTTGTCACTAATCTCAGATCTAAGCCCTGTGGTTGGGAACTTAAAAAGAATTTTCTTTAAATATGAGCTACTTTGGGGTCTAGTCACATGGAATACAAAGGAAGGGACTCACTTTTTAATCAGCAACAGTACATAGGATTAAAATGGAGAAGAAGAAAATATACTACATTCTAATGACAAGAGCCATAAGTTGCAAAATTGTCCAATATCGTAAAAACACACATGTAGTTAACTGAATCAGTAGTCTCTGCTTACAAAACCAAATGCTTAAGAAAACACACTGATTTATCTATTTTAGAAGCTTTAGTGAAAGATCAAACCATTGGCCCTATTGTGTTGAGCCTATTGTGTGATGTCATGACAGAAAACTGGCAGAAAAACCCTCAACCCATATAGGATCATGAAACAGAAATAGACAGAGACTGAAGATGCACATTATCCTCAAGGATAAGTGATGAGTGACTTAAAGCAGGATACTTGGTTCTTAGTTACTTTCTACTGCTGTGACAAATTACAATAATGAAGGTCACTTAAAAAAGAAAACATGTATTTGGGATTGTGTTTCCAGAGGGTTACAATCCATGATCATCATAGAAGAGCATGGCAGCAGGCAGGTAAAGCATTAGAGATTACAACCTGATGAACAATTTGGAAATCCAGAGATTGAAAGAGCTAAGAGGGATTGAGGTACTTCCAAGATCATCATCACCAGCAAGATACCTCCTCCAACCAGTTCACAGTTCCTAATCCTCCCAAATATTTCTACCAGCTCCAAGTATGCAAACACATAAGCACATAGGGGCTATCTCATTTAAAGTTGTAAAATCATTAAACAGATACAATGTAGCAAAAATTTTGAGTACCTCTGAATTATATTTAGATTACCTGAAAGTAGAAAAAATATAACTAAAATGTTCTTAATCACATTAAACATTTAAAGAACTATAATTAATAGAATTGTTTATTATTTTAAAAATGTATGAATAGCTAATATGGGTAGGTGAGAGTCAGCAGCAGCAGCTCTTGAAAATATATGCAAGGCATTCTGTTTGAATATTCAGAATTGAACCACTGCCATGGCAAACCTAAACAAGAAATCATGATGGTACAATGAGCTGAAATTGTGTGGCTGGGGTAGCCAGAATTACATCCTGGAAAACTAAAAGGTAGTGTTTCAAACTGGCATATTCTTCCATTGACTGCATAATTTTATTAAGGAGAAAGAATTATTAATGTGCAGAGTGGTAATAAAATATGTCTAGGAGGAAATGGCTTATTTAGTTCCATGCCATGATATTCTTTAGAGTTCAATATAAAGAAAGAAGTACAACTAGCCCTCCAGATGTGACCTTCACAAATTTAATTTCTTTTATTCTTCTGAGGAGCTGTCTTAAATTTTAGAGTCCTTCTTGTTAGGACCACCTGTCTATATACAGTTAGTCCCCAGAAGGCTCATCTTTCTGATCAACTGGGGAAATCTAGATTTTTATGCATTGAAAGGGTCATTTTTGACCTGAAGGAACAATGACAATTATGTCTGTCCATTTATTTTAATAGTAAGAAACAGTGAATTATTTCTAATACTGAAGTGAATGAACATGTGTGGCTGTTTGATTTAAGTAAAGTTTGTAAATGTCTATCATGAACCAAGATAAAAAGAATGTAAGAAGATTATAGATTTGTAAATAGAGATTACCTTGATTGACAGTAACATCTAATGAACTGAATTAAAATAAAGAACTTGAAAAAATAAAGTAGATTAAATTATAATTGATGTTGAATAGAAATATAACACTTGAACTGCAAAGATGAATTAGGATTTGCTATTATATGTTCTTGGGGAGGTTGAATGGAATTTTATAGAGGACATTAGAGAATTATTTCATGTGAAGTAGTTAATCAACTATTTTACTGAGCAACATATTTTAAGCAACTATGTTGCTGAGACATGTAGTCAAAATCAGATCCTGCTTTTATGGTATAGCATTCTAAAGAGGAATACCTATGACTTTTTGAGTGGCAAGAAATCCAGTCATTACTCATAAAAGAACTGTGAAACAACACATCATACCAGGTAAGTTTAAGGGAGCATGTGACTTTAGAAACTTTTTTAAAATGTGAAACCTATTAAAGTTTTATAAAAGCTGACACCAGTAAATAAAGATTATTGAAAAAAATCTTCCCTATAGATTACCTCCACAAATTTCTACTTAATTCCAAACAGTTAATCATAATAAATATACTTACAAAAAAACACTAAAGGGACCTGAAAGTTTGTAACTATATATGTATTTATGTCCCTATTATATATATATACATATATATATGTATGTACATTTATATAGATATAGATATATAATGGAAAGATATATAGAAGATTAATAAATAAATATATAGATGATAGATGGTAAACAGATAGATACATGATAGATAGATAGATAGATAGATAGATAGATAGATAATAGATAGATAGATAGATAGATAGATAGATAGATAGATAGATAGATAGATAGATAATCAAAGAATATGTGGTCCTGGACTTGAAAGGGAACAGGAATAGGGCAGTTGAGAGGTTTTGCAGAGAGATGAAGGGCAATGTCATAAAATTATATTTAATTAAACTTTAAAAATACACAAAAGTTATTCTTCACTAGAGCAATTTATTGAAAAATTCTATTGAGAAAAGGGCTTTAAAAATAAGGTACTGAAAAAGAAATTGACATTTTTTTCTCAAGGAGATTGAAGAATCTGCATGTATAATACATTTTATTATGGAATAAAGGATATATGTGTAAATGTGCTTGGTTAATGTTAATTACCAAACAAATTTTCATTATTAGTTACTCAAGGCCCAAAGAAATGGGATAATAATGCATCATTTATATAAACAAAATCAGTATAAATGGAGAGAGAACAAAATCTTCATCCAAGGGAAATTCTGACTAGCCCACAGAATTATGCTCAGCCTCACAGATTATACTGGCCTTTAAATCTCCTTCTGTCACTTCCTAATATTACAAAAATAGTGCCAGGAGCATTATATTTAACGTGCTGAGGAATGACTCTTCACACATTTCATTATTCATTAATGCAACTATGGCAAAGTTTATAAACGAATAGTTTAAATCTTAACAAGATGCTAAACAGAATTTTCTGCTTATAAGTGTGAGGGAACAAAGAAACACATGAGAAGGTGAAGAAAAGTACTGTCCAAGGACAGGACACACATGCAAAACAAAACAAAAACAAAAACAAAAAACAAAAAGGATCCTGTGTATTTGCTGTGCTTCTCTCTAGTCACAGCATTATAATTACAATTTTGCGAACACAAATATCAATTTTGCACCACTAAAGTCCTTAAGACTGATGCTCAAGTTGTGAAAAATCTGTAAAGTAGAACTCTGGTGAAAATGGTGGGCAACTAAGTAGACACCAAGTACTTTCTCTCTGCACCCTCAAGACCTTGAAGAGAGTTATCTAGTCTCCAGCCAAGGAAACAGATAGGCTTACTACAAATCTTCACCTCTCCATCCTTTCCTCAAAATACAAGACCCAGTCTGATCCCCAGCTCTATAGCAGTCAAGATAGCACTTTTGTAATTTTGCTTAATATCCTTAAGTAGATTCAGCAGTTAGTAGGAAAGGTGTTTCAGTTTACCAATGAGGCTGTTTCCATTCCTACCAGCACATAAAAGAATGTCTTTGTACAACTTCTCTTACCACATCCCCCTTTCCTTTAAACTCCCATAACCTTGCCCTTCATGGAGGTAAGAATTAACTCACTGAACTCATTCTTGTCTTCATACTTAAAACTTGTATTTATTTACTCCATTTTAATTACAGCATAGACTTTTGCACATGATTATTTACATCACTACAAATCTACAATGTGTAATAAGTTGTTCTGTTTACTTCTATCTTTGATTAAATACTAAAGTTTTATGATGACATTTTTTATTAGTTTGGGTATATCGTATATATGTTTTCATTTTCTGATTGTATTGGCTAACTGTATGCTAATTTAAGCATCGTCACAATGCTCATCTAAGTGAATTTTTAAACATTTCAAATGTTGTGCAAGACCTCTCTCTCCTAGTATATTTCCATAGTGTGTATGGGTTTTAAATATTCAGTTTTATACATGCTATTATATATTGTTACTATTTATAATAACTGTTTACTATTTTAAAGGTTACTCTCTTAAAAGATTTAAATAAGGAACAACTTCTTATCTTATGAATAATAAATGTTTCTTGTTTTCTATTTATGAAAAACCATATTTATAACTGCTGGTATCTTTCTTCCTCCTGTGTATTTCAAACACAGTTTTCCTGAATTGTTGAATAGGGTTTTCAACAATTGTGTGCACATACATACATATATATGTGTGTATGTGTGTGTGTGTGTTAAACCAAATACACACAAGTATATATGTATACATATGTGTATATATATATACATATATATATAATTTTAGAAAACACAGACTTAAAATATTTTTAAATATTCATTCACTGGTCAAAGAGGTACATATAACAGAATTTTCAATTTTTTCACACATTTAATTTTACTGTTCCTCTTTTTAAAGATCTGCATTATGGTTGAGAGAAATATATTCCTCTCCCTTATCTTTTTGTCTTTGCAGAGTATATGTATGTTAATTTGCATTTTTTATAACTTATAATTTTTTATAACTTTAAATATAAGGTTGATGTATTTAATAATCCTATAGATTATATATTTCTCCTTCTATTATTTTTCATACACCAGAAAGTTTCATAATCGAAATTTTCATTTTCATCAAATTTTGTTTTTCATATATATAAGGCTTCACAGTTGAGGGTCCAAATTATGCTCATCTTATTCCATTTTGATATCTTAAAGATTATTGAATTTCTTTGATTTTAAGCTATTTTTAAAGATAAAGCCACATGGGTGAAGTTGCTAAGATTTGCTGCTTGCTGGAACTGGAACATAGTCTCATTGTTCTACTATATTATCACCAGCTTTCTGTTTTCTAACTCCTTTCCTACCTAAGCTTGGCTGTCCTGAATCTTACTTGAGCACAGACATCTGCATGGTTCTGTCTAGAGAATGCAGGGATTAAAATCATATAGCACCATGCCTAGCCCTACACTTTCCATGGCTATTATTCCTCCAGATTCAGAGTAAAAGCCTATATATTCCAGCCTCAAGATTACTTGATTAGTAGTTCATTCCAGATTAAAAGTCCAAACAATTACACATTCAACTGTAAATGCAAACAGTAATCTTTCCATGAGATCACTACTCCCGAAATCTGTTTATTTCCATTTTAACTTTCTGTTGAAGCTGGCTTATTAGTGCAGTTACATCTATACTTTCAGGTCTGTGAAGCCCATCATACAATTCACATAATTTTATTCTCATATAGTTCATTGTTGAGAAATCCTGTAAAGAACAATTCTCACTCTGGTTTATGTATTCTTCAACACAAGTTCTTTCTGACAGCCGAAAGGACTGTCATGAAGCCTACAGCCACCATTTTCTGGAGCACCAGACATATTCCCAATGCCTGGAATCGTGCTGTTTCTGATTATCATGGAGTCATTAACTTTAGCAAGAAGAATATTCCCTAATAACCTTGACGGGGAGAACATTGAAAATCCACTAAAAAACATTCATGTCAATATGTTTACATTGCTTGGCTTCCAAGAACATATTACTAACCACAAGAGGCATCATTAAAATTTGGCCTATAAGGAATGTAAACTCTTTTCTCTGAGCTGGCTTATATGATAGAATTTTGAGTCAGTGCTTTTAACAGAAAATTAAAAATATATCAATGTTCAGGAAAAATAAAGGAAACACAGGATATGCTAATTTTGCTAAGAAAATGTTAAAATATATAAATTAAATTACTATAAATAAAAATATATAAAATAGATATATTTATTGCTTTGCAGGGGTGTATTGAAAACCAAAGAAGCACATTAATCTAAAACAATGAATAGAAATTTAAAAATAGCTTAAAAACAAAGAAAGAAATTCAATAACGTTTAAGATATTCAAACAGACTAAGATGAACATAATTTGAACTCTCAACTGTGTGGCACTACATATATACATATATATGTATATACAGGAATATATATATGTATATATATATATATGTATATATATATGTATATATATATATGTATATATAGGAATTCATATGAAAAAATCAAATTTATTGAAAAACAGAATCTCAATTATGAAACTTTTTGGTGTACGAAAAAATAATAGAAGGAGAAATATACAATCTATTGGATAATTAAGTATGTCAATCTTATATTTAACAAAAAATTATAATAAAAGGCAAATTAACACACATATACTCCATAAATGCAAAAAGATAAGGAAGAAGAATACATTTCTTTCTACCATAATACAAATTTTAAAAAGAACAATAGAATTAAATGTGTGAAAAAAATTGAAAATCTGCTATATGTACCTCTTTGATCAGTAAATGAATGTTTAAAAATAATTTTAAGTCTGTGTTTTCTAAAATTAAATACATATATGCATACATATATATTCTTGTGTGTATTTGCTTAAACATATATATACATACATACATATGTGCACACATACATATATATATATGAAAACACTATTCAACAACTCAGAAAAACTGTTTTTGAAATACACAGGAAGAAGAAAAATACTAGCAGTTATAAATAGAAAAAAAGAAACATTTATTATTCATAAGATAAGTTATTCCTTATTTAAATCTTTTAAGAGAGTAATCTTTAAAATAGTAAAAAGTTATTATAAATAGTAACAATATATAATAGCATGTATAAAACTGAATATTTAAAACCCATACACACTATGGAAATATACTAGGAGAGAGAGGTCTTGCACAACATTTGAAATGTTTAAAAATTCACTTAGATGAGCATTGTGACGATGCTTAAATTAGCATACAGTTAGCCAATACAATCAGAAAATGAAAACATATATACAATATACCCAAACTAATAAAATGTGATCATAAAATTTTAGTATTTAATCAAAGAGAGAAATAAACAGAACAACTTATAACACACTGTAGATTTGTAGTGATGTAAATAATCATGTGCAAAATCTATGCTGTAATTAAAATGGAGTAAATAAATACAAGTTTTAAGTATGAAGACAAGAATGAGTTCAGTGAGTTAATTCTTACCTCCATGAAGGGCAAGGTTATGGGAGTTTAAAGAAAGGAGGATGTGGTAAGAGAAGTTGAACAAAGACATTCTTTTATGTGCTGGTAGGAATGGAAACAGCCTCATTGGTAAACTGAAGCACCTTTCCTACTAACTGCTGAATCTACTTAAGGATATTAAGCAAAATTACAAAAGTGCTATCTTGACTGCTATAGAGCTGGGGATCAGACTGGGTCTTGTACTTTGAGGAAATGATGGAGAGGTGAAGATTTGTAGTAAATCTATCTGTTTCTTTGGCTGGAGACGAGATAACTCTCTTCAAGGTCCTGAGCGTGCAGAGAGAAATATTTGGTGTCTACCTAGTTGCCCACCATTTTCATTAGAGATTTTACTTTACAGCTTTATCAAGAGGGGACCTGTGGTAAATGATTGAACCAATAGGCAATTCTTAAGAAAGTAGCTTATAATAAGCAAAAGACTAGGCTTTGGTCTACAAGGGAGAGCTAACATATGCAGAGAGCTATCTTGAGCAGAACACAGAGCTGTCAGGTTGAATCCATCACTGACTCTGAGTCATTCATCCACTACTCCCAAACACTTCTTCATCAGACTCTTTCCCAATCTGAGGCAAGTACTATGGGCAATGGAATGAGTCTGCTTGGTCTCATCAGCTTGTATCTGTCAATGAAGTCAGGCCTGTTTTCAAACTAATGGCTGCGTATATTTTGTCTTTGTTTTACTTTTTTTGGGGGGCACTGGATTCACAAAAAAAAGAGTAAGCCTGAATTATTTTTATGTTATTAAACTATGCATAATACTTCAAAAAGTATTTTAGAATACAAACTAAAACAATTTTTTTTAAATTTGGCAAAATCCATGTGTGTAATAGTGAGGTTTCCCTAGAGTAACATAACTTATAGAATAAATTACTCTATATTATTATAAAAATAGGATTTATTAGAATGACTTACGGGCTGTGGTCCAGCTAATCTAACATTAATCAGATATGAATGGAAAGCTCTAGAATCCTGTAGTTGTTCTGTCCATAAAGTTGGATGTCTCGGCTGGATTTAGGTATAGAGGGTTTCTGAAAGGGAGACCTGGAGAGGAGAAAACATTTGGAATGTAAATAAAGAAAATATCCAGGAAAAAAATTCCTCTGTGGTGTCTTTCTCAAAAGATACCTTTCTCCACAAGATAATTCTAATTCTGAAACTCCTTTTTTAAAGAAACCTTATTTCTCAATACTATCATATTGACTATGATTCCGAAATATGAGTTTAGAAACCTGTATGGAAATTCTCTGAGCAATTGTGAGTTTAGAAATAGTTTTAAACCAACAGTACAATTTGTATATGGACCTAACATGGGAACCTAAACATGGGAAATCAATTAGCCCCAAAGCAAACACAGAACATCTTCTAAATCAGAAGCAAAGTTTTCTAAGTAGGATTTGAAGGCCAATTATTATAAACTGGATAAATTGAATATATTTTAAACATTAAAACAATAGATTTTTTGACAGAGTAACTATAGAGAGCTAAGGAAAAAGATTTACTTTAAGGTAGATTCAATAATTGGCAAGGTAGAATTTAGAAGGATATGGTTAGAGGTTAGCAGCAGCTCAGTTAATTGAGCTTGTTGGTGTTGGCACACGCCCTTAATCCCAGCACTTGAAAGGCAGAGGCAGGCAGATTTCTATGTTTGAGGTCAGCCTGGTCTACAGAGTTCTGGAACAGCCAGCACTATACTGAGAAACCCTGTCTCGAAAAACAAAACAAACAAAAAATTAGACACAGTGAATGGAATGTATTTATTCATCATTGCATCAAATGCATTGAATAAATAACTTGGCATATGAATACAGAATATATATGGTCTACCTGAATTAAAGACATGTAGTTATGTGTGTTGACTCTCATTAGTGTCATTTATAATCACCAAAATATTGAGTTAATTTTAAAAACTAAAAGATCAAATACAGTGGTCAGAGAGAAATAAAAATAAAAAAAATCAATGAAATGAGCAGACTCATCTTTCAAGAAAAGAGAGAAAATTTTATATACTGTCAAGAATAATTAAGTGTTGCTTTCTGCTAAATAGAATAAAAGCTGAGACAGTTTAATTATAAAGGTTCTAAGAAACTACAGATTGAAAATCTTGAGTGAGAATATTAAAAATTTAAATATAGTTCTATCAATCTATTGTCACCAATGTATTGAATTAATATTATTTTTAGAGGTATGGAAAGTGCTATTTGTTAGTTGATTAGTTTTTGATCTGATAGTTAATTATCACTGACTAATGTTTTGCTTTTACTAGAGAAATACAGTGAAAAAGAGTATCACTAAAACTGAAATGTATATAAAAATGATTATCATCATTGTACATAGAAATTAACCTGGGTGACTAAGGACGTAGAATGATAAAAAGACTTATGATATAACAAAATTGAGACAAATGCCTGAATAATGGATTATGAATAACATTAGATAAATGGTAATGTTATTAAAGAACTGAAGAATGTGGATGATGCTTATAAAGGATTACAGTACATGTTAAAAATGGAATTATCAGTGTCCGGGTATATCTGAAGAAAATAAGTATCTGGTATGGTAAAACATTTCTTCCAATTAGGTGAATGTTGACAGAGTAAGAGTATGAACAATGTAAGTATCATCTATGACTTGATATATTTACTTCAAACACCCAAATTGCTAGGGATTAATTCTGCAAAGAATAAAATGGAGCTGAGATCTAGGAAAAAAATAGAAAAAGAAAGAAAGAAAGAAAGAAAGAAAGAAAGAAAGAAAGAAAGAAAGAAAGAAGAGGAGTAGGAGAAAGAAGAAAAGAAAACTATACATGGGAATAAAAATTAGTATTTAAATGCATGATCTAATAACGTATTACAGAGAAAAAACACCTAGAAAGCAGAATGAGAATAAATATCAGAAACTATTAAATGTTTAATGTTACCTACAAAGGTAGAAATAAGCCATGGTTTCTGACAGGGTATCTAATTTGGCTAAGGATAGCTACAATATGTCTAAAACTGATCATTTTGAGGGCATACTCAGATTTGAGAATTTTCTGAGCCTGGAAATAATTCAGAGTATGGAAAGCTTTTCAAATAGTAACACAGAGTTTAAGAGTTAAAAGGCAGCCCAGAATTACCATGATCATATGTAGTTGTAATCAAAGTAAAGAATAAGAGCATGTAATGTTATGAGACCCCTAGCTCTACTATACATAAGGATATACATAAGGACAGTCTAAGACCAAACATAGTGGTTTTTTTTTTTTTTTTTTTTTTTTTTTTTTTTTGGTCAATGACACTATCTTCCACCCCATGATGAGAGGAGAATGAAATATTGCCACAAAATTAAGGAGATTAATTCTGCATAGTAGTTTGAAGATGAAACTGAGTCAGATATAATTTTTCTCTAGAGATGTTAGCTTTTTAAAAGGACTTAAGGATTTTATTATTTGTGTTGTTAGTTTATTATTTTATGTACTTCATTTTGGGGGAAAATACTACTCTATCCTTGGAAGCCACCATGAGTTTGAAAGTAAGGGATGGGATGTGTATAATATGTAATTTGCGACAGCTTTAAGCACAACACACTTTTTTCCCTTAATTTTTTCAATTTTTATTATTTTATTTATTTATATTCCCATGTTTGCCACCCTCTCTCTCACTCCTCCCACAATTCCTCATCCCATTCCTTTCACCCTTGCCTTCTGGGTGGTGGCCCCTCCCACCACCACCCCCTTGGGGGTCTCAAATCTCTTGAGGATTAATCTCAGCATCTTCTTTTAGTAAGGTCTCACCAAACATACCTTTGCTATATTAGTACTGGGGCCTTCGACAGGAACTTCAAGTCCTTGAAGAAATAAATCGAAGGAGACCTCAGAAGATGGAAAAATATTTCTTGCTCCTGGATTGGCAGGATCAATATAGTAAAAATGGCCATCTTGCCAAAAGCAATATTCTTCCTATGTGATCTCTCTTCCCTTCAGCTTCTTCAGTCTTTCCCCTAATTCAACCATAGGGGTCCCCATTTCATTTTAACAGTATTTGCTTCTGTCTCAGTCAGCTTCTGGTAGGGCCTCTTAGGGGACAGCTAGGCCTGGCTCCTCTCTGTAAGCACATCATAACATCAGTAATAGTGTAAAGCCTTGGTGCCCTCCCACGAGATGGAGCCCAGGTTCAGCCAATGATTGGACTGTCTTTCCTTCAGTCTCTTCTCCGTGTTTGTCCCTTCAGTTCTTTCAGACCTGAACAGTTCTGGGTCAGAAATTTTGACTGTGGGTTAGTAACTCTGTCCCTATGTTTGAGGCCCTGTCTATGTACTGAAGTTGGGCCCTTTGAGTTTCCTCTCCCTAATGTTGGACATTTTGGCTGAGGTCACCTGCATAGAGTCCTCAGATTCTCTCACCTCCCAGGTCTCTGGTACTTTCTAGAGGGACCCTTACCTCCCACCCTCCATGCTGCTTACTTCCACTCATTCTCTTGTTTCTCTGGAATTCTCTCTTGTCCATACCCCACCCCATACCTCATCCTGTTCCTCTTTTCCCCTCCCTATCCCATCTCCCACCCAGATCTCTCCCTCTCTCTTCCTACCATGATTATTTCCTTCCCCCTTCTAAGAGGGATTGAAGCATCCTCACGTGAACATTTGTTTAATGTAAGACTTCTTACAGTGTGTATGTTGTATCCTAGGTACTCTGTACTTTTTGGCTAATATCTACTTATCAGTGAATACATACCATATCATGCCTTTTTTGGGTTTGAGTTACCTCATTCAGGATGATCTTTTCTAGTTCTCTCCATTTGTGTGCAAAACTCATGATGCCCTTGTTCTTAATAACTGAATAGAATTCCATTGTCTAAATGGACCACATTTTTTGTATCCATTCTTCCACTGTGGAACAGCTAGGTTGTTTCTAGCTTGTGGGTACCACAGATGGTCACAATGAACATAATGGAGCATGTGCCCCTGTGGTATGGTGGGGTATCTTTTCGGTATATGCAGAGGAGTGGTATAGCTGGGTCTTCAGGCAAATCAACTTCAATTTTCTGAGGAACAGGCAGTTTGACTTACAGAGTGATTGTACCAGTGCACAATCTCCCCATCGACGGAGTGTTCCTCTTTTTCCACATGCATCTCACTATATGCTGTCACTTGAGTTTTTGTTCTTAGCCATTCTCAGTTTTGTGAGGTGAAATCTCAGGATCATTTGATTTGCATTTCTCTAATGACTAAGGACTTTGGACATTGCTTTAAGTGCTTCTAGGTCATTCAAGATTCTTCTGCTATGAATTCTCTGTTTAGTTCTGCACACTGTTTTTAACTGGGATATTTGATTGTTTGAAGGTAAACCTCTTGAGTTCTTTATATATTTTGGATGTTAGTCCTCTGTTATATGTAGGGATAGTGATTTTTCTCCCAATCTGTAGGTTGCTGATTTGTCATCACTTGTGGGTTGGTGTCATTTGCTTTACAGAAGCTTTCAGTTTCATGAGGAAACATTTATTGATTGTTGATATTAGAGCCTGGGACATTGGTGTTCTGTTCGGGAATTCTGGCTTCACAGATTGAATTAAGTAGTGTTCCTTTTGTTTCAATTTTATGGAATAATTTGAGGTGTATTGGCATTAGCTGTTCTTTGAAGGTTTGGTAGAATTCTGCACTGAAACCATCTGGCCCTAACCTTTGTTTGGTTTTGAGGTTTTTAATGGCAATTTCCTTAAGGATTACGGGACTGTTTTGATAGTTTACCTGCTCTTGCTTTAACTTTGATACATGGTATCTATCTAGAAAATCATCTATTTCATCTAGATTTTTCAGTTTTGTAGATTAAAGGCT
This sequence comes from Apodemus agrarius, assembly GCA_964023405.1. Taxonomy (NCBI): domain Eukaryota; kingdom Metazoa; phylum Chordata; class Mammalia; order Rodentia; family Muridae; genus Apodemus; species Apodemus agrarius. The sequence goes on along the minus strand of OZ030007.1, from coordinate 50,009,644 downwards.
TTTGTAATAGGCTCTGATTTTTTTTTTAATTTCCCGTTTCTGTTGTTATTGTTCCCTTTTCATTTCTGATTTTCTTAATGTGGATATTCTTTCTGTGTCTTTAGTTACTTGCCTAAGGGTTTCTCTATTGTGTTGATTTTTCTCAAAAAACAGCTCTTGTTTTTGTTGATTCTTTGCATACCTCTCTTTGGTTCTGCCTCATCGATATCAGTTCTAAGTTTGCCTATTTCCTGCCATGTACTTCTCTTAGGTATGTTTGCTTCTTTCTGTTCTAGAGCTTTCAAGTATGTTGTTAATTTGCTTGTATGGCATCTTTCTAATTTCTTATAAGTGGACTTAGTGGTATGAATCTTCTTAACACTGCTTTCATTGTGTTCCATAAGTTTGGGTATGGTGTGTCTTCATTTTCATTGTATTCTATAAAGTCATTGATTTCTTTCGCTTTTTTTCTTCCCTGACCAAGTTATCACTGAGTAGAAATTTGTTTAGCTTGCATGTGTAGGTGAGCTTTCTCTTATTTTGATTGCTACTGAATTCTAGCCTTAGTCCATGGTGATATGATAGAATGCATGGGATTATTTCAGTCTTGTATTTTTAAGGCCTCTTTTATGTCCAATTATATTATCAATTTTGTAGAAGTTTCCATCAGGTGCTGAAAATAAAATCTTTCTCTGTTTTTGGGGGTGAAATGTTCTGCATATATCTGTTAAATCCTTTTAGTTGATATCTTCTATTAATTTTCACTGTTTTTTGTAGAGTTCCTGTTTCAATAGCCAATCCATTAGTTACAGTGGGGTGTTGAATTTTCCTACTATTATTGTGTAAGGCTTATTGTTTAACTTTAGTAATATTTCTTTTACATATGTTGGTATCCTTCATTTGGGAAATAGTTGTTCAGAATTGAGCCTTCCTCTTAGTAGAATTTTCCTTTGATGAATATGAAGTGTTTCCTCCTTTCCCTTGATAACATTTGATTGAAAGTCAATTTTACTGGATATTAAAATGGCTACTTTCTAGAATGACTTGTTTCTTTGGGCCATTTTCTTTGAAAAAATTTTTCAAGCTTTTACTCTGAGATAGGTTAGTCTTAGTCACTGAGATGTGTCTCTCATATGCAGCAAAGCTCTGCATCCTGCTTTCATATCCAATCTCTTAGCTTATGCCTTTTTATTGGGAATTTGAATCCATTGATGTTCAGAGGTCTTAAAGACAGAAGATTGTTAGTTCCTATTATGTTTATTTTTGGAAGGTTATTATGCATGTATTATATGTTATGATTCTCTTCTTTTGAATTTGTTGTGAAATCTTCAATTCCTTGTGTTTTTGTGTGTGTTGTTACACTTGTTGTATCCTAGATTTTGTTCCAGTACCCTCTTTTGGGCTGGATTAGTAGAGAGATATTGTTTAAATTTGGTTTTGGTTTTGTTATAGAATATCTTGGTTTCTCCATCTGTAATGATTGAGAGTTTTTCTAGGTATCGTGTTTTGGGCTGGATTTTGTGTACTCTTAGGGTCTAGATGACATCTGTCCAGGATCTTCTGGCTTTTATAGTCTCTGTTGAGAAGTCTGGTGTAATTCTGATAGGGCTGCCTTTACATGTTACTTGGCCCTTTTCCTTTACAGCCCCTAATATCCTTTCTTTGTCCTGTGTATTTAGCAATTTGATTACTATGTGATGAGAGGATTTTCCTTTCTGGTCCAATCTAATTGATGTTATGTAGGATTCATTAATTGTGTATTCAATTTCCTGGATATTTTTGGTTAGGAGCTTTTTACACTTTGTATTTTCTTTGATTGATGTGTCATTATTTTCTATAGTATCTTCTATATATGAGATTCTCTCTTCTATTTCTTGTATTCTGTTGGTGATGCTCGCATCTGTAGCTCCTGATATCTTTCCTAAGTTGTCCATCTTCTAGGTTGCCTCTCTCAGTGTTTACTTTATTGTTTCTAGTTCTATATTTATTTCTTGGACTATTTTGTTCAATTTCTTTACTTGTTTGATTGTATTTTCCTGTATTTCTAATGGATTTATTTGTTTCTTCTTTAAGAGCTTCTATCTGTTGTCCTCTGTTTTACTGTATTTCTTTGAGGGTACTATTTATATCCTCCTTAAAGGCCTTTACCATCTTCATGAGATAGGATTTTAAGACATTATCTTGATTTTCATGCATGTTGGGATATCCATGGCTTGCTGTGGTAAAGAACAAGTTTGCATAAAGTACTGTCCCTTAAGATCCTGGGCTTGTCCCTGGCCATCTGGATATCTTTGGTGTTAACTGGCCTCAGTGTCTCTGAACGCAGTTACAGCTGGTCTCCTTAGAGGCAGGCAATGCTGTCTCTGGTTAGGGTCTTGTGTCTCTGGTTAGACCAGTCCTCATATGTCCCTGAGTGGCAGACAGGCTACTGGGTTTGAGTGGGTATGTTTCCCACTTATCTTGCCCTGGTGTTTAAGTTGACTGGTAGTAAGGTGGAACTCAGCAGGGCAGGTGGGCACCTTGTCAGCTAGGCTCTGCTTCTTTGCTTATTGTGTACCTCCAAGGAGGCAAGCAGGTTGTGACATGTGGGTGGGTATCTGAGCCCTGATCTGGCCTAGGTAGGAAGTAAGCTGGAAGAAGGGTAGAACTCAGTGATAGGTTGAAGGAGGTGGGTTCCATGTCAGCTGGGCCCTGTCGTTTTCCCAGCTGGCAAGGGTAATTGGGTGAGATGCTTACCTGTGTCTTTAATTTCTGTGGACATCCTGGAAGGCACACAGGCTATACTTGAAGCACAATATTCTTAGAGCAAATATTTTAGTTGAAAAATATCAACTCTTTCTACATACCACATTCTTTTCAAATCTTAAATGAACCCAATAGCTTCTGCAATTTTGAATTAATATTGCTACTGACTAAATGAAGCATGTCTCATCATAAAACAAACTGAGCCACAAACATATATACAGGGAACAATAGGGTACAGAAATAACCTGTGGTTCTTGAACACTCACTTCTCCACCACCTCTTTAAAGTTTTTTTAAAATAAAACTGATTTATGATGATTTGTTAAATGTATTGCAGAATAAGGAGAAAATAGATGGAATTATGCATGATAATTCTCACATGTAATAACTTCATTCAAGAGCCTCATTACTTAAAGACCTTCCTGGGCTACACAGCATGACTAAATCTCAATCTTAATTTATTAAAAATAAATAAATACACACAAGTATTTATTAGAATTGAGATAAGGAAATAGAGGTAATAACTTAGCAATAAAAGTTTCATGAAAATTGATGGCCAAAAACAGTTATATAAAACCACAAAAGAACAGAAACATTAAAGAAAATAATATTAAATAAATGACCTCAAGTAGAGTTCTTAAAGGATAGAACATGAAAGTGTCTCTGTTGAGGCTGAAACTGCAAGGCTGAGTAGAAGCACTAGTGTTGCTTTCTCGTTATTTGGGGCTAATCAAAATGCCAGAGTCAAATCAACCAGTCAATTATGGAGTACAGAGACCATAAAAGTGAATAGGATGTGAAAAGATTTTTCAAAATAGATTCTTGAAAAGTTAGCTTTCCTTACTATGAGAAAAATATCTCCACTAAAACACAAAATGGGGAAGAATATTAAAGAGGAAAATGCTAGAGGCTGAGATAATCAACATCTTAGCCTTTGCCACCATTTCTCTCTGTCATATGGCAGAATTTTGTGAGCCTAAAGCATTGAGAAAATTTAAATATTAATAAACAGAATTTGAATTAAAGAACTTTAAAAGTAGAAAATAACAGATTAGTATATAATACAAGTAAATAAATCTATGTTGCACATTTCAAACAAGTTTTATAAGTTTAAAAAGAGTGTAGTGAATATGTAAGTGTGAATTTTTAGGATTAGAAATTTGAAATAATAGCCTAAGTATTTTAATGTGTAGTATGATTTAGAGATTAATAATAGCATTTTACCAGAAAATGTATTGACAGTAATTTTGTTACTAATACTGTTTATAGTACTGAAGCTATTAGAAATATTAAAAAAATTCATTACTTTTGTGAAGGTCTTGTGAAGACTATAGTATAGTATGTACACATGTCCTTATAGTCACATTAAAGAATAATAACACACTATTTGAAAGTCCATAACACTGAAACTAATGCAACTGATACTGATCAAAATGAAAACACATGTGATAAAATGAATCCTATGGATAATCTCAAGTTTAATGTGATAGTTTTTGTTTGTTTGTTTTATCTTATTATATTTTGTTTGGTTATATTTTTTAAAAGTATATGTAAATCTAGCTACTATTATAAGAGTTAACCATGGAACTCTCATTTATATCTGTTGGGAGAAGGAAAATCTGTTTTTCCGATATAATGACACTCTATGTGGGGTGTGTGTGTGTGTGTGTGTGTGTGTGTGTGTGTGTGTTTAATAAAACCTATCAGTCTACATAATTTTACATGCAATTGTTTCAGGGACTGATCAGTTGACACTGATAAGCCAATTGCTATGCTCTTCCCTGGGGGAAGACTCAGTCTTCGAATTTCTTATTTACTTGTGTTTCTTGTTTTGTGTTAATGCCTCATGTTCGTTTTCTCATTCAATATGCTATGCCTTTATTATTAAATATTTTCATTATTTACATTTTAAATGCTAACCCCCCAGAAATCCCCTATTACATCCCCTTTCACCCTGCTTCTATGAGGGTGTTCCCCCACCCACCCACCCCTTACTCCCCACCCTAGCATTCCCCTACACTGAGGCATCAAGCTTTTACAGGACCAAGAGCTTCTCCTCCTTTTGATGTCTGACAAGGCCATCCTCTGCTACATATGAAGCTGTAGCTATGGGTTGCTTCATGTATACTCTTTGTTTGGTGGTTTAGTCCCAGAGAGCTCTGGGGGGTCAGGTGGGTTGATATTGTTGTTCTTCCTATAGGGTTGCAAACCCCTTCATTTGTTGATGCTCTTGTTCAATTCATGTGTGACCAGTCATGTAAGACATTATGGGTGTAGCTTCCGAAATTACCAGTAGGCACAGTCTCACAACAAACTCTCTAACTAGTTCTCAAGGCCTTCTTTCTGTTTTACTTTCTTCCCAATTCTGCTTGCTCATTTTGAGTACTTCTTGAATGTTATAATTTTTCATCAGTTTTATGAGAACTTTCATGCAACATGTTTGATCATATTAACTTTCCAGTTCTATTTTTCTTCCCATACATACTTTTTATGACTTTTTTGTTTTGTTTTGTTTACCAATCAAGTTCAATTTTTTCTGACTAAATATTCTTGGATCTTGACCTTCCACTGGATCATGATTAACTACAAAAGGCTACAGTCTTAAAGAAAATGGTTTCTCCCTCCCACACAAGCAAACAATTGCTGAGAGTCCATGGATGTAGGTAGAATTACATGTTCAATTCTCATTAATCTTCTGAAATTTTACCTGGCTGTGTAGTTGATTTTACTCTTTCAATAATTTTGAATTCAAATATGCATCTGCCTCAATGTATCCAGCCCAGTCCTGGCACTGGAAATCCTGAAGTCTATTTTTCTCTGTACCTTAACCAGCTATGGGTCTCTGTGCTAATCACTACTACAAATAGAAATTGTTTCCATAGCATTGAGGATTTGAACTAGTCTATGCATATAACAATGAATCATTAGGGGCCAGTTTAATACTATATTCATTTTTCTGTATTCATTATAGTTATTTTTTAACTCCAATTCCCAAATATGATTCTTTAGTTTTATATTATTAGGAAATTAACATTTTAAAATTATGTCTCTACTGTATAGAATTAAGAAAATTATTTAAATGGAAAAGAATTCAGAAATATCTTACCACAAGATAAAAGAATGTCTTCAGATAAAATGATATGGAAGTATCAGTTAAAAATATAACTTGCTTAATGCTTAATGTATTAGCTGCCTTACATTAAATAGTGCTCATATTACATATAACCACATCTTATATACTTTTACTTTTGCATGCTTTGGAAAAAGAAACTTCAATATTCTAGCATGAGAGATTAGACAATTTATCAAAATCGAGCTGACTTTCTGCTTTATGTCCTTCTGTGTGGGTGAAAACTGGAAGCTATTTAGAAACTGTCTAGATCTCTTAATTATGCTCCCTGCCTGTCCTCTACTTTTTAATTAATCAAATTTTCACTTACTTAGGATGGGTATATATATATATATATATATATATATATATATACATACATACATATATACATATGTATGTATATATATACATAATCAAAATCAAAGAAATATGAAGATAAGATAACAAAGGAAAAATGACACAGAATTATTTCTGGAATTAAAATTCACAAATAGTAAATGTTTAAATAATTTCAGTTTAATTTCTTTATTAAAGAGAGTCCTTGTTTGAGTGACCATTCATTCTCCACTGTTACTGTATTTCTACTTTGATGGGTGGCTGTCATTCCTTTAGAAGAATTTAATTCTGAACATCATCATTACAAGCAGAACGTATATACACAGAGAAAGATGGAACACTTGAGCTTGTGGTTTCTAATTGTACAATGATTAGAAAAGAGATCTAGAAATCATTCATATATTAAGTCAATGACTGCCATAAGCTTGTTACAGTGTGTTTATTTTGACTTAACAATTTACATTCAAACATAAGCAAATATATACCATACTTACATGTCTGAGTTTGAGTTACCTCATTCAATGTTTTTTTCTTTTTACTCTTTTTCTATTACCTGGAAATTTCCTAATAGCAAGCTAGAATTTATAAGTCCACAGAGAGCAGATAGAATATCTGGAACTAGTGTAAAAGGATGGATATCACCGGGGATGGAAAATAGGATAAATGGTTATCTATGGAAGAAGGAATATACTGAAACAGAAGAATTAAACAAGAAGGGTAAGGAAACGAAAGGAAGAGGGAAGGAATACGTGGCAGGACAGTTACTCCTAAGGGCTATTTGAAAGGCTATATAGAAATAACACAACAGAAAATATCAAAATATATCTATAGATAGGAAGTTGATTTAAAGGAAATCACCAAGTAATGAGCGAGTCCCAGCCCCAGCTCGACATGTAACACCAATGAAATGTTGAGGACATGGAATGACTTACATCTCATCAATTTGTTGGCCCAAAGGATCCAATCAGTATCCTCATATAATCTAGGATATTCCCAACACTATTGGTTCTTCTCCACAAACTGACTGTGAGGCCCTATTGTTAAAGACAATAGCTAGACCACTCATTGAACAGAGACAAGTTGAGCTGGTACCTCCAAAACCTTCACAGGTACTGAATTGTGCTCACAACCAACTTGACTACAAACCCTTTGATCTACAATGATAGCCTGCCTGTAAGACATACTGGTACATAGTGACACAAAGTTTGTGGGAGTAAGCAACCCATATTTGACTGAATTTAAGGCTAGTCATGAGATGAGACACATAACCAACAATGCTTGGATATTAAAGAACCTGAAACAAGATAGTCCAGGGACATAGAAGAAAACCAAATAGTACTCTTTGGTTTTCTTTTAAGGAATTTAAAATGACTTTTAAAAACATTCTGCTGTAGTCATAGATGAGTATCTTGATCTCCCATCTTTAGAAATGTTCTTCCTTGCAGCAGATGGGAACAAACATTGAGGCTCACAATGAGTAGAATGTGAGAGATTCTGTAACCCTAAATAGGATATTGTCATCAAAGTCCTCCCATTGATGTCTCAGAGAACCCAGTGGGAGAGGGCAGAAAGAGTATAAAAGCTATAGGAAACAGGCCTTCTAAACACAACAGTACTAATAAACATATGCATTCACAGAGACTGAAAACACATGCAAGGATTGAATTTATCTACAAAAGATAGAGTCTTAGAATAGAAAGGAAAAGTAGACGGAAGCCATCATTCCAATCCCAGAAGTTATCACCTACTGATAACTACTTGTAAACTTTTCTCCAAGGGAGTCTCACTGGGGAAAGAAACCACTCTCAAGGTTAGGCATCGTCAGTAGATGGCAAAGAATAGAAACAACAACAAAGAAATCAAAAGCACCTGTGAAATTTCTATGTTTCCTGGTGTAAAGGCAGAACATATGTTTCAAATAAAAGGTACTTAGAATATAATTTATGAGTTTTGATTTATATTTTCATGAGATTCCTGTGTGCAATGTGTGTGTCTTGCACCTATAGGTGTTTTCTGCCTTTTCTTTGGCTCCTTTTATTGTTTAGCTGTTTTCTCCCATTCCAATTTGCTGAGTTTTTATTTTATTTACTATTTACTATTTTATTTTATTTTATTTTATTTTATTTTATTTTATTTTATTTATTTTTTATTTTATTTTATTGTCATTCTTTAGATGACTTTCTGTTTTCATTTTTTCTTTTTTGGTTTTTTCGAGACAGGGTTTCTCTGTGTAGCCCTGGCTCTCCTGGAACTCACTCTGTAGACCAGGCTGGCCTCGAACTCAGAAATCTGCCTGCCTCTGCCTCCCAAGTTCTGGGTTTAAAGGCATGCGCCACCACCACTCAGCTTTTTTTCTTTCTTTTTTCTTTTCTTCTTCTTTTTTTTGGTCTGTTTTCTAATGAAAGGAAACGGCATGTGAATCTGGATAAGAGGATAGGTATGAAGGAACTGGAAAGAGTGGGAAGGGGAGAAACCATTATCAGGATATACTGTATGAAAAAAAGCTATTTCCAGTATTAAAATAATGACTGTTACAGTAAAGTTCTGAAAATCCCGAAAAATATGAGTGAAAATCAAAGATTCAAACATACTAATTAAGTCCAAAGTAAACAGTGTCCTGTTCTCCAAAATGGCAGGTCTCACACAGAACTTTATTAATATGAAATAATAGATGCTTTACTTACAAAATGATAGATTTCTTACAAACAATATACTTAAGAAATAAGAATTAATTATTAAGAATTTAAAATTTTATACTTAAAGCTTGTATATTCATGATCTTCTTCCACACAGTGCCATATGCTTCAGATAGGTAAAACATGAAATTATCCATCAGGTATGGTCAATGCACATTTTTATGGGTATTATCTTGGACACTAAGTATAAGATAGCCTGTCTTCAGACTCAATGAAATTGTATGGAAATAGGCAAAAATTTGTTTCTAGTTGATATGAAGCAGCATGTAAATGAAGCCATTTCTTAGGGAAACAGAATAACAACTTCCATTTATACAACAATTGAAAAAATACACTCTACCTAATGATGAAAAAATATCTTTTGCTCCTGAGGCACTAAAGCATCCATGTCTTTAAAGTACTTTTTTTTAACACATTGTGATTTTTGTTGTTATATCTATCTCTCAATTGTCAAAAGCTAAATCTTGTATTTTATGATTTTTATACCAAAAAAGAGTAATATCAACCATTTAATAACCTATTTATTTTTTAAAACCTATGTAGTTACTAAAGTAGAAGAAAGCCAACTGGGCATGTGGCACATATCTTTAATCCCAGCCCTCATACTAAGGAAGCAGAGGCAGAGGCAAGTGACTCTCTTTGAGTCTAAGGTCAGACTCATCTATACAGCCAGTTCCAAGATACCCAGGGTTAACAAAATAGAATGACCCCATCTCAAAATACCAAGCTTAAGTTAAAAGCAAACACAACATAAAACTTGGTTAGTTAAAAAAAACTGATTTACTTATGATAAAATGTAGCTTTGACATCAATCTAATCAGGTACTATACATACTGTAGCTTTAGGCTAGCTATGGATGCCTAGGGCAAAACAGTTACTATGAACACTGACTCAATGATGAACCAATAAGGATATAGGAAATAATGTAATTGACACACAGAAGTATTCTTGTATGTAGAGAGAATACAGTTTTACCAGTCAGACATAACCCCTTGAAAGCAAACGCCTCCTCAGAAGAGGTCTATTTTTTTGAATCATAGGATATCCTTACTCCAGATGAAGTTTCTTGCTTTTTAATTGACTCCATGAGAGACAAATGGGCACTAAACATCCTTATAAGGAATCAGCTTCTCTCTCTTTTTTTTAATTTCAAAAATTTATTTATTTTTTTTAATTTTTATTTTCTATATTTTATGTTTACCTTCCAAAGGCTTTCACCTTTCCCAGTCCCCACCACCATATGTCCCATAATTCCTCTCCCCCCCAACTATTCCCCAATCATCCCCCCCACACTATTTCTCTGTTCTGTGTCTACAAAACTGGATCCAATCTTTACAGGCCCAGGGTCCTCTCCTTTCTTCTTGGGAGTCATTTGACTTGCTAATTGTGCCTTGAGTATTTAGGGCTTCTGGGCTCATTAATATCCATTTATCAGTGATTGCATTTCATGTGTATTCTTTTGTGAGTGGGTTAACTCACTTAGGATGATATTTTCCAGATCTAACCATTTACCTACAAATTGCATGAGTTCATTATTTTTAATTGCTGAGTAGTACTCCATTGTATAAATATACCACATTTTTTGTATCCATTCCTCTTTTGAGGGATATCTGGACTCCTTCCAATTTCTGGCTAAAATTCTAAATAAAATTCTTGCCAACTGAATCCAAGAGCATATCAAAATGCTCATTCACCATGATCAAGTAGGCTTCATCCCAGGGATGCAGGGATGGTTCAATATATGGAAATCCATCAATGTAATCCACTATATAAACAAACTAAAAGAAAAAAACCACATGGTCATCTCATTAGATGCTGAAAAAGCATTGACAAAATTCAGCATCCTTTCATGCTAAAAGTCTTGGAAAGAGCAGGAATTCAAGGCCCATACCTAAACATAATAAAAGCAATCTACAGCAAACCAGTAGCCAACATCAAAATAAATGGGGAGAAACTTGAAGCATTCCCACTAAAATCAGGGACTAGACAAAGGCTGCCCTCTCTCTCCATATCTTTTCAATATAGTACTTGAAGTTCTAGCGAGAGCAATTAGACAACATAAGGAAGTCACAGGGATACAAATTGGAAAGGAAGAAGGAATCAGCTTCTCTTGACAGAAGTGAACATCACTGTCTAAATTACAAAAGTACAAGTTTATTCACCAAAACGTTCTGACAAACTAGAAATCATGTCCGAGTGTTCTTCTGATGAGTTGCCTTTACTGCTTGAAATGATCTCCTTCGAGTGTAAGAGGAGGAACAAACATTTTCTTAGGTCCTCTCACTTATTATTAAACCACTGAGGAAGTTATAAATATGCTTAAAGATTGCATTTTTTAATAATAGTCTAAATTCCTGACTTCTAAACATTACTACCACGAGACCATGTGGATTAAGTTCGAAGACATTTAGAGAGGATGAGTTGATGTATTATCGAAATGGTCATTTGCTGTCAGGATCATATTTCCCCCATTTTACTTTGCTGGTCCAAATCTATACTCACATAAATCCCAGAGTCTCTTTAGTTAGGGCTGTGTGATAAAGCACTTGCTAAATAAGCCTTAGATCCTGACTTCAATTGCCAGAACACACACACACACACACACACACACACACACACACACAGAGGCACACACACAGGCACATGCACAGGCATACTCATCACACAGGCACACGCACATATACATATATCATATACTCATAAACATAATTAACATTCACATGTGCATGTCTGTTCATACACATGCACACATACACACATCCAGCTTTCTGAATCAGTGAGTTTATTAGGTCCAACAGGAGAAACACATCTGATGGTTATACGTAAAACAATTATTACTCAAATGCTGCTGCATCACCAAAACTGCAATATGGCAGCATGAATGACAACTTACACTGTTGAATATTCAGGTAAAACATGTAGGCAGTTGGCTAACCAGAAAGTCTCCTTTCCCCAGCAGGTATTAATACTTATACACTTTAAATAGTGAATTTTTAAATTTTTACATTTCAAGGACCTTTTGACTAAGTTAGGTGTTTGCCTACTTCCTGAATCCTAGGACTTCTCCTTCTATAAACAAAAGTCTCCGCACCTGTCTATTACTACATCCAGGACAACTGTATTTCAGAAAAGTAATGCTTCATGCATATGCTCTGTTTAATTAATAGCCTTAATCAATGTGCAACCAAAAATATTACTTTTTTTGTTAAAACTAAAGGAAGTAAAAGATCTAGTTTCTCAGTATTAGCAAATAAATTCCAATTACAATATCTAGTAGCCAGATAAAAGTCACTCTCACTTTTCACACAAGATATACAAAAGTTATTTCAGGTCAATGAACAGTTGAAAGAAATTCTGAATGTATTCAAACAACCATAAATTATATGATAAAAAGTAATATGTGATTGACTATAATAAATGTTTATTAAAAGATAATGGTGAAAAGGTTATGATTTTGTCAAAGATTGATTGAAAGCAATATAGTTTGTTTCTCAGTTATTGGTGCTAAAACTCTGGATGAAATATAAATGAATAAATAAATGTTTTCCTGAGGGCTCTGAAAAGAAAATAATATAGAGTAGACTGAAGGGTAGCTTGAAGAAAAAATCTATATAATATCTACTGTCCTCTTCTGCTTTGTATCCAAGGCATTGATCAAAAACTCTCAGAAAGTGAAACTAGGTAATAGACACTGTCAGCAAAACCAACTAGAAAACACATCGCTCAGCGTGTCTTTCTTTAAGGAGACTGCTCTTTCTACTCTTGTGGCCTTGTATCAATTCCAGATCTATTCAAGTTGTCCTTTTGATGATGAGCCATGCCAGAAAGCACTGAGACTATGAGAGATTGCACAGAAAAATGTACAAGAGGAGACTTTATTATAAGAGTATGTGGAGAACTATTTCCTTGATCCTTTTATTATTGTTGCTTTCTTGTGATTAGTATCCCAACTAATACCTACTTTTGGAATGTTGAAGAAAAATATTAAATTAATCTTACTTTTATAACAACACTCTTGCAAAAATGGGCCAAAGAGATTGAAAAAAATCCTTAAAAGTAAAGAGCAAAAGATGGGGAAACACTAGTTTCTGATAAGTGGTCTATCAGAATAGTCACACACTAGAGCTGAGATCTGAATACACGTTAGCTATAGTCTGTGAGAAATGGGTTGCATAATATCACTCTTCAAGTTATTAACAACATCTGGATATCAAAGGCTAAGTTGGAGAATTGACATGTGCACACACATTTGTGAACAAGTGTGTACAAATTATATTTTCAACTGAAATTGGGTAAGGATTATCATTGTTATTGAAAGCAAATGATTATAAATAGTTAATTTCATATCCATGAAGTTCCCTTGGTGAAACAAATTATATCCAGTGAATAAACAGTAAGAGAAAAGGTAAACTTCCAAGTATGAAGTATATATACAGCAAACCAATAGCTAACATCAAACTAAATAGAGAGAAACTTGAAGATATCCCACTAAAATCAGGGACCAGATAAGGCTACCACTTTTTCCTATCTATTCAATATACTACTTGAAGTTCTAGCCAAAGCAATTAGACAACAAAAGGAGGTCAAAAGGATATAAATTGGGAAAGAAAAAGTCAAGATGTCACTCTATTTGTGGATAATATGATAGTATACTTATGTGACACTAAGAATTCCACCAGAGAACTCATAAACCTGATAAATTCAGCAAAGTGGCTGGATATAAAATTAACTCAAACAAATCAGTAGCCATCCTGCACTCATAGGATAAGTGGGCTAAGAAAGAAACTATGGAAACAACAACTTACACAATGGCCACAAATGAAATAAAATATATTGGCGTTATTCTAACCAAGCAAGTGAAAGATCTCTTTGACAAGAACTTCAAGTCTCTGAAGAAAGAAATTGAAGAGTACCACAGAAGTTGGAAAGATCTCCCATGCTAATGGATCAGTAGGATTAATAGCAGAAATGGATATCTTACCAAAAGCAATCTACAGATTCAATGAATCCTCATCGAAATTGCAACTCACAGAGATAGAGCAAGTCTCAAATTCCTCTGGAATAAGGAAAAAAAAGGATAGTGAAAACTATTCTCAACAATATAAGAACTTCTGGGAAAATCACTATCCCTGACCCCAAGTTGTACTACAAGCAATGGTGATAAAAACTGCATGGTATTGGTACAGAGACAGACTGTTAGATCAATTGAATAAAATTGTAGATGCAGAAATTAACCTACACACCTATGATCACTTGATCTTTGACAAAGAAGCCAAATCCATCCAGTGGAATAAAGATTGATTTCCTTGAAAGGGCAGTAAAATTACAGTATGGGGAAGTATAAAATATCCTTCATTTATGATTTAGTTTGGTTTTCTATTACTGTGAAGGGACATCATGACCACAGCAACTCTCAGAAAGGTAAACATTTCTTTGGAGCAGGTTTACAGCTTAAAAGGCTTAGCCCATTATCTTCATAGCTAGAAGCATGGTAGCATGCAGGCAGACATAGTGCTGGAGATAAAGCTGAGAGTCCCAACATCCATATCAACATGAAGAAAGGCAGCGCCCCTATGCCTGGCTTGATCTTCTAAGATCTCAAAGCCCATCACTTATTGACTACACATCTTCCAACAACACCCAATTTATTCCAAGAATGTCACACTTCCCAATATTCCCACTCCCTATGGGCCTGCGAGGACCATTTTTATTCAAACTAGTATAATCTATTTAGTTAAATATTTACATCTGTTGAAAAATATATTAAATATATTATAAAATATCTAGGAGTTTTAATGTATGCCAAATGATATGTATCATTAAACAATGCAAAGATCTAGGACTAGGAATCAAATTTGAGATATTTTACGTATGTGAAAAATTTTTACACAAGGAAACAAAAAATAAATAGATATAGATATTGATATAGATATTAGAAGAAAAATAGATGAGATAGATGATAGATAGATAGATAGATAGATAGATAGATAAATAGATAAATAGATCCTAGATAGATAGATGGATTATGGTTATGGGTCCAGATACACAAAGAATGAATTCATTATAACTGCTAGAATCACAAAAATTGTGAGTTAATTTATATTTCCAAAATAGCCTTTAAAAACCATTGGACATTTTTTTTTGTTTTATTTTGTTTGTTTGTTTGCTTATTGTTATGATCTTACAAAACTGCCCTAAAAATTAGAGAGATCCATCTTTCTCTGCTTCCCAAAGGCTGGGATTAAGGACATGTATCACCATGTCAGGCTAAGCAAATCAAAATTCTAACTGATGTTAGGAAAATGGCAGAGAAATGAAAGCAGATGAACAAATAAGAAAAAAATCTGAATATAAGAGCATCATTAAATGGTGCTAACACATTCAGGATAAAATTAGTCAAGAGGGCTGGAGCACATCCTGTGCCACAGCACTCCATTCTTAAATACTTTAGAAGAGAACTGATATCCCAGGAGTGCTGACTCACCAGTGAGCACAGGTAAGACCACCAGTTCTGCTCAAATTCCTGTCCCAAGAGATGCCCACCTGAGCATGAGGACAGAGGAACCCAGGGACAGCCAGAGACAGAATCCTTCTAGCTTCCTTCTGTACCCAGGAACTGACACTGTGCCACAGTTGTCCATACCCAAATTCCTTCCAGAGAAAATTGGTCTTCCAGGAGTACTAATACCCAGGCTTGCATGAAGGGACAAGCCACAGTCAGAGACAGCAAAACCAGCTAAACACCAGAGATAACCAGAATAAGCCGAACTTAAAGGGAGAGTAAATATCTTCAACAAATTATAGAAGAAATCTTCCCTGACCTAAAGAAAGAGATACCCATAAACAGAATCTATAGAACTCTAAATATATTCCATGTCAAAACCAAATTTACACAATATCTTCCCACAAATCCAACCCTACAAAGGATAATAGATGGAAAACACCAACAAAAAGAGGAAAACTACACCCTAGAAAAAGCAAAAAAAAATAATCTTTCAACAATCCCAAAATAGATAGACATTCAAGCATAAAAATAGCGTCAAAAATAACAGGAAAAAACAATCACTTTTCCTTAATATCTGTTAACATCAATGGACTCAACTCCCAATTAAAAAAACATACATTTTGCTGCATACAAGAAATGTCCCTCAGTGTCAATGAAAGATATTTTCTCAGAATAAAGTGCTGGAAAACAATTTTTGAAGGAAATGGTCCCAAGATACAAGCTGGAGTAGCCACTCTAATATCGAATAAAAGCAACTTTCAACCAAAAGTGATCAAAAAATATAAGGAAGTAAACTTCATATTCATTAAAGGAAATATTTACCAAGAAAATTTCAATTTTTAATATCTATGCTCCAAATGCAAGGTTACCCACATTCATAAAAGAAACTTTACTAAAACTCAATGCACACATTGTACCTCACACAATAATAGTGGGAGACTTCAACACCCCACTCTCATCAATGGACAGATCATGGAAACAAACTAAACAGAGATATATTGAAAGTAAAAGAATTTATGGAGGAAATAGAGTTAAAAGATATCTATAGAACATTACACCCTTAAAGAATATACTTTCTTCGCAGCAGTTTGTGGTACCTTCATCAGAATTGACCATATAATTGTTCACAAAAGAGGCCTCAACAGATACAATAAGATTAAAATAATCCCATGCATCATATCAGATCACCATGATCTAGGGCTGGTCCTCCATAGGAACAAAAACAAAAAGCCCACATACATGTGAAAGTTGGACAATCCCCTATTCAATATTAACTTGGTTAAAGAAGAAATAAAGAAATTAAAGACTTTTTAGAATTTAATGAAAATGAAGGCATAACATATGCAAACTTGAGGGATACAATGAAAGCAGTGCTAGGAGGAAAACTCAGCTTTGAGTGCCTCCAAAGTGAAACTGGAAAAAGCATATGCTACAAGATAAATGGCACACCTGAAAGCTCTAGAACAAAAAGAAGCCAATATACCTAAGAGGAATAGACAGCAGGACATAATCAAACTCAGGGTTGAAATCAACCAAGTAGAAAGAAACAAAGTGTACAAAGAATCAACAAAACTAGGAGCTGTTTCTTTGAAAAAACAAAAAACCAAGATTGATGAGCCCTTAGCCAGACTACATAGAGGGCAGAGAGACAGTATCCAAATGTACAAAATCTGGAAAGAAAAGGGAGATGTATCAAAAGAAACTGAAGAAATTTAAAAAAAAATCAGATCTTTCTACAGAAGCCTATATTCCACAAAACTGGAAAATCTGGATGAAATGGACAATTTTCTAGACAGATATCAAATACAAATCTAAATTAGGATCAGATAAACCACCTAAACATTCTCATAACCCATAAAGAAATAGAAGCAGTCATTATTAGTCTTCCAACCAAAAAAAGCCTAGAACCAGATGGTTTCAGTGCACCCAATACCAATACTCTTCAATCAGTTGCAAAAGATAGAAACAGAAGGAACACTACCCAGTTCATTCTATGAAGCCACAGTTATTCTGAGTATTCTTCCTTGGAAACTGAAAGGTTTCTGTCTATCAGGAACTTTTCAGAATTTCCTTTCATAGGGGACTTCTTAAGAGATTTTTTTCTACTTTTATAATATTTAACACTCCAAATTGATTTTAGAAACTGGTTGAGTGCATATTAATTTTAGCTTCAGAAGACATCATGTTTATTTAAGAGGCATTAAACTATTATAAATTATTTTGATGTCATAAAAATGCCATTACTACGTTTTATGTTTTAAAATCAATTTTATTTATTTAATAAATAAAATAACCATAACAAGTAATAGAAAATTATACATTTTCTAAATATTGCTAAATAGAAAGCTATATCATATATATTAATAGTGTAAACTACAGAGTTCTACATAAGAAAAATACTATACTAACAGCAAACAGCATATCAGAAAAATGAAAAAAACTACAAAATTGGAAAGAAAGAGCATCAATTCAAAAGGGCAATGGTGACTTTCTTGTACTATCACTGCTCTGTGAAATCAGGCCCATGTGAGTCCTACTTAGTGAATTAAGTGGGTTATGGTCTCACAGAGACTTAAATTGTAAGCAAGAAACCTGCACTGCTCGGTATGGGTCTTGACCAGCTCCCCTGGTTATGTTATGGTTGTTAGCTTCTTGTGTTTGTGGGACTCTTAACTGGAAGCAGTTATGTTTCTAACTCTTGCCTGATCATATGATACTTTAACTCCTATTTAGTTGCCTTGTCCAGCCTCACTGTGAGAGCCTTTGTCTTGTCTAATTGTATCTTGGTTTCTCTTCTTTGGCTGTTATTTCTTAGAGGCATGCCCTTTTCTGAAAGGAAATTCAATTTACAAAAGAAAGAGAGGTTAAGGGGTGGAGCCAGTAGGAGTGAAGGAAGAGACACAGTGGTTAGATTGTATAGCATGAGAGATGGAATCTATTTTCAAGTGGAAAAAAAATTCAGAACACAATTTTAAGAAACCCTTAGGTGAGAAAAGAATTAGAAAAAAATAATAGACTGCATGAAAGGAAGTTTTACAAAAATACATGTCAAGAGAATCTTATAATACTGAGGATTAGATAGAAATAGAGTTCTCCATCACAAATTTATGTGTCCACAAAAAGAAACTACAAATAACAGCAGAAATTAGAAGGAAGGAATGACAGAATAAACTACCAAAGCAGAAATTTATACAAGACAAGGGAAAGAACTAGTTGTTTCCTAAGAAAATTCAAAATGGTGCACTTCTATCAGAATAATAGAGACAAAAATGACATTTTCTTCTAAAAATGGAAACACAGTTTATTAGAACGATATGTAGTTCCATGGGAGAATGTGGGATGAGCAAAGGAAAAAGCTTAATAGCTGAAATGGCACCACTATATGGTGTCAGAAACTAATGGAACATAAAATAGAGTCTATGCTCATTTATAATGGGCTTTCTTGTCCCCTGTGTGCTCTAGTCAATGCTACATATATTTTTTTCACCATGTTTTATAAATATTGTTTTTTTCTATTTTTCATTTTATTGAAAATATTTTTATGAAATATATTCTGATTATGGTTTTTGTATCCTAACTCCTAGCCAGTGATTTCCATCTCCCCTGCTACCTAACTCATCACCCCTTCTTTCTCTCCTTAGAAAGCATACATGTATCTAAAGAATAATAGTAAAATAAATCAAAATCAAACAAACTCATAAAGGACAAAAGAAAGAGGGGAAAAAGCAGTAGAAGAAACACATATAGACACAAAGACACATTTTTATACACAGATATCCTGACCAGGAGTCACAACATAATTGAGAAAAAGACGCACAAGGTTAAAACAACAAACAACAGTGCTACAAGAAAGCATTGAGACAAAGAGCCTCTAAAAATTCCATTGTGTAAAATTTTTATTGAAAATCTACTCTTGGGTATGGGACCTGTACTTTAGAGTGGTTTTATTAGCCCAAAACCCCAGGATACCCAAGATACAATTTGCAGACCACATGAAGCTCAAGAAGATAGAAGATCAAAGTGTGGTTACTCTGGTACTTCTTAGAAGGGGGAACAAAATACCCATGTGATGGAATACAGGGACAAAGTGCAGAGCAGAGACTGAAGGATAGGCCATCCAGACTGCCCCACCTGGGGATCCATTCCATATACAGTTACCAAACCCAGACACTATTGTGGATGCCAAGAAGTACTTATTGATAGGAGTGTAATATAGCTGTCTTCTGAGAGGCTCTGCCAGAGCATGGCTCACAGCCAAACATTGGACTGAGCACAGGATCCCCAATGGAGAAGTTAAATAAAGGACTGAAGGAGCTGAAGGGTTTTGAATCCCCATAGGAGAAACAATAATTTCAAGGAATCAGACTCACCTGCCAGAGCTCCCAGGGACTAAACTACCAAAGAGCCATTCATGGCTCCAGCTTCAGATGTTACAAAGTATGGCCTTGTCAGGCATCAGTGTGAGGAAAGGCTCTCGGTCTTGTAAAGACTAGATGCCCCAGGGTAGGGGGAATGCCAGGATGGGGAAGCAGGAGTGGGTAGGTGGGTGGGAAAACACCCTCATAGAAGCCCGAGGAGTGGGGATAAGGGGCTTTCGGAGGGAAAACCAGGAAAGAAGATAACATTTGAAATGTAAATAAAGGTAATATCTAATAAAAGTTTTCAAAAAATATAGTGGTTTTTATACCTAATCATACTTTGTTGGAAAACACAGACTTTTAATTGTGTCTGGTTATAAGGTGGAGATAGTTCCTTAGATTGGGATGAAGGTTTGAATTTACATCCATTTTAGGGGCTAGAATCTTATATAATTGAGAACTTTGCACGCAGCAACTATCTCTGTGAGTTTGTTGGCCCCACTGTATTTAGAAGGCCTAGATTTATGTGGTGTCAGCAATTTATTCTGGCTATTATAATATCTTTGCTTTCTCTTCAGCAGTGATCTCTGATCCCAAAGTGAAGTGTTGCTGGAGGCGTCCTATGTAGGATTGTCAGGCGTTGAGTGCATTTATTCCAATTTACTAGAGGAGAAAACTTCTAAGACTATGAGTATGCAAGGCATGGACATATGTGTATAACAGAATGGTTAAAGTATATACAATAAAATTGCTTCTAATGACAAGGATGTGTTCCATCCCATGGAGTGGGCCATAAATACAAGCAGATATTATTTGGTTACTCCCATAACTATTGTGCTACTATTTTATCTTTTGAGCAGGTTATCATGGAATTTTGAAAAGTTTTCAACTGGGTTGATGTTTACTTCTTTCCTCTCATAGGAGGCAGAGTACATTCCAGGAGCATGAATACTCATCTGTAGGGATTAAGGCTCTACTTAGGACCAGATCATCTTTTACATGTTCAACCAGTTGTGCATGTGTTATCTTAAGCAATAGAGACTTCTTATCAGATTCTACAAAACAACCACGAGCTTCAGCAATATTCTAGTTTGTTGGGGTCTTCATTTTGTCATTTTGGCTAACAACTTCATTATATGTACCCCATTCATGGAAGTTCAGGCTTTGTATGTCCAGTTGAGGCTTCCTCTTTCCTGTTAATTGTCAATTTCATTTGGACATCCTTCATATTGTAATAGTCCCATTCATTGGGAAACAGTAACGACTGCACTTTACTTAAGAAATGATGAAAAACAAGCAACATATAAACAATATTTAATTTTTTAGAAGCATTGTTTGAAAAGAATCAACCAGACTTGATTTTACATAAATAATTCTATCAAAAATATGAGAAAGAGATAATATTAATTTTACTTAACTTTTTACAGAAAGCAATAATGCAAGGGATACTCAGAAACTAGTTTTTGTCAAATAATATTATCTTGGTATCAAAGTAAAGACATGATAAATAAGTGACTAAATCTACAAGACTTTGTGACTGAAGATGAACCCTAAAATCTTTCTGAAAAATACCAAAATTATGTTTCCAGAGACTTTCAGTTCTCAAGCCAAAATCACTCATGGAAGAACAGAAAATTATAATTTCCATTTTATTTTTCTCCAGTATAATCCCATAGTATAAATATATCTATTTGCCTGTGCATGTGAGTCTATGTGTGCCTATGTTTCTGTATATGTGTGTTTCTGTGTTTCTGTGTATTATGGGCCAGAATGATTATTCTCAAACTTAATATATGAAGGTTACTACTATATATTAACTAGTCGATATGTAATAGTAAGTGATTAAATAAACACATCTTTTCTTCATAGATTAGGATTTTTCTATGATCTAAAAGTGTCATATAACTGGATAAATGCTTGCAATTCAACATGATATGTTATAATCTATTATAATATTAAAATAAAGATAATGAAGATAAACTTGATAAAATCATAATAAAATACAGCTCTGTAATGATAAATAAACATATCTGTGCACTGATTTTTTTATAGATATACAAATCATTTAAGTAAGTAAAGGGGACATTGCTCAAATGACTGGAATGCATATGCACCAGACCCAGGTACATAATAAATAAGATAGAGTGGTGTTATGATTCTAGTGTTATACAGACAAAACTAGAATCACCAACTAAATCTTACTGTTTTAAATATATGGACCAATTTGGGATTTTATTCTGAAAATGTGTTTCCATTATTTACATAAAAAGATATGGAAGAAGGCATAAAAGGTAACGAAGGTAAAATACAGGCTTTCAATTACATACACCTATGCACCAACGATACATAAGAAAAATCCATATATGTGCACTTGCAAACATAGTACTTTATATATAAATGTTTAGAAAAGAAAAACAAAAACGGACTTGACCTTTTTCACAATTAATACTGGATATTAAATGGTTACATAGATTTGAGTGACCTCACTGTTCTATAATATCATAGCCACAATGAGATCACTCAACCATAGTGTTTTTTTAATGTCAATATAATAAGATAAAAATAAAATTTAATCCACAATAAGTCCATTAAAATGCCTTTTCATTTTGATAACTATAAACTATGTATATGTTGAAATCTATATTTTTCATAACTTACAATTGGGAGTTGTATATCATATAAGTGTGTGTATATATATATATATATATATATGCCTATAAATAGAAATTATATAAAGATACACTAAGATTTACTTTGAGAAATCAAATTAATAAATGACTACCATTTCATAAAACAAATTATTTTTATCTCTAATACTATCAGGACTTTATAATATCAAGAAATCTTGTATAATGCTCTGTTACTATTAGTTAACTATGGTTAAAAATCAAATAAAAAATTGGAGAAATATTTTTGGACTAATATATATAAAAGAAAAATATATTACATGTTATATGTTACATGCTATATGCTATAAGATGTGATACATGTTTTATGTTATATTTCATGTATGTTATATGTTATTTGTTATATGTTATATATTACATTATGTGTTATATGATATGTTAACTTTCAACTCTATGTCACTCTTTATATTAATATTAAATCTTGGGCTTTCCTGCCCTCTTCAATGAAGATTAGTCACATAAAACTAGTATTTTGCATTAAGGGATGAAGTAAAATATCATGAAAACTACTTTTCCTCTTATCTTTCATATATCTTTAACATGTAAATTCTTTGATAATAATGAATACCAAATGATCTCTAATCAATGACATTATACATAGATATATATGTCTATTTAATTATGGTTAGATGCACACTTTAACAAAGAGTGATTTAGAAACAAGATTAACAACTACAAAATATATTAATTAAATGAGAATCTTTTTTTTTTTTTTGTTTTGTTTTTTTTTTTTTAATTTT
Source organism: Apodemus agrarius (assembly GCA_964023405.1). Lineage (NCBI taxonomy): Eukaryota > Metazoa > Chordata > Mammalia > Rodentia > Muridae > Apodemus > Apodemus agrarius. The sequence goes on along the minus strand of OZ030007.1, from coordinate 49,986,487 downwards.
ATTTTCTATATTCTATGTTTACATTCCAAAGGCTTTCCCCTTTCCCAGTTCCCACCCACCATAGTTCCCATAGTTCCTCTCCCCCCCATCTGTTCCCCAATAATTCCCCCTCCCCCCTCGGTTTCTTTACTAAACTGGAAGCAATCTTTACAGGCCCAGGGTCCTCTCCTTTCTTCTTCTTGGGAATCATTTGACTTGCTATTTGTGTCTTGAGTATTTAGGGCTTCTGGGCTCATTAATATCCACTTATCAGTGATTGCATTTCAGGTGCATTCTTTTGTGATTGGGTTAATTCACTCAGGATGATATTTTCCAGGTCTAACCATTTACCTACAAATTGCATGAATTCATTATTTTTAATTGCTGTGTAGTATTCCATTGTATAAATATACCACATTTTCTGTATCCATTCCTCCTTTGAGGGATATTTGGGCTGCTTCCAATTTCTGGCTATTATAAACAAGGCTGCTATAAACATAGTGGAGCATGTGTCCTTATTGCATGCAGGGGAATCCTCTGGGTATATGCCCAGGAGTGGTATGCCAGGGTCCTCTGGAAGTAACATGCCCAATTTTCTGAGGAACCGCCAAACTGATTTCCAGAGCGGTTTTACCATTTTGCAATCCCACCAACAGTGGAGGAGTGTTCCTCTTTCTCCACATCCTCGCCAGCACTTGTTGTCTCTTGAGTTTTTAATCTTAGCCATTCTGACTGGTGTGAGGTGGAATCTCAGGGTTGTTTTGATTTGCATTTCCCTGATGACTAATGATGTTGAACATCTTTTAAGGTGTTTCTCGGCCATCCGAATTTCTTCTGGTGAGAATTCTTTGTTTAGCTCTGTGCCCCATTTTTTGATAGGGTTATTTGGTTCTTTGCGGTCTAACTTCTTGAGTTCTTTGTATATATTGGATATTAGCCCTCTGTCGGATGTGGGGTTGGTGAAGATCTTTTCCCACTTTGTTGGTTGCCGTTTTGTCCTTCTGACAGTGTCCTTTGCTTTGCAGAAACTTTGTAATTTTATGAGGTCCCATTTGTCGATTCTTGATCTTAGAGCATAAGCTATTGGTGTTCTGTTCAGGAACTTTTCCCCTGTGCCCAAGTCCTCCAGGGTCTTCCCAAGTTTCTTTTCTAATAGTTTCAGTGTGTCTGGTTTTATGTGGAGGTCCTAGATCCACTTGGAGTTGATCTTAGTACAAGGAGATAAGAGTGGGTCAATTCGCATTCTTCTGCATGTTGACCTCCAGTTGAACCAGCACCATTTGTTGAAAAGGCTATCTTTTTTCCACCGGATGGTTGTGGCTCCTTTATCAAAGATCAAGTGACCATAAGTCTGTGGGTTAATTTCTGGGTCTTCAATCCTATTCCATTGATCTACCTGCCTGTTGCTGTACCAATACCATGCAGTTTTTAACACAATTGCTCTGTAGTACTGCTTGAGGTCAGGGATATTGATTCCCCCAGAAGTCCTTTTATTGTTGAGAATAGTTTTAGCTATCCTGGGTTTTTTGTTGCTCCAGATGAATTTGAGAATTGCTCTTTCTAGATCTATGAAGAATTGATTTGGGATTTTGATGGGGATTGCATTGAATCTGTAGATTGCTTTTGGCAAGATGGCCATTTTTACTATATTGATCCTGCCAATCCAGGAGCAAGAAATATTTTTCCATCTCCTGAGGTCTTCTTCGATTTCTTTCTTCAGGGACTTGAAGTTCCTGTCATACAGATCTTTCACTTGTTTGGTTAGAGTTACGCCAAGGTACTTTATGTTGTTTGTGGCTATTGTGAAGGGTGTTATTTCCCTAACTTCTTTCTCAGCCTGCTTGTCCTTTGAGTACAAGAAGGCTACTGATTTGCTTGAGTTAATTTTATAACCAGCCACGTTGCTGAAGTTGTTTATCAGCTGTAGAAGTTCTCTGGTGGAGTTTTTTGGATCGCTTAAGTAGACTATCATATCATCTGCAAATAATGATACTTTGACTTCTTCCTTTCCAATTTGTATCCCTTTGACTTCCTTATGTTGTCTGATTGCTCTCGCTAGAACTTCAAGTACTATATTGAAAAGATATGGAGAGAGAGGACAGCCTTGTCTAGTCCCTGATTTTAGTGGAATTGCTTCAAGTTTCTCTCCATTTATTTTGATGTTGGCTACTGGTTTGCTGTAGATTGCTTTTACTATGTTTAGGTATGGGCCTTGAATTCCTGCTCTTTCCAAGACTTTTAGCATGAAAGGATGCTGAATTTTGTCAAATGCTTTTTCAGCATCTAATGAGATGACCATGTGGTTTTTTTCTTTTAGTTTGTTTATGTAGTGGATTACATTGATGGATTTCCGTATATTGAACCATCCCTGCATTCCTGGAATGAAGCCTACTTGATCATGGTGAATGATCGTTTTGATATGCTCTTGGATTCGGTTGGCAAGGATTTTATTTAGTATTTTTGCATCTATATTCATAAGAGAAATTGGCCTGTAGTTCTCTTTCTTTGTTGGATCTTTTTGTGGTTTAGGTATCAGCGTAATTGTGGTTTCGAAGAATGAGTTGGGCAGTGTCCCTTCTGTCTCTATTTTGTGGAATAGTTTGAAGAGTATTGGTGTTAAGTCTTCTTTGAAGGTCTGGTAGAATTCTGCACTAAAACCATCTGGTCCCGTACTTTTTTTGGTTGGGAGGCTTTCTATAACCCCTTCTATTTCTTTAAGGGTTATGGGACTGTTTAGCTGGTCTACTTGATGCTGATTTAATTTTGGTATTTGGTATCTGTCTAGGAAATTGTCCATTTCCTCCAGATTCTCCAGTTGTTTTGAGTATAGGCCTTTGTAGTAGGATCTGATGATCTTTTGAATTTCCTCTGTTTCTGTTGTTATATCCCCCTTTTCATTTTTAATTTTGTTAATTTGGATACTATCTCTGTGCCCTTTGGTTAGTCTAGCTAAGGGCTTATCTATCTTGTTGATTTTCTCGAAGAACCAGCTCTTGGTTTTGTTGATTCTTTGTATGGTTCTCTTTGTTTCTGCTTGATTGATTTCAGCCCTTAGTTTGATGATTTCCTCTCTTCTACTCCTCCTGGGTGAGTTAGCTTCTTTTTGTTCCAGCGCCTTCAGGTGTGCTGTTAAGTTGCTAGTGTATGCTCTTTCCAGTTTCTTTTTGGAGGCACTCAGGGCTATGAGTTTTCCTCTTAGCACTGCTTTCATTGTATCCCAGAGATTTGGGTAGGTCGTACCTTCATTTTCATTGAAGTCTAAAAAGTCTTTGATTTCTTTCTTTATTTCTTCCTTGACCAGGGTGTCATTGAGTAGAGTATTGTTCAGTTTCCATGTGTATGTGGGCTTTCTGTAGTTCTTCTTGCTATTGAAGACCACTTTTACTCCATAGTGATCCGATAGGAGACATGGGATTAGTTCGGTCTTCTTGTATTTGTTGAGGTCTGTCTTGTGACCAATTATATGATCAATTTTTGAGAAGGTACCGTGCGGTGCTGAGAAAAAGGTATACTCTTTTGTTTTAGGATGGAATGTTCTATATATATCTGTTAAATCCAATTGGTCCAAAGCTTCAATTAGTTTCACTGTGTCCCTGTTTAGTTTCTGCTTTCCTGATCGGTCCATTGAGGAGAGTGGAGTGTTGAAGTCACCTACAATCATTGTGTTAGGTGCGATGTGTGCTTTAAGCTTTAGTAAAGTTTCTTTTACGAATGAGGGTGCCCTTGCATTTGGTGCATAGATGTTCAGTATTGAGAATTCTTCTTGTTGGATTTTCCCTTTGACAAGCAGGAAGTGACCTTCTGTGTCTCTTTTGATGACTTTAGGTTGAAAGTCGATTTTATCTGATATTAGAATGGCTACTCCAGCTTGTTTCCTGGGACCATTTGCTTGTAGAACTGTCTTCCAGCCTTTTACTCTAAGGAGGTGTTTGTCTTTGACACTGAGATGTGTTTCCTGTATGCAGCAAAATGTAGGGTCCTGTTTCCGTATCCAGTCTGTTAGTCTGTGTCTTTTGATTGGGGAATTGAGTCCATTGATATTAAGAGATATTAAGGAATAGTAATTATTACTTCCTGACATTTTGGGAATTGTTATTATTATTTGTATTTGAGTGGTTCTCTTCTTTTGGGTTGGATGAGATGGGGTTTCTATCTTGTTTCTTCTGGGGTGTTGTTTCCCCCCTTGTGTTGGTATTTTTCCCCTATTATCCTTTGTAGGGCTGGGTTTGTAGATAAGTATCTTGCAAATTTGGTTTTGTCGTGGAATATCTTGGTTTCCCCATCTATGGCAATTGAGAGTTTCGCTGGGTATAGTAGTCTTGGCTGAAGTTTGTGTTCTCTTAGGGTCTGCATAAGGTCTGCCCAGGATCTTCTAGCTTTCATGGTCTCAGGTGAGAAGTCTGGTGTAATTCTGATAGGTCTTCCTTTATATGTTACTTGTCCTTTTTCTCTTACTGCCTTTAATATTCTTTCTTTGTTTAGTACATTTGGGGTTTTGACTATTATGTGACAGGAAGTATTTCTGTTCTGGTCCAGTCTATTTGGGGTTCTATAGGCTTCTTGTATATTCATGGGCATCTCTCTCTTTAGGTTGGGGAAATTTTCTTCCATAATTTTGTAGAAGATATTTGCTGGCCCTTTAAGTTGTAGATCTTCATTCTCATCTATCCCTATAATCCTTAGGTTTGGTCTTCTCATTGTGTCCTGGATTTCCTGAATGTTTTGGGTTACCAGCTTTTTGCATTTTGCATTTTCTTTAATTGTTGAATCCATGGTTCCTATGGTATCTTCAGCATCTGAGATTCTGTCTTCTATCTCTTGTATTCTATTGTTGATATTTGCATCTATGACTCCTGATTTCTTCCCAAGGTTTTCTATTTCCAACATTGTCTCCCTTTGCGATTGCTTAGTTGTTTCTACTTCTGTTTTTAGATTTTGTATGGTTTTGCTCAGATCTTTCAGTTGCTTGTTTGTGTTTTCCTGTAATTCTTTAAGGGATTTTTGTGTTTCCTCCTTTATGACTTCTACTCGTTGACCCATGTTCTCTTGTATTTCTTTGGGTGATTTTTGTTTCTCCCCCTTATTGGGATTCACTTTTTGCTCTATATTCTCCTAGATTTCTTTAAGTGATTTTTGTGTCTGCCTTGTATGGGCTTCTAGTTTTTGATCTATTTTCTCCTCTATTACTTTAAGAAATTTATCTAAGTGATCCTCAATCTGCATCTTTACCAGTGATTTTAGATCTGAGTCTTGTTTTTCTGGTGTGTTGAGATATCTGGGATTTAATTGTGTTTGTCTTGCAATGGCTTCTAGCTTTTGATCTATTTTCTCATGTATTACTTTAAGAGATTTATCTAAGTGTTCCTCTATCAGCATCCTGACCAGTGATTTTAGATCTGAGTCTTGTTTTTCTGGTGTTTCGGGGTATCCAATATTTATTGCTGTTGGGGAACTGGGTTCGGATGCCGCCATATTGCCTTGATTTTTGTTAGTAGCGATCTTACGTTTGCCTTTTGCCATCTGGTTAACTCTGGTGTTAGTTGGTCCTGTAGATACTAGCTGGTGCTTGACCCTCCTGTGGGGTTGTAAGGCTATTTCCCAGTGACTGGGATACCTGAATCACTGTCCTGCGGGGCTCTTGCTCACAGATTGCTGACAGGTGGCCTGAGTCCCCCGAGGTCTTAACCTCAGGATATCCCAGGTATTTGGTTCCGCCTGTTGAGCGGCTGCTCTGCACTGCTCCTGCTCAGGGTTCGCTGTCTGATATCCTGTTTCCCCAGGGGTCTTAAAGTTGGGATATCTCAGTTATCTGGTTCCGCCTGCTGGTCCCAAGCTGCTGGGAAGCTGGCTGGGTCCGGTTTCCAGCTTCCCTGCCACTGGCTGGATGGGAGGCTGGTTCGGCCTCCGGCTGGGTCTGGGTACCTGGCACACTGGCTGACTCTGGCTTCCTCACCACCAGCTGGACGGGAAGCTGCAGGCAATATGGCAGCTGCCTGCAGGGAGCTTGGGGTCCGCCCCGCGCGCGAGTGCAGAGTGCACCCGCTATTCTGTGCCCAATTCCCACTCCAGGCCTGAGTCCCCGAAGGTCTTAAGCTCGGGCTGTGTCGGGTACCTGGTTCTGCCGCCGCCGCCTGATGGTTCTGAGCACCTGGGACGCTGGGTGACCCTCCGGCTTCCCCACCGCCAGCTGGGCGGGAAGCTGCAGGCAATATGGCAGCTGCCTGCAGGGAGCTCGGGGTCCGCCCCGCGCGCGAGTGCAGAGTGCACCCGCTATTCTGTGCCCAATTCCCACTCCAGGCCTGAGTCCCCGAAGGTCTTAAGCTCGGGCTGTGTCGGGTACCTGGTTCTGCCGCCGCCGCCGGATGGTTCTGAGCACCTGGCACGCTGGGTGACCCTCCGGCTTCCCCACCACCAGCTGGGCGGGAAGCTGCAGGCAATATGGCAGCTGCCTGCAGGGAGCTCGGGGTCCGCCGCGCGAATGCAGAGTGCACCCGCTATTCTGTGCCCAACTCCCACTCCAGGCCTGAGTCCCCGAAGGTCTTAAGCTTGGGCTGTGTCGGGTACCTGGTTCTGCCGCCGCCGCTGGATGGTTCTGAGCACCTGGCACGCTGGGTGACCCTCCGGCTTCCCCACCACCAGCTGGGCGGGAAGCTGCAGGCAATATGGCAGCTGCCTGCAGGGAGCTCGGGGTCCGCCCAGCGCGCGAGTGCAGAGTGCACCCGCTATTCTGTGCCCAATTCCCACTCCAGGCCTGAGTCCCCGAAGGTCTTAAGCTCGGGCTGTGTCGGGTACCTGGTTCTGCCGCCGCCGCCGGATGGTTCTGAGCACCTGGCACGCTGGGTGACCCTCCGCGGGAAGCTGCAGGCAATCGAGAATCTTGAGACATGAGATAAAATGCATGTAAATGAGGTTACTGATAGAATGTATTTTCCAAGAGATTAAGGTATAGCTATTATAACATAAGGAAGTTGTAAAATTTGAGGGGCTTATAGGATGTAAAATATGATATTTTTAAAATGGATATGCCTTTGAAGAGTTTCTACTAATCATTACTTCGTGTTTTATATATCAGTTTTCTTTTTCTTTTTTTTTTTTTGCCAATTTTGGTCAATTATCTGTGTTGATGGGCATATTTTTCTAACCTCCCACTCCTCCTTGGCCTCTGCTTGATATTACATACTTAAAAATAATTCTCAGACCATCTGGCTACTGAAAGCATGGGCCAGAGGTCAAGCAATGATTCAGCAGAGGATAGCATGCCAGCTGCCTTGTCACTGTGTCCTTCATGGTGTATGTTATCTTTGTTTTAAAAGACATGCCATTGTTTGAGTTTAGGCATCAGTTTATCCTGCCCAGAAACATTCAAATTATAACCAGCCTTTGTTTCATAATCCTTAAAGCAGGAAGTTTGACGTTTTCAGTTGTAAAATGAGGTCAAATGGCCCATTTTGGAAACTGATCTGATGTATATAAAGCATGATAATATGTTAATATTCCATAGGTCAACCAGAGTTATTCTGCAAATGTCACTTCCTTAAACTGATTTTGACAATGGTACTCTAATAATTATTGCTTATAGCAGAGTATTAAAACAAAGCATAAAGATGCCATCAGAGACAGAGTCTCTTTCAGATATATTAATGGCTATGTAGAGTAAATTGATAAGTGCAAAAATTTGAAGTCACCAGGTTATTATGAGTATACGAAGTGTCAAAAGTCCCAAGAACATTAAGCTTAAATTATCTTAATGCTCAGGAGCTATAGTTATTTGTGTGTAAAGTTTAAAATTTTATAATGATTATAACAGAAATGAATGTGTATTGTTTAATTCTAAAATTATTTTTGTAAATCTTCCTGTGAACCCTTCCCACTGTCACTCACTAATTTTTTGATTATGATGAGTATGGCACCTAGCTAACTTCAATGCCATCATCCACTTATGAAGAAATCTGTTTGGCCATTTAGGTCTGATACCTCACTTGGGATTATTTATAGCCCTATTCATATGCATACAAATTTCATAATTTAATTTTTAGAGAATAATAATATGTATTATGCATAAGTTCATTGTTCATCATTTGATGCATACCTTGGCTGTTTCCATTTTGAGGCTGATGTAAATAGAGGAGCAATAAAAATAGATGAACATGTAGCTCTCAATAATAATAGAGTCTCGAGAGACTATTCCCAGGATTGATATAATTATTTCATAGGATAATTATATTTCTAGCTTTTTAAGAACTATTCTTACTGGCTTTCATTGTGGCTGTAACAATTTTCACTTTTGCCAACAGTTTATAAGTGTGCTACTTTCCCCATGTTTTTATGACAGCAATGCTACACACGTTAATTCACATTAATTGTGACATATACATAAGATCAAGCCAAACAAAATCCCAGCACCTGGGTAACAGTCCCATGAATTACTAGCTAACAAGCTATTGGCATTGAGGACTACCAGGGAAGGCTGAATATACTACTTCATAGATACAGCCTTGTGAGAGAACTAATGTTCCAGTAGATGGTCCTACACTCATATCATGCAGAGATGCTTAAGTCATTTTAGTGAATTAAAAAGCAAAACAAAACAAAACAAAATATGAAGTTGGTATGGGAAAATGGCGGTGGACCAGATAAAGCAGTAAATAGGAGTATGCACAAGGATAGAGGATTTGATAAAATTAAATTATATTCCAGCTCAAATGATACATACTTCTCATACATAGCTCATACATACTTCTCAAACAATAAAAAGTCCTGTAAAACAAATGAAGTGCATTAAAGTTACATAGCAATGTCAATGTGTGGAAAAGTCAGTTTTATAAACAGATATATAGTGAAAGACATTTTAAAAAAGTTAACAGTTTAGATTGTTTTGAAGTTATCTTTTGTCTAATTATCATTTCTACTGTGGCATATTCTTAAATATACTGCATGATATCTACCCAGATTCTAAACTGGCATGTGAAAACAATTAACAGAGTAATGATCATTAAGTAACATTTTTTTCTAATCTTTGCATGAAACTACCTTATAAAGATGCATGCTATAAATATCTTTTGAAAAATTGGTAACAAATGTCATAAAGATTTTTAAAAGTAAAAGGCAAAATAGCTATGCTCACAAAGCTTTAATGATTTTTGTTTACTTGGTAGCATGAGGATGATAATATAACTAAATAAAAAGAGCTGAACAAGTAAACACCAGGATGAATGTTATTTATATTTTCGTTTATAAAGAACTAATAGAATTCTTGTCTAAATCTGGGTTCTTCACAGAATAAATTTCATCCATTCACAGATGTTAAGCCTGAGGACATTATCTGGGTTCTCACATCTTGATTAATGATTTGTTGCTGCATCATCCTATATAAAAGGGAAAGAGAGAGATAGGCAGAAGAAACAAAAGGAGTCCAAACTCACCTGGTGGCAGTACCATATAGGGCACAACTTTCATGTGTCACCACCTCTTAATGTTGTGTGACTTGTTTGCAGGACTGCTCAGTTTATTCTGATTAATAACAATAATAATAATAATAATAATAACAACAACAACAACAACAACAACAACAATAGGATATGAACCATGAACTATTCATTGAATTTAAGGCAAACTATAATCTAAGAGAATGTCAAGGGACTTGGAGGAAGGCTCATTTCTGGATTATGCCTGATATTCATATGATGTGAGTTAGGAAAAATCCACATGCAGCAGGCTTCAGTATGCTAGCCCAGGAAGACAGAGAAGATAGAGCCCAGGTATTCACTGGCCAGCTACCTGCTGATGAGCTAGAAGTTCCAATAGATATCTTAAATCTCAGCACTGAAGAGACAGAGTCTAGTATATCTTTGTAAGCTGAAGGCTAGATTGGTCTACGTAATGAGTTCCAGGGTTGTCACAATTAATAAGTGAGACCTTGTATCACAAATATATGTTTATCAAAAGTTAATAGGGGGTTGGAAAGATAAATTAGGAGTAAAATGTAGTTGCTGACCTTGCAGAAAACTGAGATTCAGTTTCCAGTATTCACATAGAAACTCCAAACCATAAGTAGAGTTCCAGGGAATATGAAATCCATTTCTGATTTTCACAGGCATAAGCCATGCATACAATGCACTCACACACATATATGTCAAAGATTCATGCACATAAAAGAAATATAAACAAATTTTTACATTTTTAAAAAAGTTAAGATTATAATGGTTAAGGAAGACTCTTGACCTAAACTCTGACTTCTACACACACACACACACACACACACACACACACACACATTCTCATTTACAAGTTTATATGCACAAAGACATACCTGTCACACATTGAGTGTAATAAACATAAATATGAATGAAACTGAATTCATATTTTTAAAATTTTATACTTATTTATTCTCTGTATTTACATGTACATGCATGTACATGCATGTATATTTTTTAGTATATGCTTGCACATATCATTGTGTATGAGTGAAGTCAGAAGACTCCCCGGAATTGTTTTTCTCTTTCCTCCAGGCAGGTTCCAGGGCAAATTCATGTCAGTTTTCTGAATAAGTGCCCTTATATACTAAGCCATTTGCCCACCTCTCAAATACTAGTTTTTATTTATCTGAGTTCACTTTTTAATTTTTAATTAATAATCTTATATTATTTCATTTTATTTAGCTTTTAGTATGCTGACTGTATTCCCTTTTAACAGTTTTTCAAGTTCCTTTAAAGTAATTAAAAATATTTAAAGTAGAATTTCTGTAATGCAATCCAAAGACAGTTATGTTTCATTGAAGGAAGTGTAACACAAAATTTTAAATTTTCTTTGTAAATACTAATTAGACCTATTCCTTTAGAATATAAATTTAAGGTACATTAGTAATTTCATTCACTAGATATTTTCACAAGCAAATGAATAAAAACTGCTAAGTCATTGTTTCACATTTACAGCTAAAATTATATATGATATATGTATGTACACACAAACACACACAATATATATTTTTTCAATTCAGCTATATACTTTATCAGAAATTATACTAATTTAGCTGATAACAAACCTCATAACATGCACAGACTAATGATGCCTAACTATATAAATAAATAGGTAGTGGTTTGGCTAAAAAGAAGTTGTGATCCTATAAATTAGATATTTCGTCAAATTTTTGTTTTTATAACAGGTCTTGAAAACACGTGTATCTGAGAGGAGAGGAATACAAAGGACATGACTATGACCAAGCAAACCTCTTCTAGATAATTCTTCATTAAAAGCCTTTTACAGGACTATTCTATTCAACCATCAAAAACTCTTCCTTACCTTTGGTATTTACCTTGCAATAGCCTAAATGTACAAGAGTAGACATATTTAATGCTGTCACTCAGGGCTGAAATAGTTTCTGGTCTCTCTTTATAGAGTTCTGCAAAAGCATCCAAGTGTCAGCCTTTTGTATTGAAGAAGAAAAAGAAACAAGAAATCCCTACATTGTTACTTTGTTTTTATCAGTGTTTATCCTGGTGAAAGCTGACATATAAAAGTAAATTTATTTTCACAGTCTCCACATACGACTTCTTTTTCAAAGCCCCCCACCATTGAGATAATTTATTTATTTTCTCTAATATTTCCAGTGTGAACTCAAGTAGTTTAGAGACAGATATATGAGGACTTAGGATCACATATAACACTACTTCCATCTTTTATGTCCCTTTTAGTCAGGGACATAGCAGATTATATGTAACTTTTAATGGATAAAGTCTGAATTCCATGTCTACTAGTGTCCATACAATAAAAGTATTGATGGTAGAAATTTCTTTTCTTTATCATTTAGTGAGATACCTGATACCTTATTAGACATTCTCATTAGATACCCTTCTCTGGCTCACTTGAGCATTTAAAGAATTATATTCAAAATTACAATGGTTTTATTTAACATAATTATTTAAATGTTGGATATTTGGTTAAAGTATCAGGTGATAATATACTCAAAATTAGTTTCCTCTACAGCAACTATGGTTTTTTTTTTACCACTTTATAAATAACTAATTATTAAAAAGCCTAATATTCTACAATTTTGAAATAGATTTCAAAAGAAGGAATGCAAATAGGTTAGTAAGAAACTTAGATGTTCTACTTCATTTAAAAATGCAAATTAACTTTTCATACAAAAATGTATAAATAATTATAGTGCCTGAACAGAAATTTAGCTTTAAATGTCAGAACTATTAATCTGTAATCCCTGGATAACTTTAAATTTAAATTATACTAAGTATTTTTATGATTATGGATTTGTCTATTTGTTATAACATGAGAAATTATTAAAATGATGTAATTAACAAATGACAAACATAATTAGATTTGCCCAACACTACCATTTCAAGAAAAAATATGTGAAATGAAGCCTTCTGTGGAAGGAATAATTATTAACTTAAAACTCAAACAAATAAAAGAAGGGAATAAAGCTTAATACCTATCCTGCAGGAGGACTGTTAGTTTGCTACAAAATATGCAAGAAAATGGTTATATATTTACTCAACTATACTATTATTCAAATTCATTTATGCAGAACCTAGTGAGTATCATTTTTTGGTGCAATGATTTGTCTAGGAAAAACTAATTGCAAGTTTTTTCGTGATTATAAGATACTTAATTGGTAAATGTTGGATTAGACAATTAAATAAAGTGTCACAAAGCAGTATGGAAATTTTCAGTTTTCTCTTGAGTAGTTCAGAACAGACTGATAACCACTATGACTGTGGAACTATATTAATTCTTAAGGAATAAACCAAAGCCTAAAATATTTGCAATTTAATACATAAATTGATGCATAGTTCCAATAGAAAGAGATAATAAGTTGTGTGAGATACTAAAGATATATATCTTTTTAAGTTTTGGTACTTCCCAGGACCTGTGGAGGCATATGTTGGAAAAAGTTAAGAAATATAGATAGTAAATTGCACATAGAGAATTTTATGAACAGAACTGTACCATTGTTTAAGGTGTGCTCAGAATTCAAAAAGTCATTATAGACTCTGATGTTGTCAGAGACTTTGTGTTTGCTAAAGCAGACTTCTTAAAGGGCAAAGGGAGGAAAACTGGACAGATAGATATTAATAGATTTAGATGCCTGAGGAACTGCCACTGGGAGGCAAGTATCTCAAAGGCTCTATTGGTGAATTTTAAAAAGCCTATTAGCCAATTTTTATTCTTATGATATAAGGAAATAAATATGTGGAGTGAACAGCAGTTCATTGAAGAGTTAAATTGGATTGCAAGAAGCCCAGAGCATGCACAGCACTTGTGCTGCCATGTTCTCCTCCTCGTGACCCAGCCCTTTTGATTTTATTCCTTTTCATAGTCTCTGCTTTAACCTAGCCTGGTTGAACTGTTTCATATATTCAGCTTCACAGTTTCTGACAACTCTAGGCATCCCTCTTCTGGGCCCCGAGGTTGTCTTTCCTGATCAATGGTCCCTGAATGATGTTCTTGTCTGGCTATCATATCACACCTTGCTTTATGTAGCCAGTTTGTAAATTGTTTCATGGGATGCTTACTCAGCTTCACATTACAACGCTGGAGCTATAAATGATTACCAAGAAGTTTACCAAAAATCCATCCAGTGTTTGATACATTGCTCACCAATGTTTTCATTCTCTTTATTTCCCACCATGTCAAGGAGGCTGTTCTGGCCCATTGCCCCACGATGAGTACATTTTTTCATGAATTTTGCTCAGATGTGATTCATGGTTGATATACTATCTGGTTCTTGCTGTATTCTCGCATTTTTCTTTTATCCTGTCAGAAAAGGATTCATAGCTTGCAGTTTTTCCTCTCAGCACAGTGTTGATGAGCATTCAAATGCCATGCATGCAACATTCTAGTAGAGAGGTCAGCAGTCAGGCTGAGTTAAGATTTCTCTGTTCGCAATTTCCCCTTTCTTGGGAGTCCTTTGAAAAAATTATATTCAAGCTATGAATTTGGGAACATCACCTATGGACATTTTTATTCTCATCAGTTCAGCCTGGAAGGCTGAGAGTCAGTTCAATTCACAGCATCTATTTCTAGTTGTTCTTTGACCATTGAAACTTTCTGCTAGAACATAATACACAGTGCAGTAATTAGTTTCTACTCTTTCTAGAGGGACAGCCCATATGCTTGATCACTCACATTTTTTATCATATTTTCTTTACTTTATGCTAAATATAGAACAGATTCTTTAAGGTAATCAACATATTGAAATCTCAAGTAATTCTAAAAAAATGCACATCTAAAAACTACTATTGAAATTATTCCTTTTTTACTTCTAAACACTCTTAATTACCTATCTCCCAATTTATTTTATCATCTCTTGTGGTTTGTTCAGTTATGTTGGGAGACAGCAGAGAAGCCCAGATGGCCAGAAAAATAAATTGAAATATGCAGCTGAAGGGGGGGAGGTTGGAGGGGAAGGGAAAACCTCTAGAAAATCCCAGAGACCTGAGATGTGAGAAGCTCCCATGATTGAATGGGGCAACCTTAGAAGAAACGACCCATAGTGGAGAGATGGAGCCTGGAGAAACCAGCTCCAATAGATAGACATGGCCCTCAGGGGAGGGATGAGGCCACAGATTCACCACCAAAATTTCTGATCCAGAATTGTTCCTGTCTAAAAGAAGTGCAGGGAAAAAAAGAGGAGGACGGAAGGAAAGGCTGTCCAACGACTTCTCAGCTTGGAATACATCCCATGAGTGGGCACCAAACACTAACAAATATTACTGATACCATGTTGTGCTTACAGACATGAGTCTTGGTTCTTTTTTGAGTGATGATTGGTGAAGTTTAAAAAAATTGTCCAAGGCAGGACAAAAATAAGTAAGCAGAGATATGAGCAACAATTTATGGTTAGTTGGTTCTGTTATATCTAAATCTCTCTGTATCTTTATGGGGTTTATTTTGTCTCCAAATGGCAAAATTCAATCCTGCATTAATTCTGAAATTATTTACACATACACTTGTGTATGACTAAATGAAACATAAATTTTAAACTAAACTCTGGAATCAGAGATATGGATAGGTGATGGCATTTCAGGAGAAATCATTAGCAATTAACATTAATAGGTGCATTGTGAAATATAAGCACATGTAACATTTCATATATTTGTATTAGGTATGAATAAATTTTGATTACATATTTTCTTTAGACATCATTTATCATTATTTATCTTTCAAAACATATATTATATTCAATAAATGAAACAAATACATACAATACTTGTGAAGAAATCATACAATACTTCTCTTTCACTATATAACACAGAGTTACTTTGGGCCTGAATATTTTTTGGTGGGCATTTCTTCAAGTCTGTCCATTTTAGGTTCCTTTTGTCATGAGAAACAACATTAGAAGGAACTGGGAGTGTCTGGCAGTTCTTTAATGTCAGAGCTAAAATATATAATGAAGGGAATTTAGGGCAGGAATTCAACACAAGAACCTGGAGATAGGAACTGAAGTAGAGGCCATAGAGGAACAATATTCGTTTATCCTGATGGAACTCTCAGTTTGCTCTCTCTTACATCCAGAATTAACTTCCTATGGATGTGAACAGTCACAGTAATATGGGTTTTTCTCCAATATTCATTAAAGAAGAAAGTGATCTCAATTTGTTTGAATCATTTTATGTACTAAGCTACCCTCCCCTCAGATGACATTAACTTATGTTAACTAAAAGAAAACCTTACCAACACAAAATAACACAAGAAACTCCAGTGATGCACTTCTGCTAGAATTTTACCATAATGGGTTGGGACTTTCAGAGATGTAGTTATCTGAGTCTTCAGTGCTCTTGTAACTCCTCTCCCATGCTCCTGGAAACAACACAGTACATTCCTTGGCTCACCTTGCCACAAAATAAAGGAGAATATAGGCTAAATTAAATATAAATCCAATGTGAAATGTTGATGATAATTAATCTCTTTATCTGATGATTATTGATGATTATGATATCAAATACATTCATTAAATGTATACAACATGATAAATACATATTTAATTTATTTACTAAAGTTCAAAATGTTTTCTGTGGCAATTTTCTGTAATTTACACTAGATAGATATCATACATTGGTATAAAATGCCTAGAATTTTTAGTTATACTACCATATTAACTGATTCAGAATAAAGTACTACATAAAATATTGTTCAAATAATTTCTGCAAGCGTAGGGTATAATTTGGTTTGTATTGCTTACATGAACAGAAATAATACTATTCATCTAGATTTATTAGGAGAAAATGATAACATCCTGAGTGAGGGAATCCAGTCATAAATGAACACACAGGGTATGTACTCACTAGTAAGTGGATATTAGCCCAAAAAGCTTAGAATACCCAAAATACAACTGACAGACCACATGAAGCTCAAGAAGAAGGAAGACCAAAATATGGATATTTCAGTCCTTCTTAGAAGGGAGAATAAAATTCTGAAAGGAGGAAATACAGAGACAAAGTGTGGAGCAGAGACTGAAGGAAAGAACATCCACAGACTGCCTGCCCCACCTGGGGATGCATCCCATATACAGACACCAAACCGAGACACTATTGTAGATGCCAAGAAATGCTGGCTGACAGGGAGCCTGATATAGCTGTCTCCTGAGAGGCTCTATCAGAGTCTAACAAGTACAGAGGCAGATGCTCACAGCCCACCATTGGACTGAACATGGGTTCATCAATGGAGTAGTTAGAGAAAGGAGAGAAGGAGTTTGCAACCCCATAGGAAGAACATCAACCAAACAGAGCTCCAGGGTCTAAACCAGCCATCAAAGAACACACATGGAGTAAACCATGGCTCCAGCTGAATATGTAGCAGAGGATGGCCTTGGCAGGCATCAATGGGTGGAGATGCCCTTGGTTCTGTGACGCTCGAGGCCGTAGAGTAAGGGAATGCCAGGGCAGGGAGGAAGGAGTGGGTGAGTGGGTGGAAAAACACCCTCATGGAAGCAGGGGGAGAAGAATGGGACAGGGGCTTTCTAGAGGGGAAACCTGGGAAGGGGATAACATTTGAAATGTAAATAAGCAAAATATCCAATAAAATAAAGGATAAGTATAAAATAAATAAGTAAAAATTAAATATAGAAAGTAAGTACCCAAGTCTTTACTTGAATATTTTACATGTGAAATTTCATTCTAAAAATTACCTAAGGAGTTTCAACTAATGTTACTTTCATTTTGATAAGAAAATGGGGTTTAAATATTTTTAATTTTCTCTACATTTTATAGATAATTAAAGACTCCATATTTACGTCTGAATGGTCTAATTCAAAGCAGGCACCACTTATATACTAGCATATAATGTTAATTTGAAAACCCTGAGTGCTATATTTGAATTTTATATACAATAAAACTCAAAACGAATACAATAAATTATAAAAGAATGTACAATAAAGGAACACAGGAACTGCTTTAACCCTTAAAAGCAGTTATAAACATTTATGTCAAAGTACTTAATATCTAATATTAAATAGCAATATGATCATGTTTCATCTTTTTCTTGTATTTTGTCAATTTTGCAATAAATTACAATAAGTTTAAATGCCAATTTTAGCATGACAAAAGCATGTCCCATGTTAAATGACTTCATAAAATATTATTTAGTAGAAAAGGCAAATATTCTTTAAATGACTTACTTGACCGACTCCTCGTATTTGACAAAAAGATATACTTCTATTATGTACAATCCCTGAAATGGTCATTTTATGAAAAGCACTCATCTAGATAGTGCCTATAAATAATGAAAATTAATAGATAACAAACAATCTGAATAAAGCTAATATACTTGTAACCCATGTGAGTATGTGTGTGTATGTGTTTGTATGTGTGTGTGTGTCTGTGTGTGTTTGTGTGTGTGTGTGTGTGTGTGTGTGTGTGTGTGTGTGTGTTATGTATATAAGCTAATATGTGTGGACAGATGCACTTGACCATGTAGTCATGTGAAGAGTTAAAAGTTTGGTATTTGAGCGAATTTCTTAAATCAATTTTTCACCTGAATTTTTTTAAATATTCTAATACTGAATGTGATGTTTCCAGTTCAGGCTAGGTAGGGTAGGTAATGATTTTAATGACTTCCTCAAATAGGAGTCCCTCCATTGCAACCCTAGAAATTTAAGAGCTCCACTCTTTTTCATGCTGTGCCCTCTTTGAACATGGATTTTATGTATCTGAGCACACGTCTTCAAGCATGTGAGGCAAGCACATTACCCTCTGAGCCACCCCAAGCTCAAATAACTGGATAGTCAAAACAAGTGGATAAGTTTTATTCGATTTGATGTTAATCAGTATACTAATACTAAAATCAAGCAAGTGCTTTGGAAGCAATAGTTATTTAGAAAATGATATCATATTCTCATATCTTTATAATGTATTATTACAAGCTATTTTTCCTTTTCTTATAATTTTATTTGGAATAGAACATAATGGATATACTTATAATGTGTTCATTTACACTCATGTATACATATGTGTGTATATACATATATATTGTATGTATTATACATATATGCACATATATATGCACATATACATATATATATATATATATATATATATACATATATATATATAATAGTGTTATGCTCTTGAAGCAGGGCCATGAAAAGATATTGTAAGGAAAGTCCCATTTTACTCTTTCTCTCTCTCTCTCTCTATATATATATATATATAATATATATATATATATACACACACACATATATATATATAATGATAATGATAGTAACGAACTGAAGAAACGAAGTTTATAAATTGAAAGCCCCAAGAGTAAGAAACATATAACTATTTTTATCTTGATATTTAGAAATAGATGAATTCCAAGATAAATGCAGCATGTGCCTTCACAGAGATTGATAAACACACTCTAAATTTTGTACAGAAAAGTAAATCTTCAAGTGAAGCCAGGCAATAACCTGACATGTAACTAATATCAAGATTTATCATTAAGATTCTAGTAATAAATTGAGTGAGTTCTAAGTAGAAAGGTAGAAATGAGTCATAAAATTAAAATATTAAAAACATTCTAATGTTATTTATGGCACCTTCCTCATTTAAATTTACTATGGAACTACTATTCTTTTGCCAAGATAAGTTATCTTGTTTTTACAGTAATATACTGTATATTGAAGTAGATGTTAGATATTACTTATATTATATATAATGCACATTGATGGCTCTAATCACCCAGCTTCTCCTATTCCTCTACTAGACAACTCTAACCTCCTTCCATACAAGATGCTTTCCTGGGCCCCATGAAATACTGCCAACTGGCTACCAATAAAAATTGCTCTGAATTTTAACTAGGTGTAGTTTCAAGTTATACCTTAGAAGAAATAACAACATAATTATTAGAGTACTGCTTGGTCTTTCCTTCAATAGCATTATACTAACTGAATCTATTGAGTACGAAAGAAGGAATCTGAGTAATTGGTCTGCAATATTTATGTAAGATTTTGTGTTTCAACAGTTCAGGTACCTGCTCTCAGTCAAATTTTCAAGAGTCCATAAGTTTGTTTCAAGTCATTCTCTGTTTTTCATCTGGTTAAAAAGATAATTTGCTTGGTAGAGCCTCTCAGAGGACAGCCATGCTCCTTTTTATAGCTGCATTTCCATTAGACAGGAACAATTCTGGGTCAGTTGTTGTTCTGCAACAACAATAACACAAATAATAATCTGAAATCCAGTTAGAAATTTTCCCATTATCAATTCACAATATGGTAAGTAGTAATGAAAATACAACAAAAAGGATCAAGAAGCCCTATATTTAAGGCCCAGTTATGTTCAAATGTCTCAAAATATTTGGTAAGTGTTCCTTTAGTGGGGAAAAAATCACAACACAAAGAAAGGTAGAGATTAGAGGAGACTCCATGTACACATACAAACTCTCCAGCAACATTTACTAGTTTTGCTATTATGAGAATCTCATATCATATTATCAATAAGAGAATAACAACAACATCCTGGGCTCAAAAAATTCAGTGTAAACCAGAAATAAGTTTCTATTATAAACATTGTAAAAGATCAAATTTAGCTGTATTTTCAGACACAAAGTGACACTAATGACCACTGGTCTGTGTACTTTCAACACTGGAAGAAGAGCTAGCATATCCTTAGATTTTAAAGTAAAAGTTAGGGCCTTTGCATCTTCTTTGATGGAGTTTCTTACTCTCCTCCAAAGAAATAACAAATGAAATAGGAGGTCAATATCGGTTACCTCTTGTTTAAATCTCCATCCCAGGCTTTCATCAGTTCCTACCATGCCACATTCCCCCTTTCCTGCTCTTTCTTGACCACACTTTTATTTTGGATTTGAATTGGAATTCTGAAAATGCTTGTCTCTCTGGAATTCATTCTAGATGGCTAGTCCTGCCTTTACAAAATAACTTTTACGAGGCATTTTCCTCCCTGGTTCAATAATTTGCCCCATTCCTTCATGCCACATTGGACTCAGAATGATAATATAAATCTGTTAATCCATGGCTGCAGGCCTTCACTTGCCTTTGTGATATGCAAAACTTTCCAAGTAGCTCTTTATTGCATTCTCCATTTTTTAATGACTGTGTGTTCTCCGATCTCCAGTGGAATGGAGGCCAAGCTAGAGGTTGTCTTGAGTAAAGGTGAATCAAATTGCATAAATGAGAACTCTTCAAGTCAACTAAATATATGTAATGATCTAGGTTCCCAAACTTCCTTCTTATACCTAAGTGTCAGAGTTTGATACATCACAGTAATACATTAATAGAATATGTATTCTAGATTATAGGATCATGCTAATCTTCTGTAATTTTTTCTGTGCATTTTCTGTGACATATTTATCCTTGTTTGGGGTTGTTATATGTTACTGTTCTCTTCATTACCTCTGCTTCTGCCCTCCTTAAAATGCTGCTGTCACTCTAAACAAAGCTATATATTCAAGGAATTCTTGTCTATTTATTTATCAGCATTAGTTGTTTATTATCCAGTCTTAATACATTTATTGCTTTTTGACACAGTGTAAAAGATTTGTGTTCTGTACATGAGTCAGTGCTTGTGTGACTAGTAGAATGTAGAAGTGTAACATTATATTGTAAGGATAATATATGTCTATGTAATTTCTCCTACTGACTGGGTCACCAAACAGGTAGCAATCCTAATATATATTCCAGAATTCCTACATCTTGCATAGTTATGAGGTCAACGGAATTTGACATTTTCATTTAGGAAAAAAAAGAAGAGAAAACTGATGAGGAAGGTCAAATCTTTGGTGAACTCTCTCTGAAAAGCTAGCACATAAAAATAGAAGGTGATGTGTGGTAACATGTATGTCTTATTAAAGTGCCTGTCAGAGAACTTTGTTTCAGATTCCCATCACCTTTCTTAAAGCCCAGTATATTGTGCTGCACCTCTAATACCAGCAGGGAAAACTTGCCAGTTAGCTAGTTCAGACAAATTGATAACCTCTACTTTCAGTAAGATAATGATTTCAGAAATACAAGGTTAACAAAGATTCAAGAAGACAAAAATTATCAATCTACATGCAAGTCTACAGACCCATATGAGTATCTACACACAAAAATATAGGAACTCATACACAAACATAAAAAATCAGACCTACACACATATACAGTGTTGATAGACAAATGTACAGGTACATAGTTTTATTAGCTGACATTGTGTGTCAACTTGACACAGGAGTGATCATAGAGAAAGAAGCTTCAGTTGAGGAAATGCCTCCATGAGATTCAGCTGTGGGGAATTTTCTCAATTAGCGATCAAGGGGGAAGGGTCCCTTGTGGGTGGTATCATCTCTGGCCTGGAAGTCTTGGAGTGTATAAGAGAGCAGGCTGAGCAAGCCAGGGAAAGCAAGACAGTAAGTAACATCCCTCCAAGGCCTCTGTATCAGTTCCTGCTTACTGACCTGCTTGAATTCCAGTTCTGACTTCCTTTGGTGATCAACAGCAATGTGGAAATGTAAGGTAAATAAACTGTTTCCTCCCTAACTTGCTTCTTGTTCATGATATTTGTACAGCAATAGAAATCCTGACTAAGACAATAGTCATATATTTATATAAATAGATATGAATCATTTTTAACAAACTCATCATCGTGAATTGAGCACATTCTAATATAGAATAAAATGCTAGGGCTAGAGGCATGAATGGCAAAATAGTTAAACAAGCATACTTCTCTTACAATGCAGGGTTCTACTCCCAGCATTGAGGTCATGTGTCTCACAACAACCTGTATCTAGTTCCAAGATATCCAGTACCACAAGCATCTTCCTTAGGAACCTGTATGCACATGTAGTGCCTATGTCTCCCTTCCTCCCCCTCTCTGTATTATATATGAAATGATTTTCATATATGAAAGTATATGTGAACAGAAAAAACACTAGATAAAATGTTACTTTGTAAATTATCTAGCAAAATATACACTTTCTAATAATACAATAAACAATAAATACTATGAATTATTATAAGAATATAGAAATCATGTGTTTTAAAATTTTCTCTAATAGCAATGTCAATGACTCAAAATACTGGACTATGAGTAAAATATTATTTTAATATTTTGACTTTTTCACAATATTAGCATAATATTCATTTTTGTGTTGCAATCAAAGGGCATATTTAATTGTTAATTATTTCAAAGACAAATTAAACAAAAACAATCATAAATAGAAATAAATGTGAGAAAAAAGGAAATTTCATTTCCATATCTACTAGTCAATTCCCTTAACATTAAAACCTATGGAGGTGTACAGATATTTAGTATATGAATATTTTACACTTGAGCTATTTCATTCAGCTTTAGGGAAATCATCTAAATTTATCAGACTTCTAATTAACCTTCCTTGACTGAAATCTGCCCTCACAATTTGAACAGAATATACTAATGAACCTACTATTAAGAAGGCAGCACCTTTCCATTAAAGGCATTTCCTGTTTCACTATTTTCTGCATCAGTGTCATGGTCAAATGACCTCTCATTGATGAGGTTATTTCTCCCTGGTCTCCACAGTGAGAAAACTAAGGTCCTGTGGAAATCATGACCCTTTTTTGCCCCTTCTTCCTTTCCTCCAGAGTCTAAATCCTGTTGCCTATCAAAAGAAAACTGAAAGAAAGGAAAAAGAAAAAGAAAGAAGATGAAGATTAACTTTGCAATATTGCCACAATAGTAATATGTTGCCATATATATTTTCACACATATTTTGTTATTAATTTACAGCTTTAGGGTAACGAAATTTTTCTCTTCAAAATCCCATATTAAATTAAATATTAATTACAATCACTTGTATAAATCAGTTCTCAGAATCCACCGTTGACTTTGGAGATTGAACTCAGATTTTTAGGTTTTCCTACCAAACACATTGATTTGATGAACCATCTTTCTGTCCTCACAGATTCCTTTATTTTTATTAATCAGAAAGTGCTTAATGTTTAATATTAACTTTGGAATACAGAGTGATGTAATGTATTACAGTGTGATATTCCAATGGTATAGTATAATATGGAGAAATGGTTGGAACTTCTACCATACTGTGAGCATAACCACAAAGTGATAAATAGATTCTTCTGCAATGTCACATTTTCTATTTTTTGATATTCCATATGCTTGTCTTTGAAATATCCTCACTTTTCAGTTTAGAAAACTGTGAACTGCTTGATATTTTCCTACCTTATCTTCCACTAGTATTTATTTTTTCATGTCCAACATTTGATACCAATTCAGCATTTTTCTAATAAGAAAATTATGCCTGCTTATTTCATACAAATTATTTTAATTTATTTCATTTAAAAGAAAACAATCAACATGAGTAATATTGTGTTAGTTTTTGGTTATGTTCAGTGTAATTCTTGGCTAATTTTGTTTATCCACTTGAAATAAATTAGTTATCTGAATAAAGGGAACTTCAACTGAGATAATCCCTCAATATATTGGCTTGTGGACAAGTGTGTCAAGTGTTTCCTTGATTAATGATTTATACAGGTAGGCTCTATTCACTACAGTCAATATCATACCTGAGCAAGAGGCCCTACATTATAATGAAAGCAGTTTGACCAAGCCATGATGGGCAGGGCAATGGGCACTACTCTTCCATTACTGTTGCTTCATTTGTTGCATAAATATTCTGCTCTGATTTCTTGACTTCGATTCCCCTGGTATTAGATTTTCAACTTGCAAGTCATATAAGACCATCGCTTACAAATTTGCTTTTTAATCATAATCATTATCACAGCAATAAAAAGCAATAAATTCACTTCTCAGTGAATACATACCATGTGTGTACGTTTGTGATTGGGTCATCTCACTCAGGATGACATTTTCTAGTTCCATCCATTTGCCTAAGAATTTCATGAATTAATTGTTGTTGTTGTTGTTGTTGTTGTTGTGTTTTTTGGTATTTTCGAGACAGGGTTTCTCTGTGTTGTCCTGGCTGTCCTGGAACTCACTCTGTAGACCAGGCTGGCCTCGAACTCAGAAATCTGCCTGCCTCTGCCTCCCAAGTGCTGGGATTACAGGCCTGGGCTACCACCGCCCGGCTGAACTAATTGTTTTTAGTAGATGAGTAGTACTCCATTGTATAAATTTACCACATTTTCTGTATCCCTTCTTATGTTGAAGGCCATCTGGGTTCTTTCCAGCTTCTGGCCATTATAAATAAGGCTGCTATGAACATACTGGATGATGTGTCTGTGTTATATGTTGGAGCATCATTTGGATGCTATGCCCAGGAGTGGTATAGCTGAGTCCTCAGGTAATACAGTGTCCAATTTTCTGAGGAACCACCAGACTCATTTCTACAATAGTTGTATCAGTTTGCAATCCCACCAACAATGAAGGAGTGTTCCTCTTTCTCCACATCCTCGCCAGTGTCTGCTGTCACTTGAGTTTTGGGTATTAGCCATTCGAACTGGAGTGAGGTGAAATCTCACGGTTTTTTTGATTTGTATTTCCATGATGACTAAGGACACTGAACATTTCTTTAGGTGCTTTGCAGTCATTCAAATTTTCTCAGTTGAGAATTCTTTGTTTAGCTTTGTATCCCCTTTTTAATATGGTTATTTGAATGTTTAGAGTCTAATTTCTTGAGCTTAGTATATATTGGATATTAGCCCTCTATCAGATGTAAAATTGGTAAAGATGGTTTTGCAATTTGTTGGTGGCCATTTTGTCCTATTGACAGTGCCCTTTGCCTTACAGAACCTTTGCAATTTTATGAGGTTCCATTTATCCATTCTTGATCTTAGAGCATAAGCCATTGGATTTCGGTTCAGGAACTATTCTCCTGTGCCCATTTATTTAAGACTGTCCACCAATTTCTCTTTTATAATTTCAATGTATCTGGTTTTATGAGGAGCTCCTTCATCCATGTGGACTTGAGTGTTTTACAAGGAGATAAGAGTGGATCTATTTGCATTCTCCTATATGCTGACTGCCAGTTGAACCAGCACCATTTGTGGAAAATGCTGTCTTTTTTCCTCTGGATGATTTTAGCTTTGTCAAAATCAAGGGACCATAGGTGTGTGGGTTCATTTATGTGTCTTCAACTCTACTCCATTAATCATGCTGCTTGATTCTGTACAAATACCATGCAGTTTTTATCACTGTTGCTCTATAATACAGCTTGAGGTGAGGGATGGTGATTCCCCCAGATGTTCTTTTATTCTTGAGAAGTTTCCACAATCCTGGCTTTTCTGTTATTCTAAATGAATTTGCAAATTTCTCTTTTTTAATTCTGAGAAGAATTGAGTTGGAATTTTGATGGGGATTGCCTGGAATCTGTAGATAGCTTTAGGCAAGTTGGTCATTTTTACTATATTAATCCTGCCAATCCATGAGCATCAGAGATCTTTCCATCTTCTGAGATCTTCCGCTATTTCTTTCTTCAGAGACTTGAAGTTCTTGTCATACAGATCTTTCACTTGCTTGGTTTGAATCACACCAAGATATTTTATATTATTTGTGACTATTGTGAAGGGTGTTGTTTCTCTAATTTCTTTCTCAGCCTGTTTATCCATTGAGAAAAAGAAGGCTAATCATTTGTTTGAGTTAATTTTATATCCAGCCACTTTGCTGAAGTTGTTTATCAGGTTTAGGAGTTCTCTAGTGGAAGGTTTGTTGTCATTTATGTATACTATCATATCATCTGCAAATTCTGATATTTTGACTTCTTATTTTCCAGTTAGTATCCTTTTGACCTCCTTTTGTTGTCTCATTGCACTGTCTAGGATTTCAAGTACTATATTGAACAGGTAGGGAGATAGTGGGTAGCCTTGTCTAGTCCCTGATTTTAGTGAGATTGTTTCAAGTTTCTCTACATTTAGTTTGATACTGGCTACTGGTTTGCTGTATATTGCTTTTACTGTATTTGAGCATGGACCCTGAATTCCTGATCTTTCCAAGCCTGTTACCATGAAGGGATATTGAATTTTGCCAAATGCTTTCTCAGAATTGAATGAGATGATCATATGGCATTTTTTCTTTGAGTTTGTTTATATAATGAATCATGTTGATGGATTTCTGTATATTAGACAATTTCTGCATTCTTATGCTCAGAATACCTAAGATACAATTCACAGACCACACGAAGCTCAAGAAGAAGGAAAACTAAAGTGTGGGTCCTTCTCTCCTTCTTAGAAAGAGTAACACAATACTTACAGGAGCAAATATGGAGACTGAAGGCCATCCTAGAGACTGCCCACCTGGGAATCCATCCCATATACAGTCACCAAACACAAACACTATTATGGATATTAAGATGTTCATGCTGACAGGAGCCTGATATAGCTATCTCTTGAGAGGCTCTGCCACACAGCCTGACATGTACAGAGGTGGATACTCTCACCCAACCTTTGAACAGATCACAGGGTCCTCAAAGGAAGAGTTAAAGGACTGAAGTAGCTGAAGGGGTTCACATGCCCACAGGACGAACAGCAATGACAACTAACTAGAGTTCCCAAGGTCTAAACCACAAACCAGAGTATATGCTGGAGGGTCCCATGGCTCCAGCTGCATATGTAGCAGAGGATGCTCTTCTAGGGCACCAATGGGATAAGAGGCTTTTGGTGCTCTGAAGGCTCTATGCCCTGGTGGAGATCAATGTGAGGGTGGGGATGGAAGAGTGGGTAGTTGGTGGGGTGTACACTTTCATCAAAGGAGGAGGAGGTGTGATGGGATAGGGTTTTGGGGAAGGAATCAGGAAAGGGGATAAAATTTGAAACATAAATAAATGAGATATTCAATAAAAAGTTAATATATCAGAGTCTGAAGTCAAAGGATGGGTAATTCTCATTCCAAATCCATACTTTCATTTGCTTCACTATTGAGAACCTCTATACCCAAGTTTCTTTTCTAATAGTTTCAGTGTGTCTGGTTTTATGTGGAGGTCCTTGATCCACTTGGAGTTGATCTTAGTACAAGGAGATAAGAGTGGGTCAATTCACATTCTTCTGCATGTTGACCTCCAGTTGAACCAGCACCATTTGTTGAAAAGGCTATCTTTTTTCCACTGGATGGTTGTGGCTCATTTATCAAAGATCAAGTGACCATAAGTCTGTGGGTTCATTTCTGAATCTTCAATTCTATTCCCTTGAACTACCTGCCTGTTGCTGTACCAATACCATGCAGTCTGTAACACAATTGCTCTGTAGTACTGCTTGGGAAGACCCTGGAGGACATGGGCACAGGGTGAAAGTTCCTGAACAGAACACCAATAGCTTATGCTCTAAGATCAAGAATTGACAAATGGGACCTCATAAAATTACAAAGTTTCTGTAAGGCAAAGGACACTGTTAGAAGGACAAAACGGCAACCAACAAAGTGGGAAATGATCTTCATCAACCCCACATCCGACAGAGGGCTAATATCCAATATATACAAAGATCTCAAGAAGTTAGACCCCAAAGAACCAAATAACCCTATCAAAAAATGGGGTACAACTCTTGCAAGTTGTTTTCCTAGCACCCCCTCTTCTAGGTATTTCTTTTGAGAAGTTTGATGCCATGCAGACTTTCAATATTTTCTTTGTGTGTCATACTTGTTCAAACTACTAAGTATGTGAGAATTGCATGTTGGGAGAAAATGGGAAACTGAAAACTCAACATAATCAATCATAAAACATAATCAATAAACCTGGACTCATAGATGCTCAAAAAATGGGGTACAGAGCTAAACAAAGAATTTTCACCAGCCAAAATTTGGATGGCTGAGAAACACTTTAAGAGATGTTCAACATCAATTGTCATCAGGGAAATGCAAATCAAAACAACCCTGAGATTCCACCTCACACCAGTCAGAATTGCTAAGATTAAAAACTCAAGAGACAACAAGTGCTGGCGAGGATGTGGAGAAAGAGGAACACTCCTCTACTGTTGGTGGGATTGCAAAATGGTAAAACCGCTCTGGAAATCAGTGTGGCGGTTCCTCAGAAAATTGGGCATGTCACTTCCAGAGGACCCTGGCATACCACTCCTGGGCATATACCCAGAGGTTTCCCCTGCATACAATAAAGACACATGCTCCACTATGTTTATAGCAGCCTTGTTTATAATAGCCAGAAATTGGAAGGAGCCCAGACATCCCTAAAAAGAGGAATGGATACAGAAAATGTGGTATATTTATACAATGGAGTACTACTCAGCAATTAAAAATAATGAACTCATGCAATTTGTAGGTAAATGGTTAGATCTGGAAAATATCATCCTAAGTGAGCTAACCCAATCACAAAAGAATACACATGAAATGTAATCACTGACAAGTGGATATTAATGAGCCCAGAAGCCCTAAATACTCAAGGCACAATTAGCAAGTCAAATGACTCCCAAGAAGATGAAAGGAGAGGACCCTGCACCTGTAAAGATTGGATCTAGTTTTGTAGACCCAGAACAGAGAAATCATGGGGGTGGGGTGGGGATGATTGGGGAATAGTTGGGGGGAGAGGAATTATGGGACATATGGTGGGAGGGAACTGGGAAAGGGGAAAGCCTTTGGAATGTAAACATAGAATATAGAAAATAAAAATTTTAAAAAAAGAACCTCTATACCATGAATCACAAATCATTTGCTCTTCCTGGGGAACAATAAGAATGTATATTTCTTAAATACCTTCTTTTCCCATGAGTTTCTTACCCGAACTTGCAAGAATTGAATTAGATCTATTTTGTAGTACAGTTCCTAGCACTCTCTGTATTCTTTTTTTACTCTACCCCATTTTTCTGTATTTCTCAAGTCTATAGACTCACTATCAATAATAGGATATTATAGAGTTATTTTATTATCACAAAACATTACCCATTCTGTTTATTATATCTTTGGGATCAACCTATAACTAAATGCTTCCTATTTCTTTCTTTCTATTGTTTTCATGACGCTCAATAGATGGCCTCATCGAACATGAGCTACTCCAAACAGACTGGACCAGTACACTTAATCATTAATTACAAAATACACTGTCTATATCATTTTGGCTATAATTTTGTCATAGTGCCTTAAATGAATATAGAAATGGATGGTAAATTAATTAAAAAAATATAAAACCAAGATTTGGGACAGAATTTTTCTCTGAGATAATGGAGTCTACACAAAAGCTAAACAAGGCAAAGAACAATGGACAAACCAAAGCAGATGGAAGGAAAAACACAAAGGACTTGATCTATCACAGCCAAGGAATGCTGAGAGTGGAAGAAATTTCTTCCCTGGGGTAATTGTAGGGAAAAATTAGGCAATAAAATGGCCATCCATAAACACGTACATAAGAATTAAAGTATATACCCTGAAGATACTATATTTAGAGTTCTGTAGGTATATAAGTATACCTTGTGCATGTAGTTAACACTTAGTGGAAGAAAGACTGAATTTGAAAGAGAGCAAGAAGCAAGAGTTCAAAGTGTTTAGAGGGAGGAAAGGGAAAGGGAAAATGATGATCAAATTACCATTTCAGAGAAAGAAAATGGTTATAAAATTATAGATACCATCTCAAAAGAAATTGAACAATCAGTTCAAGTATAGCTAAAATAAAATAAAATAAAATAAAACTAAAATCTGCTTTGAGTCACCAGAAATTCTTGAACAACATATCAAGTATGAAAATTTGTGTTCACTATATATAACACCTATTGGTATAAGTGTCAACATTCAGACTAAGGTAGTATATGTTTAATTACTTTTATAAATTATTGTAAATACATATATGCAACTATCTTAGTGTATTTTATTTCACACTGAGTTTTCAATGTTGGCCTTTGGTAGTAGATGACCAATTTTTCTGTTCTTCACTAGGCAAAAACAATTATCTTAATCTTAGCACTCCTCGGTCACCTGTAGTTCTTTGAGTAGAGTTGAGGCATTCCTATCTACTTATTCTTGCCTATTATTTTCCATCATCTGGTCATGTCTATAATTATAATTTCTAAAAATAAAACAAATAATTTTATAAATATATCATACATACTCATTGGGTTTGTGTGGTTGAAAGCTTGTATATTTTAACCAAAGATGAATTTGAAGATTTTTATAATTTATATATTGCCATAGCATTTAAGTTAACCTTTAGGATCATAAAATAATATTAATAATCATTAATAAAAACAAGTTCTTAATTAACAACATATAATTTTTTAAAAGAACAAGTAAGCAAAGTAACAATAAGAATAGAAAGTTAAATATTTTGTTCTTCAAATGGCTTGTTTATAAATTTGCATTTAGAATAAGTTTCTTATGACATGCAAGTGATTTCTTTCTTTGCATTTGAACTGTTTCTCTCATGCACCTAATATGTTTTGCATTCTTCCTTTCCATGTCTTTCCTGAAAGACATACCACGTCCAAAAAGTTGAAAAGATGATTATAAACCTTTTCCTTCCAGTAAATTTTTATCTTAGCTGTTTCCCGATTTAATAAGTTCATGATACCATGCAAGTACCATTTACACACTCAGACTTGTATTCAAATAATTATTAATATTTCTAGGCAAAATATATAAAATCAGAAAAAATAGAATCAGATTAGTTAAAATGTGGTTATATAATGGATTGTGGTTTCTGTGAACTATTCTTCCTTTACGAGTTTATAATGAAGGCCCACATTTTCAGCAGCACAATTTTTTTAACACTGGCTGTCCTTAGAGCATTTAGAAATCTGTATAGGAGCCAAAGTACCAAGAAGATTATACCATATCTTATTGGACTCATTTTAAACAGCATTTGTGTAACATTATTGCAGAGAAATAGCAGAGAACAATTAGCATCCCACAGGTTTCCATTCAGTTTTCTGTACTAATCATGATTTATTATCCTTACTCTGTCAACTAAATGGAAACAGATAACTAATTATATTTTTTGTTGCTGTGGACAACCAGTTGCATAGATTATAGAGTAGCAGGTATACCAGAAAAATAGTGTATTTTTATTTTCATCTTTTGCTTTTATTCAAGTCATAACATCCTGTTTCAAGAATTGCTGTTACATATATACTCCATACATAAAAATAGTGTTTGTTTTAAAAATTGTGTCATGCTAGGTCCCATTTTGTGACTGCTCCATAGCCACAGTAATATTGTTAGGTCTTGGGGCCTCCCCTTGAGCTGGATCCCACTTTGGGCCTGTCAATGGGTCTTCTTTTTCTCAGGCTTCTCCCCATTTCCATCCCTGCAGTTCTTTCAGACAGGAACAAATATGGTATCTTAGTTAGGGTTTTACTGCTGTGAACAGACACCATGACCAATGCAAGTTTTATAAAAGACAACATTTAATTGGGGTTGACTTACAGGCTCAGAGGTTCAGTCCATTGTCATCAAGGCAGAAACATCGCAGCATCCAGGTAGGCATGGTACAGGAGGAGCTGAGAGATCTACATCTTCATCTGAAGGCTGCTAGTAGAAGAACTGACTTCCAGGCAGCCAGGGTGAGGGTTTTAAGCCCACACCCACATTGACACACCTACTCCAACAAGGCCACACCTCCTAATAGGGTCACTTCCTGGGCCAATCATATACAAACCATCACATTCCACTCCCTGGCCCCCATAGGCTTGTTCAAGCATGAGTCTATGGGGGCCATACTTAAACATAGCTTAATGCAAAATGCATTTAGTCCAACTTCAAAAGTCCCTGTAGTCTATAGCAGTCTCAACAGTGTTAAAAGTCCAAATTTCAAGGTCTCTTCTGAGATTCAGTCAATTACTTAACTGTAATCCTCCAAGCAAGACAGGAAACCAGCTGGGCAAAGCCCAAACTCTGCATCTCCATGTCTGATGGCAAAGCAGTCTTCAGATATTCAACTCCTTTTTCATTTTTGTTGACTGCAACAAGGATCTTTCTCCTGGGCTTGTTCCACTCCCTGTTAGCAGCTTCCTTGGCAGGCATCCTGTGGCTCTGGCATCTTTAACATCTTGGGTACCCCAAGTCAATTTCAGCTTCACAGCTTCTTGTTCCATAGTCTGAGATCCACACATGATCTTCTGTGTATCTCCAAAGAGCTGGTGTTACTTCTTCAGCTCTGCCCTTTGTAGCACTCTAAGTTCAGATTGATCCAATCCACTGCCACTGCTGTTCTTGGTGGTCATCCCATGGTACTGGCATCTCCAATCTGCTAGGGTCTTCCACTGCAACTGTATTTCACCAAAGCCTCTCATAGGCTCTCTTCATGGTACCAAGCCTCAACTCCTTTGCATGACCCCTTCAGTCCTGGGCTGTCCATTACAACTGAGGGTACACTTTCACAGTACCAAGCCTCAGCTGTTCTTCATGATGCCTTCATGCCTTCAAAACCAGTACCACCTGGATGATTCTTACACAT
This sequence comes from Apodemus agrarius, assembly GCA_964023405.1. Lineage (NCBI taxonomy): Eukaryota > Metazoa > Chordata > Mammalia > Rodentia > Muridae > Apodemus > Apodemus agrarius. The sequence continues at coordinate 49,953,736 of OZ030007.1, read as the reverse complement.
TACCAAGTACAGCTGCAGCATGAGGAACACTTGGCTATCTCTGGAATACAGCTTCTTTGTGCTCTCAGAAAACACTTTCCAGATTTCACCTCAGTGATGCTGGTATTTTCTTAATCACCACTAATTTCTTAGGTACAGCTAACCAGCATCAATTGTCCCAGTAATCTCCTTCTCCTCTTGTATATAAAGCCAGAGACACATGGCTGAAGCTGCTGAGTTCTGCTGCTTGCAGAAGCTGGAACATTGCCCCCCCCCCGTTCTATTACATTATCACTAGCTTCCTTTTTCTTAGCTCCTTCACTGCCTAAATTGGCTGTCCTGAATCTTGCTCCTTAGACTGACTTTGAACTCAAGAGATCTGCATGCCTGTCCCCTAAGCACTGGGATTAAAGGTGTGGTCTACCAAGCCTGGATTAAAGTTTTTCTTCACCTAGAATTTGCTCTGTTCTGGGCTGGCCTTGAACTCAGAGATCTTATCTTTGCCTCCTGGGATTAAAGGCTTGTACTACCATTCCTGGACCTAAAGTTAACTGTGTGAATCTTGCCCCCAAGGTCACCACTCCTTTAATTCCGTTTAATATCCTTGAATTCAGCTCCATTTCACTTCCTGGAGTCCCTTTAATACTCAAACTATATATTTTGTACTTTTCCTTTCTCAGCTTGCTATGTTTGTTCAAAATTCTCTTTATCAGACTTAACCAGAGAACAAAGTCTTTATTGGGCTTCTTTGAGACTTCCTTTGCAGATGCAATTAATATAAATCTCTTTACCTTAGTCCTGGGCAGTCTCTTCAGACAATGGCAAAAAGCAGCTGTGTTCTTCACCAAAACATCACAATAACAGTCTCTCAGCCACATATTAAACTTCTTCTCTACTGAAAACCCCTGGGCCATCAGGCCTACACAGTGCAAATGACCCTCAGCACCACTGTCTTCCATATTCCTACTAGGTTGGCCCATTAAGCCCCACTTAAAGAATTCCGTGGGTTTCCAAATCCAAAGTCCCAAAATCCACATTCTTCCAAACAAAAGCATGGTCAGACCTATCACAGCAATACCCCAGTCCCTGGTACCAACTTCTATCTTAGCTAGGGTTTTACTGCTGTGAACAGACACCATGACCAATGCAAGTTTTATAAAAGACAACATTTAATTGGGGTTGACTTACTGGCTCAGAGGTTCAGTCCATTGTCATCAAGGCAGAAACATGGCAGCATCCAGGTAGGCATGGTACAGGAGGAGCTGAGAGTTCTACATCTTCATCTGAAGGCTGCTAATAGAAGAACTGACTTCCAGGCAGCCAGGGTGAGGGTTTTAAGCCCACACCCACATTGACACACCTACTCCAACAAGGCCACACCTCCTAATAGGGTCACTTCCTGGGCCAATCATATACAAACCATCACATATGGGTTAGAGTTTTGACTGTGGGATGGCAACCCAAATCCCTCACTTAATGCCCTCTCTTTCTGTTGGAAGTAGGCTCTACAAATTCACTCTTCCCACTGTAGGGCATTTCATCTAAGGTCCCTTCCTTTGAATTTTGAGAGCCTCTCATCTTCCAGGTGAGAGGAAACTTGTAGACAGGAAAGAGGGCACCAGCAAGGACGCTTGTATCTTCCTTGCAATGGGAGAGTGGAATCATCATGGGAGGCAGATGGAGGAAGGGAACTAACGGGGTGGGAGAGGGAATTAGAAAGGGAGATGGGGGAGGTTGGAGTGGGATATGGGAAGGGGCAGGGCAGATGAATGGTTGACCATGAGAATGAACAGAAATCTGCAACTGCCTAAGAATTTCACACATGGGATGCACTCACTGATAAGTGGATATTAAATCAAAAGCTCAGAATACCCAAGATACAATTCATAGACCACATGAAGCTCAAGACAAAGGAAGAACAAAGTGTGGGTACTTTGTTACTTCTTAGAAGGGGTAACAAAATACTCATGGGAACAAATATGGGGATAAAGTGTGAAGCAGAGACTGAAGGACAAGCCATCCAGAAACTGCCCCACCTGGGATGCATCCCATATAGTCACCAAACCCAGACACTATTGTGGATGGCAAGAAGTGCATGCTGTAAGGATCCTGATATAGTTGTCTCCTGAGAGGCTCTGGCAGTACCTGTCATACACAGAGGCCAATGCTTATAGCCAACCATTGAACTGATCACAGGGTCCCCAATGAAGGAGTTAAAGAAAGAACTGAAGGAGCTGAAGGGGTTTTCAGCCCTACAGGAAGAACAATATCAACCAAACAAAGCTCCCAGGGTCTAAACCATCAACCTTTTTGAGTTCCATGTGCTATATCTTGGGATCCCTGGGGGTGGGGTCTAGTTGGTTGATATTGTTGTTAACCCTATAGGGTTGCAAACATCTTCAGCTTTTTCAGTCCCTTTTCTAACACATCCATTGGAGACCAGACACTCAGTGCAATGGTTGGCTGTGAGCATCCAACTCTGTATTTCTAAGGATCTGGCAGGGCTGTCTGAGGAGACAGCTATATCAGGCTCCTTTCAGGAAGCCTTTCTTAGCATACATAATAGTGTTGGAGTTTGGTAACTGTATCTGGGATGAATCCGCAGGTGGGACAGTTTCTGGATGGCCTTTCATTCAGTCTATGCTGCACACTTTGTCTCCATAATTGCTCTGGGACCTCATAACATTGCAAAGCTTCTGCAATTCAAAGGATACTGTTAATAGTACAAAGCAGCAACCAAAAGAAAAGATCGTTACCAACCCTGCATCCGATAGAGGGCTAATATCCAATATATACAAACAAGTCAAGAATCAAAACTCCAGAGAGACTAATAACCCTATTAAAAATGGGGAACAGAGCTAAACAGAGAATTCTCAACTGAGGAAACTTGAAGGGCTGAGAATCACATATGGAAAAATGTTCAACAATCTTAGTCATCAGGGAAATGAAAATCAAAACAACCCTGAGATTCTACCTCACATCAGGTAGAATGGCTAAAATAAAAAATTCAGGTGACGGCAGATGCTTATGAGGATGTGGAGAAAGAGGAATACTCCTTCGTTGTTGGTGGGATTGCAAGCTGATTCAACCACTCTAGAAATCAATCTGGAGGTTCCTCAGAAATTGGACATAATACTACCTGAGGAACCAGCTATACCACTCCTGGGCATATACCCATCTGATTCTCCAACATATAACAAGGACACATGGTCCACTATGTTCATAGAAGCCTTATTTATAATAGCCAGAAGCTGGAAAGAACCCAGATGTCCTTCAACAGAGGAATAGATACAGAAAATATGGTAAATTTACACAATGGAGTATACTCAGCTACTAAAAATGATAAATTCATAAAATTCTTAGGCAAATGGATGGAAATAGAAAATATCCTCCTGAGTGAGCTAACCCAATCACAAAAGAACACACATTGTATTCACTCACTGATAAGTGGATAGTAGCCCAAATGCTCTGAATACCCAAGATATAATTCACAGATCCCATGAAGCTCAAGAAAGAAGAATTCTGTGTGGTTGCTTCAGTCCTTCTTAGCAAGGGGAACAAACGACTCACCTGGGGTTTTGATCTAAGCTGTTCTGATTGGTGTAAGGTGGAATCTCAGGGTCATTTTGATTTGCATTTCTCTGATCACTAAGGACTTTAAATATTTCTTTAGGTGTTTCTCAGCCATTCCAGATTCCTGTTGTAAATTCTCTGTTTAGTTCTATACCCCATTTTTGATTGTTTTTTTGTTTTTGTTTTTGTTTGTGTGGTTTTTTTGTTTTTGTTTTTGTTTTTTGTTTGTTTGTTTTGTTTTGCTTTTCTTGTGGTTAGCTTCTTGAGTTCTTTATTTATGTTGAATATTGTCCCTCTATTAGATGTGAGATTAGTGAAGATTTTTTCCCAATCTGTAAGTTGCTGATTTGTCTTCCTGACCATGTCTTTTGCCTTATAGGGTCTTTGCAGTTTCATGAGGTCCCATTTATCAATTCTTGATCTTAGAGTGTTAGCCATTGGAGTTCTGTTTAGGAAATTTGCCCCTATGCCAATGAGTTCAAGGCTCTTTTCCACTTTCTTTTCTATTAGATTCAGTATATCTAGTTTTATGTTGAGGACATTGATATATTTGGATTTGAGCTTTGCACAAGGTGCAAATATGGGTCTATTTTTATTTTTCTACATATCAACAGCCAGTTAGACCAGCACCATTTGTTGAAGATGCTTTCCTTTTTCCATTGTATATGTTTGACTTCTTAGTCAATAATCAATTGCCTGTAAGTGTGTTGTTTTATTTCTAGATCTTCAATTTTATTTAATTGTTCAATATGTGTGTTTCTGTACCAATACCATGCAGTTTTTTATCACTATTGCCCTGTAGTAAAGCTTGAGGTCAGAAATGGTGATTCCTCCAGATATTCACAGCCCTCCAAAAGACCCCCAAAGCAGCTGAAATGGTCAGATGAAGATATTTGCACCCAACCAATGGACAGAAGCTGTTGACCCCTATGATTGATTTAGAAGAAAGCTGAAGGAAGCTGAGGTGGAGGGCGAACCTGTAAGAGGACCAGCAGTCTCAATTAACCTGGAACACTGAGATCTCAGATACATGGAACACCAGCCAGGCAGTATACACCAGATGATATGAGGGCCCCAACACATATACAGCAGAGGACTGCCAGATCTAGGTTTAGTCAGAGAAGATGCACTTAACCCTCAAGAGACTGGAGGCCCCAGGGATTTTAGAGGTCTGGTGTGGTGTGGTGGAGGTGTGAGTGGTGATTTGGGAAATATATATAGAGACAGTGTGGTAGGGATGAGGTATGGGATGTGGAACATTTGGAGGGTGGTCCTGGAAGGGAATAAAATCTGGAGTTTAAAATAAATTAAAAAAAACACTAAGGAATGAGCAGCCCATGTGGAAAGGTGATAGACATCTATTTTTTCCTGCAAATATGTATTCACACACACCACTGCATTTATAATTCTCTCTTACACTCCAAAGTGTATTGAAAGTAAATTAGATAATAGTTTATTTCTTTATTAGTTCAGAAAATAGAAAATTTTGGTGTCTGTCACTGAAAACTATAAAAAAAAGATTTGAATAGGAATTTATACATGATAGTAAGCTTTTTAAATTTAATAAATAAATTAAAATGTTATTGTACTTGATTGTTAATTTAGTGAATAGAAACTTTCTCATGATTTCGCCTGGACTTAGAGCAAGATAAAAATAATGGATGAAAAGCTAAATTTTGTCAATGGTGTTGAATATGTAAAGTCAATGTGATATATAGTTATTGTTTACAGATATATTCTCTTCATTGTGGAAATTACCACTGTTTGAAATTATAATTGATATTAATATTTTATATTAAATTTGTGAAGTTCAAAAATGATCATGTGGTGAAATTTTTCTGATATAAACTAAGCATATTTGAGCATTACCAACTCTAGTATAACCTTATAAAATTTTCAGTATGAAAGTATAATAAAAATTTTAATTCATTACCAAATCATTAACCTATAAGGAAATGGGCTTACTAATGGCAATGGAAATGGAAACACATTGTAATTCTCTATTTCTCAGAATAAAAATTTCCATTGAAATTCTGTCCTTTTGCAATTAATTCACTTAAATTTGCATACGAGGTAGTAAGAGTCATCATGTCATTTTCCAACAAATATATTTTGTTGATTCTCTTCCTTAACTCTGACCTCCACACGTGTGTCATGGCATTCTCCACAATGCAGAACACACACACATATATTCAATAAATTTCATTTTAAAAGTGTAAACGCCAGCCACGTGGTGGTGGTTCATGCCTGTAATCCCAGTACTATGGGAGACAGAAGTGGTGGATTTCTGAGTTCTAGGCCAGCATGGTCTACAGAGTGAGTTCCAGGACAGCCAGGGCAACACAGAGAAACCCTGCCTCAAAAAAAAAAAAAAATCCAAAAAAACCCCCCAAAAATGTAAATGACAAGATGATACCTGTTCATCGATTAAAAATATGACTAAGTTGTTAGTGTTATGTAATTTTGTTTATTGATTTAACAGCTGAATATAACCTCAAATATTATTTTGGAAATATTGACATATTTTTCCAAAGCACATGTAAAATAGTCAAAAACATAATTCAGCCAACACACTCCACCTAAAAAAGGGGGAGCAAAGTTCAATGACTTACATTATATCGTTTCAATGTGTACTATTTGAAGCTACAATAATAAGATATTTTGTTATTGATGAAATTATATACACAAAATTAATGGATGGGATTCAAAATGGAAACAGAAACAGCACAGACATATATAGCCAAATAAATTTAATAGAAATGCTGAGGAAATTAGGTTAAAAAAACGTATAGTCTTTTCAATAAACCATATTTTAGCTGCAGGCAGCTGCCATATTGCCTGCAGCTTCCCGTCCAGCTGGTGGTGGGGAAGCTGGAGTGTCAGCCAGCGTGCCAGGTGCTCAGACCCAGCCGGCGGCGGAACCAGGTACCCGAGACAGCCCGAGCTAAAGACCTTCGGGGACTCAGGCCTGGAGTGGGAGTTGGGCACAGAGTAGCGGCTGCACTCTGCACTCGCGGGGCGGACCCCGAGCTCCCTGCAGGCAGCTGCCATATTGCCTGCAGCTTCCCGTCCAGCTGGTGGTGGGGAAGCCGGAGTCAGCCAGCGTGCCAGGTGCCCAGACCCAGCCGGAGGCGGAACCAGCCTCCCATCCAGCCAGTGGCAGGGAAGCTGGAAACCGGACCCAGCCAGCTTCCCAGCAGCTTGGGACCAGCAGGCAGAACCAGATAATTGAGATATCCCAACTTTAAGACCCCTGGGGAAACAGGATATTAGACAGCAAACCCTGAGCAGGAGCAGTGCAGAGCAGCTGCCCAACAGGCAGAACCAAGTACCTGGAATATACTGAGTTTAAGACCTCAGGGGACTCAGGCCACCTGTCAGCAATCTGTGAGCAAGAGCCCCGCAGGACAGTGATTCAGGTATCCCAGTCGCTGGGAAATAGCCTTACAACCCCACAGGAGGGTCAAGCACCAGCTAGTATCTACAGGACCAACTAACACCAGAGTTAACCAGATGGCAAAAGGCAAACGTAAGATCGCTACTAACAAAAATCAAGGCAGTATGGTGGCATCCGAACCCAGTTCCCCTACAGCAATAAATATTGGATACCCCGAAACACCAGAAAAACAAGACTCAGATCTAAAATCACTGGTCAGGATGCTGATAGAGGAACACTTAGATAAATCTCTTAAAGTAATACATGAGAAAATAGATCAAAAGCTAGAAGCCATTGCAAGGCAAACACAATTAAATCCCAGATATCTCAACACACCAGAAAAACAAGATTCAGATCTAAAATCACTGGTAAAGATGCAGATTGAGGATCACTTAGATAAATTTCTTAAAGTAATAGAGGAGAAAATAGATAAAAAACTAGAAGCCCATACAAGGCAGACACAAAAATCACTTAAAGAAATCCAGGAGAATATAGAGCAAAAAATGAATCCCAATAAGCGGGAGAAACAAAAATCACCTAAAGAAATACAAGAGAACATGGGTCAACGAGTAGAAGTCATAAAAGAGGAAACACAAAAATCCCTTAAAGAATTACAGGAAAACACAAACAAGCAACTGAAAGATCTGAGCAAAACCATACAAAATCTAAAAACAGAAGTAGAAACAACTAAGCAATTGCAAAGGGAGACAATGTTGGAGATAGAAAACCTTGGGAAGAAATCAGGAGTCATAGATGCAAATATCAACAATAGAATACAAGAGATAGAAGACAGAATCTCAGATGCTGAAGATACCATAGGAACCATGGATTCAACAATTAAAGAAAATGCAAAATGCAAAAAGGTGGTAACCCAAAACATTCAGGAAATCCAGGACACAATGAGAAGACCAAACCTAAGGATTATAGGGATAGATGAGAATGAAGATTTACAATTTAAAGGGCCAGCAAATATCTTCTACAAAATTATGGAAGAAAACTTCCCCAACCTAAAGAGAGAGATGCCCATGAATATACAAGAAGCCTATAGAACCCCAAATAGACTGGACCAGAACAGAAATACTTCCCGTCACATAATAATCAAAACCCCAAATGTACTAAACAAAGAAAGAATATTAAAGGCAGTAAGAGAAAAAGGACAAGTAACATATAAAGGAAGACCTATCAGAATTACACCAGACTTCTCACCTGAGACCATGAAAGCTAGAAGATCCTGGGCAGACCTCATGCAGACCCTAAGAGAACACAAACTTCAGCCAAGACTACTATACCCAGCAAAACTCTCAATTGCCATAGATGGGGAAACTAAGATATTCCACGACAAAACCAAATTTGCAAGATACTTATCTACAAACCCAGCCCTACAAAGGATAATAGGGGAAAAATACCAACACAAGGGGGGAAACAACACCCCAGAAGAAACAAGATAGAAACCCCATCTCATCCAACCCAAAAGAAGAGAACCACTCAAATACAAAATAATAATAATAATAATGCCCAAAATGTCAGGAAGTAATAATTACTATTCCTTAATATCTCTTAATATCAATGGACTCAATTCCCCAATCAAAAGACACAGACTAACAGACTGGATACGGAAACAGGACCCTACATTTTGCTGCATACAGGAAACACATCTCAGTGTCAAAGACAAACACCACCTTAGAGTAAAAGGCTGGAAGACAGTTTTACAAGCAAATGGTCCCAGGAAACAAGCTGGAGTAGCCATTCTAATATCAGATAAAATCGACTTTCAACGTAAAGTCATCAAAAGAGACACAGAAGGTCACTTCCTGCTTGTCAAAGGGAAAATCCACCAAGAAGAATTCTCAATACTGAACATCTATGCGCCAAATGTAAGGGCACCCTCATTCATAAAAGAAACTTTACTAAAGCTTAAAGCACACATCGCACCTAACACAATGATTGTAGGTGACTTCAACACTCCACTCTCCTCAATGGACCAATCAGGAAAGCAGAAACTAAACAGGGACACAGTGAAACTAATTGAAGCTTTGGACCAATTGGATTTAACAGATATATATAGAACATTCCATCCTAAAACAAAAGAGTATACCTTTTTCTCAGCACCGCACGGTACCTTCTCAAAAATTGATCATATAATTGGCCACAAGACAGACCTCAACAAATACAAGAAGACCGAACTAATCCCATGTCTCCTATCGGATCACTATGGAGTAAAAGTGGTCTTCAATAGCAAGAAGAACAACAGAAAGCCCACATACACATGGAAACTGAACAATACTCTACTCAATGACCCCCTGGTCAAGGAAGAAATAAAGAAAGAAATCAAAGACTTTTTAGACTTCAATGAAAATGAAGGTACTACCTACCCAAATCTCTGGGATACAATGAAAGCAGTGCTAAGAGGAAAACTCATAGCCCTGAGTGCCTCCAAAAAGAAACTGGAGAGAGCATACACTAGCAACTTAACAGCACACCTGAAGGCCCTGGAACAAAAAGAAGCTAACTCACCCAGGAGGAGTAGAAGAGAGGAAATCATCAAACTAAGGGCTGAAATCAATCAAGCAGAAACAAAGAGAACCATACAAAGAATCAACAAAACCAAGAGCTGGTTCTTCGAGAAAATCAACAAGATAGATAAACCCTTAGCTAGACTAACCAAAGGGCACAGAGATATTATCCAAATTAACAAAATTAAAAATGAAAAGGGGGATATAACAACAGAAACAGAGGAAATTCAAAAGATCATCAGATCCTACTACAAAGGCCTATACTCAAAACAACTGGAGAATCTGGAGGAAATGGACAATTTCCTAGACAGATACCAAATACCAAAATTAAATCAGCATCAAGTAGACCAGCTAAACAGTCCCATAACCCTTAAAGAAATAGAAGGGGTTATAGAAAGCCTCCCAACCAAAAAAAGTACGGGACCAGATGGTTTTAGTGCAGAATTCTACCAGACCTTCAAAGAAGACTTAACACCAATACTCTTCAAACTATTCCACAAAATAGAGACAGAAGGGACACTGCCCAACTCGTTCTTCGAAACCACAATTACGCTGATAAGTAAACCACAAAAAGATCCAACAAAGAAAGAGAATTACAGGCCAATTTCTCTTATAAATATTGATGCAAAAACACTAAATAAAATTCTTGCCAACCGAATCCAAGAGCATATCAAAATGATCATTCAACATGATCAAGTAGGCTTCATTCCAGGAATGCAGGGATGGTTCAATATATGGAAATCCATCAATGTAATCCACTACATAAACAAACTAAAAGAAAAAAAACCACATGGTCATCTCATTAGATGCTGAAAAAGCATTGACAAAATTCAGCATCCTTTCATGCTAAAAGTCTTGGAAAGAGCAGGAATTCAAGGCCCATACCTAAACATAGTAAAAGCAATCTACAGCAAACCAGTAGCCAACATCAAAATAAATGGAGAGAAACTTGAAGCAATCCCACTAAAATCAGGGACTAGACAAGGCTGTCCTCTCTCTCCATATCTTTTCAATATAGTACTTGATGTTCTAGCGAGAGCAATTAGACAACATAAGGAAGTCAAAGGGATACAAATTGGAAAGGAAGAAGTCAAAGTATCATTATTTGCAGATGATATGATAGTCTACTTAAGCGATCCAAAAAACTCCACCAGAGAACTTCTACAGCTGATAAACAACTTCAGCAAAGTGGCTGGTTATAAAATTAACTCAAGCAAATAAGTAGCCTTCTTGTAGTCAAAGGACAAGCAGGCTGAGAAAGAAGTTAGGGAAATAACACCCTTCACAATAGCCACAAACAACATAAAGTACCTTGGCGTAACTCTAACCAAACAAGTGAAAGATCTGTATGACAGGAACTTTAAGTCCCTGAAGAAAGAAATCGAAGAAGACCTCAGAAGATGGAAAAATATTTCTTGCTCCTGGATTGGCAGGATCAATATAGTAAAAATGGCCATCTTGCCAAAAGCAATCTACAGATTCAATGCAATCCCCATCAAAATCCCAAATCAATTCTTCATAGATCTAGAAAGAGCAATTCTCAAATTCATCTGGAGCAACAAAAAACCCAGGATAGCTAACACTATTCTCAACAATAAAAGGACTTCTGGGGGAATCAATATCCCTGACCTCAAGTAGTACTACAGAGCAATTGTGTTAAAAACTGCATGGTATTGGTACAGCAACAGGCAGGTAGATCAATGGAAATGGATTGAAGTCCCAGAAATGAACCCACAGACTTATGGTCACTTGATCTTTGATAAAGGAGCCACAACCATCTGGTGGAAAAAAGATAGCCTTTTCAACAAATGGTGCTGGTTCAACTGGAGGTCAACATGCGGAAGAATGCGAATTGACCCACTCTTATCTCCTTGTACTAAGATCAACTCCAAGTGGATCAAGGACCTCCACATAAAACCAGACACACTGAAACTATTAGAAAAGAAACTTGGGAAGACCCTGGAAGACATGGGCACAGGGGTAAAGTTCCTGAACAGAACACCAATAGCTTATGCTCTAAGATCAAGAATTGACAAATCGGACCTCATAAAATTACAAAGTTTCTGTAAGGCAAAGGACACTGTCAGAAGGACAAAACGGCAACCAACAACGTGGGAAATGATCTTCACCAACCCCACATCCGACAGAGGGCTAATATCCAATATATACAAAGAACTCAAGAAGTTAGACCCCAAAGAACCAAATAACCCTATCAAAAAATGGGGTACAGAGCTAAACAAAGAATTTTCACCAGAAGAAATTCGGATGGCTGAGAAACACCTTAAGAGATGTTCAACATCATTAGTCATCAGGGAAATGCAAATCAAAACAACCCTGAGATTCCACCTCACTCCAGTCAGAATGGCTAAGATTAAAAACTCGAGAGACAACAAGTGCTGGCAAGGATGTGGAGAAAGAGGAACACTCCTCCACTGTTGGTGGGATTGCAAAATGGTAAAACCACTCTGGAAATCAGTGTGGCGGTTCCTCAGAAAATTGGGCATGCCACTCCCAGAGGACCCTGGCATACCACTCCTGGGCATATACCCAGAGGATTCCTCTGCATACAACAAAGACACATGCTCCACTATATTTATAGCAGCCTTGTTTATAATAGCCAGAAATTGGAAGGAGCCCAGATATCCCTCAAAGGAGGAATGGATACAGAAAATGTGGTATATTTATACAATGGAGTACTACTCAGCAATTAAAAATAATGAATTCATGCAATTTGTAGGTAAATGGTTAGATCTGGAAACTATCATCCTAAGTGAGCTAACCCAATCACAAAAGAATACACACGAAATGCAATCACTGATAAGTGGATATTAATGAGCCCAGAAGCCCTAAATACTCAAGGCACAATTAGCAAGTCAAATGACTCTCAAGAAGAAAAAAAGGAGAGGACCCTGGGCCTGTAAAGATTGGATCCAGTATTGTAGACCCAGAACAGAGAAATCGTGTGTGTGGGGGGAAGAATGGGGAATAGCAGGGGGGGGGGGAGAGGAATTATGGGACATATGGTGGGGGGTAACTGGGAAAGGGGAAAGCCTTTGGAATGTAAACAAAGAATATAGAAAAAAAACAAAACCATATTTTAGTTAATAAACTCATGGCTTGGGCTATCCATGTAGAGAGAAAATATATTAATTATCTAGAAGAAGCCTTCTCTTTTACTGACACAGCATCCCTTTGAACTTATGAAATGTTAGCAGTCAGAATGACCCCTGTATGGAAATAGAAATATTAGTATAAGGTCATACTTTCATTAATATTGTAATCATCATTAAGAAGTCTATATAAAAATCTATCTGTACATTTCATATTTTCACATTGATGAGCAGATGTATTTACTTGGTATGTCAGAGAATATAGCCTAGGATATCTGATATTTTAGTACTAATAAACATGTTGACAGGCTCTATTTTCTAGAACTGCATGTTACTTCCTAAATACATGACTCATTCAAGACTACATCGCAAGTACATGAAGTGAACCTGATATATCGCAGACTATAGAGAGGCATTCAGGATAAGACACAATGAAGCTGACATACTGAGTGTAATTATGTGTCTACTGAAAATATTTTCAATGGTTGTGGCTATAACAGATTTCCAATACAATTATATAAATTTGGAATACAATGCAAAAAGTAACATTTATGACCTCATACAGCCATAATGAAAAAATTGAATATAAATGTATGTGTATGTTTGAGACTCTATCTCCTTGTAAAAATTCTCTAAAAAGAATATCCTTATCACAGTAGGTAGAACAAAATCTTCATCCCTTTATTGTACCCATTGCATGATTATTGTCTTTAAAAATGTCCATCAAGATGGCATTGAGAACCTCTACAAAGGAAAAATAAACTGGTAGGTTAAGATGTAATCCATTTGTTTTAGCTTCTTCTGACTGTGAATGGGTATGATGATAAAATGAGGAACTAGTCGAATTGTTCTAGCCAGAAGTTACAGGCTGTAGTTATCATGGCCTTGGCAACCAGAATATCATTACAGGGAATGCTCAGTAAGTAACATTTCTTACCTTAGGGCAAGTAGGAAGTATAAATGAAGAAAGAAGATGGGTTGATTACTCAAATTTCTTGTCAAGGGCTCACTGTAAAAAATTATCTTCTACCAAGCCTTGCTGATTAAAGATTCTTTATACCCATAAACTTTAAAAAAGACAGTCTTTTAAAAAAGTATTATTTTTAATATATATACCCATATCCCTTTTGCAATATATTTGTATATATGAATATATACAGATATAAAACCTATTGTGTCTACTTTTCTTGTTTTTATCACATGGTTTCAGAATATTGTAAATTTTATTTAGTTATATAAAATTTTCTGGATAGTGACAAAAATACTGACTTTCTAACTGAGCTTGAAACTCAATTATTTGGGTAAACTTGTTACCAAGAAAGCACTAGAAACCACCCATATTTGGCTACCCAGTAGTACCATTATAATGTGTACCACCCCTCCCAGCAGTTTATGTGGGTGTTAGATATTTAAAAGATTGAAAATATGGTGATAATGGAAAATATTGCTGTCAGGTTATGTCACATTAACAGTCAGAGAAAACCTAGAGGGAAGGCTGGGTGCTCTTAGTTTTCCCTGTGTATATGTCCTGTGTCTCTATGTTTTAGTTTTATTCCATGCAAAAGAAGACAGCTTTTCCTTGTCATAGCTTGAAAATGTTTATTAAACAAGACATAGGAACCTGTTGTCTTTGTACATTTTATGTTTATATCATTTCACCCTTCTAATGTATAAGGATTAAATTTGAATGATAAGAAATATAATGTGTACATGTCCAAGGAAGATAATATCAGAAGGAAGATACAGAAATATTGATATATACTTGTATGTATATGTGTATTTTTATGTGTATGTGTTTATGTATATGTGTGTGTAAACGGAAACAGATATGAGGATAGATGTGTAACGATATGAGAAATAAGGGCCCGGCAGTGGTGGCACATGCCTTTTATCTCAGCACTTAGGAGGCAGAGGCAGGTGGATTTCTGAGTTCAAGGCCAGCCTGGTCTACAGAGTGAGTTCCAGGACAGCCAGGGCTACACAGAGAAACCCTGTCTCGAAAAACAAAACAGAACAAAACAAAACAAAACAAAAAGCCATAAACAAAAACCTAAAAAATATGACAAATATATGTGCAGTTTTTACATACATTTATTTTCATATACATCAAAGATACATTTGAAGATGCAGAAAATTGTCAACTGTAAATGGTATAATTAATATTTCTAGTAGTACTTAAAGACATACAAGCAGTAGTAAGGCAATTACTATTGATCAAATTAGCAACATTGGAGAATAAAAAATGTGATTGAAGAATACAGCTGCATGAGTCTGAGTAAGGTCCAGTAAATGGGCATGGAAATAAGTCTCAACAGCTGTTGTTCCAAAGGAGCGGGATTCAATTCCCAGCACTCAAATGGTAGCTCACAATTCTGTGATCCCACATCCATTGGATCTGAGACCCTTACACAGACATACTGGCAAGTAAAACACCAGTTGATATTAACATAAAATATAAAAATAAGCCATTTAAAACTGATACATTTCTTAAAAGATAAAATAAATAATTGAGTAGGTAACTCTATAACTTATTGGAGATTAAAATCAACCCGCAACAGGTATCTTATACAATAATCTTTAAGGATTTTCAGTTTTACTTGTGCTAGGAAGGAGGTCTCACAACTTCAGCCTTTTCCAAAGTTGTTCAGTCTTTCATCCATCATATTTACTATAACTTGAGGGTCAAAATTTCCAAAACAACAAATAATAGAGATTTGAAACTTGATGTGAAAGTCAAACTTCCAAATGTGTAAACACATACATGTCAATTATAAGTTGCTAGTGTTTATGAAGTTGATTCTTAGAGCTAGTGAGAATGTTTGCTAGTTAAGATTTTATACTCAGGATGCCAATTCATTTATCAGCACCTATATCAGCTGGCTCACAAATGTATCAAACTCCAGCTCCAGGAAATCTAACACACCCTGCTGGATTCTCTATACCCTTTAACTCATGTTCAGACACACACACACACACACACACACACACACACACACACACATACACACACACGTAAATTAAAAAAAGAGATTGATACTTGAAAAAATAAAAATTTGTTTTCTAAAATTCTTTTTGTTGCACTTAAAAGTGCAGAACGTTGACCTGTATTATTTTATCTATGCTCAATTTACAAATAACCACATGAGCAGCTAGGCATGCAGTATGTACCTTTAACCTCAGTACTTTACAGGTTAATGCAGAAGGATCTCTCTGAGTTCAAGGCAAGCCAGGTCTACATAAGTGAATTTCTGTATGTACCTAACTACTGACTTACTAAAATAACAAATTTTGATGATTCCTTGTAACTGTAAAGCACTCCATGAACAAAGATTTATATATGCTCTGAATATGAAATTCCTTAAATGGAAGTTTTGGCCAATGCAATTCATATATTGAGTCTGTAATTATTCCTCTTTTTCAATTGTCTTTTATATACATCTTGTCCTTTATTTGGAAGCTTGCTGTTACATTTTAGATAGAATATTTTAGTAGTATATCACAATTTTGAGGATATTTAAATTGAAGCAATTGCCTTTTTTGAATGGTACATGTAGTGTGAATTTATATCAGCAGATCTTCAACCTTCAACCTGTTAAAGCAGAATGCTATACTAGCAAGTGTCCAGATATTACAGCTTTTGCAAATAGTAAAGCAAATTAGTTCCTGTTTAAATTGTCTTAAAAATGGTTTCCAAAGATAATTTTAACTATAACATCCAGATTTACAATTATATTAACACATGATAAAAAAGTTTTCAATATTTTTAAAGAGGTGTATGCAAATATTGATTAACAAATCAAAGGCAAAGCCAAAATATATTTAAATAATCAATCATAATCACTAATTTGATATGAGCTTTGCTAAATACAAGATACAGGATAATTGCTTAAGTTTTTTAATTGCTCAAGCAAATTTAAACTACATAATGATTGTTTTCACTTCATCATAATTTGATATATTCATATGAATGTATATATGCATGTGTTTATGCAAATGTATATGGTTAATATATGCACATATTTTATCTGTATGGCTATAAACACCTGCATTTATATAATCATATATATAACATAAAATATGTATAATACTACATAGGATATAATACATATACATACATATGATTTATACACATACATACAAATGAGGTAATATACAAACATAAATATAACATATCATATGTGTTTTTCCTATTTATCTTTATATATGTTATATATAATATATATGCTTATACAAAATTAGGTGCTTATATTCACACAAATAAAATATGTGCATATATTTACTACATATATGTGCATAAATTCTGTAACAAATAAACATATTTTCAAAAATCTATGATCGAGAAATAAAAATGACCTATTGTAGAAAACATAATAAAAAGTAAAATTGGTAAGATTCCAACATCTATTTGTAACAACCAGTGCATCAAATAGAAAATGCACAACAAAATAAAAGATTCTGTGTATGTTGTATTGTATCTACCTGAAGCTTCATATTCACAGCATATAAAAGTACATAGTAGAAATTGGAGAGAAAAATCACAGGTAACTAAATATGAGCTTTTATGTGCTCATGACCTTTCAGTCATGTCAAAAAGGAGGATTGTTAAAAACAGTGATTCTCAACCTCCATAACACTATGACCCTTTAATACATGTTGAGGGGATGGCAAACCAAAAAGTTATTTTTGTTGCAACGCCATAAAGTAAGTTTGCAAGTGTTGTGTATTATAATGTAAATATTACCATTTTTCAATGGTCTTCTTCCTTTGGAAAGTCATTCAACCCCCAAAGAGGTTACAACACACAAGCTGAGAAATAACACTTGATAGCCTAACATTTATGCATACAATAATATGAAGTAAAAAATAAAGAGGTCAAGATTTTGAAGGTGAGTCAGGAGGGGTTCATGGGGGGATTGTTTGGAAAAAGGGAATGGAGAAATGTGGTAACTAAATTATAATCTCAAAAAAATGGCCAATAATATCAATTAAATAAACTATATTAATTAATGAAAATTCTAAGAGAATAAAACTATCTTGTGAAATTGTATATTGATTTATTGACAAGGAGATTAACACATAGAAAAATGAAAAGATAAGTAAATGAAGAAAGATATATTTCAGGTTTTCATTAATCAAAAATATAATTGAATGTTATATATAACTCCACAGCACTGGCATATCTGGTATCGTCCAATGGACTGCAGTCAGCAATTTAATGACCGTAAAGAACATTTGAGTTTGTCATCTACAACCCATAGCAAATGTTTTAACTTGTTCAGAAACAGAATCTTCCCTATTTCAGTTGCAAAGTTTTCATTGGGGTGCAATAATCCACATTTTTTTTAACTCACAATAAAACAATAAATACTCACTGGACTAAACTTAACCACAAAGGAAAATATATATAAACAGATAAAAACTAAATAGGTTACTTGTTCCATTAGAGCCATGCGAAATCACGGTAAGTAGCATCCCTGTTTGCATAAATAGTTTACAGTTATTGTTTACTTGGTCAATTTCTTTTCTGCTCTTCAAGACACATTCTACCAAGTAGACTTTTATAGAACTGTCATTTAATATTATCATTCAGTCATGGTGTAAGAATTTTTATTATTCTAACATTAAAGTGAGCCAGAGCTTGGGAATGACATTCTAACAAAGCACATGTAAAACTAAGTAGTATAATGTGTTGCTATATTTTGAAAAGGCAGTCAATTATACATTAATATTAATGATTTTGGCATACTGGCAATAGACCTTACATTTTGTTTACTTTGGAAATTCCTTATTTTAGTATGTAAGATAATACGATCATCTGTATTTCATTGTTAAGATCAGCAAGAGAAATCAAACAGACAAATTCTCAATAGTCTAACGGACTAATTAAAGATAAATGTTTCCTTTAAAATTCCCTGAAAAAATAAATATGATAGGTACTGTATTCAGCAATCATCAGGGAGGTTTCCTCCTGCAGTGGATTGGTACAAATACAAAGACCCACAGAAAGACTAGGGGATCTAAATGAGATGTCTACATCAACGCCCTCCATTCAGAATTAAAGGAAGCACTCAGATATGAAGGCAAAGTTGGAGACAGAGGGGACAAAGGACAACAGGAGAACAAGGCCCTCTAAAACAACTGAGCTCTTAAGAACTCAGAGAGACCGAATCAGCAATTAGGAGGCCTACACAGGTCTACACCAAACCCTCTGTATATTTTCTATAACATTCAGCTTTATAAT
Organism: Apodemus agrarius; assembly: GCA_964023405.1. Classification (NCBI taxonomy): domain Eukaryota; kingdom Metazoa; phylum Chordata; class Mammalia; order Rodentia; family Muridae; genus Apodemus; species Apodemus agrarius. The sequence goes on along the minus strand of OZ030007.1, from coordinate 49,934,884 downwards.
GCTTATGGGAATTCTGTATATGTAAATAAGTGGGTGTCTGATTCTTGTGCCTTCTATAGTGGCTCTTTAATTTTTACTGTTGGCTTGACTTGTCCAAGTTTGATATGATAGTTCTCGTATTATCTTATATTTTATTTCATTATGTGTTGTTATCTCCTAGAAGCCTGCTTTTTTCTAATGAGAGACAGAAATGGAATAGATATGGATGGCAGAGGAGCAGAGGAGTTGGGCATCATTGGAAAGGAGTAGATGAAGGAAAAACTACTCAGAAAAAAATATATCCAAGCATGTTGCAAACAAATTAAAAGAGCACAGAAAATGTAGAGAAACACTTTAGTATACATTATGAAGCATGCATACAGTTTATCACCATGATATTTTATGTTTATGTAAATCAGTTCATTATCTTTAAAACACAGACAGTAATGATATTAGGTTATGTCTATGGCCCAAACAATATATTATTGCATTTCTTTTACCTCTCTATTTTTTTTTAGGTTTGAACAAGAGGTTCCAGATAAACATGTGACTCTCCTCACATTTTATGCTGTCGCTAACTCTTTTTAAACCTTATATGTAGATTTCATATCTGTATGCCACTGGAAATATAGCATGTAGATTAAAGAAAAGTCAGTCTAGGAGACATTTGCAAAGACCACAAGGAAGCTTTCATTCAAAGTAATTGCAGTGCGGATATTATGTGGAAGAAAATAAGACTCAGCTGAGAAAATATCAAACACAAGTGAAGAGGAAGGAAGTCAATGAACACACATTACTAAGGGGAGGCCTCAAGGCTTGCAGGCATCATGTTAAGAGTTGATAAGTATTTGTGAAAATGTGTGACAATGGATATGGGTGTAAAGTTGAACATATTCTCTCACAAACAACCTAGCATCCTTCTACGAATGGGCAAATATGTGGGCAGAAACTCAAGGCTGAATGATACCTTACAGAGAAGGGTACTCCAAATTTGTTAAATTGTTTTCTAAAGTTCGTTCCACATTGTTTGGGTTCAAAGTGAGCTCATAAAATTGACATGGTAACTGTCCATACTCACATTTAACTAACAGCCATAGAGTTATTCTTTTGAGCAGAAACTCAAAGGCTGTCATCCATCACACCAAAGAGAACATGATATTCTTGAACACAATGTGTGATGATTTGCATTCTTGGATGACTAGTTATACATACTGGCTTATAGAATAATTGTGCAGTAGGTAAATATATGCTAAACCTTAAATATTTAAAGTGGTTATTATTTAGTTAAGCTGTACAATAGTTTTCATTCACTATGTTGGGCGATTGTCACACTTCTGTGCTTTCCAAACATCAATCAGTATTAATTTACACTTTTCAGAGATTATTGAAAAAATAAAATATTAGCATAGTTTCTTAGATTGCATTTCATCAGTTTTCCTTAATGCTTTCCTCTCTCTAACACCAGTCACTATTTGGTTTTGTCTTTTATTGCTGTTTTTTTAAATAGCTATCAGGCAGAGCTCATAATGGGCAATGAGGAAAAATGGGATAAGGGGTGAAAACTCCAAGTTGCTCATATATGATACTGTAGGATGTTAAGGAGAAATTGAATACAAGAATTAAAACAGTAAGATGAGAAGCAAAAAGAATGAATGATGCTTGCAGCTAGGCTAGAGACAGCCTAATGATTGTTTGGATAAGAGATAAGCAGACTCTCAGAAGCATGGACAGAAGCATGACCAATCACAGGTGCAGGGGAACTAGGTTTCACTGGACTATTTTTTCCTTTTTTGAGAAAACTAGTCTTTGAACTATTCTTTATTGTATTATTGCTGTTAAAACATTGTCCTTATTGCAATTAATTAAACAGACTTTTAAGTTAAAATAGTAAGGAAGACCAAAGGGTGGATGCTTCAGTCTTTCTTAGGAGGAGAAACCAAATACACAAAGGAGGAATATGGAGACAAAGTGTGGAACAGAGAATGAAGGAAAAGCCATCTAGAGACTTCCCTGTCAGGAGCCATAATGGGACAAGCTAATAACTAACAAGTGACCATCCTGAGATGGCCTGCTTCAGATTATTATATACTATGTGACAGGTTCACCCTTCTTAAGCCAGGCTGTAAGGGATTAATTTTAGGAAAGATTCCTGCTATCTACAGGCTTTTCCTGTTATTATTAAACATATATAACAATTACTAAATAATAGCACATCCCTTTGGAGTAGATCTCTGCAGCTCCACACAGTTGCCTTATAGTGATGCTATAAAGACAAATTGATGACTTAAGTCTTAATGATGATCCTATAAGAATTCCTAAAAGTATATCTGTGATTATTAAGCTCTTTTATAGTGGGACTGTTATTAGATCCTTTTCTGATAGTCAAAGTGCAATGAGAACTCTGCCAGTCTTCCAAGTTTCACCAGTTAATTGCTCGTAGGTAGTAACCAGACATTCTCCTACCAGAACAAATTCCAAGAGGTTGGAAAACAATTAACCAAAGGTCATCAAAAGGGAGCTAAATATTTTATAGGTGTCAGGACAGAATATAAAATATTGACTGGGTTTATTTACCCAAAACTTCACTAATAATATGGTTACGGTTTTTAAGCCTTCAGTTACCATGGGGAACTGAGACAGATGATGGATGTTTAACCAGATAGTTACTCCTAGTGAATATGCAAGTAAACATTCTCTGTTGTAAACTTCTATTACAATTTATGATTTGATATTTTTGCGTGTGAGCTTGTGATGAACATTGTAACATGTGATCATGTATTCTGAAAAATGTATAAATACTGAGGACAAAGAGATGAAAAGGAGAAATTTTTTTTTTTACCTTTCCTCATTTAGAGTAGATTTTTTTCCTCTCCACAACCACTGCCCACAGCCTCAAAGAATTTTTTTCCCTTAGAATTTTTCCCTTACTAGAAGTTTTCCCTTTCTCTGTTTAGGATCTTTCTGCTTTTCCCCTTAGAGTATTATCATAGGAAACATTTTACAGCTTAGTAATAAACTTTATATTCACTTTTCTAAGTGTCCCTTTTTCTTGCTGTGACTTCTGACTTAGCAGGTTGAAAGTTAGAGCTGTGCAGTTCCTGCTGGAATAGTACAAAGGCTATTTACTTAATCCTTTGCAGTTTTCAGGAAGAGGTTCTAAGTGCCAGAAATTGCAGTTTCTGGCCTCAGAGGATCACATAAGGCAGATTGGCTACAATATCAAGGTAACAATGTTAGATAAGTAATTTTTTATTATTATATAGTAACCCTAAATATTAAGGAAGACAAAGTCTTACCCCTGAATCTTACTGCTGAAATGTTAAGGAAGAAAATATCTTTAAAAAAAAGAATATTCTATAAGAAACTTGCTCCCATATCAGGGATACGACACAAGATATTCCATAGACGAAAAAAAAAAAAATCCCAGCTCCTTCTTATAACTCAATTTAATTAACCTCATGGAGCATATACAAAATGATGATAGCAATACAGACGGCTGCAAAAAGGCTGGTTGAGAGTTAATGTTAGCACTAAGAAAGTCAGAGTACGATACTGTGGATTCCCAAGCTAGATGCCAGAGTAGAGGGCTGCCCATATTCCTATCCAGCATGAACTTCAGACAGCAGGGCATGAATAGGGCTGCTCCCTATTCAAATCAGACTTGGCCTTCTCAATTCCTTAGAGGCAAAGGGGAAGTCATGATGAAGCCAGTTAAACTTCTGGTTCTCAGACAGAGAATGTGTTCTCAGAAATCATGAGACTAGAAATCTGCTAATCTAGTTGCCAACTCTTGCAAGGCCCCTGACCCTGATGTAACACTTCCTTCCTTGTCCTTTCCCTCCCTGTCCCGCAGAACTCATGCTATATAATCTAGTCCTATTTTAGTAAGTGAGCTCTCCTCCCAGAGTATCCTGGGTCATTTGTAGGCTCCATACTCATCTCTTCTGAAGAGCCTGCTACACAGTTCTTCTGAATCCTAAGACTTCTAGTGCACAGCAAACAATGGGGGCTCCAGACCCACAGGAGATGAGCAAGAGGAACCTCCATCCCCTTGGGGTCAGCCCAGAAACAAAATGCAATCTTTTCTTTGATTAGACAATCAAGCATGAGTGAATGTGAGGGCCTCATTGACCAGATATTAAACTTGTTTCAATTTTCTGCCATTATCCTATGAAAGGCCCCAGCTTTTCCTCTATACTGGCTGGTTTTGTGTGTCAACTTGACACAAGCTGGAGTTCACAGAGAAAGAGACCTCCTTTGAGAAAATGCTTCCATGAGATCCAGTTGAAAGGCATTTTTTCTCAATTAAGTAATCAATAGTGGGAAGGCCCCTTGTGGATAGTGCCATCCCTGGGCTGGTAGTCCTGGGTTTTTTAAGAAAGTAAGCTGATGAAGCTAGGGGAAACAATACAGTAAGTAGCACCCCGCCCCCATGGCCTCTGCATCAGCTCCTGCCTCCTAGTTCCTGCCCTGTGTGAGTTCCTGTTCTGACTTCCTATAGTAATGAACAGTAATGTGGAAGTGTAAGCTGGATGAACCCTTTCCTTTATAACTTGCTTCTTGGTCATGATGTTTTGTGCAGGAATACAAACCGTGATTAAGACACCCATAGAACTTCTCCACTAGGAATGAGAGCTTTACTTTCCCCCTGTACTGAGTCTTTACAACTTGGGGATCGCCCTCATATTCCCTCTATTTCTGACTCTACTATCAGTCTCTTAATAAACGTTGGCTTCTCTTCACAGTCTTACAAGAGTTTACTCATTAATCTCTGTTCTGTGTTGAGCTTCGGTGACCACACTCAACAATAGCAAGGAAAGACCTATTTCTCCAATATTCTGCATCAGAAGTTTGTGTCTCTAAATATTTAGAGTAAATTTTGTCTTGTACATCTTGTGACCAAGTGCATTATACATAGTGAATTAAGGCACATTGCTTGATTCCCTTAAAACTCAGCTTTGTGAGCCTGTTAAACATTAGATTACATGCCCACATCTTGGGTCCATCATGTTTAACCAATTGAAGTATAATAGTAAATTCCAAAAGCATTGTTAACTCCATTTGGTATAGTGACAAGGTTTCTGTGATGAGATCGTAGAAAAGGTACTAATTCATTTCTTAAAATATGCTACAAAAAATCTGAAAAATCACATGCTAATATGAGCTGGGTATTTATAATTTAGAGTAAAAGTTCATATCTTTACGTTAAGGAACAAATATTGGGTCTTTGTTTAGTCTTCTTCCACAGTACAACTTGGTAATTAAACTCAAGTCATCAGGTTTGCAGAACATATACTATTACCTACTGAGCCTTCTTCTCTGTCCTCAACTGTGACATTTTATTTAACAGAAAATACTTCAATTTATCAGTTTACCTCATTTTGACCTGTTCTACTGAAGTTGATTTTTTTTCTTGAAATTATATTGTACTGTGATCGGTTTGTTTCAAGTTAGGGTAAAATATTTTGTGGTGACCTTTTCACAACCTCCAACCATAACTGTTTCGGGTTAAGTGAATGAAACAGAAATCACCAACGTAATCACAATGGCTTTTCATTTAATATGAAGAGAGTAATGTCTCTTGAAAACAGAAAAGTTATAAAGAGCAAGACTGTGAAGATAAATTACATAACATAAAATTTATTTCAATTACCCTTCACTTCATTATAGATATCTGCTTATGCTGTTTGCAGCTATTACTATAAAAATAATTAACACTTGTAAATATATACATATATATGTGTGTATGTGTGTGTATAACAAATAAATTCATAAATAAGAATATACTTCACCTTATTCAATGCTTCAAATATCTGCTCTTTGAGTGGACTTTATTTATTTTTCATAAGTGTTAAAGTAGCATGTCATTTAAATTCCTGTAAAGTAAGTTCCATTTTACTGAGAGATATCTGCTCTCCACTACAGTCTTGAGGAATCTAATTATACATGTGGCTTCCATGAAGCTTAATAATATGGCCAGCTTCACTGACATTGAGGCATTTCTCCAAGATCTTAAAGATTTCTGTTTTAGCATCATGGGAATAACTTTTCTTATCACAAATCGGTCTATAATGTAGATGATTTCTGTTCAACTTTTCATTCATTGATTTCTCTGATGCATTTTCTTCTTTTCCTACTCTTTTCATTGTAACAGTCTATTTTTCTGGTTTATAACTAACTAGAAGTACTTAGAAATATATTTAAAAAGTATACAAGTTTACTTTTCAAATAAATTTGAAAATATAAACAGGAATTTGATGCTATAAAATTACATTCAATTTAATAGTAATTTACTGAATTTAAAGATTTGCAACATTTGAAACTCTAAAATATAAATAACTACCTTTTAGGTCCAGGGGGGGTCAAGAATTCCAATAACCCCATCTCTTCAGAAGGAAAAGGAGTATAATATGAATTTCAAGACATTAGGCTGTACTGGTAGTCCCAGGACAACATACTCAGAAGAGTGAGACCATTTCTCAACCCTCTTCAGAAATGCTTACTAAAAACTTTATGATTTAAAAATTAATTAATTTAGAAGTAATTTTTAAGCCTGTGACCTACTTAGGAAATCATTCTGGATCAATCACCCATCAATGACCATTTTTTCAGATTTTAGCTTCTCTAATTCATTCAATAATTCTCTTGTAATTGCTCACATATATTTCTTATCTTGTTTGTATAAGGTGCTGAACCTCAGGCTTTATGTATGCTAGGGAAGTGGTATGCAACTTTGCTATAGCTCTAGACACACATGAACTTCCTAAGAGGAACTAATACATAGCTTTTACTTTTAAGAAAGTTTATTATGAAGAGATATTAAAAACAAGAAATATTGATAATAGGTTGCTGTTGTTCTGTGGGCTCATTAAACTAAGTAATTGTATAAACACAGCTTTGAAGACAAAGCAATAATCAAAATAAAACCTCTTGTAAAATTTCATATTATTGATGGTAGAGGGACTGTGTATAATAAAGAGAAGTTCCTATAACATTAGTTGATAATGATTGCTATCTCTCAAATACTCCTAAACTCTGGAATAATCCTTATCTAAGGCTGGATGATTTGAGGTAATTTTATAATAATCTATTTTGTAATGTTAAAATTTGCTATTTGTTCTGTTTTAGAAATTTAATAAAAAATGATAACATTTGAAATATCAATAAATAAAATATTCTATAAAATATTAAATCATTAAAAAAGTTAAACTCCATCTTACAGTAAAAAAAGAATGTAAATTTAGCTGCAGTAGCTGGTTCATCTGCATTAGCATCTACTTTAGAAAGTATAATCACTCTGATGCTACACAAGTACTAAAAACTGTTGCTTGTACTTTTCTGATACCAGCATTCTTTGAAATCACTTCAGTGAATAATGACAAAAGGGATTAAGCACACCATGTAGATGAGGTTGAGTCTTGCATTCTGGGCAATGTCACCAGACTTCTCTCCTATTTCTCTCTTCCTTTCACTGCTCCTTTCTCCACCTCTATTTTCTTTGACTAAAATTTATTAAATATATTTTGTATACTCACAAAACTTATGATAATACAATATGATGGATACTATGGTAAATCATGGGCAACATCAGCTGTGGTTCACTCTAGCCCTTGATAGGCAAACAATTATTAATCATCTTATTTTATACTAAGAAAAATGTGTTATGTCTATCAATATACAAAATACTAAATGAGAATCCTGGATAAACAACCTTAAAGACATAAGCATAAATGGACTGTTAGTTTCTCCTAAAGCTAGAACAAAAAGTATGAACCCTGGGAATTATGAAATCCTGTGACATAATTTCAGATTCAAAAAGAGAGATTACTGAAATAATACCTAAATAAATAAATACTAGTAATAAAATATAACTTTTGTGAAAGAAATTTATAGAATTATACAAATTTATGGAACTATTGACATAGTAATTACAGAAACAAAGAATTACAATTGAAAACAAATGGGTATTTGAAAAATCCCTTAAATGACATAAACTTTAAAGGTCATTACATAACTAATAGTTTCTAAAAATTTTTGAATAAACTTTATGTTAAATTGCAAAGGAATTACTATTACTATCACAATAATATTGTTATGATATAATAAAGTAATCATCATAATCATACTATGAGATTATGAACAGAAAAATTTAAGAAAAATTTTCTATTTCATTAGCTTACAAATTATTTTACCAAAAAGAATATGACATGTAAATATGTCATGTATTTTATATACTACAAAATGACCAATTTTCTTAAATTGACCTAATCATTCAATGCAATCCTTGATGCACTATTATATTATGGGGTATCACCCAATGTAAAATTTTTAATAGAAATTAAAATAGCCATGAGTAATTAAGATTATGTTGATGATAAAAACAAATAGTAAAGCAATTATAATTATATAAAAAAGATATTATAAATATCTACATTAAGCAAATATGACATTGCTACTAGCAGGGAAACAAAATAGAATAAAGTGGATTCCTGAACTGTGACTTTCTGTTTACATAATTTGTGCAAGGAAAAATAGAGCTGAAAATAACTTTTTGCCACAAATTAAATAGAATTTTTAGATTACTTATAGTAAACAATTTTTGTTACTATCAAATAGACATGCATGTATATTATTTTTCTGAAGGATTTTAGATATTTGAATGTGGGTCAAATATAGATATGATAAATTAAAATCTTCAACATAAATCAGTTTCATTAGATATTGTAATAATAGCCTAATGCCTATATATATATATATATATATATATATATATACATACACACACACACACACACACACACACACATACACACACACACACACATATATATATATATATATATATATATATATATATATATATATATATAAAAGAGCCGGGTGTGTTGGCGCACGCCTGTCATCCCAGCACTTGGGAGGCAGAGGCAGGAGGATTTCTGAGTTCGAGGCCAGCCTGGTCTACAGAGTGAGTTCCAGGACAGCCAGGACCACACAGAGAAACCCTGTCTCAAAAAACAAAAACAAAACAAAACAAAACAAAAAATAATATCCTAATGCCAAGTTCAGTGAAAAGTAAGACAATATATGGAATGGGAATAGAATACTGCCAGTGTTCTCAGTGCTCTCAGAATTAGGTTCCAGCACTGCCACCCACACACACACACCAGAGTCATTCACACATACACAAATACTCATAGAGAGTGAAACAAAGAATGGTTGACCGAAAGACAAAAAGACATTCTAGGGACAGTCAAAACACAGATATGTAGAGAGCTTTTGAAGGGTAGCTAACATTGGCATTAGGGGCATTATTATCTCTGATGCTTATGACTCCCAAGGTCCAAGAAGAAATCATTGAATGGTATATACCTATATTAAGAGTATTCTGATGTTACTTTTCCAGTCCAGAATATTCCCCAGTACAGTCAACTACATGTAACTAAACTTGGAGTTGCAATATAATAAGAAAGCTACACTTTCTTAGAGAAGGATATTTTTAACACAGAAAAATAAGTACATACATAAATGATTGTAAATATTAGATTTATATTAAATATTTTCTTTTTCCCAAGAAACTAATATGAGATGAATAAAGGTAGCTACAGAGTTCTGAAATGTATTCTTGGTATGTATAAATAACAGATGTAATTTAAAAACAAAACATAATTTAAAATGTCTACATGTAAGTTATATAATTTTAAACACCATAGTAAACAAGCACATAGAATCTTAAAGACAGATTTCAAGTGTAATTATATCCCAAGACTAGTAAATAAATAAGAGAGTGCCTAACCTAACTATTGGTGTTTAGTACAAGAGCTTTCAAAGCTATGAGTCTTGGGGAGGACCATAATATACCAGTTGCCTTTTGCACAGTAATACTCTAAGAAACTTGGAATTCCTAAAGTGCTTCTAGGTTTGTTTTTCATGTTGATTTTCTCAAAGGACCAGCTTTTGGTTTAGTCACTCTTTATATTGTTCTCTTTGTTTCTTTTTTTTCTTTTTCTTTTATTTTTGTTTTCTTTCAAGACAGGGTTTCTCTGTGTGGTCCTGGCTGTCCTGGAACTCACTCTGTAGACCAGGCTGGCCTCAAACTCAGAAATCCGCCTGCCTCTGCCTCCCAAGTGCTGGGATTACAGGCATGTGCCACCATGCCCGGCCCCTGTTCTCTTTGTTTCTAATTTATTGATTGCAGCCCTGAGTTTGATTATTTCCTGACATCTACTCCTCTTAGGTGTGTTTGCTTCTTTTTGTTCTACAACCTTTGGTTATGTATTGTGATTTCTTTTGCATTGAATTCTAGACTCTTCCTTTTTGTCTTTATTTCTTCCCTGACCCGGTCATCCTCAAGTAGAGAGTTGTTCAGTTTCTATGAGTATGTAGGCTTTCTGTTGTTTCTATTGTTGAAGTCTAGCTTTAATCCCTGGTGGTCTGATAAGGTACAAGGAGTTATTTCAATTGTCTTGTATCTGTTGAAGTTTACTTTGTCTGGCCATATAGTCAGTTTTGAAGGTTTTGAAGGTGCAGAGAAGAAGGTATATTCTTTTTGTGTTTCAGTGAAATGTTCTATAGATATCTGTTATGCCTATTTAATTCACAGTGCTGTTAACAGTCTGAAAGTATCCATTGCATGCACTGAACACCTAGAGTTATGAGAATTTCTAGAAATTCCAATCTCACAACAGAGGCATCTGCCAAATATATATATATATTTCTTGTATTATATGGGTATAAGCAAAAATAATAATAATTTATCTTACAGACAACTATTAGGACTCTCTTTGGAGAATCAAATCCTCTAAGAGAGATACAAGGAGAGGAAGGTCTGATCTTTGGAAGGCCTGCTTCCCAGCCAAGGAAAACAGGCAGCACTCTAAACTACCGCTGTGCCTAAGAAATTAGTTTTCTTCCTGGGCTGAGTGGGTGTTTTTTGCTCAAGAATGGATGAGGATTCTGTAACCTGTCACAGCAGGTTACAATAAGAATAGGAACACAATTGCATATCGCGGCTCAATGAGACAACCCAGTAGGTAGAAAAGGTTCCCAAGATAAGGAAAACAGTCAGAGACATCCCCCACTCACACTATTAGGAGTCCTACAAAGACAATAATACAACCATTGGAAATATGCAGAAGGCCTAGGTAAGACACATGCAGGCTCCTGGTTATTGTTTCAGTCTCTGTGAGCCCCTATGAGCTCTGCTTATTTGATTGTGTCAGCAGTGTTCTCCTTGTGTCCTAGACTTCTCTGGCTCCTATAATCGCTTCTCCTCTCAGCAGGATTCCCCATGCACTGCCTAATATTTGGCTGTGGGTCTTTGTATGTGGTCTCATCAGTTGCTGTATGAAACCTCTCAAATGATGTGTGGGCTAGGCTACCATTTATGAGAAAACAATATCTAGGCTCTGCTTCCTTGCAATCAAGGCAGTGTCAAGCATGGACATCAAGTTGGATGATTCTACAAGTTGGTCATTCCCATAAATTATATGCCACAATTACCTCTACACATATTGTTTCTAAAGGTGGTACCCTTGTAGAAGGACTCTATTTCCTTAAGGAGCTGGCCCCTGGGAGTTTGACAATGTTCCAGTGAATATAATAACAATACAAATTGAACTTGTGTATTTTCTTGTGGTTGTTTGTTTGTATGTTTTCTTCAGTGTTTTTTCTTTCACCTTTGATTTTTCTTGAGGGGAAATGTCACAAAAGTGGGGATATGAACCTGGGATGACATGGAAGTGAGTATAATGGAAGTGTACAATGTGAAATTCCCCAATAATCAATAAAATGTTATGTTGGAAAAATTGGATCAAATCTGAACAGAAAACTCAATAGATCAATACCAAATACCTGAAAAACAATTAAAGAAATACTGAAAATCTTTAGCCATGAGAGAAATGTAAATCAAAATGACTCTAAGGTTCCATCTTACAATTATCAGAATGGATAAAATCGAAAACAGAAAATGATAGCTCATGCTTGTGAGCCTGTAGAGCAATGCAAAGACTTCTCCATTGCAAGTGGTAGTGCAAAGTAGTATAGCTACTATGGAAATCAATATGGTGGTTCCTCAGAAAATTGAGAATCGATCTACCTAAAGTACCAGCTACAACACTTCTGGACATATATTGCAAAGGTGCTCTATCCTACCACAAGTACACTTGCTCAATTATGTTAAAAACAGCTCTATTCATAATAACTAGAAACTAGAATGTAGGTTCCATATAGCTTTATGTCCCTCAACCAAAGAATGAAGAAAAAGATGCGGTACATTTACACAATGGGTTATTATTCAGCTGCTAAGAAGACACCATGTAATTTCCTAGCAAATGGATAGAACTATAAAAATAAATCATCCTGAATTTTAATAATCTAGACTCTAAAGACAAGCATGTTATATGCTCACTTATAAGTGGATATTAGCTGTTAGGTAAAAGATAATCCTGCTACAATTCACATACCTAGAGATGCTAATCAAATTTAATAAATTTGTTTGAATCCCTATTAAAACATTAGTAGAAGTACATGAATATCTGCCACAGAATCTAGCAATATTTTATGACAGCCTCATATAATACAGTAATCTACTTTCAATCAAAAATCTCCCTTAACAGAACTAAAACCTAAGTATTATATAGTTAGCAAAAGAAATATTTTATGCATATAGTGAACAATGTATTGACTTCCAACTATATGAATCTATGTCACAAAAATAGTCTTGAGTGATATAATACAAACATAAATATCCATACTGAGTAGTTAAATTTATGTAAAACCTAAAATATATCAAATCTTTAATCAGGTTGAAACATCAAAATAATGAGTAATTAGAACAAACAATGATCAAACAATGATATTTCCTTATCTGTATTGAGTATGATATATATATATATGTATATATATATATATATATATATATATATACATATATATATATATGCATTAGGATATATTTGAATGCCAGTGGAAAAACTGAAGTAATGCTATTTTCCTAGCATATGGACCACCTTCAAATTTGATTCTTCCTCAGAACTTTTCTGATTTCTTTGCAAAGTTTAAGTAGCTCAACATTGAAAGAAATATTATTGGAGGAAATTATTGGAGAAATATTTTTCTTCAGTTTTGGTAAATGCACCTAATGTAGTTTGTAGCTGTATATTCTCTTCAAATTTTAGTTCTAGACTGTTGAACTTTTCTCAATTAGTAACTACTCAGTTCTCCAGATAAACTTCCTGGACAAGGTTTACACCTAGATGGAAATCTCTCTTTGATATATGGTTAAAGTTCTCCAAATAAAGCCAGACAGCTTCTTTCATACATATTACAGGAAATGTGCCTGACACTACAGAGAGGTCACGTCTATCGTGGGAACTATGCATGAATTATGTAGAAATTATTGCAGTTTTGATTTTACATGACATGATAAATTGACCAACAGAATCTAATTAAATCAGTCACATGTGGATGAAGCAAAATAACAGTATTTAAAGCCCAGAATCATGGAGTAGTGAGCTCATTGCCAGCTGAAAAATAATCATTATTTTATCATCTAACTCCTCATCTATTACAATTCAAATTTATATGTACTCATGTATAAATCAAAACAAGAATTACTCTGTGTATATTGATTTATGTATTATTTATACTCTATGTATATTGATTTATGATATATGTATACTCTATATATATTGAATTGGATGTTTTTTCTCTCAGATGCTTTACATACAATAATTCTAATTCACTATTTACAGTATAGGTCTAAGCCTTTAAGAGTATCTCATGCTTCAAAATAACTAAGCAAGTTGCCGAGGATAATTTAACCCATTTTGTACAAAATCATTTTTCTAGCCTCAGGAGAACAAGGTACCATGACATTCACAAAGAGGCAATCATGTTTCATACTAAATTATAGTACCCATTCTTATTTATAAGTGTATTTTCAGTATTGTTCTAATTTCTTATAGATCTAAAAACTAATTTCATCCCGAGCATAATTATCACCATGTTTTAATAGCTATATCTTTCATTTAATGCTATTACTTTGATACAAACATTTCTTTTATGACATTTTAATCTTATTATATAATCTTAGTTTCTAAAAATAAAATACACCTAAGAAAGATAAACATTACCATAATGTGGCACATTAAAATATTATTCTTTTTTCACTGAAAATAATTTCAATGTAGGAATATCTAACATAATTCTGGGAGAATTATCCTCAAGGCAATTATGTGCTATCCCTCTTTGTGTAGATTTAGGCATACTCATTAAAGCAGGGAAAGAACATTTCATTTGCATCTATGTAAAAGACTCATCAACCTTGTAGCATCTAAAACTAAAGATATTTATCAAAAAAATTTTCTTTATCAGTTTCATTTCTTCAAGCTGATTTATTCTAATTTGCATGAGCAACAGTTATGATTATTACTTTTGATAAGATAGAATTGTAACTTTATTTTGATGATTATGAATAATTTTATGAATATACCATGCTCATTTCACATATGCACAATTATCAAAGAAAAGTAATGAAAGTAAATGGAAGTTATGCAAAAGTTTGTGGTGTTTCATTAGTAGCAGAATTATTCTATGTAAATAGTTGACTTGATGAGTATAATGTTTATTGGTAAAACCTATAGGGAATACAAGATTTTGTTTATCTTTTTAAATTAACATCCAGAAGTTAAAGTTTCATGGGTGTAGATAAGAATTAAGTTATGTAAGTTGTAGTTTTTAACTAACTTCCATTTGTAGATTTTAACATGTTAAATACATGACATGCAGTAAGTGACCCTTTGATTATTGCCAGAATATAAATGTCTGATAAGGTATCTTGATACAGCCCATGTATGCCCTTTGATTGGTGACTCAGTCTGTGAGAAATCCCAAGGGTCCAGGTTAGCTGACTCTGTCAGTCTGTGTGTGAACTTTTTAATCCCCTTCAAGACCCTCAATCCTTCCCTCCACTCTTCAATAAGAGTGCCCTACCAAAGTCCAATGTTTGACTGTGTTTATCTACATTTGTTTCAGTCAGCTATTGCCTGGAGCCTCACAGATTACATTTAATTTTAAAAAATTAGAACACAGTATATCTTCATGTTATCAAATTGGTAATGTTTTTATCCATTCATATTAGAATATATCAGTGGGAATGAAGACATAGAAAAAGATGTCTTCTCAGAGGAAGAAACTATGAATTTCTGAATTTTTCCCCAATCTCTGGAGATCATGATGACCTAAACATAGAATAATTAGAATTTATTTGTTTATATAATGTTTTTATTGTTTTAGTTACTGTTGCTTGTTATTTTTGCATTGTACTTTGTTGTTTAGTATCTTATGCTACAGTGGATCATATAGAATTATATATATTATATAATATATATTGAATTATAAATGATAAACCCCTTGATTATTTTTTGAAGGTGAGATTCTTCTACAAATATAGTTGATCTACTGAGTGACAGAAATTCAGACACTCAAGTTTCTAGGAGACAATAAGTATTCTTTCTGTCATTGGGTTTAGGCAATGTTACACTTTCATAAGAATATTTCTTTCTTTAAAGTTGAGCTCATTTTTACAGTTATTAAGATGATTCTTAATGCATGATACATTTAAAAACATAATAAAATTGACAATATCAAAAATTGTATGCTTTCATTATGCATAAAGAAATTGGAATATATTCCTTTTATTACATAGATGGAATCACAAAGTATGATAATTTACTGGTGACATTTGAATGCTCACATTACACCAACATTTTCTACAAAGTATTTTAAAAATATATTTAACATAATGTTAATACTTTACAATTAGAGGGTTCTGAGAATAAGTCTTGCCCCCACCTAGGCTCTTCTCTCCTCAGCTAGCTTCAAGAGAGAACCAGAAAGAAAAACCACCAGAGCATGCCTCTGGCAGGAGATTTGATGATCCTTGGCAATTGGAAAATAGAATATCATTACTCTTGATATAAAATCTTGTGAACATCAATAATAAACAAAACAAAAAACAAATAAGAATTAACAGCAGATTATTATGCTTAATTTTAGCACCATTTTTATATGGTGTCTGAAATCTTATGATGATGATGATAACCTATCATTAAAATGCAAACAGGACCCAATATATTTAATTTAAGAGGCCGAGATAAGGAAGGATCCTTGGAACATACTGGCCAGCTTTCTTATACAAATTGCTGAGCCCCAAGTCCCAGTGAGTGCTCTTTTATCTAGACAGTTCATAAGGAATGACAATCAAGTTTTTCTCTGGACTCCTTATCACTTTCACACAGATTCATGTTTAGCTGAACACCCCCCTCCCACACACATACACACAGAGGGGGGGAGATGGGGGAGGAGGAGAAGAAGGGGAAGAAAGAGGGGGAGAGGGAGGAAGAGGGGGAGGGAGAGATTCCAGCACCAAACAAGCTATTGAAAACGTACAAAACACAAAAGGAACAATTTCAATGAGGAAAAAGTATTGGAGTATATTAAAGGGCAGTTTTATGGTGTAATAAACAGTATATATTGTCCCAAAGTGTTCAAATCCTAAAATAAAAATATTAAAGTTGATGAAAAACAAATACACAGTTATGACTACTGAAATATGTATCAATGACACTTTCTTTGCATATGAGGTACAAGGTCTTGTCCTCTTTTGAAGACAATTTGTAAGTGTTTAAGTGTTAATGTTTCAAATTTGAGCTGGCACATCTTCAAAATCCTCTTAAAGTTATATTGCATATAAGAGTTTGCAGGATTTATAATTGAGATAAACATTGTGAAGTCATTTATTACTAGTTATTGAGGCCTATAATACCTTCATAAAAGGTTTAAGCAAGTATCAAAAGACGTTTCACCATTGAACAGAAAGGATGTGATTAAAATCTAATGGTAAGTGTTTTTTTTTTCTAGGAATGTATGTCATTTACAGCCAGGGGAATAGGGGCTGGGGGTTATCATTTTCCCTCTTGTGTGTTTACAGACATAAGACACAAAAGTATCGATGGTAATCTATCTTGTTCTTTGGTACATCAAGAATCATGAAATCTTCTATACATTTTTCATTTACTAGTTCAGGACAACAGAATAGTCAGTGTTTATTATCACCTTGAAAGAATCCAGAAGATGGACCTCTAAGCATGCCTGTAGAGAATCACCTTTATTATGTCAGTTTTAGGTATTTAAACAGCACTCTGTGTGTGCCACTCATTCTCTTGGTTGTGATCCCAGGGGACATAGATGTGAATATTAACAAATGATCTTTCAATCCTCTGTTTTCTAGTTGGACCTGCTACTTTGAGTTCCTGCTGATATGTCTTCCTTTTGGATTATACCTTGAACTATGAGCTTTAGTTCATATTTATTGACATAACTGGTAAGAAATCTAAGATACCATAGAATTCATCCAATATTTTTACATAGCTGGTACTCTCTGAGTTGACCATCTCTTCTTGATGGACTTCCATTTAATTTAGGAATGGAATTAACAGAGAAATTACTTTACTTTTACCCATCGGTATTAGTATAGCATCTATAACCATTTGTAGCCTATTCTCCTTATAGAAATTATTTGGTATTTCAAGCCTTGGATACCAAACCACGATAGAGAAATAATTTTACTTTATTCAGCCACTAATGACTTAGAAGGGAGAAAATATTCTGAAAGTGAAGCAAAGACAAGGTTTATTTAGTGATCAATTTCCCAGTAACATATTAAAGGTACAATAGTAGTACTTTACCTTTTGCTTGTTTACTTGGGTCCACCGAATAAGAGGAAATTCATTCCTGTTACTGTAACTTTGTCTAAACAAGATCAGCTCAAAAGAAACACCAGTTCACAAGCAAGTGTAGATATGGAATTTGGTGATATTATCTAAATGAAGAGGTAGACTCAGTTAAAAACTCCTGAGATTTGGAGATTTAGTATTCTGCAAAGAATAATGACCTGCCTGAAAGATTATTCAATACCATTTCTTATACCTAAAGATGAAGTGTTTGGGGGTGACAGCAACAGTTATAACATGGGCTTGGGATCATTAGAACTCTATTTGTTATCCATAGTATATCAATATCAATCAAATCCATTCTTTTTATTCTTTATTATATATTGCTCTTTAATTGTTATACTAGAATGGGGGATGTCTGAGATTAGCTTATTTTGGTTGCTGGTGCTGGGACTTGTTAGAAAAGTCCCATTATTATGAGTAGTTTGTGATAAGTTAACAATTTGAATTTCCCAAAGTATTTAGTTACAAGCCAGGTTTATCAGATAAATGATATAAATCATAAGCATACAAAAAGCCATCCTTGAAAATAGATTTAAACTACAACTTATTTAGTTACTTAATTAGATCGATAATTTGCCTGTTGTGAATTACACCATCAGTTACTTTCTGAAAATGTACTTTTTAATAAGGTCTATTAGTCTATCAATCCAAAGTCCATTCCATAACTGGGCATTGGGTTAAGTCTTTTGCCAGTAGAATAATGACTCAGTACATTGGTGGATCAGATATTACCATGACAATAACTTCCTGGTAGCTATATATCATTTCATGTTACATAGAGATGTATGTGTCATGTTGTTAATGCTAAGAGTACACACAGAACACTATATGAATTTCTAGATGAAAACCAATAATTAAAAAAACAAAGTAAGTTGGATATGGAAGAGTAGAGTGAAGCAATCAATAGGCAGTCTTCCGCCTCCATCACCCCATCCTTTTTTGTCAGCTGCCAATAGTGGTAGGCATTCTCTGCCTTGGAAAAAGCACGCTTGTTGGCTGAGAATTAGACAAGCAATATTTCATTCCCTTCTTGATTTTCATGTCCAATTTCCAAGTCCCATCACCACAACCACCTACTGGGGCTTTTCTTTCAGCTATAATTCTATTCTTTGGATACTGCAATGATTTTTATAGCAGATTCAGCTTTCCTCCATCCTGTGAAATTTCCTAGCTCTTACCCTTCTTTAGCCAATTCTTATATACTTATGTTTGCTCCAAATACCTAGAAATACATTCAATCCTGGAACCCAAGTGGCCACAATTAGCAGGATCTAAGAAAATCTCTACCAGGCAACCAACAACCACAATACTTGTCTAAACACCAAACAGTGCAACAAAAACCATGGGACAGATAACAAACACAAAAAACTCAAGACCAAATATCAAAACATAGAATTACATTCAGACCAAATCCAGAAGCTTAGATACCAGAGGGGAAAGTGAAATTAATAATGAGCAGGACAACATGCCTCCACTAAAACCCAGCAATTCCTACTATAGCTGACCACGAGAATGCAATAAAGCAGAATCACGGTACAGGGACATCAAAATAGAATTTTTGATTATCTCTAAATTCTTAAATGGTATATGCATAAATAAATTGATAAATCTATCAAAACACAAACCATGGAATGAAATTAAGAAACTTTTTAATATGTGAAATTAAAAATGGAATTACTCCAGAAAACCCAAACTGAAACTGAATTAAAATTGGAAATGAAACAGTAATAGATTTGAACAGGCACCTGAGAGGAAAGCCTCACCAATAGAATAAAACATGTAAAAGAGAACTTTTGGGCAATGAATACAGGATAGGAAAGAAGACACATAACAGTCAGAAAAGGTTAAATGTGGAAAACTCCAGGCACATACATGAGGACGTCTTGGATACGATGAAAGAGATTAAATCTATGAATAAAGCATCAGTGTAGGGGAATACAAGAACAGGGAAGAGGGAAGGGGTAAAAGAGGCAGCAGGGGGAGGGTAAAGGGCATGTGGGACCTTTGGGGTGTGCGGAACCAGAAAACGTGAAATGAATTGTAAATATAGAATATATCCAATAAAAAAACCAACAAAAAAAAAACAAAAAAAAACAAACAAAAAATAAAAACAAAAACAAACAAAAAAAGAATTGACATATGGGACGTCTTAAAATTGCAAAGATTCTGTAAGGCAAAGGACACCTTGGTCCTGTGAAGGCTAAGTAGAGGCCCCAGTGTGGGGAAATCAAGTAGGGGTCGTGGGAATGGGTTGGTTGAAGGAGATATTCTTGGAGGCAGGGTGTAGGGTTGGGGGTTTTCGGGGAGGGGGGAAACAGGGAAGAGAATAACCTTAGAAATGTAAATGAAGAATAATTCAATAAAAATTTAAAACAAAAAAAAACAAAAAAAGGGGGAAGAAATAGAAGAATGTAAAGAAACCCAGGTCAAAGACACAGGTATTATTTCCAGCAAAATATAGAATAAAATCCCCCTAACATACTGAAAGAGCCTATCTATCAATGCATAGAATCATATGAAACATCAGATAAATTGAATCAGAAAAAAATCACATGACACAGAATAAAAGAAAACATTAAGTTCGCTAAATAAAATGGAAAATATTAAGAACCCCCAACAGGTAATATCTAATCAAATGAAAGAAAGACCAGCAGAACAAGAATTTACTAAGAAGTTTTCAGTGTGGAGGTATTATTAAACTTTAATATCATTATGGATGTCCAGAAAGTAGTGACATATCATCTCTTCATTTTGTCAGAAACTATGCTATATTTCTAACATCATTTTCTCACTATGTATATGCTGTATGCGAAATATTGATGGTGCTGATTTGAGATTTTTCAATCTACAAACGAAAATCCATTCACCAACTCCTTCCAAAATGTTTCCATTATTGCATAGTGTATTACACCATTCTCTGTATTGATATTGTTTTATCATCTTTTAGTTAATCCTTACCAAAATCACTGCCAATTTTTTTCAAAGATTTAATTATTATTATATGTAAGTACACTGTAGCTGTCTTCAGACACATCAGAAAAGGGCATCAGATCTCATTACAGATGGTTGTGAGCCACCATGTGGTTGCTGGGATTTGAACTCAGGACCTTCCGAAGAGCAGTCAGTGCTCTTAACACTTAGCCATCTCTCCAGCCCGAACTCTACCAATTTTTTTTAACAAAATGACTTATAAATGGATTTGAGCAACTCTCCTCAGAGAATTCAATGTCCAATAAGCTAAAACCTTATGTGAAATTATGATCTTTTATTCCAAACATCAAGCACTTGTACATACTATGTGCTAATTTTTTGAATGAAAACATTAATGAAATCTACACACACACACACACACACACACACACACACACACACATTTTTTCAAGGAAAAGGGCAGAAGTATAAGCCAGAACTGCTTTTGCAAACCCCATTTTCATACCATCAGAAGAATGTAGACTCACAAAGACATTATGTAATCTTTAATTTTACATATGATAATCATCATAACCTCTTGCTGATCTTTCTTGCATATAGATCATAAATATCTTTCATTTTTTCTGGGCTATTCTACAGTGAAAAATATTACTTTTGCCTCTGAGGTACTCAACCATATTTTGTAAATATTCTTTTGGACATGCATCACCAGGGGGGCTGGCCAGGAGCAAGACTGAGTTTGAGATGCACCCAGACCCCACAAATCTCATTGTGAGACCTGCAAGAATAATAACCCTTCTCTCCCAGTGCTGTAGTCTGCATGCTTTGGCATATGACCTCTGATGACATGTCTGGCTAAATTACTGGGACAATTTCCTCTCTTCTGACAACCTGTCTGACAGGTTCTTGGACTTTCTCTTCCTGTAAATGAAACATTCTAAGCACCTCAATCACAGCTAATAATGCACACCCACACAAAATTTCCCCACTCACTCCCCAAAGTCAGTATAGCCCCTGTTCACCCTAAAATAGTTGAGCTGTCTCACTGGAGGTGTTACCAGAATGATTCCGGTGAACTCATGGCCATCTGAACCCTCTCTGATGAGGCTCCCCTCATTCTTATGGGCCAATGGTGATGAAGACCCACATATTTTTCCATGGAGATAACTCATTTTCACTGAGCAAACACAGGATCGATTCTCAGCAAATAGAAAGATTGTTAAAATTCCCAAAGTGAGACTAAAGTGATTCTTTCTTTCTTTTCTTTCCTTCCTTCCTCCCTTTTCTTTTTTATTCATTCTTACTTCCTCATTCCTATCCCTGCTCCTCTCATTTGTTGTTTATTTTCACTTCCATTACTAAGTTGTTAAACTGAGAGAGTACTAGGACATATGTTTGGCCTTGGATAGTACCTTCCCTCGGGTGTCTTTTGTGTGATTTTAGTGGTGACCTAGAGGTCTGGCCATGGATGACTATGATCCTTGGAAATATGAAGAAAATTACCAATACTCTGCAACTAATTAAAACTCTGTAGCCAAGACATCTGCTTAATATATGTAGCAATTCCAGCAGTTGATAGCAGACCACCTCCAAGCAGCAAGGGCTGAGCCAGCCTCTTTAAATAAAGTAATTATGAAGGGTAGTAGCATAGATATAAACTTGGATAGCATCCAAATAGAGTCATAAAATGTGCTAATTGGTATTGAGGATTAGAAAACACTGAAAACCAAATGTACAGCACAGACTTTTCTTTATAGTGAAAGTGGCTTTTCTACTCTTGAGACAGAAAATGAAGTCAAATAGGAGAAAAAAAAGAAGAAAGAAAGATAAAATCTTCAAGGATTTTCACTCTCCTTACACTTTAAATTATTTTAGATATTTAATGACTCAAGCAGAGTTGTAAGAAGATTATAATTCATGTGTTTCAGTGACAGAATTCATGTCATCTGCACAAACAAAGAAAGAAGAATTTAAAGAGTATTACTAAAAATCTAAAATAGTGACTTCATGTACATACCCAGAGAATGTAATGACACTTTAAGAAATAAACCAATGCATTTGCATGTGAAATAAAACTGCTATATATATAAATGTATATATCCATACTTTCTCTAGTAAAAATGCCATCTTATATAACTTAGTAATCATTGAATTCATTTCCTATTAATTCATTTGATTCACTTAAACAGGGAAAATAAAACAAGCATCTAAATTGGAAATTAATGGAAAGCAAAAAGTAGAAAAAAATAATTTATTAAGTTATTTAAGACCAAAAAAAGTATGCAAAGCTGTAAGAAATAAAAATTAAGGTACATATTTAATTACAAGTAATATTGAAAACTAAGTAAAAGTATCAGAATATAAAAATTTTTCCATGAGGATATTATCATACCACTCAAAATAAACTGAAGATATTATGATAATTTTAATAGTTAAGTAAGTACACCTTAATCTTATATTAAATTATAAATAAAATTTAAGTTTGAGATTAAACAATCTGTGCTTTTTGCTATTTAACCTAGTTAAAAAATTATACATACTTATTCCAATAGCAACATTAGTGTAACTTCCTTGTGAATGGACAAAGTGACTATAATTTTCAGACACATATTTACATCTGAATACATATTATATGTGTACAGTACATAAACGTGTTTATTAATTTATCACAGATAGGACTTCTTTTCTCCTTTTACTTGCCACAGACTATTTTCTCATACACTGTAATCTTAACAGAATTTCACCTCCATCTACCTCCCCCCCAGTTGCTCCTAACCTCCTTTCCCATCAAGATCATCTCACTCTGAAGAAAAGGGCAGGCTTCTAGCAAATAATAACAAAGCAACACCAAGTAAAATATAATAAGATAAAACAAAATATTTAATATCTGAGTTGGACAAGATAAGCCACCAGAAAATGAAAAGAGTTCCAGGAGAATGCCCAAGAATCAGAGACCCAACCATTTAGACATCCAGGAGTCTTATAAATGTACTAACTGAAAACTGTAGAATATATATGCAGAAGGCAAGACCAGGGTAGGCCTTGTGGTTGATCATTCAGTCTTTGTGAGTTCTTATGAACTTTAATTAGTTGTACTGGAGAACCCTGTTGTCATGGTGTCCTCTGTCCCCTTTGCCTCCCCAACTCAGTCTGCTTCTTCTTTCGCAGGTTTCCCAGAGCTCTGAGGAAAGATATTTGGTATAGACATCTCCTTTAGGGCTGTGTGTTCCAAGGTTCTCTCTCTGTGTGTCTCTGTCTCTCTCTCTGTCTCTCTCTCTCTGTCTGTCTCTCTCTCTCTGTCTTTCTCTGTCTCTCTGTCTCTGTCTCTTTCTTGCTCAAGTGTGTGTGCATGTGTGCTTGTGTGTGTATGTGTGTGTGTGTGTGTGTGTGTGTGTGTATGTGTGTGTGTGTAATGTCTTGCTGTGGGTCTCAACATTTCTTTCAATCTACTCCAGAAAGAATCCTATGTTGATGGCTGAATAAGATGCTGATCTATAACAGAATATCATTTATAGTCATTTTATAGTTACAGTTTATTTAATGTATTTAACCAGTAGTATTTGGTTTTAACCTAGGTCTCAGAGCTATATAGTCTTTGATTTTGTTCACCTGGTTCTTAAACTTTTGTTGATGACTATCCCAAGATTTGTGCTACCTAGTAAAACTTTCAAATACCTAGAAAAGTTTTCCCTGCTGTGGACTCCTTTTATAAACTGTGTATTCTTTGTAAACTTTGTAAACCCTCAGGGCATGTAAGAGGCCAGGCCTTGTCAGAGGAGCGCATATATCCAGGTCTCTCCTCCAGACCTCCCTAACTATCATAAAGACATTTCTAGCCTCCATAACTATTAGGAAGGTCATGCCCAGCCCATCAACATGACCTTCCCCAGATTATGCTAATTTGGTGGAAAGTCTGAACAAAAGCCACCAGTTGCTGAATCCTGAACTTCCCACAGAAACTCATCAAACTCTGAGCTTCCCCAAGCTCAGGACTTGAAATCCCATCAGTGGATGCCCTTCCATTGGAATACTTTAACATCTCAGAGCTGTGTGTTTCCTGTCCTTCAGAGTCCCTGAACACAATCCACACCCTGAAACTCTCAATTGTAAAAAGCTACACCTTCCATGAATTCCTATGTAAACACTGCCCTTTGTCCAATCCCTTTATTATCTGTTTCCACACGTTGAACCCTTCTAATGGATCTCTTTTATGAGATTAGCTGCTTGGTGTGACTCCTTGAAAAAGGCAAGAAGCAAGGAAGAGAAGGGAAGACTCAAAGAGAAGGAACAGAGCTGAGTCTCCTGAGTTCCTGAGCTCAGCTAGGGATACCCTCCTCTGCTGAGAAGGCTTCCTCTCAGAGTTATGTTCTTCCTGGGCTCCCATGTCTAAAGATGCCCTTCCATTGGAATACTTAACATCTCAGAGCTGTGTGTTTCCTGTCCTTCAGAGTCCCAGGACACCTTCCCATCCAAGCAGGAAGGCCAACACTACCTATTGACTTGTCATCGGTCTGGTACATTTGGGGTTTTCCACAGAATATTATTGGCCAACAACTCAATTGAATGAAACTCATTCCTTCCACTGGAAGCTTCATTTGATGACAAGAGATGGCCTGTAGTGGTTCTATCTCCCACATTATTTGGCAACTTGAAGATTTGGCAACCATACACTATAGGTTGTTTCTGCTGCACTACATTTCCATACGACACCTCAAATGCCCTTTGACTCTAGCTGTCTCTCCTCTCATTCCCAACATCAAACATATCTCCCTTTCCTCACACACCTCATCCTCCTGTTCTTGGGTTTTGGTGTAAAATTTATTTTTTTTAGATCTGAAAAAGGCGACAACAACAATTTTTTCTTATATCCATTTGCTTGGAATATATTTTCCAAAACTTTAGTCTGGCTTATGACTATAGTTAATGTTGAGGTGTATTTCTTAATGCAGGAAAAGGATGGGTCCTATTTTTACATCCATGTATTGTTAACCTTCTTAGATAGGATTTTTTCTCTTCTTCAACCCTCTGTGAGCGGGATTTCTAGATAAATGTTGCTTAAATTTTGTTTTGTTATGGAATACCTTTATCTTCTCCATTTATGTAGATTGACAGTTTTACTCTGTATACTGGCATCTTTTAGTCTCTATTGAGAAGACCTATTATTTCTTATAGGCCTGCAGTTTTAATTTACTTGGTTTTTTTTTCCTTGTAGCCTTAACATTCTTTCTTTGTTCTATGCATTTTGTGTGTTCATTTGTACTTTCTTTTCTGGTCCAATCAATTTTAGGTGTTTAGTGTGGTTCTTGTACATGTATAGGCATCACTTTCTTTAGGTTAGACTTTTTTTTCTTCTATGATTCTGTTGAAAATAATTTCTGAGCCATTATACTCAATTTCTTCCCTTCCTCTATTTCTACTATTCTTATGTTTGTTCTTTTTAAGGTGTCTTAGATTCCCTGGACACTTTGTCAGAAATTTTTTGAGATTTAACATTGTATTTGTTGTATCCTTTTTTTTTTTTTTTTTTTTTTTTTGGATTTTCAATGTCTGAGGTCTGTCTTCTCTCTCTTAAATTTAGTTGGTAAGGTTTATCTCTGTAATTCCTGTTTGAATTCCATAACTGTTCTTTTCCAGAATTCTCTTAGTTTGGATTTTTTTCATTAATTCTACTTCTGTCTTCAGGTCTTGTACAGCTTTATTCATTTCTTAATGTTGTTTATTTGGATTTCCTTGCAATACTTTAAGGGATTTATTTCCTATTTAAGGTTGTTTGTCATCTTCCTATAGGATTTTTTAAGGTCTTTTCCTTGGGCTTTAGGAATGTTAGAATATTAACTGAGTCCTGTAGCATGGGATCTGGGCCTCAGTAGAGACTTACTGTCCTGGCTATATTGACTACACTTTTATATTGTATGTTTAGGTGCCTGTAATTGTGTCAACTTGCAACAAGTCAGAGTCATCAGAGAAGAAGGTCTCAGCTGAGGAAAGGACTCTGTGAGATAAAGCTATAAGGCATTTATTTTTTTAGTTAGTAATTAATGGGAGAAGATCCAGATAATGGTTACTTAAAAGAAAATATTCTATAATTTGTAGTTTTTACATGTTCAAATTTGTAGTTTTCTATTTTACATTATTTTAAACACAGTTTTAATCACTTTGCATTCACAAGGGTCACAAGGCGGCGGTGGCGCACGCCTTTAATCCCAGCACTTGGGAGGCAGAGGCAGGCGGATTTCTGAGTTCGAGGCCAGCCTGGTCTACAGAGTGAGTTCCAGGACAGCCAGAGCTCACAGAGAAACACTGTCTCGAAAAACCAAAAAAAAAAAAAAAAAAAAAAAAAGAAAGAAAGAAAGAAAGAAAAAAATGACTTTGCATTATTTTTCTTTATTTGTATTCTTCATAGTGTCTATAAAACTCTGGCTTGGAATAATTTTGATAGACATAAACATGAATATACATAGATTTATTGAATGGTGTAACTATTAATTTTCAATCTTCCTTGAATTCTTTAATTTGGTTGGGTTTTACTTACATATTTTATAATCATACTTACATTTATTATAATATGCCATGAATTATTTTCCTAGCAATTTAAATATATTAATGGTGATGTACCCCTTTTATTATGGGACTTTTTGGCAGGAGGGAATGTTAATAATTTTTCTTTGAAAGTCATTTCCCTTAAAATAGTATATAGTCTTTTAAAGGTGGTTTTTGTATAATACATCTATGTGCATCATATTTTTAACTTTAAAATGGATAACTTCTATAAAACATAATAGTTTTTTTTTATTTTTCCATTTACCTTCTCTTTTGACGGAATTTTTACTGTATTCCTCCTGCATTCATAGTATTAACATATTTACACCTGATTAATGCAGTCTTACTTTTTTAAATAGCTTTCATGGTAAGATCTTTTTTTTTCTTTCATTCTCTCTCTGTTTGTTTTGGAGGTAAGTTCCCTCACTGTTCTGTAACTGGTCATGTAAAATGTTCAGCAAGCCCCAAGCATCTGCATGTCTTTGGCTAACAATTGTAACCATTGCCAAGATCATAAGGGCATGCTACTCCAGTGGCATATTCTTTTTGAAACTTGGTTCTTGGAATCATATTCCTTCTTGCTAAGCAAGCAATTTAATGGCCATGTTAAGAAAAAAAATGTATCACTTTCTTACTTCATTTTGTTTCCCTCTAAATATTTGTCTTCCTATTATTTATTTATCTATTGATAGAAATGGAGATAGAGATAAAGTCAGCAAAATCCTCTTAAAATTATTATTTAACCAATTATATAACCATTCCATTTTAATCTGAGACAAGAAAGAAGGGCAAATATTTATTGAGTTAAATTTGTTAACTATTTTCTTTGTTCCTTAAAGGCCAAGTCTACTGCAATCAATACAGGCATCAAACTGGCTTTATAGCTAATACTAATCTTATTTTTGCACTGAAAAACTCATACCAGTACTTTTGTAAAGAAAAAAATTTTCAAATACCAAATTAAAATTTTCCTTTGGTGATGTTTCCAATATTTTACGTCATCTTTGAAGAATAAACTGCCTCTGTTAAGCACACCTTTTAAAAATACATTTGATTATACTTTTCCACCACAGTTGAAGTTGCTAGGCACTAGCTTATATGACAAGAAGGAAGATCAGTTTGGAGGTTTTTCATATAATAGAACTGTAATATGACTCAGCTATACACTCCTGTTTATTTAAGCAAATTAATATTTTTCATATATAGAAGTACTTTATTACCTGGGAACATGCTTTTTTCAGATATATTCTTTATTTACATTTCAATTGCTGTACCCTTTTCTGGCTTCCATGCCCCCAAATACCATAAGTCATCTCTTCTTCCCCTGTTCCCCTATCCCCCCAATCAACCCTCTCCAGCTTCCCTGTCCTAGTATTTCTCTACACTGCGCCATCTAGCCTTTCCAGGACCAAGGGCTTCTCCTACCTTTGGTGTCTAACAGGGCCATCCTCTACTGTCTATGTGTTTGGAGCGATTGGCAACTCCATGTGTACTCTTTGGTTGATGGCTTTGTCCCTGGGAGCTCTAGGAATACTGGGTGGTTCATATTGATGTTCCTCCTGTGGTGCTGCAAACAACTTCAGGGCCTCTTGGTTCCTTTCTCTAGCTCTCCCATTGGGAACCCTGTGCTCAGTTCAATGGCTGGCTGAGAGTGTCCTGCTCTGTATTTCTCATGCACTAGCAGAGCCTCCCAGTTAACAGCTATATCCAGCTACGGGCAGCAAAAAATTTTGGATATTGATAATAGTATCTGGATATTGTAAATGTATATGGGATGGATTCTTATGTGGGGTATTCTCTAGATGGTCTTTCCCTCAGAGTCTACACTGCATATTGTCTCCATATCTCTTTCTGTGGATATTTTGTTGCCCCTTTTATGAAGGACCAGAGTATCCATACTTTGTTCTTCCTCCAAAATCATACCACGTGTTTTCTTTTGTGGTTGAGTTACCTCACTCAAAATGATACTTTCCAGTTCCATCCATCAATCTGAGAATTTCATGAATTCATTGTTTTTAATAGCTGAGTAGTATTACATAGTGTAAATATACCACATTTTCTGTATCCATTACTCCACTGAGGGACATCTGGGTTCTTTCCAGCTTCTGGCTATTATAAATATGGTTGCTTTGAACATAGTGGAGCATGTGTGCTTAATACATGATGGAGAATCCTCGGGGTATATGTTCAAGAGTGGTAAAACATGGTCCTATGGTAGTATTATGCCCAGCTTTCTGAAGAACTGCCAAACTGATTTGCAGAGTGGTTGTACCAGCTTGCAATCCCACCAGCAGTGGAGGAGTGGTCCTATTTCTCCACATCCTCACCAGCGTCTGCTGTCTCTTGAGTTTTTGATCTTAGCGATTCTGACTAGTGTGAGGCAAAATCTCCTGGGTGTTTTTGATTTGCATTTCCCTGATGACTAAGGATGTTGAACATTTTTTTAGGTGCTTCTCAGACATTTTATATTCCTCAGGTGAAAATTCTTTGTTTAGCTCGGCATCCCATTTTTGACAGGGTTATTTGGTTCTCTGGTGTATAACTTCTTGAGTTCTTTATATATATTGTTTATTAAACCTCTGTGGGATGTAGGGTTGGTAAAGATCTTTTCCCAATTTGTTGGTTGCCATTTTGTCCTATTGACAGTTTCCTTTGCCCTACAGAAACTTTGTTATTTTATGAGGCCCTATTTGTCAATTCTTGATCTTACAGCATAGGCTATAGGTGTTCTGTTCAGGAAATTTTCCCTTGTGCCCATGTCTTAAAGGGTCTTCCCCAGTTCCTTTTCTATTAGTTTCAGTGTGTGTGGATTTATGTGAGGGTCCTTGATCCACTTGGACTTAATCTTAGTACAAGGAGATAAGAATGGTTCGATTTGCATTTTTCTGCATGCTAGCCACCAGTGGAGCCAGCATGATTAGTTGAAAATGCTATATTTTTTACACTGGAAGGTTTTAGTTTCTATGTCAAAGATCAAGTGACCATAGGTATGTGGGCTCATTTCTGTGTTGGCATATTTATTACACTGATCTATCTACCTGTCACTGTACCAATATCATTCCATTTTTAACAGTATTGCACTGTAGTACTGCTTGAGGACTAGGATACTGATTCCCCCAGTATCCTAAATATTGAGAATAGTTTTCACTATCCTGGGTTTTTGTTATTCCAGATGAATTTGAAAATTGGTCTTTCTAACTCTATGAAGAATTGAGTTGTAATTTTGATGTGGATTGCATTGAATCTGTAGATTGCTTTTGGCAAGAACGCCATTTTTACTATATTAATCCTGCCAATCAAGAAACATGGGCAATCTTTCCATCTTCTGAGGTCTTCTTTGATTTCTTTCTTCAGAGACTTGAAGATTTTATGATATAGATCTTTCACTTGTTTGGGTAGAGTCACACCAAGATACTCTATATTGTTTGTGACTATTGTGAAGGGTGTCATTTCCCTAATTTTTTTTCAGTCTGTTTGTCCTTTGAGGATGGGAAGGCTATTGATTTGTTGGAGTTAATTTTTATCAGGCCACTTTGCTGAAATTGTTTATCAGCTGTAGGAGTTCTCTGGTAGAGGTTTTTGGGTCACTTAAGTATACTATCATATCATCTGCAAATAGTGATAATTTGACTACTTCCTTTCCAATTTGTATCCCTTTGACCTTTTGTTTTCTAATTGCTGTAGCTAGAACTTTAATTACTATATTGAATAGATAGGCAGAGAGTGGACAGCCTTGTCTAGTCCCCAATTTTAGTGGGATTGCTTTAAGATTCTCTCTGTTTAAGTTGATGTTGACTACTGGTTTGCTGTATATTGCTTATACTATGTTTAGGTATGGGCCTTGGATTTCTAATCTTTCCAAGATTTTTACATGAAAGGATGATGAATGTTGTCAAATGTTTTTACAGCATCTAATGAAATGACCATGTGTTTTTTTTTCTTTGAGAGTGTTTATGTAGTGGGATTACATTAATGGATTTCAGTATATTGAACCATCCTTGAATCCCTGGGATGAAGCCTACTTGATCCTGGAGAATGATCATTTTGATGAGTTCTTTGATTCGGTTGGCAAGAATTTTATTGACTATATTTGCATTGATATTCATAAGGGAAATTGTTAGAAGTTCTCTTTCTTTGTTGGACCTTTGTGTGGTTTTGAAATTAGTGTAATTGTTGCTTCATAGAACGAATTGGGTAGAGTTTCTTCTCTCTCTATGTTGTGGAATAGTTTGAAGAGTATTGGTGTTCTTTGAAGGTCTTATTGAACTCTGCACATAAACCATCTGGTCCTCAGCTTTATTTTGTTGGGACACTTTCAATGACTACTTCTATTTCTTTGGGACTTATGGGACTGTTTATATAGTCTATTTGATCCTGATTTGACTTTGGCATTTGGTCTGTCTAGGAAATTTTCCATTTCATCCAGATTTTCCAGTTGTGTTGAATATAGGATTTTATAGTAGGTTCTGATTTCTTTTTTAATTTCCTCAGTTTCTGTTGTTATAGCTCCATATTCATTTCTGATTTTGTTAATTTGAATACTGTCTCTGGGCCCTCTGGTTAATCTTGCTAAATGTTTATCTACTTTGTTAATTTTCTCAAAGAATTAGCTCCTGGTTTTGTTAATTCTTTGTATGGTTCTATTTGTTTCTACTTGGTTGATTTCAGCCAAGTTTGATGATTTCCTGCCTTCTATTCCTCTTGGGTGTGATTAGCTTCTTTCTGTTCTAGAGCTTTCAGGTGTGCTGTTTAGTTGTTCCTGTATGCTCTCTCCAGTTTTGGTTTATTTTGCTTTGTTTTGTTTTTGAGGCACTCAGAGTTGTGTGTTTTCCTGCTTTCGTTGTGTCCCATAAATTTGGATATGTTGGGTATATTAAATTCTAGAAAGTCTTTTATTTCCTTGACCAAGGTATCATTGAGTAGAGAATTGTTCAGCTTCCATGTGAATTTGGGTTTTCTGTTGTTTTTGTTGTTATTGAAGACCACTCTTACTCCATAGTGATCTGATAGGAGGTATGGAATTGGTCCGATCCTCTTATATCTGTTGAAGTCTGTTTTGTGGCAAATTATATGGTCAATTTTAGAGAAGGTACCATGAGGTGCTGAGAAGAAGGTATATTCTTTTGATTTAGGAAGAAATGTTCTATAGATATCTATTAAATCCATTTGGTCCAAAACTTCAATTAGTTTCACTGTGTCTCTGTTTAGTTTGTGTTTCCATGATCTGTATATTGAGGATAGTGGGGTGTTGAAGTCACCCACAATTATTGTGTGAGGTGCAATATATGCTTTGAGCTTTAGTAAAGTTTCTTTTACAAATGAGGGTGCCCTTTCATTTGGAGTACAGATATTCTGAATTGAGAGTTCTTCTTGGTAGATTTTTCTTCTGATGAGTATGAAGTGTCCTTCTATATCTTTTTTGATGACTTTTGGTTAAAAGTCCATTTTATTGGTTATTAGAATGACTACTCCAGGTTGTTTCATGGGAACATTTGTTTGAAAAATGGTTTTCCAGACTTTTACCCTGAAGTAGTGGTTGTCTTTGACACTGAGGTGTATTTCCTGTATGCAGCACAATGCTGGGCCCTGTTTATGTATCCAGTCAAGGGGATTGAGTCTGTTGATGTTAAGTGATATTCTGGAATAGTAATTGTTGTTTCCTGTTACTTTTGATGTCATTTTTATGTTTGAGTGGTTATCTTCTTTTGGGTGTGTTGAAAGAAAAATTTTATCTTGCTTTTCCTATGGTGGAGTTGCCCTCCTTATATTAGTGTTTTCCATGTATTGTCCTTTGTAGGGCTGATTTTTGGAAAGATATTGTATAAATTTGGTTTTATCATGGAATATCTTGGTTTCTCCATCTATGGTGATTGAGAGTTTTCCTCGGTATAATATTCTGGTATGGCATTTTTGTTCTCTTAGAGTCTGTATGAGATCTGCCAGGATCTTCTTGCTTGCATGGTCTCTGGTGAGAGGTCTGGTGTAATTCTGATAGCTCTTTCTTTATATGTTACTTGGCCTTTTTCTCTTACTGCTGTTAATATTCTTCTTTTGATTGGTACATTTGGTGTTTTGATTATTATGTGATGGAGGTATTTCTCTTCTGGTCTAGTCTGTTAGGAGTTCTGTAGGCTTCTTGTATATCCATGAGCAACTTTCTTTCTAGGTTAGGGAAGTTTTCTTCTCCAATTTTGTTGAAGGTATTTACTGGCCCTTTAATTTGTAAGTCTTCTCTCTCTTCTATATCTTTAATCCTTAGGTTTGGTCTTATTGTGTCCTGGATTTCCTGGATGTTTTGAGTTAAAAGTTTTTTGCATTTCACATTTTCTTTGGCTTTCTAAGGTATCTTCATCACCTGAGCTTCTTTCTTCTATCTCTTGTATTCTGTAGTTGATGTTTGCACCTATGCCTCCTGATTTCTTTCCAATGTTTTTTGTCTCCAGAGTTTTCTCCCTTTGTGATTTCTTAGTTGTTTCTACTTCCGTTTCTAAATACTGGATGGTTTTCTTCAGTTCCTTCATGTGTTTGTTTGTGTTTTCCTATAATTCTTTAAGGGATTTTTGTGTTTCTTCTTAATGGTATTCTACCTGTTGACTCATGTTCTCCTGTGCTTCTTTAAGGGAATTATTTCTGTCCTTGAAATCCTCTCTCAGCATCATGAGATGTGATTTATAAATCCATATCTTGCTTTTCTAGTGTTTTGGGGTATCCAAGACTTGCTGTTGTGGGAGAACTTGCTTCAGATGGTACCATGTTGCCTTGATTTCTGCTGTTAATGTTCTTATGTTTACCTTTTGCAATCTGGTTATCTATGATGTTAGCTGGTATTGCTGTATCTGACTGTGGCTTATCTCTCATGCAAGCCTCTTTATCTGTGCTCCTGGAAGAACAGTTCTCTCTTTGTCCACCTGCATGTATGTACTCTTGTGAGACCTGCCATCTTGTGATTTCGGGTACTTAGCTCTCTGGCTCTGATCACATCTGGGTGTTGGTGGAATTCAAGACTCTTATCCCAGGCTGCTCCTAGGCTCTTGTGTCCTTAGGTTTTCCAGCTGTTTCCTCTGAGCAGCAGGGGTGGTCCTACCTGTGCTGCATGACCTCTCTGCATTCCAGAATGGTTAGTTACCTCCTTGTGTCAATCAGATATGGTGTGCGGTGGAAGAGAGTGGTCCCAAACTGGAGACAAAAACTGGAGGGCTTCCGTCAGAGGGTTTCTGAGTGTGATCCTCTGAGCAGTGTCGGTGGATCTACCTATGCAGGTAGGGCCTTGTGCACTTCTGAGTGGTTAAGCTTAAGCTGTCTACTCGCACCACCTGGTTCTCTCTCTCTCTCTCTCTCTCTCTCTCTCTCTCTCTCTCTCTCTCTTTCTCTCTCTCTTTCTCTCTCTTGTTTTGATTCTAGCTTGAAGAATTATAATTTTGAGTATATGACTTGCAATATCTGTAAAGACCATGATGCTCCAGGGGGATGTTTGAAGTGCTGAAGTTCAAAGAGGTCTGAAGGGACCATAGAGCATCTGAAATCAGAGAGAAATAACTGGAGTAGAAAGGTGTAAGTAAGAGTGACAGATGAGAGAAGGAAGAGAGGAGACAGGCAAAAAATTATAATCAGGAAAACAAATATCAAAATGAAAACTGTTAAGGAAATTGACTACCTTATAAGCAAATTTAAAAACATAAAAGAAAGAGAAGAAGAATTAGAAGATAGAGATCTTGTCTGGAAAAATAATGTTACTCCATGAAATAGGTGTATAATAAATACTTCATTTATGTATACATACATATACATATATCAGGTTGTTGTTGGAACTTCATCCAGGAATGGAGTATTTTGGTAAACAAGGCACAGTCTTGTGACCTTAGTTTCTACAAAATACAAAATTACTTGAAATGTGTTTTTGTGCCTCTGCTATGTATAGAAGATTGGAGTGAGTTTACTTAAGATTATTCTGGATAATGTTATTTTTATATGTCCCTATGTGCAGCTTCCCCTTATAGTCATTCATGTTACTTCTGTGACTTCTTAGTACTCAGTCTAAATTGTCTGATGCTCTGAATAATATTGGGCATTCTGTGAGTCTTATTTCTACTAAATTTGGGCTCAATTCTCCCAGCCTTCACAAACCATACAGTGCTAAACAGGTTATCTATTGAAATTTAAGAGTAAGACTTGTTAATGAAAAGGATACATACATGAATTGCAAGACACAGAGAGATAAACTTGGACCTAAATGAAGCTTCATTAGTGGTAAGCTAACTTTGACACTACTGATATATGCTACACAGGCTACTGAAGGAGAAAGGTCAGTCACTGTTCTCTTGCTGTGAAGAGACATCAAGACTAAAGCAACTTATAAGAGAAAGCATTTAAGTATAGTCTGGCATACAGTTTTAGAGGCTCAGTCAATTATCATCATGGCAGGAAGTACAACAGATCAAGGTGCAGGAGAAGTAGCTGTGAGCTACATCTTACACTGTAAGAAGAAAGAGAGCCTTGACTTGGCAACGGTTTTTCAGTTTTCACAACCCACATCCAGTAACACACACCCTCCAACAAGGGCCACATCCTATTTCTTGTAATCGTATCAAAGACCTGCACTTTCTAGTGACTAAGCATTTAAATGTATGAGCCTAATGGGACCATCCTTATTCAAGTACCACACTCATGCTTGCTGTTACAAAGCTTTGGAATCTATAAACTATAATATCAACATACCAAAAAAATAAAAAAACTAGTGTCACACCTGTTATGAGGTTAAACAATTATTTTCTTACTGTATTTGAGGCACAACTCACATGAATAATTCCTATCTAGTATTATAACCTTAGTAAATTCCCGTGACTAAGTAGGTCATTGACCATGTGTCTATATGTGAGTGTGTGTGTGTGTGTGTGTGTGTGTGTGTATGTGTGTGTGTTAGGAGGAGGATAATAGTCATTGTTTTCTTAAATGGGCATGCTATCATGCTGTCTTCTAATATTTGCATATATATGCAAATATATCGGTGCTATATTCAACCTTGGCCAGACAGTAGACAACAGTTATGTAGAGATCCATAACTGTCTGGCATTCTGAAGATAAGTGACTATCAAGTGATCAGTCATAAATTTTGTATCTCTATAATCTACTTTCAAACTCAGAAACATGATGGTTTTAAAAATATAAAAAGGTGCTCTAAGATGTTGGCTTATTTACATGAGATGTTAGTTTTATCATAGGAACACTTGTTACTTGCAGAAGACCTGTGGAGGACAGGGCCCATTATCACTCCATAAAGGTGGGGAAGAGTCTCATAAGGCTTAACCTCTTTCTGAGGATCCATCAGTTTTGCTAGGTGTATGTGAAATAATATTACTCAGCAGGGTAACATCTGAGCTTTAAAGTAGATTTCAGTCTGCTATGTTCTTATAGATAACCCTAAGTAAACACATTGGGACAATTTCTTCTTAATGACATGAAGGTACAATAGGAAGTTGGGGAAAGGGTATTCCCTAGAAATAGGAAGAGGATTTGAGAGGAAAATGCAATTGCTTTAGTAAACACACACAACTCTGAAAAAATAAGGGAATAATGCACTTCATTTAGTTGAGACTTCTGGCGCAGAGAAACTGTAAAGTAAGAAGGTCACATTTTTCTTTGTTGGACTTGTGCTGAAGATCAGATATTAACCTTTGTATAATGAAGGGAAGAGATGCTGTGTAGTCAGATTACTAGTGGTTAGGTCATGAGAAAATTTTATACTCCCTCACTTTGAGCTATCAAATACTAACATGGTCCACTTTTTTCCCTCTATCTTGGCCCTTGATTCATTTAGAACACCCACAGAACTTGTGCATACTACCACTTGATGCCATAGCTAACTTTAGCTTTTTGTTTTATTTTTATTTTCTATATTCTTTGTTTACATTCCAAAGGCTTTCCCCTTTCCCAGTTCCCCCCTCACCATACGTCCCATAATTCCTCTCCCCCCCAACTATTCCCCAATCATCCCCCCCCACGATTTCTCTGTTTTGGGTCTACAAAACTGGATCCAATCTTTTCAGGCCCAACTTTGGCTTTTAAAATATTTCTGGCCTGCTTCAGAGAAGCTCTCTTGGCCTTGGGTTAAGATGTCACTATCCAGTTGTTTCTTTTGTTTTATACAGTTTCATTTTACATGTATGGATGTTTACATTAATGTTTATCTATCACCATTCCACATAAATGCAGACCTCACTGGCAGATAAGAGGACACCAGAATTCCTGTGACTACAGTTACAGATGATCATTAGCCAAAAATGTCCAGGAGGAGACAATTTCACTTGCTAGTCTTTCCATACACTAATCAATAATCCATAAACATTCATACTCAAAAATCACAAGAAAAAATTGGTATTTTATTCTAGAGCCTAAGCCATATGATTAATGGCTTAGTGACTGCTCCTGAGGCAGATTGGATGTCAATATATCTGTTCACTTAGGATTTCACTTACTCAGGGCTTCCTCCATTCCCTACAAGCCATAGTAGGAAACAAAGATCAGATGAGGTTTCTAACATTTGGCTTGATTTATTCATTTTGAACAGTCTTCTATCTTCTGCCAAGGGAATAGATGTGTATACAATCAAGATAGATCATCTACATAAATTAACTGTATAGAGGAAAATTCCCCATAACTCAAGGCACATCTTTCAAGTGTTGGATTCGGTCATGTTAATAATCACAATAATCATCACTTTCCACTTAAAATATAAAAACAAAGTTCTCATGCACATCATTCATGTGTGGGCATTTTTGAAATTTTGCATTATCTGGAATGCATAATCTTCATGTATTTCATTGTTTTATTTAAATATTGTATCATTTACTTTCAGGCCTGGAAAACATGCATTTTAAAATTATACTTGCAAGTCTGTTAGCATAACTAGTTATAAGTAACAGTTTGAAACATTAAGAACTAGTGCAAGGAAAATCTATATATAAATCTATATATAAAATATAAGGACATTCTGAGAGCTAAGAAGAGAAAATGTAAAACAAACAAAATTATTTTAGTGTAATCTCCCCATAGTAATACACAGTATAAACACACACATTACTGAATAAAACTCAGTCACTCAGATTCTGAAATAGCTCCTGACAATATTAGTTTTGTAAAAAAAAACTTAAAAGATGTAGAAAATTCAGTTATGCTAAAAATAAATCCCAAATGTTTCTAGAGAACAGGTTTATATCTAAACAGAAATATGACATATTTTTCATTATTATTTTTGATTCTTTTGGGGGAATTATTACTGTTATTCTTTTTATAATAAATAATGTTATCTGAAGGTAAATTTCCTATAGGATGTAAGTGGAATAAGATTTGTAAAAGATATACTTTAATGCTTGTTATTAGTTATATTTTGAAAAAAATGACATATTTGAACAAAGAAACTTCAAATGCTGTTTTCTGATTGAGATATTTATAACACTGTGGGCATGAATTTTATTCCAGCAACATAGCTGGATTAAAGCACCAACATAATATTATTTTGGCTAGAATCTTCCAGAGACTTTCTAGGACTACATGATCTATCCAGAATGGAAACATGCACTGGATTACAGAATGATCTGTCTAGCATATAGAGAACCCTTAGTGTACATCTTTAAACCCTAACAGTGAAGGTTAGTTTCAAAAAGAAATCAGCCATGTTAGAAATGATGGCTAATGGAGGGGCAGATAGTATGATGAATCAGAGGAAAAATTTGACAGAATGGCTCATATATAGGAGGAGAGAAAACAATGGAGAAGTGAATTAAAGAGAAGTTCAGAGAGAGCTAGAGAGAGGGGGGAGGGAGAGAGAGAGAAAGGGAGAGAGGGAGAGGGGAGGTGAGAAGGAGAGGAAGAGAGACTGGGAGGGGCAGTTTTTTTTTTTTTTGGCATAGTCTCATCGCAACAGGTTGCAGGTAAAGGAAGAAGGAGCCAGAGAATTAGGAGCCAGAAGATTAGAACAAAGTGCCAGATTTAACCAAGAAGACAGATTCAATGAGAATATTAGTATTAGAGAAGCCAGTTTGAATTATTCAACTTGGAGAGGAGTTTGAGTCGGAGCAACTGAGTTGAACCAGCCAGCCAGAGTTCAGAAAGAATTAGAAAGGATGAGTGTGTTCAGCAGTAATCCTCTAAAATGACAATTACATCTGGTAAAATAAAATTAACACAACTTTTACAATTAAACATATTATTAAAATATCTATTCATTTATTTTATGTATGTTTGTACACTGTTGCTCTCTTCAGACACACGACAAGAAGGCACTGAATTCCATTACACATGGTTCTGAGCCACCATGTGGTTGCTGGTAATTGAAATCAGAATCTCTAAAAGAGCAGTCAGTGCTCTTAATCACTGAACAATCTTTCCAGGCCCCTAAACATACTTTTAAGTAGAGAAATTAGATTAAGATACAATTTGTACTTGTATTATAAAGATCAATTTGAGGCTAGACCTGAGGTATTTTACTATGGTTTTACTTCAAGCTAACTTAAATTATGCTCTTAACAATGGAGAATTGAGTTCTTAACTTATGGAATTGTATTTTGAAAAGAGACTCAGCATAATGTAATATATAATCTCAAATGTGAAAGTACAGAGATAATTAATATAAATAAATAAATACTACCCTATATATCCCTTTCCACAGTTTATTGAATATTTAATTTACTCCATCTTTTGTTGTATGTTTCCTTTGGTTGCTTTTGTTCAAGTAAGTTTAGAGTTTTAACATCTAGTTTTTTTTGATGGAGATTCTGACTTCCAAATTCATAACTGCACGCCACATAAGGAAAAGATCAGTCTCATTTCTGCACTTGTAAATTAATTAAAATTATTGCATTTTAAAGCCGTCAAGATGTAACTCAAACCAGAATCAATAATTTGAAGTTTAATTCAGTCACTGAAAATTTTAAATGTGTGGTCACTCAGATAGTATACAGTATAATAAATAAAAAGCTGAGAAAATATGTTTAGGAAAGAATATGGTAATTTAATATTATACTAAAACTGCTTATATTGATTGTAATTGGGTTAAACTTGTATGTATTGTATTTCATTTTCTGGAACTAATGTACAAATATACATTATACATATGCATATATATTGCATGTATAATATATAAAATATTATATAATACATGTATTTAAATTAATAAGTAGTATAGTTATATATTCTCAAATATATGGGTTATTCTTTAGAATTGTTATTAAAAATGAGTTAATAGAGTAAATGCCCACATACATATGCTGAGTCACTATTTGGGTTTAGAAAATAAAGCTTTGTTTGAAAGTATAAAAATATGTGTTTATTTTGTTCTTAATCATCAATTTTAAAGACATAATGCTGTGATTTATATATAGTGGTATTTAAATGATATAACAAAAAATACTTGTCCATCAATAAGAATTTTGGCTTATTGAGTTTTATCAATGTTATAAAAATAAATATCTTCAAAAAGATTCCTAACACATCTAGTTAGCATGACATAAGTTGATTTTTTACTAGATTCTAAAGCAGTGAACTATTTAAATTAATTTCCTAATTTATATGAATTTGCTATTTTTAGTTTTGTGATTATTTGATGTGTGTACTGTATTTAGATTTTCCCACCCTCCATTTGCTCCTCCAACACTTCTCGAATTAATGATCTTATTTTAATAACATTATCTGAATCAACAAATTATATATATATATATATATATATATATATACACACACACACACACACACACACACATGTCTAGAAGATACTATATTGCAGAAGTTGACTTGGTTTTCCGACTTTTATAATGTTTATGCCCAATCTTTCTTGACAGCCATATGTTGATTTGTAAGATAGGCTGTTGACATTGAGATCTCAGGATGTTCTGTGAACTCTTTGTGCATTTCACATTGTCTTTGAATGCTCATCATCTTTCTTATTCAACTGAGTGCAAAAAAACTATTCAACATAAATATTTTTATACTACTTTTAGTTCAAATGGTGGTTAAATCAAGGATGTTATATATAGATGTATGTACAAGAAAGACTTTCTCATTTAACTCTCACCACTAGAATTGGGTGTCCATTTCTTCAGAAATTTTCAACTCTCATTAGTCATCAAGGAAATGCAAATCAAAACAATCCTGAGATTCCACCTCTCACCAGTCAGAATGGCTAAGATTAAAAACTCAAGAAAAAACAAGTGCTGGCGAGGATGTGGAGAAAGAGGAACACTCCTCCACTGTTGGTGGGATTGCAAAATGGTAAAACCGCTCTGGAAATCAGTCTGATGGTTCCTCAGAAAATTGGGCATGTCACTTCCAGAGGACCCTGGCATACCACTCCTGGGCATATACCCAGAGGATTCCCCTGCATACAATAAAGACACATGCTCCACTACATTTACAGCAGCCTTTTTTATAATAGCCAGAAATTGGAAGGAGCCCAAATATCCCTCAAAGGAGGAATGGATACAGAAAATGTGGTATATTTATACAATGGAATACTACTCAGCAATTAAAAATAATGAATTCATACAATTTGTAGGTAAATGGTTAGATCTGGAAAATATTATCCTAAGTGAGTTAACCCAATCACAAAAGAATACACATGAAATGCAATCACTGATAAGTGGATATTAATGAGCCCAGAAGCCCTAAATACTCAAGGCACAATTAGCAAGTCAAATGATTCCCAAGAAGAAAAAAGGAGAGGACCCTGGGCCTGTAAAGATTGGATCCAGTTTTGTAGACCCAGAACAGAGAAATTGTGTGTGTAGGGGGTATGATTGGGGAATAGTTGGGGGGGAGAGGAATTATGGGACGTATGGTGGGGGGGACTGGGAAAGGGGAAAGCCTTTGGAATGTAAACAAAGAATATAGAAAATAAAAATTAAAAAAAAAAGAAAATTTCAATTTTCAAACTCCTAAATTGTTCAAGTAAGTGGTTTTATAGTGCAGGCCTTATCAGATGATAAGTACATGGTGAATATGTATGAAGCTCACCATTTCAGTTCAGTGTACATTCATGATAACCATGCATGCTTCAGTTCCCCCTCCACACTCTTAACCACATGTGTATTGAGCATATAAAAATCAGAACTGCAAGAAAGTATTTTAGTGATTTTGAAGATTGCTATAAAGTTACATAGCTTAAATCTCAGCAAAGCATTCTGGAGGCTATTAAAATTGAATAATTATACACATATCTTAAACATGAAAAAACAATATAACATGTTATATATGGATATAAACCCATGAAGTTGCATTGGAGATGAAATGACATAAAAATAAGAAATTTGAAATTTTATAATAGTGGAGTGGATATATGAAGGAATTTTACATTTAAGATCCACTAATTAGTATGTGCTATGTGAAAATACAATTGCTTATCTTATTTTTAACTTTAGAAGTGCTGGCGAGGATGTGGAGAAAGAGGAACACTCCTCCACTGTTGGTGGGATTGCAAAATGGTAAAACCGCTCTGGAAATCAGTTTGGCGGTTCCTCAGAAAATTAGGCATGTCACTTCCAGAGGACCCTGCCATACCACTCCTGGGCATATACCCAGAGGATTCCCCTACATGTAATAAAGACACATGCTCCACTATGTTTATAGCAGCCTTGTTTATAATAGCCAGAAATTGGAAGGAGCCCAAATATCCCTCAAAGGAGGAATGGATACAGAAAATGTGGTATATTTATACAATGGAATACTACTCAGCAATTAAAAATAATGAATTCATGCAATTTGTAGGTAAATGGTTAGACCTGGAAAATATCATCCTGAGTGAGCTAACCCAATCACAAAAGAATGCACATGAAATGCAATCACTGATAAGTGGATATTAATGAGCCCAGAAGCACTAAATACTCAAGACACAAATAGCAAGTCAAATGATTCCCAAGAAGAAGAAAGGAGAGGACCCTGGGCATGTAAAGATTGCATCCAGTTTAGTAAAGAAACCGAGGGGGGAGGGGGAATGATTGGGGAATAGTTGGGGGGGGAGAAGAACTATGGGAACTATGGTGGGTGGGAACTGGGAAAGGGGAAAGCCTTTGAAATGTAAACATAGAATATAGAAAATAAAAATAACTAAAAAAAAAAAAGAAAGCTATGGAAAAATTAATTGAGAAGAGAAACACCAATATCATTAACCTGCTCAGAGAGCTATTCTTTCTAAATAACTCTACAGACTGAAAATTTAATCAGAACATTACTAGCTGACAATAATGAATATGATAGCATCCTTAAATAAGGGCAAAACTTAGTATCTATATGGAGGCAAAAAATGCAAAGCACACATGAAAAAAGAAAGGCTACCATCTTATAAAGGAACTACCCAATTCTACTTGAAGGGGAGTAAGAATGGAGAGCCAAGATGAAGACAATAGTCATATTCACAATATATGAACTCTTGCTTAGTTTCTAAACAGAAATAACTTTAATTTTTTCACTGAATAACGTGCATAAACCTCTTAATAAGATTCTGGATTGGGTTGCCAGTATGCCATAAATGATCATACAGCTCATACACAGAGAAATATGTTGGAATTCCTATATTAACTAAAAAATAAAAGGAATTTGAATCAGTAAAACACAGATGCCTACAACATTGATATAACTTGTTATTGTC
Organism: Apodemus agrarius; assembly: GCA_964023405.1. NCBI lineage: Eukaryota > Metazoa > Chordata > Mammalia > Rodentia > Muridae > Apodemus > Apodemus agrarius. Next base: position 49,891,006 of record OZ030007.1, on the reverse strand, counting down.
ATGACAACTTTATATCCAAAGTACAAATTACTCTAGATTCACTAAGGCATAAAATCTACCTCATTTTTCTAATTCCTAACTAAGTCATTGCATTGGTCTTTCTGAGTATTTGGCATAACTGTAATATTTATTACTTTTGCATAACTCCTACCTTGCTTCCTTTGTCTTCAGTCTTTAATTGATTCCTTGAGATGAAGGGGAAGATCTCCCACAGTGCTAAAGGAAATGTGAAAACACTGAGATCACCACACTATCATGGCATAAGTAGAAGACATACTGCATACTAGGGCATATGGCATAAACTAGTAAGGTCTTGAATACTGCAGAGATTTAAATATATTGGAACTTATAAGTTAAACCCCTGAAAGAAATGGATGAATCTTGAGGAATGGACAGAACATTTACAGGTTAATATGGGTGGTAGGCTCAATTATAATGTTAGACCTAATTTTGAGAGGTGATATTAGGTACTCTTGGATGTAAGGATGTTTCTTTTATTTTTTTAAATATTTTTATTCAATGTAATCTTTATTTACATTTAAAATATTGTTTCTTTCCCATTTTCCTCCTTCCAGAAAACCCCCAACCCATCCTCGCTCTCCCTACCTCCATGAGGATGTCCTCCACCTAACCCTCTCCCACCTACCCCACTTTGATTTCCTTACTGGGACATCTATCCAGCCTTCATGGGACCAAGGACCTCTTCTCCCACTGATGCCTGACAAGGCATTCCTCTGCCAAATGTGTCTGGTACCATGTGTACCCCTTAGTTGATGTCCTAGTCTCTGGGAGCCCGGGGGGTCTGGTTGGCCAACATTATTGTTCTTCCCATGAGGCTGCAAACCCCATCATTTTCTCTAGTCCTTCCTCCAACTCATCCATTAGAGAGCCCATGCTCAGTCCAATGGTTGGCTGGTAGCTAGCATCTAGCTCTGTAGCTGTAAGGCTCTGGGCGAACCTTTCAGGAGACAGCCATATCAGGCTCCTTTTGGCAAGCACTTCTTAGCATTTGCACTAGTGTCAGGGTTTGATGACTGTTTATAGGATGAATGCCCAGGCAGGAGAGTCTCTGCATGGCCTTTCCTTAAGTCTCTGCCCCACACTTTGTCTCCATAATTGCTTCTGTGAGTATTTTGTTCCCTTTCTCAAAAAAAAAAAAAAAGAAGCATACACACTTTGATTTTCCTTCTTCTTGAGCTTCATGTGGTCTGTGAATTGTATGTTGTTAATTTTGAGCTTTTTGGCTAATATCCATATGTCAGGGCATACCATGTGTGTTTCCTTGTGATTGTGTTACCTCACTCAGGATGACATTTTCTAGTCTCATCCATTTGCCTAAGAATTTCATGAATTCATTGTTTATAATAGCTCAGTAGTACTCCATCGTGTAGATATATCATATTTTCTGGATGCATTCCTCTGTTGAAGGATATCTGGGTCCTTTCTAGCTTTTAGCTGCTATGAACATAGTGTAGCATTTGTCCTTATTACAAGTTGAAGCATCTTATGGCCTCAGAGTCATATAGCTGGATCAGCATATAGAAAAATGAAAATCAACCCATTCTTATTTCCTTATACAAAGCTCAAGTTCAAGTGGATCAAGGACCTACACATGACACCAGATACACTATAGCTTATAGAGGACAAAGTGGGGAAGAACCTTGAACACATGGGCAGAACACCAATGGCTTATGTTCTAAGGTCAAGAATCTATAAATAGGACTTCATAAAATTGCAAAGCTTCTATAAGTCAGAGGAAACTGTTAATAGGACCAAATGGCAAAAACCAGATTGGGTAAAGATCTTTACCAATCCTATATCCAACAGAGGGCTAATATCTAAAGTATACAACGAACTCAAGAAGTTAAACTCCAGAGTCAAATAACCCTATTTAAAAATTGGGTACAGAGATAAACAGAATTCTAAAGTGTGGATACTCAAATGATTCTAAAGCACTTAAAGAAATGTTTAACATCCTTAGTTATCAGGGAAATGCAAATCAATACAACCCTGAGATTCCACCTCACATCAGTCAGAATGACTAAGATGAAAAACTCAGGGGACAGCAGGTGCTGACAAGAGAAAGAGGAACACTCCTCTGCTGTTGTTGGGATTGCAAGCTGGTACAACCACTCTGGAAATCAGTTTGGTGGTTCCTCAGAAAATTAGACATGTTTCTTAAAACATTCTGATCTTTATTATTACCAAAAATGGGATGAGAAATGGCTCCTATCTAAAAAGCATAGGTAAAACACACATTTCATGTGATTCTGCAGAGACCTAGTATATATCATGCCTCCCAACATTTTTAACACTAAGAATTCTGGAACATTTTCCCATCCTTCATAGTGTCATACAGACCCACTAGTATAAATAGGCACACTAGAGGTCCTTGTAACACAAATTCACCCCAGAGAGTAGAAGAGCAGCCATATGAAAATAAGACCTGGTGCATTGTATTTAATAAAATCAAAAGGCAAGTCTATTCACAAAGTCCATAATTACAGTGATGATAAAATTGGCATTCATTGATCTTAGTGTAAGAAATTTTATGCTGAAATTTAACTCCAAGAATGAAAGTTTTACAAATATATCTAAATAAATAATTTTTATTCACAATATTTGTATAATGCGTTCCAAATAGATTCAAATTAAGAGTTGAACTTTTTGCTTTCTAAATGTCTCTATTTAATGGCATATTTTAATGACTTTATTTAGGTCCTTCTAACAGTTTAATTTGATTGCTCAAGGTATAATCTATGGTTAAATTCAGCTCTAAACTCCATGAAAATTAGAACAACTTCATAGAATTACATTGTGAGAATTTCATATTGTCCAGAATAAATTAAACTTTTGAACTGTTTGGGAAATTAAAATAGTAAATTAGTCTAACATCTCTGGTATTAAATGATTTGATAGGAGCATTTATGCACTATAGATATGATAAAAAATATGCATGGAGGATCTACTCTAAAAGACTTAGTACTGACTAAACATTTCAACTATTCTTCCAGAAAAAATAAAAGAAAATATAAACAAAAACAATGATATTCTTAATAAATAATTATATAAAGCATACAATTTATATATTGATAGTAATATATACTCTTTTATATATTACATATATTATCTATATCATATGTAATTATTTATTATATATGCATGATATATAACATGGTAATTTTTATGTAATACATAAATATGATATATGGTATACAGTATCAAATAACTCTATTATTCTTTAATTCAGCAGTGACCATAAGCTACATCTAATGTTTATATTTCACGTAAAAACAAGTGGATAAAATTGTAATAGTAAATCTTCCAGAGTAAACAACACATACTAATTAACTACACAAATACTCCCAGATTTCTCTTACTTTATATACATTGTGAATACTAAGGGGAATTCTTACATATATTAATGCACTTTTGAGAATATATCCATCCCAATAACATATAAGTTTTTTTTTAAAAAAATCACACATTTTTGAAGATATGATTATGATTTATATTATGAATATTTACAAATTTTAAAGTGTTAAATTTAATCAATATGTCATTTAAAAAATAACAGTATTACAAGTTGATATTTTTTCTGATTGTCAGTGAAGAGTTATCATTGTTTTTTAAGGTCTAAAGTATCTGCTTGCGATGAGAAAGAAAAAACATGAATTCAATAACTTGCTCTGGATACATATAATAATCTCTTATACAGGTTTATAAATATTTTAAGTAATTTAGTTATAATAATATATAACTTCTATAATCAATAAAGCCACCTTCCTTACTGGATAGTCATACATTTTCTTTCTTTCATTTTCTTATTATAGGGCAGAAATGAAAGGACCATGTACTATTTTGAGATGTGCATTCAAAATGTCCTGGCTTTGTTTTAAGTGCTTTCTTTATAATGAATTATACCTAATAATTATATGGATTGCTTCAGGATCAATACTCTGGAATATTAGGCATAGTTTGATATGTTATGCTTCTATTTTCTTATAATTTCCAGGATCAATACTTTATAAATGATAATTTCTTTCTCTTTTTACCATCTGACACTTAATAGAAAAATTAAGTAGAACTGTTGTCAGTACTACATTTCATGTAAATATAAAAGTCATTCTAATGTCTGCTACAAATAGAACAAGACTTTATTTTTTTTCGAGACAGGGTTTCTCTATGTAGCCCTGGCTGTCCTGGAACTTACTCTGTAGACCAAGCTGGCCTTGAACTCAGAAATCTGCCTGCCTCTGCCTCCCAAGTGCTGGGATTAAAGGCGTGCGCCACCACCACTCGGCATAGAACAAGACTTTAAGGACAATCAATATGCTGCTGCATTATAAGCTCTGACTGATTATAGAAAACACAAACACACCATTACATTAATAAAAATACACTAACAACCAAACTTTAGAATCCAAACGCTGAAACAAAACCTGAAGAAATATATCCTCATGAGTTTTCTTGTAAATTTTCAGTGTTTATTATTTGTTTTTAATGAGCTCTGATAGAAGAGTCAACATTCTGGAAGAGAAATAATGTTGTATCAACTACCTTATAAAGGACTATTGACTCAAAACATTTTTTGATTCAATTTTCAATGGAGTAACAAAGTTCTAACTAACTAGAAAACAAATCAGTGAGCATATTTATTTGACAAATTTAAGTAATGGTATGGTTGGTTGATTTTCAGCAATAAAATATTTTTAAAGGCAAATGTAATTATTTTTTATTATTTACACTAATTATTCTTTTATTTTGGGTTCTTGGAATAGGCATTCTATTTATTTTAATAGATTAGTTCATGTCACATAGGCAATAATATTTAGAACACAAACTCCAATACATATATTATTAGTTTTCTGCTTTGAAATCAACAGTGGAAAAATCTTTATACATATACATACACACACACACACACACACACACACACACACACAACACATATATATATACACATATATATGTATATGTGTATATATATATGTATATGTATATATATATATATATATATATATATATATAATTTTTCAGGCACACTTTGCCTACTATGAATAAGTAGTTAAACCCTAGAAGACAACATAGGCATATATTACTATTTAGGAATTTAAAAGAATAAACTATACTGCAAAGGTAAGCAAGTCTACTTTTCCAAACAATCTCTAAATGAATGGCTATAGAGCATCTGAGAGTCTGGTTCAGTGGTTGATTTTTTTTCATATACAATTTGAAAACAGCTTGAAGTCAAATAAATAGGTCACATGCTGTGCTACTTAGCTTCTGGCCCTTGGCTACTAGGTCTTGCTGCAGCAGCATTCTGTCAAATGTTGCCTTTCTATTGACAAGTGTATTGATTTTCTGATTAATGTACAACTACTTTATTGACATTTTCTGCAGCAGACATCATTTTAATGTTTATATGATCAATAGTTTCATCAACCCTAAGAAACCCTACTGATGGCTTGAATGGTTCTAACTATAGGGAATTTTATATCTCTTGATAAATTCATGAAAGATGATGTAAATATTATCAAAGTAAAGAAAATAACTATTCTATATTTTTTCAGTTTTATTTTTCTTTCTAGTAAGAGAAAAGTGTAAACAAATCAAAACAAAAATATCTAGCAAGCAATTCTTTATAGAGGAAGGAAGTCAGTAAGTGCTATTTAATACACAGTAGCTGTGCAAAGATCTCAAATAAACCAAGTTCAGGTTTCCCATCTATATATTAGGATTTATGTGCCTATGCACTTCCAAATATGCGCTGCTTTTTTTAAACAAAGCAATAAAACATCAAAATATCACATTATTAAAAACTATAATACTTCCACTAGTTAACAGTCAAAATAATACAGCAATACATTCTATCTAGCTATTATATAACACAGATTTCTTCCCTACAATAATGCCATCTTTCTCATAATTGCTTATATAAAAGATTATAAGTCTATTCACACTCTAATCTATAGTTAGTATATTTAATTGAATTATTTCTTTTATTCACAGAGCAGGATAGATTATAGGACTCAGGAAACTGAGACTATTATAAGATCTAAAAACAGAGCAAACAATTGCTGGGTACTGCAGCAAGAAAGGCGACTTGGATAGAACTTCCTGGAAATTGAATAGGGATTTTCAGAATGCAGCACATCTGAGCCATGCCCATGATGGTGTTGACTTTCCACAGATCCAATAATAGGCCTGTGAAGCACATTATTATTTGGTAACATGCTTAAACCTATCTCACTCATGTTTCTGCCAGTAACCTTAATAACCTCAAATTTTTCTCTAATCTAGACTTTTACAAATTCTTTCCTTGGGTCTCTCATCTATATATCCCTACCTACTTGGGGTAAACATCTGTTCACATCTCTTTAAAAATAGCTATATAACACAATGACACCTGTGATGACTAGTGTTAATTTTCTGAAGTTGACAAAATGGAATCATTTATGAGATGACTGTCTGTGTTGTTATTTAAAACAATGACTAGAAAAGTTTTCACAAGGTCAGCACCCAAACACTGCCATCATTGTGGATCAGTGGTACCAGAATGTGTCTCCAGCTAGGAGTCAAACTTGGCAACATTGGTCAGGTTGTATTTATTTATTTATTTATTTATTTATTGGATAAAAAATGCATGGTTGAGTAAGTGATCAAGAGCAACTGAGGCCAGATGGCATATGGTGTACAATGATCCCTATGGACAAACTCTGAGGGTCTATTGGATGCTGTAGATATGAAACTTCAGCTGCACTAGAAACTCCCAGGGACTGAGAATACCAGGGACTGAAAATACCAGACCAGAGCAGATCTACTGAGAGAGTAGCTGAAGGAATGGGATTTAACAGACTCAAGAGAGAATGCTGTATATGTTTAAGGCAGAAAGACTGGAGAAGTGGAGATAACTAACCCATTTGAAGCCTGGAGAATAACATTAAGACTCGCAGAGGTCAGAAATAAGGCTGCACAAGTTGGAATTTGTTCTCCCGGCTTTCTCTTCAGTTCCCTCCTAATACCCTGAATAATCGTTTATAGTGTGTTTATTTTTCATCACTACATTGACATTATGTTTCATACTATAGAAATTCTAGTAAAGATACTTTGGACTTTTAGACTATTGGAGTTGTTAAAGACCATACAGACTTCTTAAATTGAGGCAAATGCAATTTAGATTATATCACGAAACTGAACCTGTGACCACAAGGGATGAAATGGGATGGCTTAGCCCACCTCCAGCATAAAGACTGCATCAAGTGAGGGATGGGTTTGCTGTCCCATGGTCAATATTCTGACCCATAATTGTTCCTATGTGAAAGAATTGCAGGGATGGAAATGGAGAGGAACTTGAGGCAAAGAAGGTAAAGTCACAGGCCCAAAGTGGGATCCAGCTCAAGGGAAATTCCCAAGGCTTGACACTTTCTGAGGCCAAGGAGAGCTCAGAAAAAGGGACCTATCATGACGACCCTCTGAAAGACGCAACAAGCAACTGAAGGAGTCAAATTCAGATATTTGCACCCACTGGACAGAAACTGCTGACATCTGTAGTTGAATTAGGGAGACTCTGGAAGAAGCTGAGAAGAAGGGCAACCCTGTAGGATCAGCAGTCTCAATTAAGCTGGACCCCTGAGATCTCTAAGATACTGGAACACCAACAAGACAGCATACACCAGCTGATATGCGGCCCCCAACACATACACAGCAGAGAACTGCTGAGTCTGGGTTTAGTCAGAGAAGATGAACCTAAGCCTCAAGAGACTGGAGGCCCCAGGGAGTTTAGAGTTCTGATGGGTTGGGGGTTGGGCATGGAGACATCCTCATGAAGACAGGGGGACAAGGAGAAGGTATGGGATGTGAAAAAGTCAGAGGGTGGACAGGGAGGTGAATTAAATCTGGAGTTTAAAATTAAAAGTGATGTAATTGAGAGTTAAAGGTGACACATGATGGAGGTTGTATAGTATTCTCAACTTAAGATCTAGAGTTGCCTGTGAAACAGGCATCTGGCCACTTATGGTCTCTCATATTTGTTTGTTTTTTGTTGAGGTTCAGACAGAATCTCATTATATAGCTCAGTCTGAATTGTATCTCATTTGTAGACAGGGCTAATTTTAACCCACAGAGACTTACTTACATCTGCTTCTTAAAGACTAAGATAGTATGCATTCATATCACATAAGACTTGGATTTTCTTATATAGTTATTTTGGGAATCACAACATTTTTGCATGTCAGAACATTTCCTATGCAGATATCTTGATATTCAAAAGAGTGGAGAAATGAAACTGTGAAATATCATACATCAAGTCTTGTATCATGCATCACTGTTTTGTCAAACACAACATACCTTTTTGCATTGTTCTCTTCTAATGATTGCAGATCACAAGTGATTCGCTGCTTCAAGGTCTTGCTTGGCTCCCCCTCAGTGCTGGAAACAAAGACCCAGTCAGTGTCTGACAGAGCCACAAGTAGACTGTGGAGATGATCCTTGCATCATTCCTGATAACACCAGCAAGACATTAGCAAAGGTTATAAGACATGAGGCAAGAGCAGAAAATTAGTCCCTGATTGATGCAGATGATTTTCTTGTTGTTAGAATATAATACTTTTTGATGACACTGAATTTGAGTTATGTCATAAATATATGAAGAATACCTCAGTTGTGATCAGAGATATCCATAACTGATGGATTTGTTCATTAGAGTCATTACAGATATTAGTCATAGTGCATATTTAATAATCAGTTAAATCAGTATATTAGTATGAATTCTTATTTCTATCTTTTATCTACAGAAACACCTCTATAATTATAGAAACATAAAATAATTTCATAATTATTTTATAAATAAAATTTAAATATAAGTTATGAATTTTATATTAATTATATAATAGTTTTTCCCACTTTTCTAAATTTTTCCCTCAAGTATGCTTCAGTGTTTTATGGTTTTGGATCAACTTTGAACACAAAGGGTATATATTCATTATTTTAGACGAACTTCCATTTCTTCCATTCATGCTTATCCTAATCTGAAAGGGAAACTTATTCTCTTGCAGTGTTTTCTTTTTACTTTTTAGTGAAGACAAAGATTTAATTCATTTTATACATCCCAGGCCATAGTCATCATTAAAGAAAGTTAGAACAGAAACTCTATGCAGGGACTAGAGGCAGAGCTGAAGCAGTGTACACAGAGAACACTACATATCTTCTTGCTCTCTGTGACTTACTCAGTCTGCTTTGTTTCTTGGAGTTTAAAAACATAGATCATTTTATAAATACTTAAAATGTAATGGGATTACATTCCTTTTCCTCCATTCATTCCCTCTCAGTTACCTTCCTTCAAATACTTTCATGTTCTCTACCCTCTCAAATTATTAGTCACATTTTTTGTTTATATTTGAGATACACACACACACACACACACACACACACACACACACACTGCTGAGTAGTTTTTGTTCATTTGGTCTCAAGGCTGACCATTCTGCATTGAACAACTAATAAAGGATCTTATCCCTGAGAGAGTCTAATTATCCTTCTAATTATCCAACAGCTAATAGTTGCAAGTATTTCTTTGATTAAATGTGGTACCCCTGTGGAATTTTTCTCCTTTCATGTTAGCATGTTCATTGATATTAATATTGCTTCTGTTTTGTTCATTCAGCCATTTTCAAGACAGAAGATTTAAAACACAGACTACTTAGCATTCCGGCTCTTAAATTTTTTCACTGCCATCTTTTCTTATGTTTCCTGAACTTTAGATACAGTATCTTTTATGTATATGTATCTGTTGGGGTTTGGCACACCATGATCCTGTTGGTTTCTGCATTGTGTCTGGTTGTGTCTATTGTAGTGGTCTTCTTTGATTAGTGGTGGTAGTTTCACTTATCTGTGGATATAATGATAAGACTTAGAAAGTAGTAAGGAAATCTGCTGGTGGAGCCAAATGTTCCATGTCCTCACTGGGTCAGGAGTGATGGCAGGGATTTTGCTGGAGATAATTTCCCTAGTGTTGCATGAGTATTTATTCCATCTAAGCAAATGGTGGTTGTCAGGGGCACATGAGTGGCTTTTGAATATCTACACATATCTCACAGTGCTAGTAATTGTGTATTTATACATGTTGTAGCTTGGTAGTATGACACCTTTAACTCTTTTGCTCCCTTGTCATCTTCACAGTTTTTTTATGTTTGTTTGGTCTTATTATTGTTGTTTGTGTGTTTGTCTTTGGTTTGGATTTGTTAGGCTAATTTTCCGGGAGTATGAAAGTTAGGCTGCTGCTGCACCGAATCTTTCTGGAGGCCCAGCTTTAGTGTCCAGCACCAGTGTGGTCTCACAGGTTGTGGGTTGGCCCCTTTTGCTGAAGGGATATCACACTATGGAACATGTTATATCACTCAATATTTGAACATAGTAAATATTCAAGTATGTAAATCATAAGGCAGACAGTTTTAGTCTGATGTGAACTAATAGGTAATTTCCTAGGCAATTAAAAATGTTTAAAATATTCCTTTAATAAGCCAAAGGCCAGGTGGTACCCAGATAACACCAGGCTATTAGGAACAAACTAATTTTGATTAGCAAAAAAACATTAATTAGCTTGGTAATTAATCAATTAAATAATTCACAAACATATAATTACAAATTGATTATATAGGTATTTCTTGTAATTATTTTGTGTGAGGAACAAAGTGACCTATGAATCAGTTCTTGTTCTCCATATACTGAAAAAAATGTGACAAGCACATTCAAAAACCTCCAACCTTCTGTTTCCAAATACAGTAATAGGGTTTGATGGGATCTTCAAGGAGGGTAGCTTGAACATCCTACAATATATTAAAAGAAAAAGTACTATCTATGTATTTACTATATATTTTATACATTTTTACATTTCTTCTTTGTCATATAGAAAAATAAATGTCAATGGTTTTGTTTTTCAAGAATCTAATCTCTCTGTAAGTTAGAATTTTGTAATAAAAATATCACCACCATATCTTCTACTATTCTTTTGCTAATTCTTGGAGACTTTTCTAGATAAATCAGTTTAGATAGACATTTTTATTATTTTAAATTCAAATGAGATTTATCATCATTTAGTCATATGTTACTGTTATTTTAATACTGATATAAGTTTATGGGAATCATATAATACAAAACTAATATCTAAGTCAAGTAGGAAGTAGTGTTACAATATCTTAACTGTCATAAATATATGACTACTCTATTTCAATAGGACTCTGGCTAACCTAAATTTGAAGGTCACTGTGAGGTTTATAGTGCTACACAGAATAATGGACAAACCACAAGACATCAATCTTACAGTCATTAACGAATTCATCATTACAAGGAATGATAATGAGACTTTAGAGAGGAAAAAAAATCACATTGAAAAATTTAGGTTTTATTTTCTCTATATAAAATCAAAAAGAGACAAAGAAATGCTAGAGTGAACATTTTAAGTATGACCTTAACCTAGAGCTTGCATTCAACTTGAGAAAGTCAAGTAAGATATGAGAAGATCTGTGGAACATTGGGAGATGGGAAAAGTAAGGATGGTTCAAATTGGGGCAAGTGGCAGGGGGCCACTACAGGCAAGAAAGTATTATTTTAGCCTTAGGCATTTTGAACTGAGCTTTGGGTTAGAAAGGAAAATCTAAGGTCACCTGAGTGTAAAGTTTTAAGAAAGATCCAATAAAAGTTTCTGATTAGTTGGAGGTCAGGAAACTCTGAATGGTGGCCACTTTGTTCTATAAAAGTGGTGGTTATCTGAAAGTCAGAATTTACCTCAATTTATAATCACAGTGAACTTGACTACTAGGAGTGAGCAGTAAGTTTTTTGTTTTTTGAGAAAGAATGTCATATAGACTAAGCTAGCCTAAAACTATGTATACAAGGATGACCTTATAAGTATGTATAAACATTCCTGGTTCAATCGGAAAACATCTGTATTTGTATAAAAGAATCAAGTAACTGTACCTCTAGCAAAGTATGACTTATCATCATTCCATATTATTTTAAGATTATCTGGAATCTTCTTTAGAATGGATTTGTAGGTAAACTATTTTGTGATGTATTCATCAGCACATCAATTTTAATGCTTCCCATAGGTTTTGACTCTGTCCTATGGTTCATAGTAATTCTACAAAAGTTACAAAAGTAACTATTTCATAGCAAGTATTTAAATATTAATGCTTGGAATTTGAAACCAGTTTTTTCAAAGTTTTTGTTCCAAAGCCTTTGTAGTTTGAAAAACAGAAGCTTTTCAATTACAAAACACTTAGATAAATGGTTGATTGCTCAAGTGGTTAAGAGCCCTTGCTGCTCTTCAAGAGGGTCCAAGTTTGGTTCTTCACCACATCAGTTTGTTGGTTGCCATTTTGTCCTTCTGATGGTGTCCTTTGCCTTACAGAAACTTTGTAAGTTTATGAGGTCCTATTTGTCAATTCTTGATCTTAGAACATAAGCTATGGGTGTTCTGTTCAGAAACTTTCCCCCTGTGCCCATGTCCTCCAAGGTCTTCCCCAGTTTCTTTTCTATTAGTTTCAGTGTGTCTGGTTTTATGCGGAGGTCCTTGATCCACTTGGAGTTGATCTTAGTACAAGGAGATAAGAGTGGGTCAATTTGCATTCTTCTGCATGTTGACCTCCAGTTGAACCAGCACCATTTGTTTAAAAGGCTATCTTTTTTCCACTGGATGGTTGTAGCTCCTTTATCAAAGATCAAATGACCATAACTCTATGGGTTCATTTCTGGGTCTTCAATTCTATTCCATTGATCTACTTGTCTGTTTCTGTGCCAATACCATGCAGTTTTTAACATAATTGCTCTGTAGTACTGATGTTGAGAATAGTTTTTAGCTATCCTGGGTTTTTTGTTATTCCAAATGAATTTGAGAATTCCTCTTTTTAGATCTATGAAGAATTGATTTTGGATTTTGATGGGGATTGAATTGAATCTGTAGATTGCTTTTATCAATGTTGATCCTGCCAATCCCCACATCCAACAGAGGACTAATATCCAATATATACAAGAACTCAAGAAGCTAGACCCCAAAGAACCAAATAACCCTATTCAAAATGGGGTACAGAGCTAAACAAATAATTTTCACCTGAAGAAATTCGAATGGCTGAGAAGCACCTTAAGAAATGTTCAACATCATTAGTCATCAGGGAAATGCAAATCAAAACAACCCTGAGATTCCACCTTACACCAGTCAGAATGGCTAAGATTAAAACTCAAAAGACAACAGGTGCTGGCGAGGATGTGGAGAATGAGGAACAATCCTCCACTGTTGGCGGGATTGCAAGATGGTACAACTAATCTGGAAATCAGTCTGGTGGTTCCTCAGAAAATTGGGCATGACGCTTCCAGAGGACCCTGTCATACCACTCCTGGGCATATACCCAGAGTATTCCCCTGCATGCAATAAAGACACATGCTCTACTATGTTCATAGCAGCCTTATTTATAATAGCCAGAAGCTGGAAGGAGCCCAGATGTCCCTCAAAGGAGGAATGGATGCAGAAAATGCGGTATATTTATACAATGGAATACTACTCAGCAATTAAAAATAATGAATTAATGCAATTTGTAGAAAAATGATTGGATCTGGAAAATATCATCCTAAGTGAGTTAACCCAATCACAAAAGAATACCCATGAAATGCAATCATTGATAAGTGGATATTAATAGCCCAGAAGCTCTGAATACTCAAGGCATATATAGCAAAAGGAAGGAGAGGACCCTGGTCCTGAAAAGACTGGATCCAGTTTTGTAGGAGAGTATCAGAACAGAGAAATGGTTTGGGGGGGGTGATTGGGGAATGGGCTGGGGGAAGAAGACTTAGGGGACATAGGATGAGGGGGGAACTGGGAAAGGGGAAAGCCTTTGGAATGTAAACAAAGAATATAGAAAATAAAAAATGGAAAAAGAAAAAAAAATATCAGGTGTTTTACAGCTACATGTAACTCTAGCTCCAAGGCATTTGCCCTTATCTTTTGGTCCATACAGCCTCTCACGCACATATTACATCCATAATTAAAGACATAGAATGCATATACATGAATAAACAAAAATAATTTTCCAACCACTAACATAGATAAAATAAACTAAACAATTTTATAATACCTCCATCATACTTTGTGCTATCTTTATATGATTTACCTTATTTCATAACAATTACCAACATGTATCACTATCTAGGGAATCCACTTCATGTTTATCATTGCCCTCTACCTACTGCAATGTGAGGTATGCTTTCCATATGAGTAACTTAGTGTTCAAAAAACATTCATTTAATATGGGTGACATTTCAAAATATACTAACTTGGGTTGGCTTAAGCCTTCTTATATGTCCTTAAGTGACATAAAATTAAGTAAAAGGAGTCATTATATATGTACTAGGGCATAAAATTCATCTCATTGTTCTATTTCCTATCTGTGTAATTTGAAATGAATTTTTTACATTTATTTAGTTGTTTAGTTGGTAATTTGGAAATTATCAACAATTATTAAATGGTGATTTCTATTATTACTAGTAATAAAAAGGCTGAAGTAAGTTAAAATGATAAAGGAGGGTATTTATCAAAGTGATTGAATGAATAAATGTGTTATAATCTACATTTTCATTTTCTTATTTCAGTATAATACTTGCTAAAATAAAATTAAAACTGTGTAGCCTAGATTCATACTTTAAAATGTCATCAAGTTAGTAACTAATAAAATAGCCTTAAAAACAATTAGTGACCTTGAATAGAATAGTGTCACTAAAGCTAAAGACAGTGAGGGAGAGTCAGAATCAACCTGCTTTTACAAGAAAAAGAGCTTCAGTAGTCATAGAGAAGAACAGAAAAACAGATGTGTATTTCCAATCGATTAAACAAGCTGTTCTGACTCTGGAAGTGAAGAGAAGTACATTAGTTACTTGTCTCAATAATGTCTCAAAATGTCCATAAACAATTCATAGAAAATAGAGATTAATTCAGCTTATAGTTCTACAATTTTGGGGCATAGAGTTGTACATAAAAACAAAGAAGACCCAAATCCAGTAGTTGTACATTATTGTTTACATTGCATGAGCTGTAGCATGCAGAGAATGATGATTGCTAGCAATCGGGTCACTCCCCCCATCACTTGTTTCTTATTGAAAATAAAGTCTTCTCTCATACAATAACACTACCACATTTCCCTCACCCTTTTATCCCAGGCCCTCCCACTTTCTTTCTCATCTAGATATACTTCCTTCTATTTCCCTTCAATAAGAGCAGACCCCCACTAGACAACAACCAAACAAGACAAAACAAGATGCAATAAAAGAAAGGCAAACTTCTTATATAAGTGCTACCACATACTTTGGGTGGGTTCTTCAACTTCAATTAATGTAAAAAGTCTTGTTGCAGACATGCATATAGAATTTCCTACCTAGTAATCCTATATCCTCTCAAGTTAATGACCAATATTTTCCATCACAATCATCTCCTGAGGCATATCTATAGCCAATGATGTAAAAGGCATCCAGCTAAACTTGAAAAATCCTCACAGTCTTTAAAATTGCAAAAAATTTTTTAAAAAGTCCAGAGTGTCTTCTGGTACTAAAGACAATAGCTAAACTAAAAACAAAATTAAAATAAAATTAAAGACATACTGAATTATTTTCTGATATATATAGAGAGAGCAACAGCCATGTGTGAAGTGTCAAGCTTAAAAAGGACAAAATATTACTTTAAATGGACAAAATTAATTTTGTTTTGTTAACTAATTTCTAAAATGAATATGTGCTATCCAATTGAAAAATCCCCAGATGCTATAATTTTTAATTATTTTTAAATTTTAAATGTATTCTTCTTTCTTTATATTCCAACAATAGCCTTCCTTCCTCCACTCCTCCCAGTTCCCCTGCCCACCTCCCCTCTCCCCAAGATCAACACCAGGAAAGGACTCCAGGGATATCTATCAACCACCACATAATTTGGGTGCGTTTTCCAACTTCAATTAATATGAGAAATTGTCTTGCAGATATTCACATGAAAATTTCAGCATCAATATGGTGTTCCAGTCTGTATCCATGGACATCTGCAGAGCTGTGGCCTGAACAGAGCAGCCAAGAAGTTGCATTCTATGAAGGGGAGAAGGCAGTTGGATCTAGGTGGTCACTGCTCTCTTCCACGTGGCTGTTGCTACTCTACATCAGTGAGATGCTATTATGCAGGGGCTAGGAGTCAAGTTAGGAGCCACCAGGCAGGAAGTGATCAAGGCAGGCCTAAGCAGATTCCAATGGTGAAAGCATCAGGGAAGAACTCTCTTTCTCAAAAAGTGCTATAGTTCATACAGGATAGACACTCTCAAATGATCCTTGATGACATAATTCTCTATTCCTCTATTTCTTCTGCACAGGATCTTTTGGAGTAGTTTGGAGGTATGACAACAGATGCTTTCTATTGCCTTGGTCTGAGATGTTAGGGATGCCTTATCTGCATGTGAAGGGGTTTCTGGGAGCTTCACCTACAACAGATTGCCAAGATCCTCTTTCTTTGGGGATAACATGGTCATTGACAGAGACCTGGTGGCAAGAAAGTGAGATGCCATGCAGAAGAATGCGAATTGACCCACTCTTATCTCCTTGCACTAAGATCAACTCCAAGTGGATCAAGGACCTCCACATAAAACCAGACACACTGAAACTATTAGGAAAGAAACTTGGGAAGACCCTGGAGGACATGGGCACAGGGAGAAAGTTCCTGAACAGAACACCAATAGCTTATGCACTAAGATCAAGAATGGACAAATGGGACCTCATAAAATTACAAAGTTTCTGCAAGGCAAAGGACACTGTCAGAAGGACAAAACGACAACCAACAAAGTGGGAAAAGATCTTCACCAACCCCACATCCGACAGAGGGCTAATATCCAATATATACAAAGAACTCAAGAAGTTAGACTCCAAAGAACCAAATAACCCTATCAAAAAATGGGGTACAGAGCTAAACAAAGAATTTTCACCAGAAGAAATTCGGATGGCTGAGAAACACCTTAAGAGATGTTCAACATCATTAGTCATCAGAGAAATGCAAATCAAAACAACCCTGAGATTCCACCTCACACCAGTCAGAATGGCTAAGATTAAAAACTCAAGAGACAACAAATGCTGGCAAGGATGTGGAGAAAGAGGAACACTCCTCCACTGTTGGTGGGATTGCAAAATGGTAAAACTGCTCTGAAAATCAGTGTGGCGGTTCCTCAGAAAATTGGGCATGTCCCTTCCAGAGGACCCTGGCATACCACTCCTGGGCATATACCCAGAGGATTTCCCTGCATACAATAAAGACACATGCTCCACTATGTTTATAGCAGCCTTGTTTATAATAGCCAGAAATTGGAAGGAGCCCAAATATCCCTCAAAGGAGGAATGGATACAGAAAATGTGGTATATTTATACAATGGAATACTACTCAGCAATTAAAAATAATGAATTCATGCAATTTGTAGGTAAATGGTTAGACCTGGAAAATATCATCCTGAGTGAGCTAACCCAATCACAAAAGAATACACATGAAATGCAATCACTGATAAGTGGATATTAATGAGCCCAGAAGCCCTAAATACTCAAGGCACAAATAGCAAGTCAAATGATTCCCAAGAAGAATGGAGAGGACCCTGGGCCTGGAAAGATTGGATCCAGTTTTGTAGAGAAACTGTGGGGGGAGGGGGAATGATTGGGGAATAGTTGGGGGGGAGAGGAACTATGGGACATGGGGAGGGGGGAACTGGGAAAGGGGAAAGCCTTTGGAATGTAAACATTTAATATAGAAAATAAAAATTAAAAAAAAAAAGTAAGTGAGATGCCCATTGTCTTCTGGTATGAGGTACTGGGGTTTCTGAACCCACTTATCCTTACCCAGCTTCCTGGCACATTCTACTGGCCCACAATGATCACCTAATGGATGCAGAAGACCACAGTTGTCTTGAGAGAAAAGAACAGGCCTGCATTGGTCAGTAATTTTAATTTTTAAATGTTAGTGTTTATTATTGCATATGTTCATTATTGGGGAGGCATGGTAGGGAAGATTTGGGATAAGGATGTGATGTAGAGGGCATGGCATATGTGCATGGTACAGAAAAACAAAGAAAATTTTGTTTAATTAGTTCTCTATCTCCAGCTTTATGTGTGTGTTCCAGGCATTGAACCCAGGTCATAAGGTTTAGAGTAGAAGTGGTTTCACATGCCATCTTCTAACCAAAATGGTTTTAATTAAATTTATGTGTTGTCTTACCAACTTGTTTTAAAGGCACATGTAATTGCATTTCATTCTACGTTAATTATAAGACAATATTTTAAGGAAAACAGGGTTTTTGATGAACAATACTTATTTATGAATTGAATCCCATGGGAGTAGATTTTGAGATAGAATATACAATCTTCAGGCGCATATAAAAACCTTTATGTTTCCTCTGAATAATTGTCTTAGCTAGGTTTCTGTGATTGTGATAAACTACTGACCAAGACCAACTTGCTTGGGGGAGGGTAGATGGATTTATTACAGCTCACCAGTTATAATCCATAGTTTAAGAGAGCCAAGAAAAAAACTCAAGGAAGGGAATTGAAACAGAGTCTGCAGAAGAGCACAGCTTGTGGGCTTGCTTTCAGTATTGCCTTCTAAGCTTTCACATATGTCTTCATATTTAGTCCAAAGTTCTGAAATCCATTACTTCCTCTCAAAAATCTTTAAAAGGCATAAAATTCATATGATCAGGTTCATGTTGTAGCATCTTTATTCCCAGGAGTGGTATAGCTGGCTCCTCAGGTAGTTCAATGTCCAATTTTCTGAGTAATTGGTTTCCAGATTTCCAGAGTGGTTATACCAGCTTGCAATCCTAACAGCAATGGAGGAGTGTTCCTCTTTTTCCACATCCTCACCAGCATCTGCTATCATCCGAGTTTTTGATCTTAGCCATTCTGACTGGTATGAGGTGGAATTACAGCTTGTTTTAACTTGCATTTCCCTGATGACCAAGGATGTTGAATATTTCTTTTGTGCTTCTCAGCCATTAGGCATTCTTTAATTGAGAATTATTTGTTTTAGCTCTGAACCCCATAGAGGTTATGATCAGGTATGAGGAGGGACAGGAGAGATAGCCAGATAATCATGAGAATGAATGAAAATCTGAAACTGACAGAGTATGGAAGTGGGGGGAAGTCATCTCCAGGAAAAGACACAAAAGTGGATAAGGAATATATCCAAGAATGGAGAGGACCTTACTTTGATTCACAACATTAAGGATATGGAACCTGAAGATACCACCTCCTTTATCAATGCATGAACCCCTTTGGAACAATGGAAACATCAACCTACCCATAAAACTTTGAACCCAATATCTTTCCTATTTACAAGAAGTGCAGGCATAGAAGATAGAGCATAGACTAAAGGAATGGCCAAAATTAGCATTTTAGTTGAAAAAGTTGATAATAAGATGACACTATTTTTGGTTGACTGGCATTCTGCATATGTCTGCTACCTTGGCATATCCATTGGGGAATCTGTTGCCTGGACAGTAGTAGTAAAAGATCCACTGAGGCTCAGGCATGGCAAAAGGATCAATGTATTAGAGGCTCTACAAGGTGAAGACAGAGCAAGGCAGGCTGTCTGGATTCTTCTGCTTTCCTGATCTCTGGTGCAGCAGGCTGCTAGGGAGGAAGGTCAGGGCTACTAAGTAAGTAGTAGCTACAGTTAGGCTCACATACTCAGCTGTTTGGACCAGGTTGACATCCAATGATGAAAGCTTCAAGCTTCAGGAGGGAAAAATCTTCTCTGGAATGTTAAATCTCAGCAATGCAGGCACTCAAATGATCTTTGATGAAATAATTTCTGTGCTTTATTTCCTGTAGACAAGACTTTGTAAAACATTTGGGAATAGGTTGAGATCTACAGGTAGATACTTTCTATTGGCTTCATAATGAGATGTTAGGGATGTCTCATCTGCAGATGGAATGATTTCAGGTGTGGTCCATATGTGACTGATTGTCACAGTCCTCTAAGTGGGGTATCATGGTCATGGGTTCCAGGACAGAAACCTGTTTGAGAGTAGATTTAAACGCCTACCATTCTCAATTATGAGAATTGCTGGGGTTCCTAAATCCTGCTAAAATTAGTAAGATTTCTATTGGGTAGCACAGCCTACTGCCCCACAGTTAACAGGACATTAAGTGTTAGGAAAATCATCCACAAAAGCAGATCTGTTAAATAATTGTTAATGCCAGTGAATGACATTATTCACTGAAGTGAAAAAAATCATTATAGTTATAATTATTATTGTTAAAACTGTTTCTCACTAGGCCAAACTTGTGATATCAATATGTTGTAGAGGAGGATCATGAACTCTTTTCCTCCTACTTAAACCTCTGAAATTTAGGAATCATAAGTGCGACTCAGCATTCACGTGTCATGACTCAAATCCATATCCTGTGTTCAAGGGAGGCACTTTGACAATAGATATAGATTTCTTTTTTATTCCCTTCTTTTTATTATTATTAGATACTTTCTTTATTTATGTTTCAAATGTTATCCCCTTTCCTAGTTTCCACTCTGAAAATACCTTATCCCATTCCTCCCTCCCCCTTCTCACTAACCTACCCATCCTGCTTCTTTGTCCTGGCATTTCCCTATATTGGGGCATAGAGCTTTCTCAGGACCAAGGGCCTCTCCTCCTTTTGATGTACAAGGATATCCTCTGCTACATATGCAGTTGGAGCCATGAGTCCCTCCATGTGTATTCTTTGGTTGATGGTTTAGTCGCTGCGAGCTCTGGGGGTACTGGTTGTTTCATATTGTTGTTCCTCCTATGGAACTGCAAGCTCCTTCAGCTCCTTGGGTCCTTTGTCTATCTCCTTCATTAGGGACCTTGTGCTCAATACAATGGTTGGCTGAGGATATGCATCTCTGTATTTGTCAGGCTCTGGCAGAGCCTCTTAGGAGACAGCTATATCAGGCTCCTGTCAGCTAGCACTTATTGGCATCCACAATAGTGTCTGGATTTGGTGACTGTGTACGGGATTGATCACCAGGTGAGGCAGTCTCTGGATGAAATTTCTTTCAGTCTCTGCTCCATACACTGTCTCTGTATCTCCTTATATGGATATTTTGCTACCCCTTCTAAGAAAGACCAAAGTATCCAGACCTTGGGCTTCCTTCTTGAACTTCATTTGGTCTGTGAATTGTATCTTAAGTATTCTGAGCTTCTGGGCTAATATCCACTTATCAGTGAGTGCATGATGTGTGTGTTCTTTAGTGATTGGGTTACATTACTCTGAATGATATTTTCTACCACCATCCATTTGTCTAAGAATTTCATGAATTCATTGTTTTTAACAGCTGAGAAGTGCTACATTGTGTAAATGTACCACATTTTCTGTATCCATTCCTCTATTGAGGGACATCTGTGTTCTCTCCAGCTTCTAGCTATTATAAATATGGTTGCTGTGAACATAGTGGAACATGTGTCCTTATTACATGTTGGAGAATCATCTGGGTATATGCTCAAAAGTAGTGTAGCTGGGTCCTCAGGTAGTACTATGTCCAGTTTTCTGAGGAACTGCCAAACTGATTTCCAGAATGGTTGTACCAGCTTGCAATCCCACCACCAGAGGAGGAGGAGTGTTCCTCTTCTTCTTTTTTTGAAGACAAATATTTTACTGAAAACTGAATTAATTTCTTGATATCCTTATATACTTTTAATATGTAGCTTGCATTTCTTGAGAAACTCATTGTTACAAATCATCACAATTTTAAAATGTTTTATTTTTTCAAAAGTTTAAATGAAACATGAGTTTAAGTTCAAAACCTATTGTTAGCAGTCACATGAATACACAAGGAGAAAGTCGAAACTCTAGTTCACACACATCTGCTTCATATTTCTCTAAAGAAATTGATGCTGTTTATACCATTCAATTTAGTTGTAAATATTGAAAAAAAAAGACAAAATAGAATTTTACATCTAGATTTTATATGCTATTTAATCCCAATGAAAAATTTCTGTTACCTTTTCTAAAACCTTCTAGGAAATAAATGTTTTCTAACTGAAAGAAAAATATAATACAAATTTAATATTTTATTTTTTGTGGAAAGATTCAAGATACTTATTTTGGCACTTGTCTTTGATTTGTTAAGTTTTTAATATAATAAAAGATAGAGAAAACATAGCCTAAGAGAAAAAACTTACAAAAGTATCATTTAGAGAGATAAATGACTAATGCATTAGATAAGTTTATTGAGTACATTTAATTTAAGAGCCAGTACTCTTCAGTGTATAGTACAATGTTCTCATACAAGATACATAATCTTGAAGTCATTATTGTTTACACTTGTACTATCATGAAATATTTTACAAGTAAAGAATATTTTTAAAGTACTTGATGTGTTAGGGTGTGTATTTGTGTGTGTTTATGTGTGTGTGGACTGTTGTTTTGT
This sequence comes from Apodemus agrarius, assembly GCA_964023405.1. Lineage (NCBI taxonomy): Eukaryota > Metazoa > Chordata > Mammalia > Rodentia > Muridae > Apodemus > Apodemus agrarius. The sequence continues at coordinate 49,868,547 of OZ030007.1, read as the reverse complement.
GTTTCAACAGAAAGTATGTTATATAACTAATCAGCAACAATGTCGCATGCAAATGATATGTCTTTTTAAATATTTAGTCAACAATCTCATTTCTTTGGGTGATTGTAACAAGTTAATATGGAGAGTCCCTAGCATCTTAGCTGTCCTCTGAGGAAATAGACCCATGTAACTTTAAAAGTATTTGTGGAGAATTCTTCTCATTTATTATTTAAATCCTCTGTAGAGCAATTTATATGTCTGTTTATTTGACAAAATATGAGGTTAATAATATCTGGGTCATCATCTTTTACTTCAGCTTGAATGATTGTTGGAAGGCAAGGTGACTACAGCTGCAATGAGGCCTCTGAATTACTGCCGTCTAGAGACCTGCAGGGGGACTATAAATTACAAAATGAGCAAGAGCCTAAACAGTGCCGACTTAACAAAATCCACACTGTTCACTTAAGCAATTATTGACAATGCTTGTGTTAAGGGTTTCACATGAACTCTCCAACAACAATCTTTAGATCCTAAAGAGGGCTCTTCCTTTCCTTATTCTTGCTTCATTCTCTTAGTCTGTTCAGATAATTAAAATAGTGAAAAATGCTATATGAAGCAAAAAATAGGGAAAAATTTAAATTTGAAAATCTTATAAAAGTAGATGTGCTTGCTGAAAGAGTTAAGCTTGTTAAATGCAGCAATTTATAGAGTATTAAAATCCAATTGTATAGTATATTTTAATGAAGTAACATAATAATTAAGAACTTAGGGGGCATGGCATTCATGCAAAGTACATAAGGACAAAGAAAACTTTGTTTAATTAGTTCTTTCTATCCAGCTTTATGTGTGTTTTAGGCATCACACACAGGTCATGAGGTTTGGAGTGGAAGTGATTTCATATGCTGAATCATCTCACCAAAATATTTTAATTAAAACAGTACTGAAAATGTGACTCAGTGACACAGGATATTGATACAAAACCCAACTCTTACTACAAGGGGAATGAGAGTTAACTTATTCTGAAACTAAAAGCAAGTTGCTAGAGCCCAAGAACACAAAATCAGTTTGCCTCAAATTTCATGATCTAATGTGGAATCGGTTTTCTAATGTTTCTATAGTAACAAAATAAAGAAAGGCATAAACCATATCTTTTTCAACATATTGGTGAAAACATTCAGTAAGGCAGGTTAAAGCAGAATTTATGTACTATGGAAGGGGATTTCTGCCATTGGTATTCAATATTGTCTTAGTTGTTTGGTTTGTGTAAAATAAGGTTCTGCTAGGGTAACCCATCCCAAAGGTCTTTGCTTGTTAGACATGGAATGAAAAGCCAGAATAAGAGCGGGCACACTGGACGCAGTGAGCAGCTGGAATCAGGTGCATGGCCAGAGTTATAGCTTAGCTTAGCTCTGCAGGAGATCCGGGCACAGAAAGCTCAGCTGCGGGTGCAGACTACCGGCCGGGACCAGCTCTCTGAGCGGACTAGCAGCAAGGGGCCACCTGGCCGCCTCAGGGCACAGCTCGGAACTCTAGCAGCTGGAGTCAGGGGCCCGGACTCAGAGCAAGCATAGTCCAGCACAGACAAGCTGCCAGAAGGGATCTGTCTCCTGGGGACAGGCGTGCTGTGCTTTCAGCAGGGCGCCATCTACAATAAGACCAACTAACGCCAAAGATAAAGAGATGGCAAAAGGCAAACTTAGGAACGTTATTAACAGAAATCAAGGCAATATGGCACCATCTAAACCCAATTCGCCAACCACAGCAAGTCCAGGATACCCCAGCACACCAGAAAAACAAGAGTTAGATATAAAAGCACAGGTCATGATGCTCCTAGAGGAACACAAAAAAGACATAAACAAATCTCTTAAAGAAATGCAGGGGAACATCAATAAGGTAGAAGCTCTTACAATCCAAACACAAAAAACACTTAAAGAACTCCAGGAGAATATGGGCCATCAGACAGAAACCAATAAAGAGGAAATGAGAAAATCAGTTAAAGAAATGCAGGAGAACTTGAAACAACAGGCAGAAGTCATGAAAGAGGGAGCACACAAATATATTAAAGAATTACATGAAAACACAAACAAACAAATGATGGAACTGAGCAAAACCATCCAAGATCTGAACACAGAGGTAGAAACAACTAAGAAATCACAAAAGGAGGCAACCTTGGAGATAGAAAACCTTGGGAAGAAATCAGGGGTCGTAGATGCAAACATAAACAACAGAATACAAGAGATAGAAATAAGAATCTCTGATGCTGAAGATAACATAGTAACCATTGACTCCACAGTCAAAGAAAACACAAAATCCAAAAGGCTTGTAACCCAAAACATCCAGGAAATCCAGGACACAATGAGAAGACCAAACCTAAGGATTATAGGGATAGGTGAGAGTGAAGATCTACAACTTAAAGGGCCAGCAAATATCTTTAACAAAATTATGGAAGAAAACTTTCCTAACTTAAAGAGAGAGATGCCCATGAATATACAAGAAGCCTACAGAACTCCAAACAGACTGGACCAGAACAGAAACACCTCCCGTTCCATAATAATCAAAACCCCAAATGGACTAAACAAAGAAAGAATATTAAAAGCAGTAAGAGAAAAGGGCCAAGTAACATATAAAGGAAGACCTATCAGAATCACACCAGACTTCTCTCCAGAAACCATGAAAGCTAGAAGATCCTGGGCAGACCTCATGCGGACCCTAAGAGAAAACAAATGTCAGCCAAGACTACTATACCCAGCAAAACTCTCAATCAACATAGATGGAGAAATCAAAATATTCCATGACAGGACCAAATTTACACAATATCTTTCCACTAACCCAGCTCTACAAAGGATAATAGGAGGAAAACTCCAACAAAAGGAAGGAAATGGCACCCAAGAAAAAGCAAGACAGTAAACTTCTTCCATAAAACTCAAAGGAAGATAACTACTCAAAAACAAAAATAACATCAAAAATGTCTGGAAGTAATAATCTCTATTCCTTAATATCTCTTAACATCAATGGACTCAACTCCCCAATAAAAAGATATAGACTAACAGACTGGATACAGAAACAGGACCCTACATTTTGCTGCTTACAGGAAACACACGTCAGAGTCAAAGACAAACACTACCTTAGAGTAAAAGGATGGAAGACAATTTTGCAAGCAAATGGTCACAGGAAGCAAGCTGGAGTAGCCATTTTAATATCAGATAAAATTGACTTTCAACCCAAAGTCATCAAAAGAGACACAGAAGGTCACTTCCTGCTAGTCAAAGGAAGAATCCACCAAGAGGAACTCACAATTCTAAACATCTATGCTCCAAATGTAAGGGCACGCTCATTTGTAAAAGAAACCTTACTAAAGCTCAAAGCACACATTGCACCTAACACAATGATTGTGGGGGACCTCAATACTCCACTATCTACAGTGGACCGACCAGGAAAACAGAAACTAAACAGAGACACGGAGAAACTCATCGAAACTTTGGAGCAATTGGATTTAACAGATATATATAGAACATTTCACCCTAAAGCAAAAGACTATACCTTTTTCTCAGCCCCTCATGGTACCTTCTCCAAAATCGACCATATAATTGGACACAAGACAGATCTCAACAAATATAAAAAGATCGAACTAATCCCATGCCTCTGATCAGATCACCATGGAGTAAGAGTGTTCTTCAATAGCAACAAAAACAACAGAAAATCCCCATAGGCTTGGAGGCTGAACAATATTCTACTCAATGATACCTTAGTCCAGGAAGAAATAAAGAAAGAAATCAAAGAATTCTTAGAACTTAATGAAAATGAAGGCACAACATACCCAAATCTATGGGACACAATGAAAGCAGTGCTTAGAGAAAAACTCATAGCCCTGAGTGTCTCCAAAAAGAAACAGGAGAGAGCATATACTAGCAACTTAATGGCACACTTGAAAGCTCTGGAACAAAAAGAAGCAATTTCACCCAGGAGGAGTAGAAGACAGGAAATCATCAAACTCAGGGCTGAAATCAATCAAGTTGAAACAAAAGGAACCATACAAAGAATCAACAAAACCAGGAGCTGGTTCTTTGAGAAGATCAACAAGATAGATAAACCCCTAGCCAGACTTACTAAAGGGCACAGACACAGTATTCAAATTAACAAAATTAGAAATGAAAAGGGAGATATAACAACAGAAACTGAGGAAATTCAAAAAATCAACAGATCCTACTACAAAAAACTATACTCAACACAACTGGAGAATCTGGAGGAAATGGACAATTTCCTAGACAGTTACCAAATACCAAAATTAAACCAGGATCAAATAGATCGTCTAAACAGACCCATAACCCCCAAAGAAATAGAAGGGGTCATAGACAGTCTTCCAACCAAAAAAAGCACAGGACCAGACGGTTTTAGTGCAGAATTCTATCAGACCTTCAAAGAAGTCCTGATACCGATACTCTTCAAATTATTCCACAAAATAGAAACAGAAGGAACACTACCCAACTCATTCTATGAAGCCACAATTACCCTGATACCAAAACCACACAAAGATCCAACTAAGAAAGAGAACTACAGGCCAATTTCTCTTATGAATATCGATGCAAAAATACTAAACAAAATACTTGCCAACCGAATCCAAGAACACATCAAAACGATCATTCACCATGATCAAGTTGGCTTCATCCCAGGGATGCAGGGATGGTACAATATACGGAAATCCATCAACGTAATCCACTACATAAACAAACTCAAAGAAAAAAACCACATGGTCATCTCATTGGATGCTGAAAAAGCATTTGACAAAATTCAGCATCCTTTCATGCTAAAGGTCCTAGAAAGAACAGGAATTCAAGGCCCATATCTAAACATAGTAAAAGCAATATACAGCAGACCAGTAGCTAACATCAAGGTAAACGGAGAAAAACTCGAAGCAATCCCTCTAAAATCAGGGACTAGACAAGGCTGTCCCCTCTCGCCATATCTCTTCAATATAGTACTTGAGGTACTAGCTAGAGCAATTCGACAACAGAGGGAAGTCAAAGGGATACAAATCGGAAAGGAAGAAGTCAAACTATCACTATTCGCAGATGATATGATAGTTTACTTAAGTGACCCAAAAACCTCCACCAGAGAACTCCTGCAACTGATAAACAACTTCAGCAAAGTGGCTGGCTATAAAATCAACTCAAGTAAATCAGTAGCCTTCCTATATGCGAAGGATAAGCAGGCCGAGAAAGAAATTAGGGAAATGACACCCTTCACAATAGCCACAAATGATATAAAGTATCTTGGAGTGACGCTAACCAAACATGTGAAAGATTTTTACGACAAAAACTTCAGGTCTCTGAAGAGGGAAATTGAAGAAGACATCAGAAAATGGGAAAATCTTCCATGCTCATGGGTTGGCAGGACTAATATAGTCAAAATGGCAATCTTGCCCAAAGCAATATACAGATTCAATGCAATTCCCATCAAAATCCCAACTCAGTTCTTCATAGAGCTAGAAAGAGCAATTCTCAAATTCATCTGGAATAACAAAAAACCCAGAATAGCTAAAACTATCATCAACAGCAAAAGAACTTCTGGGGGAATCAATATCCCAGACCTCAAGCAATATTACAGAGCAGTGGTATTAAAAACTGCATGGTATTGGTTCAGTGACAGGGAAGCGGATCAATGGAATAGGATCGAAGACCCAGAATTGAACCCACACATCTATGGCCAATTGATCTTCGACAAAGGAGCTGGAAACATCCAGTGGAAAAAAGATAGCCTTTTCAACAGATGGTGCTGGCTCAACTGGAGGTCAACATGCAGAAGAATGAGAATTGATCCACTCTTATCTCCTTGCACTAAACTCAACTCCAAGTGGATCAAGGATCTCCACATAAAACCAGACACACTAAAACTAATAGAAAAGAAACTGGGGAAGACCCTTGAAGACATCATCTCAGGGGAAAAATTCCTGAACAGAACACCAATTGCTTATACTCTAAGAACAAGAATAGACAAATGGGACCTCATAAAACTACAAAGTTTCTGTAAGGCAAAAGACACTGTCAAAAGGATAAATCAGCAACCAACAAATTGGGAAAAAATCTTCACCAACCCCACATCCGACAGAGGGCTAATCTCCAATGTATACAAAGAACTCAAGAGGTTAGACCCCAGAAAACCAAATAACCCTATCCAAAATTGGGGTACAGAGCTAAACAGAGACTTTTCACCTGAAGAAATTCGGATGGCTGAGAAACACCTTAAAATATGTTCAACATCACTAGTCATTAGGGAAATGCAAATTAAAACAACCCTGAGATTTCACCTCACACCAGTCAGAATGGCTAAGATTAAAAACTCAGAAGACATCAGGTGTTGGCGAGGATGTGGAGAAAGAGGAACACTCCTCCACTGCTGGTGGGAATGCAAGCTGGTACAACCACTCTGGAAATCAGTATGGCGGTTCCTCAGAAAACTGGGTGTGATACTTCCGGAGGACCCAGCCATACCACTCCTGGGAATATACCCAGAAGATTCACCAGCATGCAATAAGGATACATGCTCCACTATGTTCATAGCAGCCTTATATATAATAGCCAGAAGCTGGAAAGAACCCAGATGTCCCTCAACAGAGGAATGGATACAAAAAATGTGGTATATATACACAATGGAGTACTATTCAGCCATTAGAAACAATGAATTCATGAAATTCTTAGAGAAATGTATGGAGCTGGAGAATGTCATACTAAGTGAGGTGACCCAGTCTCAAAAGAATACCCATGGTATACAGTCACTGATAAGTGGATATTAGCCTAGAAGCTTGGAACACCAAAGACACAAATCACATATCAAGTGATGTCTCACGAGAAGAAAGGAGTGGACACTGGTGCTAGAATGGACCAAAACATCATTGTGGGAGAGTACAAGAACAGTAAAGTGGGAGGGGGTGGATGCGGGATCAGGGGGAGGGAAAAGGACATGTGGGACCTTTGGGGGTGGGGAACCAGAAAAAGGAAAATGAATTGTAAATATAGAATATATACAATAAAAAAAAAGAAAAGCCAGAATAAGAGGTGGGCAAGGAATGGCTGCTTTAGCTGCTACAGCACATGGTTAGTATGTGATAAATTGTAATTAGGCTCTAGATCTACAATATTACAACTTCTCAACAACCTTTTATGAGCCTTGCAGAAAGTTGAATAAAATACATAACTTCATTCCAGGAAGCTGTATTTGTCAAGCTGTGTGTGGTCTGTTTGGGGAGAGAGTGGCATGGTTCCTGCCCCTGTGACAGGGCCTCAGTGTGAGCCTCCATGAGGGTTGATGCCTGATGTGTGCATAAGGCTTGTTTGGATAATAATGTACATATTTTCTGAACCACAAACAATGGAAAGCTCTTTCCTTTCTAGTTACATCTTTTCTCTTAATGTTAATGACTCCATGATAGCTAGAAATAGCAGGAATCCAGGAGTTGAGGATGTGACTATGCCTAGATAAAATGATAAACAGTGGGACTTTCAGAACAGTCCTTAAGGCTGTGGGAAAGATCTCTAAATACATGAGTAAAAACATATATAATTTCCCAACACACACACACACACACACACACACACACACACACACACAAGAAAGCAGGACATGGACAGACAGATCTCAGAATGGCAAGCAAGCAGAAATAGAGAGAAATCTCCAAAGAGAAATCAAACAATAGAGAGAAGCAGTCTGAAAGAACTGAATCAGGCAGAACACAGGTCATCAGCTTAGATCTACAGTTTGACTTAAGAGTCATCCTTTTTGCCACTCTCAGACACATCTTCTCTAAGAATTGCTCTCTAAATGAAGGCTGGTCCTTGGCATTTGCTCACAAGGACTGGCAGATCATGTGCAAAGATCAGTGTCATAGTTTTATCATTTACTACAGGGATTCTTGTTTTTGTTCTAATCCAGATTTATGAAATGCATGGAGATCTTCTCTTGTATTCTATAGGGGACTTACAAATCCCTAACAAAATGCTAGAAAAATAAAGAATTTAGATAATTCAGATGGGTTCATCTTATATCTTCTATCTTTCATATATTTGAAACTTTTGATGGTGATTCCCTGCAGGCTTTACAACAGGCAGGGAAGGAATGATCAGTGTTAAGCTAATAGTGAAACTCAGCTCATGTGGATTTTATTGTAACCAGTGCTTGACTTGGGTGTGATGGTGCTTGTCTTTAATTCCAATACTCTGGTGGCAGAGACAGGCAGATTTTTGTGAATTCTACATCAGACTGGTATACAAAATGAGTTCCAGGACAACCAGTGTTATTACACAGAGAAACCCTGTCTCCAAAAACAAAAACAAGCAAACAAAATTTAAAGTAACCATACTTTAACTATCAACTTATTAAAGAAGGAATCCCAAAAGACTATATTTTTAACAACAACAACAACAACAATAATAATAATAATAATAATAATAATAAAAATAAAAATAATTAAAAACACGGGTTCAGAAAAGAATAAAAGTTTCTTTCTGGAATTTCTCTCTCAGGAAAACTGATTTACGACATCGCCTAGACAATTTTGCTTCAGTCATGGTCAGGACTACAGTTTGATAAAGACTGTTTATGTAAACTTTTTCCTGTCCCTTTATTTAAATGCCAACCTCACTTCAGGGGTCAGAAGATGAACTTTTAAGGTGTCACTAGATATCTTTTCCAATCTACAGTGTATCTAAACTTAAAATTTTCTCCTACTTTTTAACTTGTAATTTTTCTGTTGTAGTTGTTTTATTAAAATTTTGTGTTCTTGAGTCACAGATTATGACAAGTTGGGTTTATTGCAATACAAATACTTTGAGCCTACTTTATAAATTCTTTCTTTGATCTTTCTATAGAGATTTTAGTTGTTCTATCCTGGCCTTTGATTGTTAAAATGAAACTTACCTAGTTCTCTCACCTGTTACTTCTTCATAATAAACACATATTCATATGTTCTACAATTTAACCATAGAAGATAGCTTCTGGAGAGGCTTAAATAAATGAAAAAAACTAGAATAAACAGAATTCAATTGCCACTATTAATGAGGTTAAATAATGATAGGAAGAGATGAGATTAAAACCTTATACTTAGTAATTATTAAAGCTCATGTGATTGACTACTACTTAAGGTAATTGTATTTTTCTAAATTTATACATCACTGCCAACCCTCTCATCCTTTTCTGTATAGTCTACCTTGTTTCTATTGTATCACCTGCAAACTTACAGAAAAATTTCTTACTTAGGACTCTCAATGCACAAACTGTACTTAGTAGTCACAGGTAGGTAATTTCTATTATCTTTCCTATATTTCATTCTAATCAACAAAATTACTCTAACTATTCCTGCAATCTGCCTACAGGAACTCCTCTTACCATGCTATGTCCTTATCAATGGAACTCTACCTCATGCTTCAGAACTAGGATACCTATTGCTCCTTCTGACTGCCTCTCTCAAAATTTCTTTCTCATCTGTTTCCATCCTTTTGTGTCATCTGCCATGACACAGAAGCATGTTCTACTAAAGCCCTATAACCATCACATAAGCTTGATCCAGAGTGAAATCCAAAGAAAACCAAAGAAGAGAACACTTACCCAACAAATACAGGACCACATATCTATATCAAAAACTTCTTGGGATATGAACTCAGATGCCTAGTTCCAACATAAAAATACAAACATTAGTTAGGCTATATGCCTCCTCAAGTAAACAGTAAAACTTTTGTTGTATGTTCTAAGCAATAAAAATGAGCTACGCGCAAGTGAAAGACTTCAAAACAATTATGAATACGTTCAAGGACCTTACAGAAGATATAAGTAAATGATTTAATGAAGACCATGAAAACACAAACACTTAAATAAAATACTGAAAACATTACAAAACACAAAAGTAGAAATTGAATCATTAAGGAAAACCCAAAATTAAACGAAATTATAAATAAAGAACTCTTGTTGAATCATAGGCCAAAATTATTGTATGAAACCCACTAAAATGAAGCAGCTAACAATTATACTGGTCATTCTCCACAACTAAATCATAAGTCCCCAAATCTGAAAACAACACTTAATTTGTCATTATTCACAGAGAATTTGAGTTTTTGCCTAACTAGAAGCTTCATCCACTATTAATATTCATGCAACTGAAACATATTATACATGTCATTGGAAGAGAAATGTAATTACCAATACTAACTAGCTGCAAATCATGCAACATATAAGAGTGACCTGTCTACAAAATATACTAGTATTAGTGCAGCAGAAATGTTGTGAGAACAGCCAAGTGTTTTTTTATTGTATTCAATGCTACTCCATGAGACTGATATATATACATATATATGTATATATATATATATGTGTGTGTGTATGTATATGTATATATATACATATGTATATATGTATATATGTATACATATATATGTATGTATGTGTGTATATATACATATGTATACATATATATGTATGTATATATATGTGTGTATATATACATATGTATATATACATGTACATATGTATACGTATACATATATATGTGTGTGTGTGTGTGTATATATATATATATATATATATATATATATATATGAAACTAAAGTAGACAGGAACTGAGGGCATGGCTAAGTCATGTGCCTAAGTGGAATTCTATTAATATTATCCTTCTAAAGAAACATAGCAATAAGATGACTTCTAACGACATTACTCTCCACATAGATCAGTGTCTTACACAACACAGCACACATTAGAGAAGTTTATTCTTAAAATAGTTGGAAATTAATACAGAGACCTACAACTAGACAGTGTGTAGAACGTGAGAGATTTTGGACACTAAACCTCAAATGATATATGGCGATCAGACCCTTCTTTGGCATTTTGGGATCTATGAGAAAGAAAGTTGGAAAGAGTCTAAGAATCAGAGGTACAGATGACTCCAAGGAAAGAGACTTTTCTGTAGACAGACTATAGGAGTGATGAACTTTTGAACTCAAAGAGACTATACCAATACTACCTGTACAAGTTAACTTAATACATGGTCTTAGGATTGATACAGAGAAGTGGACACAGGCTCACACATCTAAACAAGAAGCTATCCTAATTTAGTCATCATAGTAAAGGGATAATCACTTTTCTCTAATGTACTCTGACTACTGGTTATATCAACTACATTTCAGAAAGACCACATGGGCAGGAGTATCTACCCAAAACATAATGAACTCAATGGTATTTTCATAGATTTGGAATTTTTGTTTACTTGTTGGCATGATTTGTTTTCATTCTTTGTGTGTGGGGGAGAGAGAGAGGGAGCGAGACAGAGGCAGAGAGAGACAGAGACAGAGAGATACAGAGACAAGAGACAGAGTGTTAGTTTACGGGCATTCCATGTCATTGTATGTGATCATGGAATTAAAAATTGAGTTAGAACACATCACTCAAAGGCTCAGAAACTAGTCATTGGCAGCTGTGATTCACTAGATAAGGAATTTGTAAGCTCAACTTGAATTCTCTGCAAAAGCTGAAATAATTCTGAGCTTCTGAGTGTCTCCCCAGTTTCTTCACTAGATGAATGCAGTCTTTTAATTTTCTTCAGTTTTTACTCTGTCCTTTGAACTCATCAGTTTATCTCCATTTCTTTTATTATATATTCTTTATTTATATTTCAAATGATTTCCACATTCCTGGTCCTGCCCCCCTACCCGGAAAGTCCCATAAGCCATCTCTCCTCCACCTGTTCCCCAATCAACTCCCTCCTGCTTCCCTGTCCTGGTATTTCCCTACACTGCTGCATTCAGCCATCAAATCATACCCAAGGAGAAAGAAGAACAAAGTATGGACACTCTAGTCCTTCTTAGAATTTGGAACAAAATAACCACAGAATGAAATTCAGAAACAAAGTGTGGAGCAGAGTCTGAAGGAAAGACCATCCAGAGACTACCCCACCTAGTGATGCATCTCATATACATTTACAAAACCCAGGTAGTATTATTGATGCCCACAGGTACTTGTGGACTGGAGCTGGATATACCTCCATCTCTTGCTGTCTCTACTTGTTTCTGTCCAACTCTTCTCTAGAATTTCATCAGTGTCTTACTGCTAACATCTCTGTCACTGGGGTTCTCTTGTTATTTTAACCTGTTACCAGCTCAGCCTGGCTAATGATGAAGATTAATATTAGGCAAGTACAGAGAAAAGCCTTTTATTTATGTTGAAACATCTGTGGAGCCTGGCAGGAAAATGTCACAACAGGAATAAACAACTCACTTGGATTTCAAAAGGGTATGTGACAGTGTTGTTAGCAGACCTCATGAAAATAAAAGCCTGCACTTTCATCAGTCTAGAAAATGTATAGAAATGAGGAACTTGTTTAACTACTCAGTAACCACTTATACTAAAAGAAAGATGGGCTTTGGCCTTATGCTGGGCTCTATGACCCATTTTGTCTTTCTAGGAATATTTAGTTTCCTAAAATTGTTTCTCTATAGCTCTTATTCTTTCTTTTTAAATTTTTATTGAATATATTCTTTATTTATATTTCAAAAGTTATACCCTTTTCCTATTCCCCCTCCCAAAAAACCCCCAACCTATGCTTTCAAGAAGATGCCCCTCTACCCAAAACACTCCCACCTACCCCCCCTCAATTTCCCCATGTTGGGTTATCTATTGAGCTTTCATAGGACCAAGGACCTCTCCTCCCACTGATTCCCTAAAAGGCATTCCTCTGCCATACCTTTGGTTGGAACCATGTTTAATGCTTGGTTGATGCCTTAGTTCCTGGGAGCCCTGAGGCGTCTTGTTGGCTGACATCTTCGTTCTTCCCATAGGGCTGCAAACCCCTTCAGCTCCTCCAGTCAGTCCTCCCTCCAATTCTTTCATTGTGTACCTCATGCTCAGTCCAATAGTTGGCTGCTAGCATCTGCCTCTGTATCTGTAAGTCTCTGGCAGGGGCCCTCCAAAGACAACCATAACAGGATCCTTTTGGCACACACTTCTTGTCATCCATAATAGTGTTGGGGTTTGGTAACTGTTTATAGGATGAATCCCCAGGTAGGACAGCCTCTGGTTGGCCTTTTCTTCATTCTGCTCCACACTCTGTCTCCATAATTGCTCTTGTGAGTATAGCTTTTATTCATGTTTTAATAAATTTCTATACATTCATTATGCCATTAAAACAGCAAAAGGTTTATTCTGTTAGCTTCATAGTCAATGAGGTAAGCTCAAAAATATTTTAAATATTGTGTTTGAGCACAATTTGTTTAAAATTATATTTGTTCTTAAGGTGTCACTTGCATTTTAATTAAATGATTTATATAAATCCTGTGTTTCATTGACATTAAGTGCTAACATTTCAAATATTTTAATGTAAACTCTTATTAATTTGTATTATATTCATGTTTTAAACAATTGCATTCTTATCATATTGCATTTTTTATTGTTCAGGAAGAGTTCCTTATTTTGTGATGGATTTTCATGGCTTAATTTGATCAGGTATACATTTGTCATTATTTGGAATACACAGCGTCAAGTATGTTTTAGAGTCATTGGAGACATTGAATTGTTTAAGACTTGAGAATCCCTAGTAAAGCTCTCACAGTTTCATCTTACAGTTGTTGATGGAGATATTAAGAGTCTATCCCCATATCCCTGCACTCTTGTTAGTGGTTCATTTATCACAGGTCCTCATCTTAAGGGAAGGTGAGTTTATAACAGCCATATCCATTTTTGTCTATTTTGTGGCAATTCTATTCATCCTATTACTTCTTTTCCATTTAATTGTTAGGAGATTTTGTTTATAGGATTTTCAGGACAAGTTTCATTGATCCAAGTTTGTTCTTGCCAGTTACCTGACTAAATGGCCAATTTGTACTAATTTGTGGAATGATCCATTTGTTTAATGACTGTTTCTCTAACCTTTCTTATTTCATGTAGCAATTGGGTTATTGTTGAGTAATTTTCATTCAGGTTTTATGGTGGAATTTAATGGAATGTTCAATTTTCCAAATGATAATTCTGCTAGTGTTAAGGACTGGGGCACACAAAAGAGATTATTATGAATCTTACAATGTTCAAGGAGAACCAATACAAATCAAAATTATTTTAAATTACTTTGAAAACATTATCTCAGCTATACCTTTAATTCAAATACATATGACCAAGCAGAGCATGGTACCATATGCCAGGGATATTTCCCTTACAAAGTAAACATAGCAAGATCAGAATCAAGACCAAGGTAATTCTTGTATACACAGTGAAAGTAAGGCTTATCTGGGCTATAAAAGTCACAGTCTGAGAGAGAGGGGTAGGGCGAGAGGGAGAAAAAGAGAAAGAGGAGGGAGGAAAAGAAGCATAAGATATTCCTAGAAGTTTATTGTTTATACGTGAACATATTATCACACACATAGTATATAATATATATACATATATATTCTTAATTAATGTTACTATTGCTATGATGAAACACCATGACCAAATATTTGAGGAAAACAGAATTTATGTGGCTTATACTTGCACCCTGTAGTCCACCATTGAAGGATTCCAAGACAGAAACTCATACAGGACAGCATCCTGGAGGCAGGAACTGATGCAGAGGTACTGCTTCCTGGCTTGCTCTCCATATCTTGCTCAGCTTGCTTTATTATAGAATCCACAGTCATCAGTTCAGAGATGTCACCAACCACAATCAACTTGGCCATCCTGAATTAATAAAATATTCTCCAGCCTTGCGAAACAGCCTGATAATGTGGGAACCTTTTCCTCATTCTTGTTTCCTCCTCTCAGATAACAATAGTTTTATCAAGTCTGCATAAATATAGCCAGTACCTATGTAGTTGCATCTATATGAGAACAAATGTGACCTTCTCAATTCCATATCTTTCATATCAATAAATTTAAGTTACAGCCAAGAAACTGTTACTTATTTATTAAATGGCTTTTTGTTATAAAATTTTCTCTAAAGCAAAGAAAATGCATCAAATATAACAATATGCAAACCATGGTGTTGCAGACATGGCTCAGTGGTTCAGAGCACTAACTAAACTTACAGAGAAGGTTAATCTCTAGCACCTTAAGAACTTTAGCAACTCAGAAACTTCTTTGACTCCATTTGTGCATGTCTTAGGCTTGTGTGTAGATGCCTGGAAAATATCTACCCATATTTAAAAAAAAGAGCACTCAGACAGACATGCATACAAAAATACCTTCACATTTTTTATTAGAGGGTTCAATTCTAACATTCAGAATACTTATTTGATAAAAACTATTGATTTAGGTATAATTCTTTTTTTGTTTTATTTTTAAATATTTATTTAGATTTACAAATTTTCATTACCTTCTATACTACCCACTCACCCCCTCCAGGATCACCCCTCTCACAGTGCTTCTTCCTACCCTCCTTTTACTTCTCCTATGAGAGAATAGGGAACCCCTGCATATCCCTGTACCCTGAAACATCAAGACTCTTCCCGGATAGGTGTGTTCTCTTTCAGTAAGGCCAGAAAAAGCAGACCAGATAGAAGAGCATATCCCACATATAGGCAACAGCTTATAATACCCATTGGTTCCAGTTTTTCTGGGCCCAAACGAAAACCACACTATACATCTGCCACATATGTGTGGGTAGGCCTAGGTCCAACCTGTGTATGCTATTTTGTTGGTTGTTCAGTCTCTGAGAGTCCCAATTATTCAAACTACTTGACCCCGTTGGTCATCCTGTGGAGTTCTTATCCCCTGGGGCCAAAAATCCTTCCCTCTGCTCTTCCATAAGAGTCCCAAAGCTTCATTCACTGTTCTGATATGCGTCTCTGTATATAAGTCAGCTGTTGGGTGAAGCCTCTCAGAGGACAGTGATGCTAAACTCCTGTCTCCAAACAAAGAAGAGTAACAGTATCATTAATAGTGTTGGGAATTGGTGGTTACCCATGGGATGGGTCTCAACTGGAGTGGTTAATGGTTATACATTCCCCCCATCTCTGCTCTACTCCCCACTCTTGTTGACAGGGTAAATTTGGGGTCAAAATTGTTTGGTTTGGATGGTGTCCCTATCACTCAACTGGGGTTCCTGCCTGGCTACAGAAGGTGACCTCTTCAGGTTCCATATCCATAATGCTATGAGTCACAGCTAAGATCATGCCCATTGATTAATGGTTGCCTCCCTTATCCCAGGTTTCTCCACATAAAACCAGACACACTGAAACTCAGAAATTTTATGAGGTCCCATTTCTCAGTTCTTGATCTTAGAGCATAATCTATTGGTGTTTTGTTCAGGAAAATCTTCCCTGTGCCGATGTCCTCAAAGGTGTTCCAATGTTTCTTTTCTATTAGTTTCAGTGTGTCTGGTTTTATGTGGAGGTTCTTGATCCACTTGGACTTGAGCTTAGTACAAAGAGATAAGATGGATCAATTTGCATTCTTCTGCATGCTGATCTCTAGTTGAATCAGCACCATTTGTTGAAAAGGCAATCTTTTTTATACTGGATGTTTGTAGCTCCTTTGTCAAAGATCAAGTGACCATAGGTGGGTGGATTCATTTCTGGGTTTCAGTTCTATTTCATTGATCTACTTGCCTGTCACTGTACCAATACCATGCAGTTTTTAACACAATTGCTCTGTAGTACAACTTGAAGTCAGGGATTCTTATTCCCCCAGAAGTTCTTTTACTATTGAGGATAGTTTTAGCTCTCCTTGTTTTGTTTTGTTTTTTTGTTTTGTTTGTTTTTGTTTTTTGTTTTTTTCTTGTTTGTTTGTTTGTTTTTCCAGATGAATTTGAGAATTGCTCTTTCTAATCCTATGAAGAATTGAATTGAGATTTTGATGTGGATTGCATTGAATCTGTAGATTCAATGTAGGAGTTCCATGGTGGAGTTTTTTGGGTCACTTAAGTATACGATCATATCAACTGCAAATAGTGATATTTTGACTTCTTCCTCTCCAATTTTTATCCCTTTGACTTCCTTATGGTGTCTAATTGCTCTAGGTAGAACTTCAAGTACTGCAATGAATAAATATGGAGAGAGAGGGCAGCCTTGTCTAGTACCTGATTTTAGTTGGATTTCTTAAAGTTTCTTTCCATTTAGTTTGATGTTGGCTACTGGTTTGCTGTATATTGCTTTTATTATGTTTAAGTATGGGCCTTGAATTCCTGTACTTTTTAAGACCTTTAACATGACAGGGTGCTGAATTTTGTGAAATGATCATGTGGTTTTTTATCTTTGAGTTTGTTTATGTAGTGGATTACATTGACGAATTTCCATTTATTGAATCTTCCATACATCCCTGGGATGAAGCCTACTTGATCGTGGTGAATGATCATTTTGATGTGTTCTTGGATTTGTTTGGCAAGAATTTTATTGAGTTTTTTGCCTCAATATTCATAAGGGAAATTGATCTAAGGTTCTCTTTTTTTGTTGGATCTTTGTGTGGTTTTGGTATCAGCGAAATTATGGCTTCATAGTTTGAGTCTTTCTATGTTGTGGAATAGTTTAAAGAATATTGGTATTAGGTCTCCTTTGAAACTCTGATAAAATTCTGCACTAAAACTATCAGATCCTTTGATTTTTTTTTTGGTTGGGAGACTGTCAACCACCACTTCTATTACTTAAGGGTTATGGGACTCTTTAAAAGGTCTATCTGATCCTGATTAGATTTTGGAAGTTGGTAACTGTCTAGGAAACTGTTCATTTCATCCAGATTTTCTAATTGTGTTGAGTATAGTCTTTTGTAGTAGGATCTGATATTTTTTTTAATTTCCCCAATTTCTGTTATTATTTCTCCCATTTCATTTCTGATTTTATTAATTTGGATACTGTCCTTCTTCCTTCTTGTTAGTCTGGCTAAAAGTTTATTTATCTTATTGATTTTCTCAAAGATCCAGCTTCTGGTTTTGTTGATTCATGTACAGTTCTTTTTGTTTCAATGTGGTGGATTTCAGCCCTGAGTCTGATGATTTCCTGACTTCCACTCTTCTTGGGTGTATTAGCTTCTTTCTATTCTAAAGCTTTCAGGTGTGCTGTGAATGCTCTCTCCAGCTTCTTTTTGTAGGCACTCAGAACTATGAGTTTTCCTCTTAGCACTGCTTTCATTGTATCTCATAAATTTGGGTATGTTGTACCTTCATTTTCATTAAATTCTACAATGGTTTTAATTTCTTTACTTATTTCTTACTTGATCAAGGTTTTATTATGTAGTGCATGTTCAGCTTCCATGTGCATGTGGGCTTTCTGTAGTTTTTGTTGCTATTGAAGACCACCCTTACTCCATAGTGATCTGATAGGAGGCCTGGAATTAGTCCGATCTTGTTATATCTGTTGAGGTCTGTTTCATGGCAAATTATATGGTCGATTTTGGAGAAGGTACCATGAGGTGCTGAGAAGTATGTATATTCTTTTGATTTAGGTTGAAATGTTCTATAGATATCTATGAAATCCATTTGGTTCAAAACTTCTGTTATTTTCACTGTGTCTCTGTTTAGTTTGTGTTTCTCTGATCTTTCCATTGAGGAGAATGGGGTGTTGAAGTCACCCACAATTACTGTGTAGGGTGTGATGTGTGCTTTGAGCTTTAGTAAAGTTTCCTTTATGAATGATGGTGCCCTGGTCTTTGGGGCATAGATGTTCAAAATTGAATTTCTTCCTGGTAGATTTTTCATTTGATGAATATAAAGTGCCCTTTTGTGTCTTTATTGATGACTTTTGGTTGAAAGTCTATTTTATTGGATATTAGAAAAGCTACTCCAGCTTGTTCCCTGTGACCATTTACTTGGAAAACTGTTTTCCAGCCTCATACTCTGAGGTAGTGTTTTTCTTTGACGCTGAGATGCATTTCCTGTATGCAGCAAAATGTTAGGTCTTGTTTTCGAATCCAGTCTGTTAGTCTGTCTTTTTATTTGGGAATTGAGTCCATTTATGTTAAAAGATATTAAGGAATAGTGATTGTTGCTTCCTGCTATTTTTGATGTAATTTTTATATTTGGGTGGCCATCTTCTTTTGGGTTTGTTGAAAGAAGATTAATCTATTGCTTTTTCTAGTTTGTAGTTTCCCTCCTTTTATTGGTGTTTTCCATTCATTATCGTTCGAAGGACTGGATTTTGGAAAGATACTGTGTAAATTTGTTTTTTTTTTTTATGAGATACCCTGGTTTTTTCCATATATATTGAGAGATTTGCTGGGTATACCAGTTTGGGTTGGCATTTGTTTTCCCTTAGGGTCTGCATGACATCAGCCCATACTCTCCTGGCTTTCATAGTCTCTGGTAAGAAGTCCTATGTATTTCTGATAGGTCTACCTTTATATGTTACTTGACCTTTTTCTCTAACTGCTTTTAATATTCTTTATTTAGTACATTTGGTGTTTTAATTATTAAGTGATGGGAGGAATTTCTTTTCTAGTCAAATCGATTTGGAGTTCTGTAGGCTTCTTGTATGTCTATGAGCATCTCTGTCTTTAGGTTAGGGAAGTTTTCTTCTATAATTTTGTTGAAGACATTTACTGACCCTCTATACCTAAAATCCTTAGGTTTGGTCTTCTCATTTTGTCCTGGATTTCCTGGATGTTTTGGGTCAGGAGCTCTTTGCATTTTTTTTTTTTTTATTTTCTTTGACTCTTGTATCAATGCTTTCTATGGTATTTTCTGCTTGTGAGATTTTCTCTTCAATCTCTTGTATTCTTTTTTGATGTTTGGATACATGACTCCTGACTTTTTTCCTTAGTTTTCTATGTCTCAAGTTGTTTCCCTTCATGATTTCATTATTGGTTCTACCTCCTTTTTAGATCCTGGATGGCTTTGTTTAATTCCTTCATCTGTTTTATTGTGTTTATCCTTAGTTCTTCAAGGGTTCCTCCCTGTTTAATTGTGTTCTCCTGTATTTCTTTAAGGGAGTTATATATGTTCTTCTTGAAGCCCTCCATTAAGCCCTCCATGTGATTTTAAATCCAAATCTTGCTTGCCTAGTGTGTTGGGGTATCCATGACTTGCTGTTGTGGGAGAATGCGTTCGCATGGTTCCATATTGTCTTGATTACTGTTAGCAATTTTCCTATGTTTGCCTTTTGCCATCTCATTATCTCTGGTATTAGTTGGTCGTACTATCACTGGCTGGTGCTTGCCCCTCCTGTGTGCCTGCAAGCCTATCTCAGCAACCCTGGGTGACCTGTTTTCCCCTGGCACAAATTGCTGTGGTGCTGCCGAGTTCCTGGGTGCAGATGGAGTCCTGGTGGAGTGTGTCCCAAGGGATCCTCTGCTCATTTGTAGTGATCCCTGACTACCAATCTGTTATACAGTCACAGGAGCAAAGATGGTGGCTGAGACATACTCTCTTGTAGTTGTATTTGGGTATGGCCCAGATCAACTCTGTTTGCAGGCTGTGCTGGATGTCTCCTCCATGTACCTGGGTGTCTACTTATATATTTATAAAGCATATTAATATATATGAAATTTATGTAATAAATAACTACACCTACAAATTTAAAATGTGTGAAAATTTCTAAGTTATTCAATTAAAATTTTTTGCTTTATATTCTGACCACAGTTTCCCTTCTAACTTCTCCCAGCCCTCCCCTTTCCCCATATATACACCTGTATCTACTCCTCCCCCATTCTCTTTAGAAAAGGAAAGTTCTTTGTGGTTATCAACCAATCATGACATATCAAGCTGCAGTAAAATTAGGTACATATTCACCTACTGAGGCTAGAAGAGGCAGCACAGTAGCATAAAGCTATCCCAAAAGGCAGACAACTCGAGTTGTTAAGAGTTTCATGAGAAGATCAATCTATGTAACTGCTACATATGAACCAAGGGCATAGATCAGTCCCCTACATGCTCCTTGGTATGCAAGTCTCTGGGAGCCCTTATAGGCTGAGGTTACTTGATTCCATAGGTTTTCTTTTGGTGCCCTTGACTCCTCTGGGATCTTTGGGTGCCTTGACACCTCTCTCCCTTTCTTCTGCAGAATCCTCAAAGTTCATCCAAATGTTTGGCTGTGAGTCTCTCCATCTGTTTTCATCAGTTGTTGGGTTAAGTTGTGCTGATGGTAGGTATGCTAGGATCCTGTCTAGAAGTAGAGCAGTGTAGAAGGAATGGCAGGCCTCAGTGACAAGGCAGTGGTTAGTTCTGCATAAATGTGTGATAAAGACTGAGTGGGGACATGCAGCCAAGGAGGCATCTTCTGCCTGAGGGCCAAACTGAAGCCTGCCTGAGAGCCTAGTCTGGTGAAGTAGACAGTGACAGCACTCAGGAACCACCAGTTGGAGGATATGCTTGCTTGGGACCAATGGGACATGGATGGAGAGTATAAAAGCATTCCTTCAAAAATTAATAAATGTGCTCACTGCCTGCCACATTCTATTCCCAGAGTCTCTGCCACACTGATTCCATACCACTTCATCCCAACCTATAAGGGGAAGTCTCATGATGGACCAGTCACTGGTTGGCCATTCCCTCAATTTCTGCTACATCGTTATCCCTTCACATCTTGTAAGCTAGACAAAAGTTTTAAGGCTTGGATGATGTCCAAATCCCTTCATTGGATGTCTTCCCTGTTTACAGAAGATGGACAGTTCAAGCCCCCATTTCAAAATGCCTTGGACAGGGTCATGGTCATAGATTCCTGAGAGCTTCCATTGTATTAGATTTCTTACTTATCTCAGAGATTCCCTGTTCCCATTTCAGTTGTATCCTCCACTACTATCTTCCATTGTCCTTCCCAAGCCTGATCCCGCTGGTTCAAATCCTAAACTCCCTCCCAGTAGCCACCCCTTTACCTGTAATGTGTGTTCTATTTCCTTTTTTAGTGAGTTTCATTCATTTTTCATTCAAGCTCTCATTGTTATCTAGCTTGGGTCTGTGGATGTTACCATGGTGATCTTTTACAATAAATATCCACTTTTGAGTAACTACATACCATGTTTGTCTTTCTGTGTCTTGGTTACCTCATTCAGGATGAAATTTTTGAGTTCTATCCATTTTTCTGCACATTTTGTACCATTGTCTTTAATACCTGAATAATACTCCATTGTGTAAATGTACCATATTTTCTTTATTCATTCATCAGTTGAGGAACATCTAGGTTGTTTCCAGTTTCTGGCTATTATGATTAAAGCTGCTATGACAATAGTTGAGCAAATGACCTTGTAGAATGGTAGAACATCCTTTGGGAATATACTCAGGATTGATATAGCCTGTCTTAGTCAGGGTTTCTATTCCTGTACAAACATCATGACCAAGAAGTAAGTTGGGGAGGAAAGGGTTTATTCACATAGCTGTTCATCACCAAAGGAAGTCAGGACTGGAACTCAAGCAGGTCAGGAAGCACGAGCTGATGCAGAGGCCATGGAGGGATGTTCCTTACTGGCTTGCGTCCCCTGGCTTGCTCAGCCTGCTCTCTTATAGAACCCAAGAATACCAGCCCAGAGATGGTACCACCAACAAGGGCCCCTCCCCACTTGATCACTAATTGAAAAAATGCTCCACAGCTGGATCTCATAGAGGCCTTTCCCCAGCTGAAGCTCTTTTTCCTATGATAACTCCAGCCTGTGTCAAGTTGACACAAAACCAGCCAGTACATAGCCAGTCATGAGGGAGAACTATTCCCAATTTTCTGAGAAAATTAAGATTTTGAAATTGGATATACAAGCTTGCATTATCACCAGCAATGAAAGAATGTTTCACTCAATCCATATTCTCACCAGTGTAAGCTATCTCTTGATTTTTAAATCTTAGTCATTCTGACAGATATAAGCTGGAACCTGCCTCGTTGGGTTACATTTCTATGATGGCTAAAGATGTTGAACATTTTCTTAAGTTCTTCAGTCATTGGAGATTCCTCTAATGTGAATTCTCTTTTTAGATTTGTATTCCATTATTTTAATTGAATAATTGAGTTTGCTGCAGTCTAGTTTCTTGAGTTCTGTATATATTTTGGATATCAACCATGTGTCAAATATAAGGTTGGTGAATATCTTTTCCCATTGTGTAGACTGTTCTTTTGTTCTTTTGACAGTATCTATTGACTTGCAGAATGTTTTCAGTTTCATGAGGTCCCATTTATTAATTGTTGATCTTAGTGCCTGAGCAGTTGGTGTACTGTTCAGGAAATGTTCTCCTGTGCCAGAGCAGTCAAACCTATCCACAATTAGTAATTCTATTAGATGTAGTGTATCTGGTTTTAGTTTGAAGACTTTGATCCATGTAGCCTTGAGTTTTGTGGATGATAAATAAGGATATATTTGCATTCTTCTCCAATATAGACATCCAGTTAGTGAAGCACCATTGAAAATGCTGAAAATGCTTTATTTCCCCAATAGATAGTTTTAACATCTTTGTCAAAACACATCAAGTGTCCTTGGGTATGAGGAATTCTTTAGGGACTCTTAATTGCTTCCAATTCATCAACTTGTCAATTTTATGCCAATACCATGCAGTTTTTATTACTAGTGCTCTGAAGTATATCTTGAAATCAGGGATGATGATATTTCTATCAGTTCTTTTATTATTCAGGATTGTTTTAGATATCCTCAGATTTTTATTTTTCCATGTTAAATTGTGTATTTTTCTCTCAAGACCTATGAAGAATTGTCATTGATAGGAATTGGATTTTGATCAGAATTGCACTGATTCTATAGATTGTTTTTGTTAAGAAGGCCATGTTTACTAGGAATTCTGCAGAACTATAGTGTGGGAGACCATCCCATCCTCTGACATTTTCTTCATTTTCTTTCATCAAACACTTGTTCTTGTCACTGAGGTCATTACAAAAGATAGTTTTGTATTATTTGTGGCTATTTTAAAGGGTTTTGTTTCTTTTATTTCTTTCTTAGTCCATTTACCATTTGTATATATGTGATATACTAATTTTTTCAGTTACATTAGTATCCAATGAGTTTTCTGGAAGTGTTTATCAGTTTTAAGAGATCTCTGTTATAAATTTTATGTTCACTGTTGTATACTCTCATATCATTTGCAAAAGCACTACTTTGAATTCTTCCTTTCCAATATGAACCCACTTGATCTCTTTCAGCTGTCTTATTGTTCTAGCTCAAACTTCAAAGTATATATTAAATAGATATAGAGAGGGTGAGCAACCCTGTCTTGTCTCTGATTTTAGTAGAATTGTTTTTGTGGTTTTTTTTACTTTAATTAAATTTTGTGTATCAGCTTACTATATGTTACCTTTTGGTGTTAAAGTATGTGCCCTGTATCCTTTATCTCTCCAAAAATTTTAATATTAGTATTTATCAAGGATGTTGGATTTTATGAAAGATTTCTTTAGCATCTAATGAGATGATCATATAAAAATTCTAAGAATATAAAATTGTAATTTTACATATATGTATATATTTCTATATATTCTCAAATATTTATATACAATATATCATATAATATATGCACTATAAAATTGATTATATGATATAATTATAATATATATATGTATATATATGCAGTCTAGTTTAAAATTATACATATATATATATACATATATGCAGTCTAGTTTATAATTATACATATTTTATGATCTACAACATCATAAAGCCACAACATCAGCTTATATAGATAGGAATAGTATGAGCTTCATGGTGGATATTTATAAAATATATCCTCCATATATTATAGTGACACTTTGATCAAAATATTATTCTCTAGTCAGTTTTAGACACTGCAGCTGATGTAACCTAAGTCAAGGTAAGGGGAAAACACATTGAAATATCCTATGCATGTAAAAACTGCAGAAAAGGAAATAGGAAGCAGAAGCAATCAGAAGACCAGAACCTCACCTATTCCAATGTTTTCTATTTCACCATATTATCATAGCATACAATTTCCATCCTTATCCTTGACCACAGGAAAATGAGCAGTTAATAGCCTCTGATAAGAGGCATACAGTTTAAATTTTCTACTCTAATCTGCCCCATCTCAATTTCATATTTCAAAGCTGTCACAGTACTGAAGTTGAGTATATGAAGAAATTTTACTTTGATGCAAACATGTAGAGTCACAAAGTTAGCTATGAGGTCCATCTGGGAGAATTAATTGAAAATTAATACTCTAGGTTTGACAAAATTTTATTTTATTACTATAATTTTTGCACACTTTCAAGGGGAACCACTCTACTTTTAATGTTCACATTTATTTGAACATGTACATGATAAAAAACAACATTCTACATGTTTTGAAATAGAAGAATATAGAAATGTTTTACTCTCACACCCACTCTCCAAACTAATATAAAAATGTCATCACATAAAGAGAGAATCCTAAAACTACCAAATACATATATCTTAAATGAGCTACTTATTTACAATGTTAAAAAATATGCAATTAATAATACTCATGATTCAGGAAGGTCACATATGGAAGTTCAGCAAGGCCTTTCATTCCAGTCATTATGCTACTTACAATTTAAG
Source organism: Apodemus agrarius (assembly GCA_964023405.1). Taxonomy (NCBI): domain Eukaryota; kingdom Metazoa; phylum Chordata; class Mammalia; order Rodentia; family Muridae; genus Apodemus; species Apodemus agrarius. The sequence continues at coordinate 49,843,188 of OZ030007.1, read as the reverse complement.
TGACTGCTATTCATTGTCAATGTTCACATATTTTTACCTGAATGTGAGTGTCAATGCTGTTGTCCCACAATGCTCAGAGCAGTCAGAAGAATTTTGAAGGATAAAATTGGGAACTCTGAGCATTTGCAGCCTAAGGCTATGACACAAAGCAGCCACAACACCACCTTGCCCAGAAAACACAAAGCAGTTAAAGCGTCGTTGTGGGAATAGGGAAAAAAAGCAGTCAAAGGTGTTTGATTTTTAGTATCTCTGAGTACACAAAAGATAAATAATATTGAAATGCAACATTACCATATCAGAAACAATTTGGTTTCTGTATTTCAAAGCTCCCTCTCCTTTCATAAAGAAAACATTAGTGGAAATATCAAGGGAAATGAGTACCACTCTTCTTTATACATCAGAACATTCTGAAACTCTATAGTTGACTATATTTCTTCATTTAATTTAGAGATCCACAGGTACAGAGATGAAGACTACTGAAAGGCTTGCTTTCAAATTTAATGAGATAATTAATAAACCCCTTGTGGTAACAGTCCATGTAGCTTGTTTCTCTGGATGGCACTTGTGTTGCTTGTTAACTCGTGGGGTTGAATTGTATGTCTATTCTGTAGTTTTAGTTTTTCACACAGTATCTGGAACTGCAGATTCTGTAAATTTAATTCTTAAAATTAATCGTGGAGCTGTTTAGTGCTGAACATTAAAACTGGCTGCAGTATCTGTCATAGCCAACACACATATACAAATGAACACGCATGCATGAGTACACACCCATCCTTTTTATATCATTGCCTCTGTACTTTTTATTTCTCAGGAAACCTCTATATGCAATAATGTACTTGAACAATAAGTTCTTGCAATAAGATTCTTGAACAATACAAATAATCATGAAATTTAAGTAGAATATATCATATCTTTCTTTTAAGTAAACTATGATTGTAATGACAACCACAAGAAAAATATCATTTCCAGACATTATTGTTCTCATAATATCATAGTCTCTCTGAAACTATACCTAACAGCATGACTATATTTTTTAGTGGAAATAGACATTAATAAGAAGAATTTCATGATTAAAATTTCTATACCAGGAATAGAAACAAACATAAAAATTAGTAATGAATCCCAGAATGAATGGATTTAGGTCGGCCAGCTTTCTGCTTATCCAAGGCAAGTCTGATTGCAGATGTGCACTGCAGTGAAGTCCTAATCCAAACAGAGAACAGGAGGGGTATGACACTAGGATATCAGAAAAGTCACAAGGTCCTTTCAGGGAGCTTAATACTAATATCTTGAAGCCACCCTGAGAACCATGTTGTTCTCTCCAGCACTGAGCCTGTAGTGAAGAATGTAGCCAAAAACTTAAGATATCACTGTGTTTTCACTAAGATGAAGAAATAGGAACAAGTTCTTATTCACCTTCATTTATTCAACAAAGGGTCACTTGGTCACTTCCTTGTATCTTTTTTCCTTGTCATGACTAGGTTAGGTTATAAATTTTCCATTTAATTTAGATTTAAAACAATTTTTAATTCCATAAGTAAGTATACATTTGCTTTATTTCAACCCCTCCTGGAACTCCAACTGTGTCTTTATTCATATCACTAAAGCTCATGGCCATTTGATCATTATTGTTATGCACACACACACACACACACACACACACACACACTCAGACAAACACACATGCACACACATATTTTTATTTGCACCTTCACTTCCTATATATATATTTTACCAATTCCATTTAATGTTGCCCTGGTCAACATGTGTTTGTAATCATTTAGGATCAGGTAACGTATCAGGGTGCTTACCCCTAGAGAAAACTAGTTTTTTGTCTTTCTGCAGTTGTTGACTGCCTGTAGCTTCTCACACAGATTTGAAACCTTATGGATTTTCCTCCCATGATATTTCTCTATTAACTGAAGCTGACAGTGTATAAGTCTTGTTTAGGGAACTATTTTGCTGAAATTCCATAGATACAGCATCATAGATACAGCTTTCATAAATTTACATGTATATTTTCCTTCCAATTCTGCATCTACTAAGATTATGTTTGTCTCTAAGTTAATTTATATTATTTATTATATTTATCCATATATGATTTTAAGAGATTATTGTATCTCTGAGGTTAAAACAATTTGAACTCAGTAATAAACTTTTTGATACATGTTATTTATTTTGCAAGTATTTTATTAATACTTACACCTAAGTTCATTAGAGTTACTGGTCTTCAGTTTTCTTCTTTTGTTTGTGTGATCAAGTATTCAAAAATCTTAACTTATGTGGAATATGATCATTAGAATACACAGTGTATTTTCCTGGCTTTATTATTAAAACTAAACTGCCTTTGAAATAAGGAATTGTGGAACGATCTTCTGTTTTTCTTTCTTTTAAAATTTAATTTGGGCTGGAGAAATGTCTCAGCGGTTAAGAACACTGCTTGCTCTTTCAGAGGTCCTGAGTTCAATTCCCAGGAACCACCTGTTAGCTCACAACCATCTATAATGGGATCTGATGCCCTCTTCTGGTGTGTGTGAAGACAGCTACAGTCTACTCATGTAAATGAAATAAATTAACCTTTAAATTAATAATTTAAGGAGTTTGGTTGTATATCTTTTAGAATTTTTGTAGAATCTGCTATGCAGAATTTGGCTCTGGTCTTTTTAATCCTAAGACATTTTGATACAGTTTCTATCTATATATTTGTTGTGTTTCTATACCCTTCTTCGTTTAATTTTGGTAGTTCAAAAATATCTTGAAACTCCTCCATACTACCTTAATTGAATATTGCTTTTTAAGGAATTGCTTTAAATCTTCTGAATTTATTTTGGGCATGTGTTAATTTTTCCCTGCTCAATTCTGATTCTATTAAAAGGAAATAGTAGATTTCAGCAGTGTAAACCTCAAACCAGAGAAGATTGATATTAAATAGAACATGAAAAAATGAAAAGACCTGTCTTGTGAATGAATTTTTTTAAAAAATAGAAAATTAAAAGGATGATTATACTGAAAGCAACTTGTAGATTCAATCCAGTCTCAACAAAATCCTCACAATAGTATTCAAAAATGTAGAAAACAAAATCATATAATACATATTGAATAACAAAACACAATATCAAAAATATAATCATGGAAAAAAGGAGAATGATGGAAAGATTAATGTTCCAGGTTTACAAATTTGTTACAGGACTGTAGTAGTTGAAACAGTATGGTACTGGTACAAAAACTGACATGTACACCAAAAGAACAGCAAAGGAGACCCAAACATGAATGCACATAACTCTTTTAATTGGATATTTGGTTAAAGGCCCAAACTGTGTACTGAAGAAAAGTAAGCATCTTATAGTGTTTGTGATGAGAAATCTTCATGTGTATATATAAAAGAATTAAATGGCACTTATATCTGTCACCCTGCATTAAAAGGAACTCCAACCTGAAGAAAACATCAATGTCAAAATGTAATAATGAGACCACTAGATGCAATAATAGGCAGTACCAATAGTAGGAAAGGACTCTATGTAAAGGACTCCATGCACTCAGGAATCAAAGTTAATGCTTGTCAAGTGGGTTCTCCTAAAACAACAGAAGCACCCAGTCTAGGGAAGTATCTTTGCCAGTTATACATCTCATGTGCAATTAATTGGTAGAAAATATAAAGACCTAAAAAAGACAACCAATAAGATAACTGATGCAATTTAAATGAGGCTATGGATCTGAATAGAGAAGTTTCAACAAGAATATAAAAGAGCATAGAAATATTTTTTTAAAAGAAGCCAAAAACATTCGATAAAAGGAAGCACTATCAAGAAATGGTGCTGGTCTAACTGACAGTCTGTATGTAAAAGAATGAAATTAGATCCATATTTATTACCCTGCACAAAACTCAAGTTTCAGTGGATCAAAGACCTCAACACAATAGCAGATACAGTGAATCGAATAGAAGAGAAAGTGAGAAAGGGCCTCAATCATTGTCACAAGGGGAAATTTTCTAAACAGAACAGAATTTCCGGTTCTAAACTCAAGAATTGGTAAGTGGAACCTCAGGAAACTGAAAAGCTTCTGAACAGCAAAAGATAAAATCAATAGAAAATATCAGCAACCTACAGGTTGGGGAAAAAATCTTCACTAACTCTACATCTGATGGAAGGCCAATATCCAAAAATATATAAAAATCTCAAGAAGGTAGACTTCAGAAAACTAAAAAATAAAATAAAATAAAATAAAATAAAATAAAATAAAATAAAATAAAGTAAAGTAAAATTAAATTAAATTAAATTAAAAAATTAAAAAATTATAAAATGGAGTATGGTCTCTTAAGGGTTAGGTGCATCATCTCTGAATGAACATAGATCCAGCAGTCCTCTGCTGTATGTATGTTGGGGACCTCATATCAGCTGGTGTAAGCTGCCTGTTGGTGGTCCAGAGTTTGAGAGAGCTCAGGGGTCCAGATTAATTGAGACTGCTGGTCTTCCTTAGAGTCACCCTCCTCCTGAGTGTCTTTCATCTTTTCCCTAATTTGACAACAGGGGTCAGCCTCTTCTGTCCATTGGTTGGATGCACATATCTTCACCTGACTCGGCTGCTTGTTGGGTCTTCTGGAATGTGGTCATGCTAGGTCCCTTTTGGTGAGCACCCCGTAGCCTTAGTAATAGTGTCAAGTCTTAGGATCTCTTGTTGAGCTGGATCCTACTGGGCCTTCTTTTCTTCAGGCTCATCTCCATTTCTATCTCTGTAACTCTTTCAGACAGGAACAGTTATAGGTCAGAGATGTGATTGTGGGATGGTCCCCCATCCCTCATTTGATACCTTGTCTTCCTATTGGAGTTGGGCTCTATAAATTCCCTATCCCTACTGTCAAGCATTTCAGCTAAGGTCCCTCTCTTTGAGTCCTGAGAGTTTCCCATCTCTCAGGTCTCTGGTATATTCTGGAGGGTCCCCACAACCTCCTACCTCCTGAGGTTGCCTGTTTCCATTCGTTCTGCTGGCACTCAGGGCTTCAGTCCTTTTTTCTCACCCAATACCAGATGAGGTTCCGCTACCCACCCCACTGCTCCCCTGTTCACTTTACCTCCCAGGTCCATCCCTATCTCCCCATTTGTGATTTCTTTTGTCTCCCTCCCAAGTGCGACTGAGGCGTCATTACTTGGGCACTACAGTTTGTTGGCCTTTCCGAGTTCCTCTTTTAGTGAGTACATACCATTCATGTCCTTTTGGGTCAGAGTTATCTTACTCAGGATGATATTTTCTAGTTCCATCCATTTGCCTGCAAAACTCAGGATGTCGTTCTTAATAGCTGAGTAGTATACTATTGTATAAATGAACCACATTTTCTGTATCCATTCTTCTGTTATAAGACATCTCTGGGTTGTTTCCAGATTCTACCTATCACAAACAAGGCCACTATGAACATAGTGGATCATGTTCCCCTGTGGCATGGTGGGACATCTTTTGGATATTTTCCCAAGAGTGGTGTAGATGGAACTTCAAGTATATCTACTTCCAATTTTTTTGAGGAACCTCCAGTTTGCAATCCCACCAGCAATGGAGAAGTGTTCCTCTTTCTCTACATACTCTTTAACACGTGTTGTTACCTGAGATGTGGTAGGGGGTGAGGACATCCACATAGAGACAGTGGGTGGGGAGGAAGAATGGAATATGGAACAGTCAAAGGGTGGATGGGGTGGTGGGAATAAAATCTGAAGTGTAAAAAATAGTTAATTAATTTTAGAAAAAGAAACACCCCACCCCGCACATACACAAATGTTGTACAGAGCTAAACAAAGAATACTCAACTGAGGAATCTCAACCTGCCAAGCAGCATTTAAAGAAGTGATCAATAGCTAAGAAGGAAAAACTCAGGTGACACTCCTGGGCATTTACCCAGAAGATTCCCCAGCATGCAATAAGGATACATGCTCCACTATGTTCATAGCAGCCTTATTTATAATAGCCAGAAGCTGGAAAGAACCCAGATGTCCCTCAAGAGAGGAATTGATACAAAAAATGTGGTATATATACACAATGGAGTACTATTCAGCCATTAGAAGCAATGAATTCATGAAATTCTTAGACAAATGGATGGAGCTGCAGAACATCACATTAAGTGAGCTAACCCAGTCTCAAAAGAATACCCATGGTATGCGCTCACTGAGAACCTGATATTAGCCTAGAATCTTGGGACACAAAAGACACAATCCACATTCCAAATGATGTCCGAGAAGAAGGAAGGAGTGGACCCTGGTTCTGGAAAGGCTCAATGCATCAGTGTAGGGGAACACCAGGACAGGGAAGTGAGAAGGGGTGGATGGGGGTACAGGGGGAGGGAAAAGGGCATATGGGACCTTTGGGGGGAGAATCAGGAAAGGGGAAATGAAATGTAAATAAAGAATATTTCCAATTTAAAAAACCCTCAGGTGACAGCGAGGATGTGGAATAAGAGGAATACTCCTCCTTTGCTGTTGAGATTTCAAACTGGTACTATCACTCTGGAAATCAATCTGACAGTTCCTCAGAAAATTGAAAGTAGAGCTACCTAAAGACTCATTTATACCACTCTTAGGCTTACACCCAAAAGATGTCCCACTACATCACAGTTATACATGCTCCACGATATTCATTGCTACCTTATTTGTAATACCAGAAGGTAGAATCAACCCACAAGTCACTCAGTTGAAGAATGGATACAGAAAATGTAGTCCATTTACACAATGGAATACTATTCCGCTATTATGAATTAGGATATCATAGGTTTTGCAGGTAAATCCATGGATTAGAAAATATTATCCTGAGTGATACATACATATATGGTATATACTAACTAATAATCAGATATTAGCTGAAAAGTACAGAATAGCTAGGATAAAACCCACAGAATTTAAGAAGTTTAACAAGAAGAAAGGCCTCTTGAGGATGTTTCAGTCCCACGTAGTAAAGGGAAGAAAATAATTACATGAGGCAGAGGAAGTGGGGACTACCATAGGAGGGAGAGAGGGGAAAGGGGAATAGGAACAGGTATAGGGTGGCAGAAGAGACGCTCATAGGGCCAGCAGAATGAAGGAAAATATGCAGTCTCAGAAGATGAGAGGGGGAAAGACCCTCTAGAAAGTATCAGAGACCTGGAAGGTGAGAAACTTTCATGACTCAATTGGAGTGACCATAGAGGAAATGCCCAACCATGAGGAGAAAGATCTCAGAGTCCACTTCCAGAAAATTGACAGAGCCTCAAGAGGAGGGATGGTATTACCAACCAACAGTCAAAATTTCTGATACTGTTTCTGTTTCTGTCTAAAAAACTAAAGGGACAAAAAAATAGAGAAAAGACAAATGACAATGGAGAACATTCTGCTTCCTACAATATGAAAAGTTTCCAAATATTGGTTTATAAACTAGAAGCCACTAATATGCTTATTATTATGAAACTACAAGGAGTAAAGAAAGGAAATCTCAATGAAAAGGTATATATAAATCATAGTGATTTTTCACAAAAAGATAGCAATGATTTAAATGCACAAACATAGAGAAGAAAAAATTTAGTTCTATTCCATAACTAACACTGAAACTCCTGAGCTAGTGAATGTTTCAGTTTTACATAAAACACATGATGGCATCCATAAGTAGAAGTTGCAACACAGATCTCAATATATTTCCCAAAGAGATACAACCACAGTATATCTATAGACTTCTAGACTTTTGGCTGAAATATTCTAGAAAGATGCTAATCTCTTGATCTGGAGAGATAGCTTAGCTACTAAGAGCACTTTCTATTCTCAGAAGACTGGTTTCATTTCTCAGTACACATGTCTACCAGCTCACAAGTAGTTGTAAACCCAGAACAGGGGAGCCAATAACCTCATCTGGCTTTTGAAGTTTCTCCCATACACACACATGAACATAAATAGGGAGACCAACATACACATAAATAGTAAATCAAATAAAGCATTAAATACATGCTATCCCCATTTTTTTATGGTTATTTCAGTGTTTAGTCTCATTAGTCCGTCTGGAGCAGGCACATATTTTACTCAATGACAAAGTGTCTTTAAATAAAATGTGGCTTAGTAGAATTGTTATAGAATTAAACTGTATTTTATCATGAGGAGGGTGATATATGGAAATAGGATGATCTGATTATGAAGATTTAAACAGGGCAGTCTTGAAAACAATCATGGAATGGACAGTTTGGACACCCAGAAACTGAAGAATATCAAGGTAGAAACAGGAAAAGTAAGCACATATTCCAGGAGAAAGAAGCCAAAGGATGATCATAAACTACAATTTCATAAAGATTACAAAAATAAAACATAAAAATCTTAGTTAATATGAAAATTAAACCTAAACAAATGCAGCAGTATTGTCACAGGTAGTCAATATTTAACTTGTAGTCTTATAGTTATTTTTATGGGAAGTATGGTGGGTGGGAACTGGGAAAGGGGAAAGCCTTTGGAATGTAAACATAGAATATAGAAAATAAAAATTTAAAAAAAATGGCTGAGAAGCACCTAAAAAAAAAAAGAAAGAAATTGTTGAGGATTAAATAAAGGCTGCTGTTCAATTCAAAGTATGTTTTGATAGCATTTTCTACTTGCCTAAAAAATTATGTGATATTCTTTTCCTGTCTTATGGTTCTGAGCTACTTTCTTTCACATATTGAAATAAACAAAAAGTAAAACATGTCTGTACACCTGACTCTCGAAATAATTCTCCTTTCTAAATTCAGTTTCTCTTTTTCTAGAAGGAGGAAGCATGAATGCAAGAGCTGCAAACAAATACATTTTAGCTTATTGTTTTTTCAAAAGGCATAAAAACTAAAATTTTCCATTATTAGTGTTTACATGAGAGAATATCTCTCCTGAATCTCAGTGCTCTGCATGTAAATACTATTTACTTAAGCATTGTTATTACTATTTCTGGTCTTACTTAATAATCTATCTAATCATCTTAATTAATTTAAATATGATAGATGTGCAGTAAACCAGTATACACTAAATCATGTACATGCAAACAAAACACTATAAACTGATAGCCACTAACTATTGATTGATTTAGATAATCCAATTAGGAACTAATCACATATGCTTAGTAAAATCTAATCACAATTTTTAGGATATATTATTAAGATTAAGCATGCACAGTTATAAAGAAAAAGACACTTTACAATGTTTTAGATATGCTTAAAATGTCATAAATGGCTTATATATTTTTAACTGTTCACTATTCATCCAGGTTTAGGTAGTATAACTAAAGGAAAAACATAAATTCCTCAGGTAAGAATTATTGGTTTCTCAATAACATATTAATATACAAGTAAGTAAAGAAAACTAGGAAAATGCCCAATGAAGAAAATAAGATATTTTTGAGATATATCATCAGATTTATAGTGCATTGTAGTGGTTTACTCCATTGCAGGAACAAATTTTACTACATAATATAATATTTTATTTAATAACATATTTTATTAATTTATCAACATAAAATATATATTTCATGCTTAGATAATATGCAATTTATTTGTTTAAATGGATTAGAAACCTTTGGAATATACTTATAACTATAACTTAAAAATCATAAAAATGTTATATGAAGCTAGAAAGTAACTGATGACAAATTATCTCTTTAAAATTTCTACTTAGAACATGTTAAGTTTTAATGTAATTGATACTAAATTATATATTCCTTAGCATATTGAGCTGAGCCAATTTCAACTTAATATATTTTTTGAAAGCACACATTATTCATCTTTATGAATCTTGGAAAAATAGAAAATCATGTACAATAATTTAGAAATAAAATCAAGATTCATTTTTTACTGAATAATTAGCATACAAAATTATTAGAGCAAAACATGAAAGACATTTTCACTATATTCATTGTTTTGAAAATAATATATAATTTAGGAAATAAGATTAAAGGATTAAAAACAATTGCAAAAATATATATAAAATGGGTTTTGAAAAAATAGGTAAAATGGTTACATCTAATTTTGTAAATGTATTTATTTTTAAGATGGAGAAGACTGGGGTTGTAATACATGTCCCCAAGGTTTGACGTGGTCACAGGCATGTTAATGAAATAACAGAGTGATCTGAAATGCACCATGGATCCTTATCCACGAGAATACATTAAAAAAATACATACAGTAATAGCTAGGATTTTTATAATGAGGTCACTAACTTGTAACTGTGTGCTTTTCCACCCAAGCCAAAGTTTCTAAAATTACACCTCTGAGACTTACTATTGCATGAATAAACCCCTAGGCCAAAAGCTTTGGCATGTTTCCTAACTAGATCATAACTTAATTATTCATTTATTCTTCTCTAAGTCACATCAACAAGTTGGTTTCCTCTCCTCAGTTTCATATGATCTGCTCCTTTATTATGGGGTATAAATCTTTGCAAGTGTCTGACTCTATCCCAGAATTCCTTTCTCTCTGCCAGAGCTCCTACCTGCTATTTCCTGCCTAAGCTAATAGCCAACGGCTTTTATTGGCAGGAGATGCTTTCATACATCCCACAAGAGATCCTCTCCACAGCAATATTTTTCCATAAGGAAAAAAGTACAAATACCAGACCCTCAGCTGGCATCCCATCCATCCACTCACTGTTGTCTATTAATTGTCATGTTATGTGTTATGAGTACCTGAATTTATAGGAAATAATAGGTTAAGTGAAAGTGTTTATGTGGCTTATGTGACATTTTTGCCATACTACTATAGGCCAGGAATATAGAACAGATACTTTGATACTTTTGCTTCACCTATAATTCTATAAATAATCCATTGGTTAACATATTCTGGAACTAAAGAGAATTGTTACTTTGTTAATGAATTATATATATATACATACATACATATATACACACACACACACACACACACACACACACATATATATATATATATATATATATATATATATATATATATATGAGTGCTCATTTGTTCCAGGAAAATTCATATAACACCATAGGGTGGCTATTTTATATATGAATTTATAAACTTTTTCCTCTTGTTTGATCAGGCATAAAATTATATGAATGAAGCAAATGAAACTTGGAAAATGTGCCTTTCAAACCCATATATTCTTCTTCCATAAATATTTGTTTTCTTCATTTTGCAACCTCATATCTCTTTTTTGACTTTGTGATTCGATTGGGAGGAAATCTTGGATTTTATCAATTAAGCCCATGCTCTGGTTTCTCTGTAACACTTGGAAAAATTAGAAAGTACTTTATACTCCAATTCTAAATAAAACAAAATGATATATCAATAACGTGACAAACAATTTTATCAGGTAAATTTTTATTTTCATATCTTCACACTGAGTTAAATTCTCCTTAAAAGGATAATGCCATAATATTCTTTGTATAGTAAATAAAATCATTATATTGAAAATCCACAAAAATTATATCAACATAATAAACCAGTAAATTTATCTTAAGAGAGTATATAGTCTATGTACCTATTACAAATTTTAAACAATTTTCTTGCATTTGTGACTTTTGCACAATTAATATAGAAAACATTGTATAAAATGAAATATTAAGCTGCTTATTTAGTTATGTAGAAAGAAGCAAAACCATGTAGAATTCTAAAAGTTTTACACATATGACACTGAACACTGCCTTTCATGATTTACAGGTATTTGAAAGATTGTCCTAATGTACCACAATTTTTCTCGCCCCCAATCACTATAGACTACATTTGTAATGGTGTAGATGAGGAGTGAAATAACTGAAATGGTAACGAATATACAAATCAATATCATTTCTGAGTACTGTAGATGACAATTAAGAAGGCATAGCATGTGGTAAACACCTAATTGAGAAAAATCTTCACAAAAACCAGTTGATCCTCAAGCACTGGTTCTCAGCTTTTCCTCATTTCAGTCCTAGTGTTACATGGATACAAGGATGTGGAGACAGTTGATTCCTAGTTCTTTCTCGCGGCACCTTATTCTCATTTGAGCAGTAACTTCTCAAACGTCCCTCGACTACCTAGACTAACTCAGAAACAAGTGATCTGACAAATGATTTCAAGTGAGGGAAACCCCAACATACTTTGGATCCCAAGCTGAAAATCACTACAATAATATTAGGCCCGTCAGTGCATGGGGGAAACACAAATCCTGTTTTCACAAGAGAACTGAAACACAATATATTGGGCACATTATATCCCTGCTCCTTAGTCAGATGTAACATTACTAACATTCTTGTTGTATTTTTATGGTTTATATGTAAAGCTCAAAGTGAAAAAAGAAAGAAAAGATAAAAGTACTGAAAAGAAACAGAAAAGGGCATCTCAGTGAAATGAAAATTATTTTAAAAAAAATGACTAAAATAGAATAAATGCACAGTACTGATATCATATCCGTAGTACTGCCGAGAGCATCTGAGAATCTCTTAGTTATCAGATTAATGAGGGTGTTCTACATAGAAACTCTGTGGAAGAACTGGAGATTTTCAAAAATTTCAATTAAAATATAGGTTCATGAGCCAATCAAAGAAAAAAATTTCCATATTCAAATCTTAAGTAAATCCAAACTTCAACATTAGTAACTCTATGGAAGAGCTGGCTTTAATTTCTTTACTAAAGAAAATACAAACAGAACTAAAAAAATAATAATCAGGGATAGATATAGTTCATGGACAAATGAATGTTAGTGAAGACAAAGAAATTAAAGAAATTACCAAAACATTCTAAAGTGGAAAATTATTCTACCTGAACTTAAAAAAAAAAAGATCACTAAAATAGAAGAACATATGATATCAGAGAAAGACGTGTGCCAATTTGAAGGTAGGTCACTTAAAATTAGTATCAGTGAAGAAAAAATTTAAAAAAACTGAATAATGTTTATACAACATACAACGTTTTCAAGTGGATAAATGAACATGCACTATTATTATCTTACAAAGGAATTATAAACACAAAATGGTAGCATCGTATATAAAGGAACAGTAATATTCAATATCAAAGGAAATAATTGTGTATGTAGTAGAAAAAAAGTCAAGCAGGACACCTAATAGACACTAAGATAATAAACTCTGTACATTGCAAACTGAGATACACTTTAATCAAACTGTCAACATTGAAGAACAGCTAGGGAATACGGAAGTGAGCAAGATGGAAACAATTCAATACATATTAAAGATATTTTACAAGGATGTGAAACATTTTTCAATAGAAATTGCTGAAAGTAAGAAAGTGTTTCACTTAAAGTGATAAAAGTAGCAAAAAGAGGGCTATAACAAACAGAAATAGAGAATTTTTCCATTAACCACAACCTGATTTTTTTGTTGTTGTTCATGGAACCAGGGCAACAGTGTTTGCACATATTTTGGGGAGAAGCAGACACAGGAAGGTTCAAATAATCCCTGAGCCATGAGGTCAGACGTTTTTTGGTCATGTTTTTTCTATACAATAGTAGCCTGTTAATCTGGCTGAGAGACTATTTCTACCATAAACTGTTCCCTTATTGAGCACTTCTAAGAGCAAGAAAGAACGAGAGAGATGAAGCAGGATCGAAAGGATGAAGGGGAAGAAGAGGTACAAGAGGAGAAGGATGGGTGAGGGTAGGGGAATAAAGAGGCTGAAGGCAGAGACAAAACATATTCCCTACACACACACACACACACACACACACACACACACACAAACACACACACACACAAGAGAGAGAGAGAGAGAGAGAGAGAGAGAGAGAGAGAGAGAGAGAGAGAGAGAGAGAGGCAGAGAAACACACAAATGAAAGGTAAAAGAACACTTTTTCATTTGATATCAGATGAATAACTTAAACCTGTATGAAAATACCAAATCCTTTAGTAGATGTAAATTTATGAACTTTAAAACCTGTATCATTTTAGTTCATAGCTCTTGTTATTTTTTTATTTTAAAACTGTGAGCATAAAAATATATATCTCATATTACAAGGAAGATGGCATATAAATATAGCTTGTTACTTCGGTAAAATAAGAGGAGTGCAGAGCTGTGAACAGAGTTTTGGTGTGACATCAAAGAACAACTGTTATCAGTTTAAAGCAGATTATCATAACATTAATATATTTTATGCAATCTCCAATATTCCCACAAGGGCACTATTTATACAATATGCATGAAAAAGAAAAGAGAGGAGACAAACCCAATCACTATAAAAATCAACTACAAAGGAAGTCTGTAGAGAAGAATGTGACAAAAATATTCTAACATTCACGAATCAATTTACAAGCTGGCAACGGTAGATTCTTTTGGGTTTTTTTGTTTGGATTATCACATAGGTTGCAGTAAATTTTAGAAGTTTTTGTTCTTTTGGTGCAATGGGTTCTTGCATATTTAAATTTATTTTCCAAACTGAAAAAAAAATGAGATTTGTAGATTATTCTTGCATGTATTTACTCTTACTATAAATTATCAAATTCTGTTATTGTCTAAATGACATCCTCAACAAAACTTTAGTGTTACATAATTGCAGTATGATGGTTCTGGAGAATGGGCCAGTAGAAGGAATGAGATATTGTAAGTAGAGTTTTGGGCATTGGGATTCATGATCTTAGCGATAACATAAAACCCAGCAGTTGTCGTTCCCTGAACCAGGCTACATCTCGGGGCAAGACAGTGAATCCTAACCAGAGGCTCACTCTGCTCTTTATCTGGTCTCCCATTCACAGAAGAGTGAACATGTATTTTCATTGAGTCAGAATTGACATGCTCTTCAGTAAGTATACTGTGTCTTCAAAAACTCTGGAAATCTGCATGGCAAACAATGGAAGGCCATCACTGTTGTTCACTTCAGAGAAAAATCAATTCAAAATGAATGAAAGGCTTGCATAAGTAGTTCATCTATAAAGCTCCTAGCAGGAGCAGAGAGGGAGTTTGTGGAAATGATTATGGAAGAAAATTGTTCCACTGACATAGTAGCTGCTCTATTTTGCTTTCTTGTTCGTGTGACAAAACACTGACCAAACAATAACGTTGGGAAGAAATGATTTACTTGACCTTATACTTCCAGGTAATAGTCCATCATTAAATATAGTCAGGGAGGAAACTCAAAAAGAAACTGAAACATAGACAATTTGAGAATTCTTCTTATTGTCTTGATTTGTGATTCATGCTTGAACAGCTTTCATACACACCCATGCCAAGTAATGGAACCACCTACAATGAAGTCTGTCCCATCTGAGTATTCATCAAAATAATCCCCTTGTCCATGACAGGGACTGATTTCTCATGCTCATATCCTCAGGTGCTGGACAACTGCAACTCCTTCAATGTACAGACCTGCTTTCATGAGTACTGCAGCTGGTTAGGGACAGGGTCAGCTCTCTTCCTCTCATGCCCCGAGAGCCAGCTCTCCTATAATGCCTAGGTGAAGGGCAGAGCCAATTCTGCATTGCCCTCAGACCTCAACATGTCTCAGGTTCGCAGCCTTAACCAAGCATGTTCTCCTGACCTTTGTTGGTAAGAGACCTTGCTGATGCCGAGCCATGGACCCAGACAAGCCCTCAGTAGCAGCATAGGCCAGGACCTCCATCCCTCCCCCCCAGTGTTCCCTAGTGGCATCACTAACTGCTCACATCAGGCTGTTCCTCACTACCTTCAAGTCTCCAGGTCTGCCTCTCATTGCGCCCAGATCCTTCTGTTTCTGTTTCCCTTCCAATTATCCACCACATACTTGTTCATCTTTGTGGTGATTGCAGTCTCTTGAATGTCTGCAGTTTCCTTAGGAATAGTCAGATGTTATAGTCAGAATACCTCTGTCTTCTCTGCCACCTACTGATGCATATGTGACCCAACAGCCATATCTTTAATGCACCTAGGTGTAGGATTCTGACATTTCTTAAGAGCTAGATATAAAATCTCACACTTGAAACATTGGTCATGAATATCAGTAGAAAAGACACATTCTTAAGAAGTTAAGGCCAAAAAGAAAATTACCACTGGATACAACTTGTTAAAATAAGTCTCATCATTCTTTAACAATTTCACATAATTTAGATGGATTTGCACATTTTATCTTTCTGCTCAAACTATAAAAGCACTTACATTAATTCATATGCTTTTCTCCTGATATGTTTTAAAGATCCATGTTTTATTTTTTATTTATTGATTTATTACTTTTTCACTTAACATCCTATTTACTGCACTCATCCTGTTCACCCCCTCTCATAATCAGTTCTCCATCCACCTCCCCCTTCTCCTTTGAGGAAGTGCAGACTCTAGTAGGTATCCACACACCCTGTCACATCAAGTCTCAGGCCAGGTGCTTTCTCTCTCACTGAGGCCAGACAAGGCAGCCCAAATAGAAAAACATATCCTATAATAGTCAACAGTTTTGGTATAGCCTCTGCTCTAGTTATTCAGGACCCATATGAAGAACAACCTTTACATCTGCTACACACATGTGGGGAAGCCTAAGTCCAGCCCATCTATATTCTTCCGTTGAAGGACAACTAGGTTTTTCCTGTCTATAGCTATTATGATTAAAGCTACAAGTACCAATATTTTGACTTCTAACTTTTATACACTTAATCTCCTTTTATTGTCTATTGCTCTGGCTAGAACTTTAATTACTGTATTGAATAGAAAGGGATAGAATGTAGGCAGCCTTTTCTCATCCCTGATTTTAGTGTACAGGAAATTGCTTTATGTTTATCTCCACTTAGCTTGATGTTGGCTATTAGCTGGCTGTATATTGCTTTGAGTATGTTTATACATTTACCTTGTATCCCTGATCTCCCTAATACTTTGAACATGAAGGGGTGTTAGATTATTTCAAAGGTTCTAGCATCAAATTAGATGATCATATAATTTTTCCTTTTAATTTATTTACATGGTGGTTTATGGTGATGGATTTTTTATATAGTTAATCATATCTCCATCTTGTACCTATTGAGGCTTGCTTTGTGGCTGACTATATGGTCAATTTTGGAGAAGGACCCATGAAGTACCGTATTTTCTTTTGTGTTGGGGTGAAAATATTATATAAATATGTTTAGTCCATTTCATTCATAATATCTGTTAGTTTCTTTATTTCTCAGTTTTATTTTTGTCTTAATGACGTGTGAATAGGTGAAAGTAGTGTGTTAAGGTCTCTTGCTATTAATGTGTGGGGTTAAATGTGTGATTTAAGAAAATTTTACAAATTTAAAAATGAGGGTGCTCTTGTGTTTGAGGCACAGATATTCAGAATTGAGGTATCATCTGGATAGATTGTTTTCTTTTGATGAGTTTGAAGTGTCCTTCCCTGCCTCGTTTGATTTCTTTTAGTGGAAAGTCCATTTTATTAAGCTGTACCATATTTAAGTAGTGTGGTCACTGCAGTTAATTTCAGATTTTGCCTGAAGTCATTATTTGGGTCTTTCTAGTAAGAACTGACTCCTACTTGGCAGGAGATGAACATACAATCTTCAGTAACATGCTTCAGGCCCCATCAAATGGCAGGCTCATCTTCCATTCACTCCAGACACCAGCTTTTTCCTTTGGCATCTGTAGAAGTGCTGAAGTGGGCAAAAATGGTTGTCTTGGTACTCCTTTACTCCCTTGTCAAACTCTTCGAAGCAAGACATGCCCATCTCATTGAAGGTGGCCATGAGTCAAGAGAGAAGCATGGGAAGTATGCTATATTATTGCTGGCTCAGTTAGGATCAAAGTAGGGCTTTAACTTAAAAATATTTTAAGTGCTAAACAAATGTAAGAGAAGAGAAAATGTCATGGTCCAGCCCCAGGAGTAATGACTACAGGACTCACTTGCAATCAGAAATTTTCTTTATTCATACAAATTTAAAAACATTTATAATTTCAAGAGGTACAGATCATGTCATTTTTCTCCCACACATTTTTTTAGTATGCCAATGGTTACACAAGAAGAAAAATTTTATTATCATTAAAGCCTCATTCATATTTTCGCTTAAGCAACAAGCGAACAAGCAAGCACACATGTTAGAACCTGTTGTCAGGCTGGCAGCATTTTGTGATTTCAAGACATTTAGATAAGAATAAATAGACTCCAAGTCAGTTCAAGCAAGTCACACTGTTTTAAACGGTATGCTATTAAGTTTTAATGATAAGTCATATTCCTTACAGATTTGCATAAGGTTCAGGCTTAGGAATCATTGTAGCTGTTACTTAAAATCTTATGGATTTGTTTAATAAAGGAATTGTTTTGTTTCTACACTAATTAACTCTCCAACAACCTGCTATAAGCTAATCTATCCAATAATAAGAAATCCTAATATCTTATTCTTCTTACTTTCCTTTATACTATCTATATATACTATTATACTGTCTTAGTCTTGCTAGCTCTTGTTGCTGAGTGCTTACCACAGCCTCAGTATGTATGATCTTTTATTTTATAACTTATAATTCTAAAAAAAATCTTCAAATAATGTAAAAGAAGTTCTCTGCTCTGATCTGTTGTCACTTCCTCTGTCTTGCTGAACCTTGTCAACATTCTCTGAATTCAAACAATTTTAATTATTTTGTTTCATGAATTTGCTTAAGAGCAGAGAACAATCTCAAAGGCATAGAGGAAACTCCCAAGTATGGTTAACTAAGTTTACTTCCTTGAGAGCAGCGGGTAGTATATTCAAGACTTTCTCAGAGGAATACAGAGCCAATTTTGTCAAAGAAGGTATCAGCTAATCATTGTGCTAATAGTCCCCCAAGAATGTAATGTACAGAGACTCTAGAATGAGTATTCTAGCTTGCCTCTTGGGTCCATATGCTTGGAAAACATTTTGGTAGCACTTTACTATGAGTTAATGTCTATCTTTATTGTTGAGATGTATTTCTTGTTTGCAGCAGAATGATGGATCCTGTTTTCAGATCCATTCTGTTAGCCAGTGTCCTTTTACTTGGGAGTTCAGTGCATTGATGTTGAGAGATATCAATGGCTAGTGATTGTTGTTTCCTGTTATTGGGATGTTGGTAGTGTTAGTGTATGTGTATGTTTGGGTTTGCCTCCCCTGTTTTTGTTGGTATGGAATAACTTATTTCCCATGTTTTCTTGAATACAGTTATCCCCTAACTTTTCCTTCCAATATTTTCTATAGGTCTGGATTTGTGAATAGATATTGTTTGAATTTAGAATGGTCTTAGAATATCCTACTTATTCCTTATATAGTGATTGAGTAGTTTGCTGTGTAAATACTCTAGATATACTGTGTTTTTTAAAGGTTGCAAGATATCTCTGCTGGCCCTTCTAGCTTTTAAGCCTTTTGAGAAGTCCTTTATAATTCTGATAGGTCTGCCTTTCATTGTTACCTGCCCTTTTCTCCTTGCTGCTTTGAATATTCTTTCCTTTTTCTGTAGATTTTGTGCTTTGATCATGATATCACAGGAGGATTTTTCTTTTGTAGTACAGTCTAACTGGTATTCTGCAAGCTTCTTGTATGTTTATAGGCCTCTGTTTCTTTATGTTGGAAAAATTTTCTTCTATCATTTTGTTGAAAATATTTTCTGGGCCTTGGAGCTGGGACTCTTTGCCTTCTTCTACTCCTATAATACTTAGGTTAGGGTTTTTCATGTTATCCCAGATTTTCTGGATGTTTTATGCCAGGAATGTTTTTGATTTAACATTTTTTGACTGATGTATCAATTTCTTCTATTGTATCTTCTATGCTGGAGATTCTCTCTTCCATCTCCAGTTGGTAATGCTTACATCTGTTATTCCTGTTTTCTACCCTAGATTTTTTATCTCCAGGATGCTGTCAGATTATGCTTCTATTTTTCCTTTCATTTCTTGAACAATTATATTTATTTTCTTCACCTGTTTAATTAAATTTTTCTGTATATAAGGGATTTATTTATTTCCTCTTTAAAGAGCTTTATCTCTTTGATAGTATTCTTTGGAATTTCTTTAAGGAAATTATTCATTTTCGTTGTAATGCCTTTATCATCTTTATAAGATGTAGTTTAAGGTCATTTTCTTGTGCTTCAGTTGTGTTAGGATATCCAGAGCTTGCTATAATTGGGTAACTGTTCTCTGAAGGTGTCATATTTTCCCTGCCATTTGGTGATTGTGTTCTTTTCAGGACCTTTAGCCCTCAGATTGACTTTGGTCTCTGGATATTCCTATTGTAGTGGGTATTTGGAGGGGAATAACCATGATTGTGCTGTTTTGACAGGCCTGTAATGAGTATCCTTGGGTTGTATGGTTCTAAATCTGCAGATCTGTGTGGTTCTGAAGCTGAAGATCTGATTAACGTGGGCAGAGAAGTAATGGGAGAATTGAGGTCCTCCTGGATTATCAGGCTTCTCAAGGCAGCTTTGCTTGCTCTAAAGGACACAACAAGCAGGAAAGATGGATGGAGGAAGGAAAGCTCACCTGTCTGCTTCAGGATCCACAGGTCTTATGAAGGTGGGAGGAGAGGTAAAGGGGGGATGGATCTAAATATTCGTATTTTAAAACGTGTTTATATATGTTCCTGTGTTCGGGAATGTTCACCTAAGTATAGTTGCTTGCAGAGGACAAAAGATGGTGCTCTCCTAGAGCTAGAGTTACAGTGGCTGTGAGCCACACAACAACAGTGCTGTGAAATGAAAACACTCTTTCCAGCCCATTTTCTGTTAATCTTCCAGTACAGTTATTTTGCCACACCATGTTTTTATTGAAAAAAAATTTCTTCATATAATATATCCCAAACACAGTTTTCTCTCCATCTATTTCTCCCAGTTCCCTCCACCCCCTAACCTATACCAAGATCCACTTTCCATTTCATCTTCAGAAAAGAACAGGTCTCCAAGAGACAACAGCCAAGCAGGATAAAATGAGATAGAACAACAGAAAACAAAAGCCATTACCTTTTCCAACAGGATGAAAAGAATTTGAAAAATCAGAGATGAACTCAGTTTCACTGTTGAGTCCAAAAATGTCATGCTAATAACCATAACATATACTCAGAAGACTCAGTGCAAACCCTAAAATTTTTGATGATATTATATTAACTCTTGTCTAATATGATGAACTGGTGTCTGTGAAGAGCATTTTGGGGTGCCACTTGGCAGGAATCTGATATTAGGACACAACAAATAAGTAAGTTCAGGCAGGAATCTGATTTTAGGGTGGAACCAAGAAGTAGGCATCAGGCAGGAATATGACTTTAGGCTAGGATAGGGAAATAGGCTCAGATATCTTGATCAACCTTAGAAACAATGATCACCAGGAGGGATCATGGGACTTTGTTTATTGTCTTGCTTGTTCTTCATTGTACTACTTGCCCTTAATATTTGCGTGTAATTAAGATGGTATAAAACCAGATTGGAAAAAAATAAACCTGCTTCAGCATCAGAACTTGTCATGCTACAAAGTTATCTAATGGTCCTTTTCTTTTTAATTCTTAATCCTGCGCTGGAGAACCTATTGACTGAGATGGCTTGGTCAGATGTCATTATGGCATTCTAACATATATTCACCCCCTATTATATTCACCCATATTTCCATCTCTCACTCGTGCTCTTACTCAGATATCCCCCCTTTCACTTTCATGTACACACACACACACACACACACACACACACACACTAACACACATATGATTCAGTAGTGAAAAGAAACCCTGTAATACTTATCATTTTTAGTTTGACTATTTTATTTAATATATTAACACTTTCATCTATTTCCCCGTATATGGTATAATTTTTTTCTTGGCTAAATACAACTCTGTTTTCTTTATCCATCCATATCTTGATTAATATCTAGACTATATGGCACTTAGACTTATAAAATATCAACTGTTTTTATTTAAGTGTATGGATGCATTGCCTGGCTGCATGTCTGTGCATCACACTTATGATTGCAGAGATCATCAAATGCCCTGGAACTGAAGATACAGACAATTGTTAGGTGCCAAGTGGGTGTTTCAAGCAGAAAATTAGTCCTCTGGAAAAGCAGCCAGTGATTGTAACCACTGACTCATCTGTACAGGTCAAACACTTAGACTGTGAATATATTTGAAGTAAATTTCAATATCTGGTGCAGTGTCGGGAAATTAAGAGTACACTTTTTAGCTCTCCTACACTGCCAGTATTCTTTAGAGGACATTTTTAATCTGAATGGAAAATACATAGGTGATTATTTTCTGATTTACATTTCAAGTATATGGATATTTCTATTCTGTATTTCTGTGCATTTTCCCAATGGTCTGTTAGTTTATCAATAATTTAGTCCTATTGAGATTTAAGTACATGAGAGAGATGACTTTGTTATAAATACAAATCCCATAGTTGGCTTTCTGCTCACAAGTGAAGTCCCATAGAAATCCATTAACAATCTAAAGATTTTTGAAGTTTATACAGTTTTTCAACCTTGAAAGCTTTTTTCCTTCTAAGTACATGCTGAAGGTTAGTGACTCCTCTGACCCCTAGTCCTACAGTGCCCCATTGAATATGCAAATTTTATTAATAATGTAACATGAATATTGAGTTCAATGTTCTTAAAGAAAACATTTAACTTCATATCATTTTGTGGTATGTCTACATATGCCATATTCATCTTCATGCATATATGTATATATATATATATATATATATATATATATATATATATATATATTCTGTCTACATCCTGCCTTTATTTGAAACCTAATCTTCATTATGCATGATGAAGGAGTTGGGTGCTTCAAGAATTGAGTAAGCCATGCACATGATCGTATGCTGTAACAGGGGCTGAAGAGAGTTGACTAGCCATTTCTTCTATAAAATAAAGCATTGAGCACTTCTGTAGTGCAAGTGTGTTGTCACAAGGGTGTTATCTACAAACTGAAGGTATACTCTTACTGGATACAATCCCCTAACACCTTGATCTTGGAAATTATATCCTCCACAACAGAAGGAATTTTGTTTGCAATTTACAAGTTACTCAGCTTTAGTATAACTTTTATTCTCCTGATGTAATTGTTATCTTAGAGGTTAACTGCAGAGTAAGCTCACCTTTCTAGCTCTTTCTGAACTCTGGCAGGCTGGATCAACAAAGCTGTCCTGACTCATACTCTTCTACCCACTGACTGATTCAACCTGCCTTCTTTCATCTTCTGACTGAATTACTGTTTGGACTCAAACTAACTCTACAAATCTGTTTTAATCTTCTGGTTCCTTTTCCTTCTTTGGCTCATTCTACCTTTGCCTTGTTAAAGCCTAGATCACTGTTGCCTTTCTACTAACAAGGTTGTGCTGTTATGAATGTTATAAAGAAACTTTCTTATGGGCTGATACTAAGACATTCTCTTGCCAGAGTTGAGTGCATATTCTATTATATTCTGTGCTTTGGCATTCTTGGAAACGAGTCACAATAGTATTCAGTTATATCTGCTTTGTATAGTCAGCCACAATGATCTTGGACCCAAATCAACTGCTTAACAACAGTTCGCACACCTATATATGTGCTTTTATGGCTTTTTGCCTTTATAAGCTGCCCCTGGCATATATCCAAACCTAAGAGACACACCTACACGAATATAAGAATTCACTTGGAGTCAAACTTCCATTTTGTATGGGGGTTGAATAAAGTTTAAGTACCTAAGACTTCTCTAGGAATTGATATCCAACTTGAGAGAAAAAGACATGTATATCTGGTTTGGCAAGTTAAGACATGAATGTTAGACAAGTACCAGTTTGTATTTGAATAACCTAACCAATGAGAACAGGATAAAAATACAACAAAGAAATGTTCCTAAAGAACATTCCTAAATCTGATTGGTGAAATAACTTGACCCAGATATTTGTGGATTTCAGATTTAAAAGTTCTATAGGATTCTGAGTAGGGGTGGCCATCAGCTCCTGAGTGTTGACTATATCTCTGATCTATCAGGTTTCAATAAACCAGCCTTATTTGACTGAGATTGGTGTCTGAGTGGTCTGTGTGGTGATTTCCAGACCACAACAACCTATGTCTAGCTTCTTCTCTCTGATGTCTGTCTCTATAATACTGTCCTGTTTAGAAAACTGCCTCTGAATTTCGGGAACTAAACTGCCACCAACCAAACTGCCTGATCAGAGCTGACTGACTCTCTCCCTGAACTGCAGTTAAATAGCTTTTCTTTACTGTACTGTTCTCAAGAGATTTGAGCACATCCTACCTCTGACTCATTCTATCAAATCTTTCCCTGATTCTTCACTTTGTCTACTTCTCAATTAGACCTTACTTTCAAACATGGCTGCTTCATCCTACAAACTAACCTTACTTTCAATTTTTTAATCCGGTTTGGGATTAAAGTTTTGTACTAAAGTAGTGCCTGCATTTCAGGTAGAAAAGTCATATTGCTGGATTAAAATTCCTGTACAACTCAGTATTTGTTTTTTTTGTTGTTGTTGTTGTTGTTGCTGTTTTATTTTGATTGATGTTTTGGTATTAGTATTATAGCATGAGAATATAAGATAATTTGGTTTCTGTTGTTTTACTTCATGCCAAAAGATGACATAATTTCTCATGCATGTAGTATACTTAACTGGGTAATTGAATGATATTTATAAGAATATGGTTCACTACCATAGACAGTCTTGAAAGATAAGAACTATTGTCTTATGAAGATGCAAAGAAAACATGCATATTTTTCCAATAGTTAAGCTTTATCTAAGGGTAACTGATAATCATTGCATTTAAAATTCTTTGATATGATTTTAAATAAACAACAATAAAGAAACAAACAAGCAAATGAGGACAGTTGTAAGAAAGATCAAGAAAAGACTAGAACACAAGATACTAGGATTCTTCTTAAGCAGATGTTTGCTGCTAATGTGCAGTCACTGTCACTTGTCTTGGCAAGCAGAGCCATGGTCATCATAGTGACCTGAAGAAAAGAGTGTTAGTAGCCAGAGATATAAGACCCTGGTTCACTTCAAGAGTGAAAGGTGTCTGGTAGTGTGGAGGAGACATCATCGTGGGGACATGGGGGCAGGGGAAGTGGTTTGGAATGTGGAAGAGTAGGAGGTTGTACAGGGAGGTGAATAAAATCTGGAGTGTAAATAAGAAAAGAATAAATTTAAAAAAGAATGATTTTTTTGTTATTTTTGGTGCTCTTTATATATAACTAAAATAATTACTAGTGATGATACTGCAAGCAGAGCTTGAACAAATAGCATATTTGACCCATATCTTAAGTCTTCTGCAGCCTTTGTTTTTCCCTGAAGCACATTCCTCCTCAGTCTTATCTCTTGTCTTATAATGTTCCATAGTCATGAGCTATGTCGTCAGGGTCTGAGAGTGAGTTAGGAACTATAGACCATCTGCACCCCAAATGATTACAAATGGACTCAGTTTAAACTGAGACATATTTCAGATTAACAGGAGAGGAAAGATTCACAATGCAATTGGGGTATAAATTTTATAAGGCACCTACTCGTCTCTGCAAAGACAGCTGCTAAAATCTTAGGGCTCAAGGAAAGATATACTACCACACACATGTGGCATGCAGTAAATTCATCAACACATGTGGGCACAATAACTGTAAGAATTTTAAAATATTCAAATAGTAAAGCAGAGTGATTAAATGATTAAAGAAACTATTGGTGTTCTGTTCAAGAAATTTTCCCCTATGCCCATATGCTCCAGGTTCTTCCCTACTTTCTTTTCTATAAGATTCAGTATATGTGGTTTTATGTGGAGGTCCTGGATCCACTTGGATTTGAGCTTTGTACAGGGAGATAAGAATGGATCAATTTGCACCCTTCTACATGGGGACTGCCCAGTTGAACCAGCACCATTTGTTTAAAATGCTGTCTTTTTTCTACTGGATTGTTTTAGCTCCTTTGTCAAAGATCAAGTGACCATAGGTGTGTCGCTCATTTCTGGGACTTCAATTCTGTTCCATTGATCTACCTGTCTGTCATTGGACTAATACCATGCAGTTTTTATCACTATTGCTCTGTAGTATGGCTTGAGGTTAGGGATTCTGCCAGAGGTTCTTTTATTGTTGAGAATGGTTTTAGCTATCCTGGGTTTTTCCAGATGAATTTATAAATTGCTCTAACACTTTGAAGAATTGAGTTGAAATTCTGATAGGGATTACATTGAATCTGTAGATTGCTTTAGGCAAGATGGTCATTTATACTATATTAACCCTACCAATCTATGAGCATGCAAGATCTATGGCTCACAGCCAACTAATAGACTGAGCATAGGGTCCCCAATGGAGGAGCTAGAGAAAGGACCCAAGGAGTTGAAAAGATTTGAAGCCCCAAAGGAGGAACAATAATATGTACCAACCTGTATCCCCAGAGCTCCCAAGGACTAAACTACCAACTAAGGGTACACATGGAGGGACCCATAACTACAGATACACTTGTATCAGAGGATGGTCTTTTCAGATACCAATGAAAACAGAGGCCATTGGTCCTGTGAAGGCTCGATATCCCAGTGTAGAGGAATGCCAGGTCAGGAAAGCGGGGTGGGGGTGGGGGGAGGGATTCATAGGCAAGGGGAGAGGGAATGGGATAGGGGGCTTTCAGAGGGGTAGTGAGTAAAGGGGATAACATTTGAAATGTAAATAAAGTAAATATCTAATAAAAATAAAAAAAGGAAATTATTGGTCACTTATAAAACATGTGACTCTTGGTTTCAGAATAGAAGAATGACTAAGTAAGAAGAACATGATTAAGAAACATCTTAATCGAAAAGTTAAAATAGAACTGACCACGTTTACCTGAAAAGAGAAGTCAAATATAAAACCTTGTAACATTTTCTTTTCATTAACACTTATGGTTTCATTAATTATCTTGAGGATAAATTAGAACATTTATAATTTCATGTATAGAATATCAACTTAATAATGTTTGAAGTTTGTCTCAAGGTTTGAGATAGTACTGCAATGTTATAATTATCACATTGAGTTTCTAACACAAGAGATTTTTTTCTGCTTCTTTCCCAAACTCTCTTAGAAAATGTGCCCCAGGGGTCAGCTTATTGAGAGAAAAAATTTAATATTGTGTGAAATTGCTCCAGTATAATTATTCTCCACACCTTTGTTCTCTACACTTAAAACCACATATCCTTGCATCTTTAGAAATACCCATTTCAAAAGCAACTTTGTTGTTTAAGAGAACAATACTATAATCCATTAATATCCATTAACCCACTTTCCCAGTTTCGATGTTTAATGTTGTTCAGGTGAATGAGCTTTACTTTGGAGCCATTGACTGTGGAAAAATACATGCCAGAACAGATATGTATTCATTCAGAAGTGACATATTATATTCCTCCTTGACAGCAGGGCAATAAAAGAAAAAGAAAGAAAGAAAAGAAAGCAGGGCAATGGTCAAAACAACATAGTAGCACTATTCAGAATAATTAAAAAAGGAGTACAAGGAAGATATAACTTGAGAAAAGAACAGAACATTATCAACATAAATAACAAACACTGTATTTAGCATTCATTTTTCATAGAACTGTTTTACATATGACTTTGTGTTCCATTATATGAGTACTAGTGTATAAACATGAGAAAGTTTATAAATTAAAATGCATTTTAAATTATCTTAACTTGGTAGTCATAGGATGTTGTTTATTTACTTATTAATTAAAGATTTTGAGTAATGATATGGTCAAATATTGTTTGGATGGGACTATAGCAAACCCTCCCATTCCCCTTTCCCTCTCATCTAATCTTTGCCAATGTCAATATCTTGCCTGTGTTTGGCACATCTGTTAACTTGCATTTTTGTATTAGAAAATTATAATTAAACATTTACTGTTAGGCTTTTTGTCTATTTCAAATAGAAGCTTCTTTGATAAGGTGCAAGAACTACACTTATCTGTGGCTAGACAAATATTTCGAATACAGTTAGTTATCTTGTTGATATAGTAAAATAGTGATTGTACGTTCTCCTCCAAGAACCATAACTTAAGTGGCCTGGATAGTTATCTAAGAATAAAATATCACACGTAGTTTCCCTGTTGTTGAGCTTATCTTAAGTTCAAGTTCAGACTTGGACTTAAGGTTCTGAGATCATTGTGGAAGAGTAGACAGAGAGATTGCAAGAGCCAGAGGAAAAAGGTGTTTACTCTAACACTATGTGTTTTAGAACTATAAGCAGATATTAAGTATTTATGAAAGATAATAGTTGAACATATGGTATTTCCCTTTAACTAATTTTAGTATTAGAAAGTATAATTAATTGATAAGATATTTAAATGCTATAAAATAATCAGAAAACCAAATGTCTTGAAATTAGGTCTTTTAATCCATGAACACACTGGATATAAAAAAAAAAGTCAAGTTTTTTAAAGTTACACATGAATCAATATTTTTGGTGTTACAAAATGGCTCTGAATTTATTGATGTTCTGACCTGCCCCACTTTCTTGCTGTGTAACCCTGGCTGCCCTGAAAATTGCTACATAACCAGCCTGCTCTTGGACCCACTATTCCCTAGCCTCTGATCTCTGAATTCTGGAATTACAAGCATGTGTAACCACACCTCACCACAGATTTTTAGTGTTGTAGAAATAAGTTGTTTTATTTCTAATTCTGAAAATATATGCTTAATATTTACATTGATTCCTAAAGGTAAGTTTATTTAGAAATTTATCTTGTGTTTAGGCAATATATATATATATATATATATATATATATATGTGTGTGTGTGTGTGTGTGTGTGTGTGTGTGTGTAGTGATTTACTATAGAATAAACACTAAATTATGAATTAATAGTCTATAGGATATAAGAGGCAATATGATCATATACATTTTATAAATACTAACACATAATAAATAAATAAAGAGATATTGCAGGCAAACCTGGGCTTATTATAATTAATTACATGATAGAGTACAGCTTACAATAGTGCCAAAATGTTTCCCACATATTCAGTGGGAATTTTTCTTCATATTTTGAAGTTTTACCTTTTCCCATATAAGAGAATTATTCTCTAATTGTTCTTCCAGGGGCTACAGAGCTGCTGAGCTCTTAGTTAGGCAGTGATGAGGACACCTGCAGGTTCATTTATATGGTATTTTGATGCCATTATTTCCTTTGCAAATTGATATGCAATAAATTACACTCAGCATTTAACAATAAGCTGTAAAGTTCTCTTTACATTAAAGTAATTTTCTAGTGATAGACTAGTGTTCTGTGCACCTTTAAGAAAATCAGGACTAAGACATGCTTATTGATGAGATACGAAATCTAAAGAAATGATGAATTAGGTTGTACTAAACTGACAAAGTTTTTATTAGGATATAATCACTTCATAAGGCAGAAAACACACATATGTGTATATATGTCAGATTATATGTGTTTGTGTACATATGTGTTTGCACATGCATTGTGTATATGTAAACATGTGTATATACATATATGTAAGTATGTAGACATATGAAAGCACGGGCTTACACATTCCAAGTGAATGAGGATAAACTGCATGTCAGAATATTTTTCTAGAAATTATAGTTTGCTTACATGGTATAAACATTCACTCAAGGACCATGCATATTGGACTCACAAACACTTGCTCCCTCTTTTGATTAGGCTTTTGAATAATCTCCAAAGTTTCTCCCCAGTTTTAGTGAAACACACACAGACACACACACACATACACACACATACACACACACACACACACACACACACACACACACACTTTCTTTTTTAGAAAACCAGACAAAAATTGACAAAATAAGTTCATGCTATGTACTTATTGAATAACTTAAGTGGTTTTTTTTTTTTAGTTCTTTTTAAATATACTTTTTATCTTTTATAAAGTCATATGAAATAGCTGTTATTTGAGCTTTTTTTGTTATCTTTTGGCATTGATGCTTACAGAAAAGCTTCAATAATAACAAAATTAGTTTGAAAGGTTCTTTCAAAGATTCAGTGTATTTAAATAACCTCAGTTCTCTTAAGGCTACAATACACAGTCCGTATTTCCAAAAACAGTTTTCTATTCTCATTGAATACCCTCAACCATGAAAAATTTAATCCAAAGCTTCCAACTGTGTTATACAATGTCTTTCTTAATTTACTTGTAAAGTCTTTTTATGTATTACAGTACCTTCCAAGTGTTAGAAATTTTGTGAATAAGACTACATTTGTTTTACATTTTAATGCAGTGACATGTGTTCAATCATTGAAGTGCTCAAAAGAAGCTTGCTATGTTCAAATTATGAAGCCATGATTAATGTCTTGGGATGTTTGGCTGGTTCTTCATTCATAAATTGACAAATTTAAGAAGTTGATCATCTAGAAAATTAGTATTAAACACATTGAAGAGAGTCATATAAAAGTAACTCTACATGTTGTAAATATATTTAAGATGTTGGTATGATAAAGTTGGGCATAAAATATTCATAATAAAAGTCATGATATTTATAAAGACTTCAGTGACATTAAAGGGCAAGTTTTACTAGTGAGAGCATTGGCACACCAATCTGTTGTGTGTGAATATTCTTTCTCCCAACCACTCATCCAGATCCTTTTCTGCTGGATACCCAAGATATTTTCCCACTTCTCAATGGAAGCTACATCTAACTGTGAAACCCAGTCAAAAGTCACATGGACAGGGTGGTGTAGGGAAAGCTCTCACTGTTGCTGCCTGTGCTGTGCCTGTCCTAACCACCTGCAAAGATGACTGGAGAACTGGAACACTTGTGCCAGTATGGGGTGGTCATGCCTTTCGGGAGGGGGGAGGGGGATTACAACAAGACCATGCAGATCTCTTTGACACAGTCAATGATGGATTACAGAATGCCAGCAATAGTGATTGCCCACTCAGTTGAGTTGGGGAGCACATCCCCTACCACCTGGACCTGAGCCCCTGTACTATCTCTTAATTCCTTGATCTTGCAACCACCTATTCCAATAAGAGAGCCACACTGACTAGCAACAGTTGTCTTCATACTCTGTGCCTTCACACTGACTAGCAACAGTTGTCTTCATACTCTGTGCCTTCAGGTAATTTCTCAAAGCTGCATATCTAAGTTAAATCAAATGGAGTGCTAGAGATAAACACACTAACACTTTCATGGAGACACACATTCCCTTACAGTTTGGGAGCATCTGTATTGTTTCAACTTTTACATTTCTACTCATATGTGAAATAATGAATATTTCTAGATGTCTGTATATGGTCCCATTATTTTCATATCAGTGGAATCAAAAACCCTGTGTCCTAGTCTTCTTTCATTTAATGTGATGTTTTCTGAATGCATTGCTATAGCAGCAGGTGGTTATGTAAACTGTTCAGTCAATTTAATAGTACCGGCATTCTTTAAGCATTAAGACAAAGAATGACATACAATTTTATCATTTCATGCCTAGATCTGTAATGAAAACCATCAAACCTTGGCAATCAAATAAAGACGTGAAGAGTGACCAGGCTGCAGGGGACAGGATAAAACCAGGGAGACAGATGAAAATGATTTGGTATAAGTAGACAATTGTAACAGCACTTCAGATTTATTAGAGAAGCTGTTAGAACAGTAATTTAGACTCAGTTATTTCTGAGTCTGCATTGGTAACAGTCTTAATGCTAACAAAACCAAAAAGTAATGCTTCTCCTTTTACTTATATAGAAGCCTCTGGCACAGTGCAGTTTTTACTAGTAAGAAAATGTTATTTCATTATGTAAATCAAAATCTTAGTATTTAATTTAACATTTGTTCTCAGTTCACAAATTCTTTAATTTTCTCTTTGTTATCTTGCAAAGATAACTATTTACAGATGGGATGGAAGATTAATTTCAAGTAGATTTCAGTGGTTGGGTAAGGAAAGGGCTGCATCTCACTCATTTTTGATTGTGTGCAAATAATTGTCCAGTTGTTCTGGCCACATTCACTAATAGACACTCTTTTGTTCACTCAATTATTTTTCTTTATCTAGTAACAATTGATGCATGTCTAATAAGTTTATGATATTATTGATGTATCTTCTATTGTTTTGTGTCTTCTATATATTACAATTGTTCATATCTCTGTTCATTAGGGATGAGGACATATAACTTTCATATAGTAATATACATTATTAAATCTTAGATTAACAAGTCAGGAAAATTTCTGTGATTCTTTTGTTCTCTGAAAGATATGAGACAATTTTTTTCTTCTATAATTAAGATGTTTGGTAGCATACACCAGTGAAAACACAGGGCTTGTTTATTGCTAATTTGTTTGATTTTTCTTTTTATTTGGAAAGATATGTCATTGATTCTACTTAATAGTGTATTCAGATTTTTCTTTATAAGAGGTTTGATTGAATATTTTTAAATAAATCTAGAATATGTAGTTCATTAAATTTATGATAATTAGTCCTCTTTGCCTTTATGTTCCATTTGTCTTTATTATGCTTAATACTGAGTAGATCTTTTGTGCTCCCTCCTTCCCTTCCCCTTTCTCTCTCCAATAGAGTACAAATTGGTTTTGAGGGCTTTATTTCTGTGAACTTTATCAACATCATTGATCTTTACTATTTATGGTTCATTTCTTATTTATGTGTTCATGTGTGTGTTTGTGTGAAACTATGCCACGTGTCTGTGGGTGAGGAAGAAATCAATGAAGGGTGTTGTTCCCATGGAGATTGAATTAGTCACCTGTGAGTTGCCACACACAAGCAGGGAGAACTGTACTCCGGCCTCCAAAATAGCTGCAAATACAGATAATTCCTGTTGCTTTTCATCGACATTTTAGTGAGACTCTTTTTTTTTTTTTTTTTTTTTTTTGGCTTTTCGAGACAGGGTTTCTCTGTGTAGTCCCTGCTGTCCTGGAACTCACTCTGTAGACCAGGCTGGCCTCGAACTCAGAAATCCACCTGCCTCTGCCTCCCGAGTGCTGGGATTACAGGCATGCGCCACCACGCCTGGCTCGTGAGACTCTTAATTTAGATAATTTCCTTTTTTATATTTTTAATGACCTTCCTGGAATATTGAGTGAAGTATGCTCTTCCACAGTGCATCTGTATTGCCAACTAACACTGTGTAGCACTGGGAAAACATGCATTACCCACAAGATGGCTGTGCCTGGGCAGAAATCTTTCACTGCAATGTTTTGTGATGTCTCTGCTATGCTACTTTTTCGTAATTTTTTTCCATTTTATTATATCTGACAGTTATTCTCCATTGCATTCATTTCTTCATTGTTCTTTTGTTCTTTATAGCACCATAGATTATAAGTTATATTTATCTGTATTTCAACACGTGGTTTTGATATCATATTTAATATTTCATGGAATGTTTTTTGGAAAGCTGATCAAATTGTCATTAATTTCACTCATCCATGCAAAATACTAGCTGTCTTAGTAGCCTCCATCATCATTATCGTTTTTCCAGCCTCTGTGAGGAAAACATAAACTATAACCATGCAATCCCGTTGTAAAAATATTAATTTGACTTAAAAGTATTTAGAAATAAATGTCTTTACACAATATGGAAGAAAGCTACCTTGTTGACCATCAGCTCTGTTTAGTTTTCTAATACAGCTGGTGAGCATACCTTCTATAAGCACCTTTCTTAAGATGGAAATGGTTGGAAAAGTATGAATAATGTTGGAATTGCAATTGTCCCTAAACTGATTAGCATTAACATCCATTCACAAGTGCACAGATGGGATTCTTTCATTCTTGTAGGTGAACATCCTTGGAAATTGATTCATAAAAAGGGTAGGGCACATCTGATCACCCCTATTCTCTTAGGGATATTTTGTCCTCAGTTAAGTTAAATACAATGAGTTCAAGGGCTTAGCAATTTTTAATTAATTTAATTGTTGTTTTTAGAGGCTATTTCTATGGCTGATTAATGCTTTGCTACACTCTGAGTTTTTTGGAGGCTGGAAATTTTAATTAGTCCTCTGTGCTTTAGATATTTGTCTTCTAGAAAATAAATGCATACATCTACTGGTATCTACTTCAACACCAACTTACTCTATTCTCATATTCGTGTTCCTAATTAGTTCATTTATACATCTGTAAAATTAGTCTCCTTCTAATGTGAGGCTCAAACTATGAAGCACTTTTGGAGGTTTTTTTTTTTTAAATTTGTTTTTGTGATAATTTTCTTAGAAAGCATGCTTACTATTATTTCCAAGTTACCATGCTTCATTACTGTTTTACTAAATGTTAATTCATGTAGCACTTGTGCCTCTATTTTCCTGTTAAGAAAGTTGAGGGTATATATTAACCTATATTTTCTCACATAAAGGACTTTATTTTTATGATTCATTTATTTCCTTTGTGCATTTGTATGTGCAGGGAAACACGTATGTCATGCCCAAAAAGTTGAGATCAAAAAAAAAAAAAAAAGAAAGAAAGAAAAGAAAAGAAAAGAAAAGAAAAGAAAAGAAAAGAAAAGAAAAGGAAAAGGAAAAAACTACCAATAGTGAGTTTTGGGTATTTTAACGTGGAATATGGAAAGAACTTTCATTCCCAGTCCTGACAGCAGTTGCCTTCTCCTGCTGAGTCATCATGCCTGCTATATAAAAAAAAAATTTAAATTATTTTATAAGAAGTATTTTTATTAATAACAAACAGTGTGAAGAAATTTTATATTAAAATATTTAAGTCCAAGTTTGGAGTGCTAAGTGTGTAATAGAGAACTTTTCTATTAGTTTTAGTGTGTCTGGTTTTATGTGGAGGTTCTTTTTTTTTAAATTTCTATATTCTTTATTTACATTTCAAAGGATTTTCCCTTTCCCAGTTCCCCCCTCACCATATGTCCCATAATTTCTCTTCCCCGCACCCATTCCCCAATCACCGTCCCCACCATTTCTCTGTTCTGGTACTCTCCTACAAAACTGGATCCAGTCTTTTCAGGACCAGGGTCCTCTCCTTCTTTTTTCTTGGGAATCTTTTGATTTGCTAATTGTGCCTTGAGTATTCAGAGCTTCTGGGCTCATTAATATCCACTTATCAGTGATTTTAATTCATGTGTATTCTTTTGTGATTGGGTTAACTCACTTAGGATGATATTTTCCAGATCCAAACATTTGCCTACAAATTGCATGAATTCATTATTTTTAATTGCTGAGTAATATTCCATTGTATAAATATACCACATTTTCTGTATTCATTCCTCCTTTGAGGGACCTCGGTGTTCCTTCTAGCTTCTGGCTATTATAAATAAGGCTGCTATGAACATAGTGGAGCATGTGTCTTTATTGCATGCAGGGGAATCCTCTGGGTATATGCCCAGGAGTGGTATGACAGGGTCCTGTGGAAGTGTCAAGCCCAATTTTAATTTTCTAAGGAACCACCAGACTGATTTTCAGAGCGGTTTTACCATCTTGCAATCCTACCAACAGTGGAGGAGTGTTCCTCTTTCTCTACATCCTCGTCAACAGCTGTTGTCTCTTGAGTTTTTAATCTTAGCCATTCTAACTGGTGTGAGGTGGAATCTCAGGGTTGTTTTGATTTACATTTCACTGATGACTAATGATGTTGAACATCTTTTAAGGTGCTTTTCAGCCATCTGAATTTCTTCTGGTGAAAATTATTTATTTAGCTCTGTACCCCATTTTTTGATAGGGTTATGTGGTTCTTTGGGGTCTAACTTCTTGAGTTCATTGTATATATTGGATATTAGCCCCCTGTCGGATGGGGGATTGGTGAAGATCTTTTCCCAATTTGTTAGTTGCTGTTTCGTCCTTCTGACAGTGTCTTTTGCCTTACAGAAACGTACTTTTATGAGGTCCCATTTGTCAATTCTTTATCTTAGAGCATAAGTTATTGCTGTTCTGTTCAGGAACTTTCCCCCTGTGCCCATGACCTCCAGGGTCTTCCCCAGTTTTTTTTTTTTTTTAAGTTTCAGTGTGTCTGGTTTTATGTGGAGGTCCTTGATCCACTTGGAGTTGATCTTAATACAAGGAGATGAGTGGGTCAATTCACATTCTTCTGCATGTTGACCTCCAGTTGAACCAGCACCATTTGTTGAAAAGGCTATCTTTTTTCCACTGGACAGTTATAACTAGCTCCTCTGTCAAAAATCAAGTGACCGTAGATGTGTGGGTTCATTTCTTGGTCTTCAATTCTATTCCATTGATCTACCAGCCTGTACCAATAACATGCAGTTTTTAACAGTATTGCTCTGTAGTACTACTTGAGGTTCAGGATACTGATTCCCAAGAAGTCATTTTACTTTTGAGAATAGTTTTAGCAATCCTGGGTTTTTTTGTTATTCCAGATGAATTTGAGAATTGCTCTTTCTAACTCTATAAAGTACTGAGTTGGGATATTGCATTGAATCTGTATATTGCTTTTGGCAAGATGGCCAATTTTACTATATTAATGCTCCCAATCCACAAGCATGGAGGGTTTTTTCCAATTTCTGAGGTCTTCTTCAATTTCCTTCTTCAGAGACTTGAAGTTCTTGTAATACAGATCTTTCACTAGTTTGGTTAGAGTCACACCAAGATACTTTGTATTGTTTGTAGCTTTTGTGAAGGGTATCATTTCCCTAATTTCTTTTTCAGCCTGAATAGCCTTTGAGTATAGGAAGGCTACTGATTTGCTTGAGTTGACTTTATAACCACTTACTTTGCTGAAGTTGTTTATCAGCTGTAGGAGTTCTCTGGTGAAGTTTTTGGGTCACTAAGGATTCTATCATATCATGTGTGAATAGTGATAGTTTGACTTCTTCCTTTCCAATTTGTATCCCTTTGACCTTCTTATGTTGTCTAATTGCTCTAGCTAGAACTTAAAGTACTTTATTGAAAAAATATGGAGAGAGGGGGAAGCCTTGTCAGGTCCCTGATTTTAGTGCAACTGCTTATGTTTCTCCCCATTTACTTTCATGTTGGCTACCTGTTTGCTGTATATTGCTTTTACTGTGTTTAGGTATGGGCCTTGAATTCCTGTTCTTTCCAAGACTTTTAGCATGAAAGGATGCTGAATTTTGTCAAATGCTTTTTCAGCATCTAATGAAATGACCGTGTTGTTTTTTTCTTTGAATTTGTTTATGTAGTGGATTCCATTGATGGATTTCTGTATATTGAACCATCCCTGCATCCCTGGAATGAAGCCTACTTGATCATGGTGAATAATCATTTTGATGTGTTCTTGGATTCAGTTGGCAAGAATTTTGTTCAGTATTTTTGTATTGATATTCATAATGGAAATTCCTCTGAAGTCATTTTTCTTTTTTGGGTCTTTCTGTGGTTTTGGTATCAGCATAATTGTGACTTCATAGAACGAGTTGTGTAGTGTTCCTTCTGTTTCTACTTTGTGTAATAGTTTGAAGAGTATTGGTATTAGGTCTTCTTGGAAGGTCTGATAGAATTCTGCACTAAAAACATCTGGTCCTGTGCTTTTTTTGGTTCGAAGAATTTCAATGACCCTTTCTATTTCTTTATGCGTATTGGGATTGTTTAGATGATCCATTTGATCCTGATTTAATTTTGGTATTTGGTATCTATCTAGGCAATTGTCCATTTCCTCCAGATTCTCCAGGCTTTTGTAGTAGGATCTAATGAGTTTTTTGAATTTCCTCAATTTCTCTTGTTATATCTCCCTTTTCATTTCTAATTTTGTTAATTTGGATACTGTCTCTTCGCCCTTTGGTTAGTCTGGCTAAGAGTTTATCTATTTTGTTGAATTTCTCAAAGAACCGGCTCCTGTTTTTGTTGATTCTTTGTACTGTTCTCTTTGTTTCAAATTGATTGATTTCAGAACTGAGTTTGATGATTTCCTGTCTTCTACTCCTCTTGAGTGAATTAGCTTCTTTTTATTCCAGGGCTTTCAGGTGTGTTGTTAAGCTGCTAGTGTATGAGTTTTCCTCTTAGCACTACCTTCATTGTGTCCCCTAAATTTGGGTATGTTTTGCCTTCATTTTCATTAAATTCTAAAAAGTCTTTGATTTCATTCTTTATTTCTTCTTTGGCCAAGATATCATTGAGTATTGTTCAGATTCCATGTGTATGTGGGTTTTCTGTTGTTTTTGTTGCTATTGAAGACCACTCTTAGTCCATAGTGATTTGATAGGAGGCATGGGATTAGTTCTATTTTCTTATATCTGTTGAGGTCTGTCCTGTTACCAATTATATGGTCAGTTTTGGAGAAGATAACATGAGGTGCTGAGAAAAATGTATGCTCTTTTGCTTTAGGATGAAATGCTCTGTATATATCTGTTAAATTCATTTGGTCCAAACCTTCAATTAGTTTCACTGTGTCTCTGTTTAGTTTCTGTTTTCCTGATTGGACCATTGAAGAGAGTGGAGTTTTTTTTTTTTTCTTTATACGAAAGTTCATGATTAAAGAGGCTGATTTATGCAGTAGCTTTAAGATTTTCTAGAAATAGTAGTGATCCTGTGTGTGTGTGTGTGTGTGTGTGTGTGTGTGTGTGTGTGTTTATATGTATGTAAAACAATAATAACTGAAGAAAAGGTCTTGAACATGAGTGAGGCAGGCATAGGCAAAGCTGGTAAGTAGAGAAGAAACGGAAAATGAAAATACAGAATCCTCATGTATGAATTTTGAAATTATATTATAATGTCATTATTTTTTAAAAAGCAGAATGTTCAGATCATGCCTATATATACATATGTATGTGTATGTGTCATAGGAAAAGATTAATATATTGTAATGCCCCACCAGGCCTCTGCTCCAGGTACCTGCAGTTCTTTCTCCTCTGCCCAGCACCCACTATTTCCAAGTATCCACCAAAGCATGACTCTTAAACTTGAGTATTTAACCAAATATATTTATCTATATGAAACTCCCAATTGTATAATGCCAATTTACAATGATAAAGTTTTCTCCCAATATTCTAACTTCTCAGCACATGAGAAACACATCAGACATCATCTGGATCTGTGCATCTCCTCTTCCGCTCCCTTGTGCAGCTCCTCCTCCTCTCTCCCCTCCAGTCAGTGGCCTCTCATTGCCTCAATGTGAATGGATAGGAAATATCTTGCATATATACATACATATACATATATATATATAGTTAAAGTAAAATAAAATGTAATTTTAAAGGATAATATATGTGTATGTTATGTATGCAATTAAAATAATTTTTAATCTCACCCCAGATATTTTCACCACCTTTACACATCCAAGTCCATGACTTCATTCTTCCTTCTCTTAGAAAACAAATGAAACAAAGAAAGATAAAAAATAACAGAACTAAACAATGAAAAAGAAAAACAAGTGAAACACAGATATGTATGAGAATGCACATGCGCGTGCACACACACACACACACACAGATACACACATACACACCAAGAACATCTGGAAATATAATAACTTATTTTTAGTTTTTGAGAAGTTGTAAATTGTAGTTATCTCTTGAGTTAGTAATGGGGAATGATGTCCAGTTTCTTTCTCAGTCCTGGGTCCCTATGTGACTTAGATGTATGGTTATCTTGTGTATGCTGCCACAATCTCTTCGAATTTGTCTGTGCATTATTCCTGTTCTGTAAGGAAGACATATTTCATGGTATTATTCATTCTCTGGTTCTTACCATATTTCCTTCTCCTTTTCAAATTTGAAAAAAAAATAACACTAAATAAAACAGAAAAAAAAAACAGGAAAGAAATAGAGGATATACTGTCAATGACTTTATAACAACTTACTACAGTGTACAACCTCTTTTGTAGGTAACTGACTCCTTTTCAGAATGAAGAACTAGTTGCCCAATGAATATAACTAGTTGAATACATCTCAAAACTGGAAATTAATAAAAATCAGCCGAGTTAGTTTTTGTGTCAGATGAAGCTGTAATGGTGAGAATTTGACCATCTAAAGCAGGGAGTCTCTGATACATAGACAGAAGTATACACTGTCCCCTCTTCACACACTGACATACAGACCTATTTCCTAATCTGGAGTCAGATAGCTGAGCAATATTTTTTCAGTTACATAATACTGTTTTGGTATGTCTCTAAGTCTCCCCTCTTTTTCTTGGAAATTCATGTATAGAGTCTAAAAATGATTACAGCCTCTTTATAACTACATATGGAAAAATATATGGAAAAATATAGAATTAATAGAGCAACTGAACATCAGGATACCCTACCAGAGGATGGAATTCAAAGATATATGAGAAAGTCACATGTTATATCTCTCCATTTCTACTATAAACCAGATATGTTCCTCTTAGTTTATGTCATTGACTGGATTATATACAGAATTTTCTATGCAGACAGAGCCAAGAGGATAATACATACAAATAGGTCCTCCCCTTATTTCCATGGGAGTGTTCTGCAGTCACCCTACAGACAAGAAAAAATGGACACTTAGTACAATTCATAGAAGTATTTACTATGTATTAGAACTTATACATATCACTTATATAGTGTAAAATATACTCTATTTTATCTAACACAATGTGAATGCTGTGTAAGTAATTGCTGTACTGCAATGCTTAAGAAACATCGATAAGAGTAATTCTGTTTAAGTCTAGTAAAATATAATTCTTTAATAAGAACTTCATGCTCTTGGTTGTGGTTCAGAATTTGTTAAAGCAGATTATTTGCTTTATGTACGTGTGGAGTGAAGGAAGGGAGGATGGAGAGAGACTTAAGTCAACTCATATCCACCTATTGATTTGCTCATGTGTTTATGTAAATTAGTAAGTCATCAATTTACAAGACACTCTGTCAGACCACAGACATCTGGCCAGGAAGTGATATTATCATGTTGAGACATAATTCCTCAGGGAAATTCAGCTTTATAATTACTAACTTTCAACTGATTGGATGAAGCCAGGATTGTAGAAAGTAATCTACTTAAAGTCAATTGATTATAGGTGTTATCCACATCTAGAAAATGCCTTCACAGCAGCGCCAAGATTAGTGCTTAATCAAATGACTGAGTACTATAGCTTACCTAAGCTGACATATTAAGCCCCTGTTACAGTTTTTCTGTTAACAACTTTGTATCCATAAGTAACAACTTGATATATGACTTGTTTCTTACAGTACTGCTGATTGAACCAAGAGTTTTCTGAACACTGGATAAACACTCTATTACTGAGCTACACATATAGCATCCTATCTACTATTTATTTCAAGGTAAAGTCTCACTACATTGCTCAGATTGGTTTTTAACTCACCTGATAGAATAAACAAAGCCTTAAACTGATTATTCCCAAGGATCTTAGATAACAAATTCAAACTTCCATTTAATATATAACATTCTTATACAACTGAACATTTTCTACCTGAAAGCATGAATGGTTTATGAAAATAATTTTTGGTTTATGAAAATAATTTTTCTCCATAAAAGTTCTGCATTTTAAATAATGAAACAAATTCTAACATAATGTTTCATATTTTAGACTGTAAGGAAATAGAATAAATGTTTAATATGTTTAATGAATACATCATCTATTCCTATAAAAAAGTAAAGAGTATTTCAGGGCAATCACACTGTTATCTGGGAACTTGAAGGAGTTATTGTTTGTATTTAAGATGGAAAGAGGGTCAGGATCAGATATTGCGAGAGACAGGAGAGAAGTACAGAGGATCGGGAAATCAAATATAATGTGTAGCAGTGGGGGATGGGAAACTGGGGCAGCCAATTGGAAATCCTGAACTCCAGGGATGTTATATACTCAAACTGTATGACTTTAGTAGAAATACACAACAAAGAGGATATAGAAACTGTAGAGACCACCTCCAGTAGATAGGCATGACCTCCAGTTGAGGGATGGGGCCACCCACACATTTCAAAATTGTTAACCCAGAAACATTCTTGTTCAAAGGAAAGAGAGGGACATAAAATGAAACAGAGACTGAAGAAAAGGCCATCCAGAGACTACCCCACGTAGGGATCCATCCTTTCTGCAGACACCACACCCAGACACTATCGCTGATGCCAAGAGGCTTTAGTTGACAGGAACCTGGTATGGTTGTTTCCTGAAAGTTCTACCAGCATCTAATCAATAATGATGCTGATTCTTTTTTTTTTTAAATCTTAGCCATTCTGACTGGTGTGAGGTGAAATCTCAGGGTTGTTTTGATTTGCAATTTTTTAATTGGATATATTCTATATTTACAATTCATTTCCCTTTTTCTGGTTCCCCACCCCCCAAAGGTCCCACATGCCCCTTTCCCTCCCCCTGCTCCCTCTTCCACCCCTTCCCTCTTCCCTGTTCTTGTATTCCCCTACACTAATGCTTTGATCCTTTCCAGCACCAGTGTCCACTCCTTTCTTCTTGTCAGACATCATTTGGTATGTGAATTGTGTCTTTGGTGTTCCAAGATTCTAGGCTAATATCCACTTATCAGTGACTGCATACCATGTGTGTTCTTTTGAGACTGGGTCACCTCACTTGCCAACCATTGTACTGAGCCCGGGGAATCCCATGGAAGAGCCAAGGAAAGGACTGAAGCAGCTGAAAAGGATTGAAACCTCATAGAAAGTACAATATCAACTAAACAGACCCCCCAGTGCTCCCAGAAACTAAACCATCATAGAGTACACATGGACATATACATGGCTCCAGATACACATGAAGCAGAGGATGGCCTTATTTGACATCAGTGGGAAGGCAGGCCCTTGGTCCTGTGGCAGCTTGATGCCCCAGTGAAGGGGGATGGTATAGCAGTTGAGCAGGAGTGGGTGAGTGTGTGGA
Source organism: Apodemus agrarius (assembly GCA_964023405.1). Classification (NCBI taxonomy): domain Eukaryota; kingdom Metazoa; phylum Chordata; class Mammalia; order Rodentia; family Muridae; genus Apodemus; species Apodemus agrarius. The sequence continues at coordinate 49,800,712 of OZ030007.1, read as the reverse complement.
GGAACACCTTCAGAGAGGCAAAGGGGGGGCAGAGGAATATGATGTGTTGGAGCTTTGTTGAGGGCTAAACTGGAAAGGTGATACCATTAGAAATGTAAACAAATAAAATGATTAATAAAAAGATTTATTTTTTACATTAACTTTCTCATCAACCAAAGTTTCAGTTTCTTTCTTATCTTTCTACTTGAATATAAAGAAATGTCTGAGAAATACTGCAGAGTGTCCTTTCAGTGACTTAGTTGGTCTAAACCTCATATAGGCAGCTCAGCTGGTCTCTGATTCTTTCATGCAGTTAGTTGATCTGGTATCCAAGTCTTCTTTGCATCTTGACATATGTGAGATTTTCTTTGCAATATGAATCCTCTAAGAATGACCCTTAGCAGTATTTATTGTTTACTCTTGGTACTAAGGAGTATAGTGAATCTGATTTGTTTCAGGTACTTATCAAACATATTTTGACTTGTTTCCTTATGTAGTTAAGAAATTTCTCTGCAGAGTGGAATGTTTAAATTTGGGGGTGATGCTCCTATGTAGCACTAATGTATCAGTATATTGGTATAATAAAGTAAAAATATGATTATATCTCTATTTTAATGTATTATTCAGAGAAATTTCTAGAAATTACCACTGTTAGAAGTTTCTTAATGAGTGAGAGCCATACATTCCACTATCTTAATAAGCTCTTCATTCCATTGTTCAGTTGAGGTATACTTGCATATACTTGCATATAATTTTCAGAATTCTTAGACTGGAAATTTGTGAGAGATGATGCAATACATATTCTCAAACTGTTGTGATCACAGTTTTTTTCATTATGAACAGCTATGTTGTGTTCTACCAAAATACTTGTAAGTTTCATAATTTCTTGGTCTTTACATATAATTTTATTCATATTTTCCTCATTCTTTATTATAATTTTCTCATTATTTTTGTTTTTTTTTTCGAGACGGGTTTTCTCTGTGTAGCCCTGGCTGTATTGGAACTTAGTCTGAAGACCAGGCTGGCCTCAAACTCAGAAATTTGCCTGTCTCTGCCTCCCAATTGCTGGGATTAAAGGCATGTGCCACCACCACCTGGCTATTTTTCTCATTTTTTGACTTGTGAAAACATATATTTTATGTGTATTTTCTGGGATTTCTTTTTAATGAAGTCTCCATATAATAGGTAAGAGAGTTTCCACAGGTTATTTCTTGTTAACAAATGAACATTCCAGTACTGAGACAGGGTTACATCCAATTGAGCCATTGGTCAAAGGGGTTCCATGGAAATACCAAAGCAACACAGGCCAAGGTAATAGGCTGTTTTGCATAAATGGATAGTAAAGCCCCAATGCTAGAGACAACATCCTCACGATTCACTGAACACAGCATAGACAAACTACTGCCTATATAGGACCTTCAACCCTATTGTCTAGCCTTTGGCATGGCCAGTTATATATCAACACAACCACATGCTTTATAATATAAAATGTTGTCCAGCTTGCACGATATGTTAATGAAATGGAGACACAAAATGTATATGAGCGGATTGCCAATCAATGTCTGATTTAAGAGAAACTTCATAAGACTGAACCCATAACTGACAATGTTTGAGTAACCAGGAAACTGAAATTAGATAGCCCAAGGAACAATGATAAAACCAAATTCTACTGGTCTTAAAACAAAACAAAAAAAATTGTGATAAAAATATTAACAGTAATCTGCTACTTTTATAGGTCATTGCTTTATTCAGTCATCCCCAGAATAGCTTTCTCATGCAGCAGATAAGAACAAATCCTGAAACCCACAACCAGACATTACACACAGAGAGAACCTCTAAATGGAACATCTTCAAAAAATCCCTCCTCTCAGAGCTGGCTGAAGCCTGAGGAAAAAAAGGAAGAAAGAATATTAGAGCCAGCAGTTGGGTTAAGTGTTTTGACATGGGTGAGTGGCCTGATCCCTCAACAGGGGGCCATTCCTATCTATTGCAAGTGGTGTCCACAGGTTCTTTCTCCCCTTTGTTGGGGATTTCTCCTAATGTTATCCCCATTGGGTCCTGGGAACCTCTTACTTTCCGGACATCTGGAACTTTCTAGTGGCTACCCCCAGTTCTCCATCCCCCACTGCTGCATATTTCTGTTCAATTTCCTGACCCTTTATGCTTCTCTCGTCTCTTCCCACACCTGATTATAACCTTCCCCTTTTCTCATTCTTCCTACTCTCTCCTTACCAGGTCCCTCTGTCCTTCTATCTCCCATAATTATTTATTTAATTCCCCTTCTAAGTAGAACTAAATCATCCACATTTTGGTTTTCCTTCTTGTTAAGCGTCATATGGTCTGTAAGTTGTATTGTAGGTATTCTGAGCTTTGGAACTAATATTCACTTATCAGTGTGTTCTTTTGTATTTCAGTTTCCTCCTCACTCAGGATGATTTTTTTCTAGTTCCATCCATTTGTCTTTGAATTTCATGAAGTCATTGTTTTTAATAACATAGTAATACTCCAATGGAATTGCAAAGACAAAAGATATGGAACTGAGACTGAAAGAAAGCCCATTCAGAGACTGCCCCACATAGGGATCTATCCTACCTGCAGACACCAAACTTTGTCACTTACTTATGCCAAGAGAAGCTTGGTATAGCTTTCCCCTGAGAGGCTCTGCCAGAGCCTGATCAGTACAAATATGGATGCTGGGATGCTCACAGCCAACCATCTGACTGAGCTCCAGGACCCCAGTGGAAGAGTTAGGAAAAGGACTGAAGGAACTGAAGGGGATTGCAACCCCATAAGAAGACCAATATATCAACTAACCTGACCACCCAGAGCTCCCAGGGACTAAACCACCAAGCAAAGAGCATACATTGAGGGACCCAATTCTCCATATACATATGTAGCAAGGATTGCCTTATCTGACATAAATGAGAGGGGAGGTCCTTAATCCTGATGATGTTTGATACCTCAATGTAAGGGGATGCAGAGGGATGAGGTGGGAATGGGGGTAAAGGGGATATAGGATGAGATAATTATTTACAGAGGGGAAACTGGGAAGGGGAACAACATTGAAAATGTAAATAACAAAACCAATTTTTAAAAAGGAGCCAGGAGTTGGAGAAAATCAGGAGGAAAAAAGCCCTGTAAATCCACTGAGCAAATCAAATATAAACTCAAAGGGACTGAAATAATATGCTTTAGTGTATTTTCAATAAATAGCAAAAGATTGATAAATATTTATATGCTGAATTGTGGGCATGAAGAACTATTATTTTAAAATATGGGATGCATAAAGAATTTTTAATTTCAATAAAAAATAAAAGATTTTTAAAATGTGTTTGTATGTGTTACTATCTGTTATGTATGTTGGTAAGTGTGGAAGCAAGAAATATATATTAAATCCCCTGGAGATGTAGTTACAGAATGCTCTGAGCAGAGAACCTTAACCTAGGTCCATTGATAAAGTAGTACCATTATGCCATTGCTCTAGCCAGCAAATATTTACACACTGCCCATACTGATCTTCATCCTTTGTTATTTAAACAATAGCTCTTAGTGTCTTTGCATTGTCTTTTAACTTATTTCATCTTATGTGAGAGAATTTTTTACATTTTTAATTCTATATTAATGGCCTTTTATTACATTCATTATTTTGAATTAAAAAACATATATCATAAATAAACATTTAACTATTTACCAAATAATTCCATACTATATTACTATTAAGTATTTTTGTATGTATTTACATTATTCTTTTAAATGTAATAGGAACTGTGTAATAAAAACTGTGTTTGAATCTTTGTTAAAAATATGAGAAATTGTACATATATAGGTGGTACTTAATTTTATATACTGAGAATATAGTGCTTCTATTCAGATTCTTTACAAATTCATATATAAATATTCATATTTCAGAAGTTATTCATTATTTTTAATGAAATAGCTGAATAGAATTTAAATGTAAGAATTCTGAAGTCAGTCTGAGAAAATTTCAAAAATACTATTTTCAAATTGTTTCCAGTGAGGATCTTTTATACAAGATGAACAAAGTGAACATATTTCACTTATTGTTATTTTAAATAGTTTTTAGTAAATTTTCTGTAAATGAGTAATTCTGATATGCACAGTCATTGGGACAATATCATTTCAAAATAATATAAGAAAGTCTTTGGTACAAAATTAGAATACTGTATTATAATACTTATTATACTATGTTTAAAAGCTACATCATTTTATGAGTAAGGATTACACTACTGTAGAGTGCCAGACATAATTGCGTGTACCTGACCAAAACGTTTAAACTCATGCTTTTTATTTCACATCCATACACTTTATAGATTTGCTTTGTGTGTATGATTAAGTGACATGAGTATGAAAGGTGAGAGACTTCTAGTAAATATAATTACTATGCTTGACAAGCCTTGAAGAGCTCTAGATGTCACAGGGCTGTAACCTTGAGTAATAATTCTGATATCACAAATGTCTCCTGTGAGTCAGCGAGGGAGTTAGTGAAGGCTTCTATCCAGAAATTACAGTAAGTAATTGAAGGCTAAACTGAACTCTTGGCTGGAGTGATAACAGCCTTTGCTGGTGATTTTTGTTGTGCTTCAATCACTTACATTTCAATTATACTCTCCCTAATACCAACTTTCCTCATCCTGTTAAGCACACTCAAGAGCTGACTTTTTCTTATTAACCACGTATTAAAAAAAGAAAAGAAAAGCAAGTGGGCCTATCCTAGGCTAGAGTAGCTAAGAGGACTGAAGGTAGACCCAAGTGATGCTTATGAAAGTTTCAAACCAGCCACTCACATACAAGCTGAACAGCTATCCCTGTCTAGGGGAATATCCTTTTGGATTTTTTTTCAAGTGAAAGGTTCAATGTGTTTGGAATTGGCACATATGTGCTGAAGGTGTGTTACTGTGAAGAGCAGATTTAAATAACCCCAGAGATTCTACACGAATGATCAGAAAATACCAACCTCAAAATCTCCATTTCTACTTCAAGTGATTTCTTGGTGTATACTTTCCATTATATCAATTTTAAAGTGTAAGATGCTGCATAATTTATACAGCTGTGATCTATGAGTTCATATCATACACTTATAAGCAAACATTCTGCCTGTTATCTGTTAAAAATGATCCTATATAAGACTGGATTTGTATTATCTTAGAGAATTTTTGTTTATTTATTTATTTATTTATTTACATTTAAAATGTTATCCTCCTCCACAGTTTTCCCCCCACAAACCCTCTATGCCCTCCCCCAACCCCTGCTTCGGTGAGGATGCTCCCCCAGGATCACTTCTACTCCCTGCTTCAGCACCCTAACATTCCCCTACCATGGGTCATCGAATCTCCTCGGGACCAAGGGGCTCCACTCCCACTGATGCCATATAAGGAAATCCTCTGCTACATATCCAGCTGGAGCCATGGGTCCCGACCCTGTGTGCTCTTTGGTTGATGGGAAGTTTGATTTTCTTCAGTTATTTTTGAAATATAATTAAAGAGATTAACACTTGAGTTGACATTTGTAAAAATCTCAATAATTATTTAGGTTTAAAGATATAATGACAGTGCTGATTGTGTAGAATAACTTCCAAGTTTTATCATGTGTTCATTTGATCAGTATTTTTGTGGAATTATTCATGACTGTTGAAAATAAAGGCTTGGCATTTTTGTAATATGCTACCTCATAGTGTGCTTAATTCATAGTCATAGATAATAAGCAAACAGATACAGCAACTTCCTTGCACCTATGTCAGCTATGAACCCAAGTCCATAGAAACCAGCACTACACAAAATATGCAAAATAAACTTTCAAAAATACATATACTTTAAAATAAAGCATAAATATTTTTATTTTAAATGCTCAGTATATATCATAAATGTATAAACCAAGTGGAAAAGAGAATAATAGGTTTAAAAAGCAATGCTGATGTACTATTACATTTAGATATAATAAAGAAAATAGTTGATAACTGTGATTGCAATATTTAGGAGAATATATCTGAGAAATCAGAAAGCAAAATTAAAAATAATGTAACAGATCATAGTAGGACTTGAACTAACATACTAAGAAAGGCACAATTAGAAAGTCAAATGATTCCCAAGAAGAAGGAAGGAGAGGACCTTGGACCTGAAAGGATTGGATCCAGTTTTGTAGGAGAGTACCAGAACAGAGAAATGGTGGGGGAATGATTGGGGAATAGGTGGGGGGGAGAGGACTTATGGGACATATGGTGAGGGGGTAACTGGGAAAGGGGAAAGCCTTTGGAATGTAAACAAAGAATATAGAATAAATAAATAATAATAATAAATAAATAAATAAATAAAAGCGTTTAATGAAACAACTGTTAGTTTCATAAATCTAAGAGAAGAAGTTAACTTCTATGAACAGAAAACACTTTGAACAACATACACACATATGTGTGTGTGCATGTATATTTATATATATGTATATATGTATATATGTAAATTGAGAAGTTACTTACCGAAAATCCCATCAGAGCAATAAAAGATTTCTCAACAAAAATTCTAGAAGGAGGGAAAGCATAGAATGTATTTTAAGTTTTGATAAAATAACTTTTATTTTAATTTCTGCTTTGTACACTATATCAAGAGTTAGGATCAATCTATTTGCCTATCAATAGATGATAATAATTTGGTGTATACAAATAAAATGGAATTCCATTCCTTTTTAAGAAATAATGTAACCACAAATTTTCTTAAAATATGTATTAGTCAAGATCACACCCAATCTCAGATAGAAAAATAAGAACATGATCTCTGTATGTGAGGACTTAGTCAAGAATATACAGAAACAAATATACACACGGATGCAACACAGCACATAAAAAGGAGGGAAAAATGTAAAATATTAGGGAGTGAGAAAGCACTAAATGTTGGAAATACATATAATTTATGAAGGAGGATCTGAAAGGGCATGTTTTTCTGTCTTTATGCTTTGCATAGACTTTTTGGGAGGTTTGGTGATATATAAGTACACAAAAATGTATTTGATACTGAAATCTCAAAACTCTATAACTGCAGGATAGTTATCCAAATATGTAAAGACTCATTGGTATGTGTAGATATTGTATATGATTACTTTTTGTAATTGAATTTTTGATATTTAAGATTTTAAAATTAATATTAGTAGGAAAATTAAATAAATTTTAATCAAGGTTACTGGGTCCAACAATATTATCCTTTAAAACAAAGATTAAAATAATAAACATTAAAATTTACAAATGAACTTAAGGAAATTTGCAACACATAGCCAGGACTTCAAAATACAGTTACAGGAATCCACTCTTCAGATGTGGAAGAGAGACACACAAAATATTCTGTGCTTGAAATAATAATAGGTGTCATTGATAAAAATGGATAAGCCCATAAAAACAAAAAATAAGAAATCGATGTTAACTCACTATGGACAATCTTTTTTTTCTTAGACATTTGCTTTATTTACATTTCAAATGATATCCCCTTTCCTTGTCACCCCTCTGAAAAACACCTATTCCATTCCCCCCTCCCCCTACTTACCAACACCCCTCCCCCCACCCATTTCCTGACCTGGAATTCTTCTAAACTGGGGCTGTAGAGCCTTCATAGGAGTAGGACCAATGGCCTCTCCTCTCATTGATGTCTGAAATTGCCATCCTCTTCTACATTTGTATCTGGAGTCATGGGTCCCTCCATGTGTACACTTTGGTCAGGAGTTTTAGTGCCTGGGAGCTTTGGGGATACTGGCTGATATATATTATTGTTCCTCATGGATCTGCAAACCTCTTCAGCTCCTTGGGTACTTTCTCTAGCACTTCCATTGGGGACCCTATGCTCAGTGTATTAGTTGGCTATATGTCATGGATATTTTGATCCATCTTCCATGAAGCATCAAAGTATCCACTCTTTGGTCTTCCTTCTTCTTTAGCTTCATGTGGTCTGTGAGTTGTATCTTGGGTATTCTGAACTTTTGGACTAATATCCGTCTATCAGGGAGTGCATGGATTCTCACAAGTTATAGTAGTTTTAGCCTGTAAAGTCATATAGACTTTCTTGTACTTACTAAGTTTTATTCAGTGGATAATACACACGTACTCACAGAGAGAGACGTGTGTGTGTGTGTGTGTGTGTGTGTGTGTGTGTGTGTGTAAAATCACCTGCACTTTTGTGTGTTTGTGAGTATAAAATGAACTATCTTACAACTCATTATGAATTTTTCTTTATTTCACAATAGAAAAACAGAAGTTCAGAAATGTTAAGCATCTTGACAGAATATTTCAATGATGTATATTGTTAGAGTTCTAATCCGGTTCCCTTAGCACAGTAGCTAAATCTAGCATTGTTCCACATTGGTCCCTCTTGACTGAGATCTCTGCCCATCTATGTATTGATGATGGAAGAGAAAAAAAATACACCAGCTTAGTTCTCAGCTGGATAGGCATTGGACAAGGAATTAAAATACTTAAGCCTGCCAACTGTCCCCAGCAGTGCCATAAATGTGCCTTGGACTTATAAATAAAATTGAGGAGCAAGTCACCTACTCCATAATAGAATGTTTGAGCCACAAGGACTTCCCCACATGCACAGAAACCAAAATATATCTTAATTTAATTTTTTTACTCCATCTTAACATAGATTTCAAAAAATTTACAAATGTGACTTTATAACTGTTTACTTATATTGTTTAAATAGTTAAATACCTCAGACATTTTGAAAACAAAGTCCATTCATGTATAAATCATTAAAGTGAATAGGAACCTAAGACACTGAGTTAATTCTGAGTGCTATGAAATATTTTAAAGAAAATCACATTTATCATTTTAAATAAAATCTTTATTTAAAGAAAATCTGAGTGCTATGAAATATTTTAAAGAAAATATTTTAATTTCAAATCACACTGATTTGAAAATGCATATGTTAGAGTTTCAAAATAATAAAAAATAAAAGTGTTCTACATTTTAGAGAAAAGATCAACCACTGTCCAGAATTAGAATAGTTTGAGTAAAAAAAATAGTATAATGACAAATAAAAATGAAGACTCAGCAATACATAAGATATTATTATTAAAAAAATAAATACATGAGGTTGGTGAGATATACATTTGGTAACTCACAATTGCCTGTAATTTCAGTTGAAGAGGATCTGACTACACAGCTCCCAATGAACATCTGCACTCATGTGAGTGAATACATGCATGGGAACACATGCATATGCATAATTTAAATTAAATGTAGAATATAGGAACAAACACACACTCATATATTATATATTATATATAATTATATATATATGTATATATATACATACATATATATATATGTGTGTATATATATATATATATATATATATATATATATATATATAAAATCTTCCACTGGTGTTGACTTGGGCCATCCATATTGCTCAATTGGTCTGTACAAGGATAAATTTCATGTAAAAAGAAATACTAGTTTAAATTAAGCATATCAGTTTGTAAAGACAGCAATGAAAACACTGATTATGCTGGATTTTGGGTTCCTTAAATTCACAAAACACCCCAGGAGTGAAAATTGTTAGAGTTGTGCAAGGAAGAAAGTAATAGCCAGAAACCAGGGAGTTCTCTGTGAGGTTATGTCATAGATATGTCAGAAGCTACAAGCATAATGTCTTACCAAAATGACATAAGTATTATAATCTTAAAACTTAATTTAAAACAAGATTAATGCAGAAAAGACCAAAAAAGAAAGATTATCATAGTCAGATCACCCATTCGCAAATGTATGTCTGCAATAATACTGTAATTATGACCAAGATACTTAACTTGGTTGAATATGGAATTAATATATATGCCTGTCAGCATGTGTGGGAGGGTATTTTAAGTAAATATTAAAGAGAAAAAAAATGCCCTTCCCCGGGTGAGTATCACTCTCTGATATGGGCATGGGGAAATATAAGCATATCTCCCCATGATAGACATATGAGAAACCATCAGCTATGGTGGTTTCAGTGACACTCTACCTTGTAGGCTCATATTTGTGTGCTTATCCCCCAGGTAGTGAACTCTTTAGAATGATTAAAAGGTATACGTTGGCTGGGCAGTGGTGGCGCATGCCTGTAATCTGGGAGGCAGAGGCAGGCAGATTTCTGAGTTCGAGGCCAGCCTGGTCTACAGACTGAATTCCAGGACAGCCAGGGTTATACAGAGAAACCCTGTCTTGAAAAATCCAAAAACAAAAAAAACAAAAAAAGGTATACCCTGGTTAAAACAGATGTGATCATGTTGGAGAAAGTGTGTCCTAGTGGTAGGCTTTAAAGTTTTAAAAGTCAATTCCAGGCTGAGTGTCCTACTTGCACTTTGCCTGCCTACAGTCAGGAGATACCTCCCAGCTACTTCTTCAGCACCATGCCAGCAATTCATGGGGCCATGTTTCCCTAGTATAATAACTTTTGAAATGGTAAGCATGTACCAAAGTACATGTTTTAGTTCATAAGAGTTACCTTGGTCATGAAAGTGTGTCGTGGCAACAATAGAATATTGCATAAGACACTGTTGCCTGCTCTAACTTGGTGAATCAATACAACCTTTGATTATATGGTGGCTGGACCATATTTACAATAATGTTAAAACTATTAGAGTGGGGAAAAGGTAACATTACATCACCTTTTATTAATTAACTAGAAAGTCTAACAAAATCACATCCCATATTCCACCCACAAAGGCAATCATACAATGCTCAGTGTTCAAGCTCAATGATCTCTAAACTAAGTAACATGCACCGTATGCCTGACAGGACATGCTGCTGTGGGCATGCAAAGGAAATGGACTCTTACTAACACATTAAATAATTTTTTTGAATTCGTTGCCTAATTTTGAAGATGGGGCAATAATGATTGAGCAAAAAGAGTTTTCTTCATTTGACAGACAATGGGAGACACGGTAATGACTGTCACAGTGATCCAAAAGTGATAAACTGATATTCATAAATAATAGAAACAGCTGGGTGCAAACCACATACAGTCTAATTCAAAATCCAGAGCAAGAGTTGGCCTTTGAGAGGACCATTATTCATCCTCCATTGTAATGTATAAAACAGAGAAATTGGGTATAAATAAAGACAATGCTTATTTGTTTAACCAACATAATAATGTTAGTTTATTGCATGTCAGAACATGCTTTAGTTATACACAGACAATATCCAAATTTAAAGTAAATGTTACAAAGTGTGTTTTATTCTCTTTTTCCTCTTACAGAAATTACAAAACACAGTGAAAATTAACTTCAAAGATCACATACCCATTGACTAGGGTAACTGAAAATTTCATCTAAGAGGTAAACATAGTGAAGAAATGATAAAGTACTTTTCAAAAGACATATATTTTTTTTTTACTTTTCAAAATTCCTCTGTAAAAATAAGTTCTCATTCTAGCGTCTTGTGGATACACTGTGAAACAAATAACAAATATGCTTTTTAGGGGATACATAACAACATCATAATTTCCTTAATTCTTTAACTTCTCATTATTCCCCATCAGAACTTGTGTAAAGTGGTTAAATGCATAGTTGGCCACATTTCTAGCTAAAACGAAACTGGGTGGACCTGTTTGAAAGTTACCCCTAGGACCAACCAATCCTGCACACCAAAATAGTACAGGCAGATTGGTGAACATGAGTTGACCTGTGGAAACTCTATTAACTGACAACAAATGTGTCACTCTAATGTGAACCCAGGAGAACATGCAGGATCATATCTGAACTCAAACTCTGCATCTGTATCTGATCTGTTTTACCACCAAAGATAGAAATAAATGAAGCTATAAAGCACTTGAAGTGTGCTGTTTTTTATTTTTTAAGGATTTTTTAAATTTTTTAATTTTTTTATTGGATATATTCTATATTTAAATTTCATTTCCGTTTTCCTGGTTCCCTGCCCCCCAAAGGTCCCCATGCCCTTTTCCCTCCTCCTGTTCCCCATCCACCCCTTCCTACTTCCCTATTCTGGTATTCCCCTACACTGATGCTTTGAGCCTTTCCAGAACCAGGGTTCACTCCTTCCTTCTTGTTGGACATCATTTGGTATGTGGATTGTGTCTTTGGTGTCCCAAGATTCTAGGCTAATATCCACTTATCAGTGAGTGAATACCATGGGTATTTTTTTGAGACTGGGTTACCTCACTTAGTATGATGTACTCCAGCTCCATCCATTTCTCGAAGAATTTCATGAATTCATTGTTTTTAATGGCTGAATAGTACTCCATTGTGTGTATATACCACATTTTTGTATCCATTCCTCCATTGAGGGACATCTGGGTTCTTTCTAGCTTCTGGCTATTATAAATAAGGCTGCCATGAACATAGTGGAGCATGTATCCTTATTGCATGCTGGGGAATCTTCTGAAGTATGCTTTCTTAATTCTTTTTGATCCAGTTAGGTAGTTTTAAGACTTGGGACTCTAAAGGAGTGGATGAGATATGTAAACTGAAAAAGATAAAGTTGTAAGAAAATTTCATTTTTGAGTTCCAATGAGCCACATGATTAGGAAATCAAAGAGATTAATCAACACTAGTTTGACATGCTTTTAGATAATATTTAAGTTTTTGAGGGAATAATATTAGATTTAACCAAATTCAGGATTCTGTTAATTATGTATAATTAACCAGTAATTTCAGAAATTTAATCCGCTTGTGAAAGAGGTTTGATCATAAAATATAATACCTATAAGTTAAAAGATTTTTGAAGGTGATTATTAATAATAGTGAAAGAACTGATTTAGTATTACTAGTTGAGGTTGACTCCAATTTGGTACCCATTTTTCTACCTAAATGTGCACAAAATTAGTTAAAATTAATTAGAACAATCAACTTTCTATGAAATGAGTTCAAATCAACTATAAAAATGATAGTTGTTGTTTTGACATTAAATCATGGTGAGTTTGAAATTAAATTTCCTCATGTACCTTCATCTACCTCCAAAGGACATAGAGATGTTTGTGTAAGCTGTTTAATATAGAATATGTTTATTAAAAAATTTATGCTCAGGACAGATTTTATAGAAAGTGTAAAGGAAATGCATAGAAATGGCTGATAAATATGCAACTCACAGAAGTCTATCTTTCCAAATTTTAGGTTTGCGATTGATCCTATTTTTAACATGTTTGTAAATTCAGTTGAACTGATACAGTGTGCATTGCTGATACTTAGTTCTTAATGGGTTCACACAGTAAGTTGAGTAGATCTGAAATAAAGAAGGCAGGTTCTTTACAACATTCATCTACTTAAGCACTTATATCTTGTCCACAAGATTACTAATATCTGTATCGATGCCTTTCTTATATAGATAAGGAAAAGCATCAAGTATCAACAATATTCAAGAAATCAGTAAGCTATATATAACCATACCTGGGAATCACTTAATTTTATTCAGAGTTTTCCTTTACTATCATGTGAATCACAGACATACCTCCCCAAACACACATACTTTCAAAATATAAGATTATGATACTTTATATTGAGTAAAGACATTTTTCTGTGCTTTAAATTACTTATCATTTTTTATTATGAACAATTGCAGGTACAGAAATCAACTTCTTGATATTGCCTGCTTTAGAACATAGAGTGTTATAAATTGCCTTGTTTTGCAAAGAAAATAGAATAGCTTCAACTTAATTATTGTCTAAATATTATCAATTAATGTAATTGCTTCATGAAGACTGTAGGCTACAGAGTTATATGTAACAACTTAGGCTAAACTCTAAACATGAGCATCATTGTCAGAATTTCTATTATAGAAAAATACATTTTCAGGATATTATACATCCTACATTAAATAATTTTGTTATTAAGTTCTTAAATTCAATGCTATTTGTAAGTCTGAACATTTTCCATAAAAAAATACTAAGATTTCAAGGAGATCTCATTTCTCACCGTTAAGGCTAGGGAGTCCATTCTTACAACTTGAAAAAAAATATTCCAAATTAAATTGGAAATATTGCTTTAAAATTGCTGATATTGGTAAAGTTGGAACAACTTTATATTTATTCATTGGGTTTTGGATATGTCTGCCCTCCTGTACATGTTTTGCCTTGAAAGAGTATTTCACTGTCTCCAGTGATATTTCATCTCCACAGATTAGCATTTTTCCCTCCTAGTGTTCTGTTGAATATTTGTGTTTATTTTTCACTCAGAGAATAGTCCTCCCTACTTAACTGACTTAGATAAAGACATAAAGAATTAGCACTAGAAATATTTTTAAATTTACCATAAAGCAACGTTTGACTTGTTGACATGACAAGAGATAAAGTTTAAGAGGAAACAGCACCGTCTTTGGTCAGTCCACACATTGTTTACAATGAAGGCACTAAGCCTTCTGCTCTAGAGCAGCTGGAGAGTTTGTTTACATTTATTCCACAGAGCAATGGAGAGTCTTACCATGGTAAGAGCTTTCTATTTTCCAAATTAGTTGCCAGGGGGAAATTAGAAATTTAGTGTCTAGTTATGAAATGGAAGTGTGGAAGAGTTGTTCTTTGATTCAGAGGCAGTTTTTATCCCAGTGTCTCCTTTTGGTGTCTGAACCTGTATTAGCTTTAAAATAAAACCAGAGAGATCCTTGCCTGACAAAGAAAGAAGACTAAGAATCAGATTCACCTCTAAAAGCACCTACTGAAGTGCTTATTCTGGGTTTTGAATGGAGCTGTGAGCCTCTGCTTCTAGTAACTCCTTGTAGAATGACCTTCATGGCAGAATTTCAGGGGTGTTGAGAACATCACTCTGGTACTATAATCATTAAATTCTTCCTCTGGAGTGCACTTCATTTGAAGGATATTCAAGTGTAGGACAGACTTTCTATTCCTAATGACTTTGAAGTTACAGCTTTATATTTTCGGGTGAGATAAAATAGAGTCAGGGAGTAAACAAGAGTTTACTATGCACAGGAAGGCTCTGACTTTGCTCAAGGCTATTTCCTTGTGAGAGGGGAATACCAGAAGACAAAAATCCATCTTATATATAATATGGTGATAAGACTAATTTATATTTTTAAAATATGTATCTCCTACAATTATTTGACTGGATAGGTTCTAAAAAGTCCCATAGGCTGCAAGTGGGGTGAAATGAAATCTAACTGGCATTTCACTGTACCCGTGCACCTGATACTATTACTCACTTCAGAAGGAACCCAGGACCCTCTGGTGTGCTTAGTGTGATGCACAGATTCTTCGTTATTGTCCATGAATTCATAACCTTTTATTTTAATGTTTTCCACATTACTTGCCATGTGTTATACAGTAGTGAGGATTGGCCTCAGGGTCTCTTACATGTTAGTAAAATGCTCCATCACTGAGCTGTACCACAGTTTTCCATTAGTTTCTAACAGAATACATGTGGCTAAAAGATTTGAGATATTGACTAAATATTGCTATGTCATCCCATAATGCACACTTCTCCTATAACTATATATTTATTTTTATTTTCTTGGTTTTGCATCTCTGAATGCAAATTACATTGAACTATTTAGATGATTTATCAAAAAACTATTGTGATGGCTTATCTGTACTGTCATCATGACTGATTTTGAAATCACCTAGAGGAAATATCTCTATGTTTAACCATAAGAGCATTTCCAGAAGTGTTAAACATCTAGTGAAGGTGTAGACTAGCAGATCAGGGAAATTAAAATAGGAAGTGCGACAAAAACATGCTGGAGCTTCCTGATTTACCCCCTTGGACATTTGATCCTTCCAGAAGTGACTATGCCCCCATCATCAAAGCTGCAGGACATGACTTTCACCACCATGTCCTCCCACCATGATGGACTGCACATTAAAACCAGAGGGCAAAACAAACCCTCCTTAAATTCTTTCTGTCATGTATTTTGTCACAGAAACAAACAAAATAGCCAATACAACCAAAGACCTATCTTTCATTATTCATTCTTTGTAAAATGCCTGAAAAGAAGTTGGACAATGCAAACCATGCTGGAAAATTAGAATATATGAACTGCAAAATAAACCATCAATTGCTCCTGTGATTGAATTAAATCAGCTGAAGATTTGATTCCATTTGTCATAATAAAATGGGTTATTATAGCACCAGAATAAAATTAAAGGACAAAAAAGCCAAGTTGATGGCTACTCAGATATATAATCTTGGTTGTTTTGAAGCATATTTCAGTACATTTTCCCTGGACTTTCTGTATTTTCTGACAATTATCTTTCTTATTGCATCATTAGAATGAACCATATTTCTTTTTATTGCCATGACATAAATTTCCTAAGTGAGCAATTGAGTTTACTTGCTGGCTTTACTCTTTTGCTAAATGATGACAACTGGTAAATTGCAAGCAGTGAGGCGGCCGCAAAGCGCCTTGTGTCTTCATCTCTAGCAGAAAAATAAAGTGATATATTGTTCAGAAAAGGAGTAAAGCATAGTGTTTTGAAAATGCATAGCTTTCTGAAGCTAAGCATTTAAGCTTTCATCAACTTTTTAAAATTTATACCATTAAGATCTTTGAAAATAGAAGATGATATGAACAATCTCTTGTCCACTGAAACTGGTACACCTTCTGAAGACTGTCTGTAAATGTTAAAGGACTTAAATCATTCCATCTTGTATTAACTGATTACTTCATTGTTTCAAATACACATGCAAGGAACTGTAAGTCAGCTGACATTCTGCCAACTCCAAATTCATTTAATTGGCAAGAATGTCATTTTTCTTGCATTATGTACTATTTCAATGCACCATATCATAACTTAAATGAAAGACTTAAAACATTAGATGCAGTTAGAATGCATTCATCAAAGTTCAATAAAAATTGAACTTGTATTTTACAAAGTTGAACAGTTAAATAGGTTTTCCTGCAACTGTTATTGAAAGTGAAATATTATTTCTTCTCATAATGAAATAATCCTTCCTCTGCTATCAAAATCTATCACTTAGTTAAAGATCGTGCTGGAGTGGAGGCATGTCTTTTCATATCTTCAGTAGATCTAATGTAGTGGGTTTGGCTAATGTTAATTTGGGTTCCCAAAATTTTTCCACATGAAAAAGTCCCCATAGATCCTGAGGGATCCTGTCCCAATTGTTTCTGATTGGTAAATAAAGGTGCCAGTGGCTAATGACTACTCAGGACAAACAGATGTGGGACTTTAGGATTCCTGGGCTTGGGACAGGGAGGAGGAGGAAGAAGAATGGAGATCTGCCATGATGGGAAGTGTAAAAAGAGGAGAGATGCCATGCCTAAGAAGAGTGCAGGACAGAGAGGCATGGCCTCCATGTGAAGGAACAGGGACAGCACGGTCCAGAATATGGTCAAGTTGGGTAGCACTCTGGGTTCAGTGCAGCCAGGAGAGAACACAGAAATTAGTAAGTAATGATTTGGGATTAACTGTGTGGAGTTTAGGCAGTGGCCCAGCTATTGAGCTCCTTAAGGCATATTCAAATATAAATGCTGTGTGTCTTTCATTTGGGAACATAAACCAGTGAGGCAAAGAGTGCAATCCCTAATCACTGGGATTTATTAATTATATAACTAATAATCTAATTAGATTAGAATAAATTTAATTCAACAATCTAGTATAAGTCAAGGTACAAGATTTATGCTTTATGACATTATGCTATTATGTCAGATACATCTGTAAGACCTTAACGCCTTTACTGCATGCTCACTATCTGTTCTTCATAAGCCACTTTTAAGGCAATCTCCTTTGGTATATGAAACAATATATGGGAGTGTATGGTGAGAAACTTATAATCAGAAAATAGTGTATGAAACTAATCTGTTTTCAATAAAATATTAATGGACACATGTATGCATATATATTCTTTTAAAAAGTATATGAGCTCTTTCTCTTATATCATATTGTAGTATGCTCAAATTTATTCCAGTCCTTGGTTGACTGAAAACTTTGAATGTGAAATCAAGGATAAGAAAGACATTAGTATGCAAACACTCACAGGGTCTCTCTCTCTCTCTCTCTCTCTCTCTCTCTCTCTCTCTCTCTCTCTCTCTCTCTCTCTCTCTCTTCAAACTCTCTGAAACTTTATATATGGAAACTCTTAGGCTTTCTTGCTTAGTTACTAAAACACCACTATTCTGTGAAGTCTGTTTCAATTACATGCATTTGTCCTGGCATTTATATCTCTGATCAGCATTCAATAAGCCTACTGAAAAAGGAATATTATTATTTTCACTTTATAATTGTGTAATTGTGATTATATATCCAATAATTTTATTCGTGATATTTCTTAAGATAGCCCCTGAGATTATTGTTATATTTCATTATCACATATTTGCCAACTTTGTACTGAACTGTGAAACATTATTTTGACAAGTTTTCATTATGCATGCATTTCATGATTCTAAAGACTTCCTGAATTAGCATTTTTCTTCTACTAGTTTATTTTTCAACGAGTTAAGTGAAACTTTGGTATGTGTGCATTCAACACTTTAAGTTAGACTTCTTTCTAAAAAATATACTTATGTCTCTCAGGACATCAATCCTTTGATTAAAATTTGTAAATTTCTTTGCAAATGTACGTCTATTACTTAGAATAAACACAGATGATCTACTGAAATATAATAATGGTGCAAACTTAATATACTTTTGTGACTGGAACATATAAAAGCATTGAAGATTAATGATTCAGTTCATGAAATTATTTCATATTATGCTGAACTGATTATATTTTCATAAAAGTATTGGGGAATCATAAAGATACATATTGGAGAAGATATGTAAAAGGATACAAAGCTTATAAAGTTTACTTTAAATGCTGAAAGAAAGTATATAAAAGAGCCAAGAAGGGCAATAGGGTTAATTAATAAGCTTCTGTTAAAAATTAAAGAAAAGGTAATTGAGAAAATACTGGACTGGAAGTGGAAGAAGGAAATGACAGGAGTCTGGGATGATTATTTGAAGCAAATAAAAGAATAGCACCTATATTGCAGGCTAGATTATAAATGGAGAGTGAAATGTGTGGTGATAGTACAAGCCAGATCACAGGGGGGGAATCAGAGGTGGATTCTGAGGACACATACAAAGATTGGAAACATCTGTGTGAGTCAGCTTCAATTAGACATTTGAGACTAATAACTACTTAAGCAGACATTGCTATTCTCAGGCAACACTCTTGTCAGGCTTTACTTGTGCCATGTAAATAAAAACAGCACTTCCAGTCAGACAAATTTTTATAAGAAGTGAATAAAAATATTTTTAAATAAAGATTCATAAAAATTAAATTTTCTGCTATATACATCTCTAGGTACATTAAACAACTAACATAAAATTTGACTGTGACATTTATAGAAAGGAAGTTTTATTAAAATTGACATTGTGTAAATTTAGAAAAATTGAGACCAAGAGACATAAATATCACAGTTATAATGACAAACAGAGCTGTGAAGTGATTTCAAATGATCTTACTTTGAATCCAGTCCTCTTTCGATATTAACAGTTGGCTTTTATGGTCACTGATTCTGAAACTGTGATATGTATTATGGCATGTGGTGATCAGCTTTAAAGTGATTTGTGAAGTTTACAGTTGAGAAAGGAACTATATATTTAAGTAGGAGAATTTAATGAGGGTCAAACAAAATGATCATTAATCATCAACCCTTATGTTATGTGAAAAATAACAAGAATATTCCTTTTTCAGAATGTTGATCCAAGATATAAATGCCACAACAAATACTTGCAATTGAAACAGAATTCACAGAATAGTAGTGCTTTAGGAACTAAGTAAGAAAGCCTAAGAGATAGAGATAGAGAGAGAGAGAGAGAGAGAGAGAGAGAGAGAGACAGAGACAGAGACAGAGACAGAGACAGAGAGACAGAGAAAGACATACAATCACTTGCACACGCTCTGTGTGTGTGTTTCCATACTAATGTCTTTCTCCTTATCCTTGATTTTACATTCAAAAGTTTCAGCCAACCAAGGTCTGGAGTAAATTTGAGTATAGTATGAGAGGCAGAAATGCAAGATCCTGAAGGCTGTGGTCCCTTGAACAAATGAGGAAGGATCTGCTTCCCTCTATCCTACAGGTTGTTGAAAGCAATCAATCTTTTTCTAGTTGTCATAAAGTGGACACTGGCTGTTCTTATCTACATAGGGTTTCCACTTTGGCATTCTCAAACTGCCATATTCAAGAACCAAAGCATCACAAATGAAATTGCATAAAAGTCAAATTTCATTTTATTTCTATGGTACTTAGTTACTGATTTTTATATTAAATCACTCACAAAACAAATTTAGATTCTTTGGTTTATATTTTTTTACCATGAAAATTTTAATTTAATCATGACCTCAAGATAATAAAAAACATAATAGCTGCTGTGTGCTTTCATTAAAATAGTTAAAATACAATTGCTTTTGAGCAAAATCCAATAAAATAATTGTGCTTAAATATTATTTACATTCTTGAAATGTTTACTTATGATACTTCTTCAAGGTATATGAGTGTGGTTTTTATAAAATGTTGTCTTACTTGTTAATGCATGGATGTTTGTGAATGAAATAATTTCCTACAAAAGAACTCTCAGTAATAATCTCTACGTTGATACCAAAACCACACAAAGATCCAACAAAGAAAGAGAACTTCAGGCCAATTTCTCTTATGAATATAAATACAAAAATACTCAATACAATTTCTGAGTGTTCCCCTAGCTCTATATAATTGCCAGAAGAATCTGTCAAATCCTGTATTGATTTTATTCAATCTGCTGGCTGTAAATGAAATCACAAAGTTTTGATTCATGATAATTATAGATATTGAACATTTCTTTATGAGTTCTCATCCATTTGAGTTTGCACTTGAGAATTCTGTTTACATCAGTACCTTATTTGTTTCAGTTATTTTCTGATGTGAAGTTACGGAGTTCCATATAAACGCTGAATATTGGGCCTCTATCAGATATAAAAATACCTTCAGACTAAGTAAGCTGCTTCTGTGTCTGAATTATGTCCTATGCTATACAGAGGGTTTTCAGTTTCATGAGGTCTCTTTAATTAATTGTTGATCTCATTGCCCATGATAACTGTTTTCTGTTAAGAAAGTCACTTACTGTATCCATTCCTCCTTTGAGGGACATCTGGGCTCCTTCCAACTTCTGGCTATTATAAACAAGGCTGCTATGAACATAGTGGAACATGTGTCTTTATTGTATGCAGGGGATTCCGCTTGGTATATGCCCAGGAGTGGTATGACAGGGTCCTCTGGAAGTGACACGCCCAATTTTCTGAGGAACCACCAGACTGATTTCCAGAGCGGTTGTACCATCTTGCAATCCCACCAACAGTGTAGGAGTGTTCCTTTATCTCCACATCCTCGACAGCACCTGTTGTCCCTTGAGTTTTTAATCTTAGCCATTTATACAATGAAATACTACTCAGCAATTAAAAATAATGAATTCATACAATTTGTAGGCAAATGGTTGGATCTGGAAAATATCATCCTAAGTGAGTTAACCCAATCACAAAAGAATACACATGAAATGCAATCACTGATAAGTGGATATTAATGAGCCCAAAAGCTCTGAATACTCAAGGCACAATTAGCAAATCAAAAGATTCCCAAGAAGAAGGAAGGAAAGGACCCTGGTCCTGAAAAGACTGGATCCAGATTTGTAGGAGAGTATCAGAACAGAGAAAAGGGGGGGGTGATTGGGGAATGGGTGGAGGGAAGAGGACTTATGGGACATATGGTGAGAGGGGAACTGGGAAAGGGGAAAGCCTTTGGAATGTAAACAAAGAATATAGAAAATAAAGAAAAAAAGAATACATGTAGGAAAAAAAAAGAAAATTACTTACTCTGACAATGAGTTCAAGGCTAGATCCCACTTTCTCTTCTTTCATGTTAAGTTTATTTGTTTTTTGTTAATGTCTTTGATCCTTTGGAGTTAAGTTTTATACAGGGTGATAAGTATCAATATGTTTACATTCTTTTTTTGTTTCTAATTTTTAAAATTTTCTATATTCTTTGTTTACACTCCAAATGCCTTCTCCTTTTCTGGTTTCCCCCCCCCATAAGTCCCATAAGCCCTCTTCCCCTCGCCCATTCCCCAATATACCCCCTTCCATTTCTCTGTCCTGGTACTCCCCTACAATGCTGGATCAAGCATTTTCAGGGCCTGGATGCTCTCCTTCCATCTCCTTGGAAATCATTTGATATGTTAATTGTGTCTTGAGTATTCAGAGCTTCTGTGCTAATTAATATCCACTTATCAGTGACTGCATTCCATGTGTATTCTTTTGTCATTGGGTTACCTCACTTAGGATATTTTCCAGTTCCAAACAGCTGCCTAAAAATTTCATGAATTCATTGTTTTTAATTGCTGAGTAGTATTCTATTATGTAAATATACCACATTTTCTGTATCCATTCCTACATTGAGGGACATCTGGGTTCTTTCCAGCTTCTGGCTATTATAAATAAGGCTGCTATGAACATAGTGGAGCATATGTGCTTATTGCATGCCAGGAAATCCTCTGGGTATATGCTAGGAGTGGTAAAATAGGGTCTGCCAGAAGTGTCATGCCCAGTTTTCTGAGGAACTGCCAGACTGATTTCCAGAGTGGTTGTACCATCTTGCAATTCCACCAGTAGTGAAGGAGTGTTCCTCTTTCTCCACATCCTCGCCAACACCTGATTTCTCCTGAGTTTTTAATCTTAGCCATTCTGACTGATATGAGGTGAAATCACAGGGTTGTTTTGATTTGCATTTCCCTAATGTTTAATGTTGTTGAACATTTCTTAAGGTGCTTCTCAGCCATTCAAAATTCTTCAGGTGAAAATTCTTTGTTTAGCTCTGTACCCCATTTTTGTATAGGGTTATTTGGCTCTCTGGAGTCTACTTTCTTGAGTTCTTTGTATATATTAGATATTAGTCCTCTGTCAAATGTAGGGTTGTAGGGAAGATCTTTTCCCAATTTGTTGGTTGCCAATTTGTTCTTTTGACAGTGTCCTTTGCCTTACAGAAACTTTGTAATTTTATGAGGCCCCATGTGTCAATTCTTGATCTTAGAGCATAAACTATTGGTGTTCTGTTCAGGAACTTTCCCCTGTGCCCATGTCCTCAAGGGTCTTCCCCAATTTCTTTTCTATTAGTTTCAGTGTGTCTAGTTTTATGTGGAGGTCCTTGATCCACTTGGAGTTGAGCTTAGTACAAGGAGATATGAATGGATCAATTCACATTCTTCTGCATGCTGACCTTTAGTTGAAACAGCACCATTTATTGAAAAGCAGAGTGCTACATGGTTGTAGTGCAGAATTCTATCAGACCTTCAAAGAAGACCTAACACCAATGCTCTTCTAACTATTACACAAAATAGAAACTAATGGAAGTCTATCCAACTCGTTCTTTGAAGCCACAATTATGCTGATACCAAAACCACACAAAGATCCAACAAAGAATGTGAACCTCAGGCCACTCTCCCCTATGAATATCAATCCAAAAATACTCAATAAAATTCTTGCCAACCAAATCCAAGAACACAACAAAATGATCATTCACCATGATCAAGTAGACTTCATCCGAGAGATGCAGGGATTGTTCAATATATGGAAATCATTCAATATAAATCACTATATAAACAAACTCAAAGAAAAAACCACATTGTCATTTCATTAGATGCTGAAAAAGCATTTGACAAAATTCAGCATCATTTCATGCTAATTGCTCTAGCTTGAACTTATAGTACTATGTTGAAAAGATATGGAGAGAGAGGGCAGCCTTTTCTAGACTCTGATTTTAGTGGGATTGCTTTTAGTTTCTCTCCATTTAGTTTGATGTTGGCTACCAGTTTGCTGTAAATGCTTTTACTGTTTAGGTATGGACCTTGAATTCCTGTTATTTTCAAGACGTTAGCATAAGTTACCTTTCCCCACTTTAGGGCATTTCAACTAAGGTTCCTCTCTTCGAGTTCTGTGCATCTCTTGTATCCAAGGTCCCTGGTACATTCTGAAGGGGCTTCCAAACCTCCTACTTCCCAAAGTTGCCTATTTCAATTATTTTCTACTGGTTCTCAAGGCTTCAGTTTTTTCCCGAACCCAATACCAGATCATGCTCCCCCTTTTTCCCCACCCATGTCCCCTTTCCCTCCCAGGTCCCTTCCTCCTTTCCCCTGTGTAATTGCTCTTTCAAAAATCTATGAAGTATTATATTGACTAGAGATAGAGAGAGTGGGCAGCCTTGTCTAGGCCCTGATTTTAGTGGAATGGCTTCAAGCTTCTTTAAATTTAGTTTGATGTTGGCTACTGCATTGCTGTATATTGGTTTTACTATGTTTCAGTAGAGGACTTGAATTCCTGATCTTTCCAAGTCTTTTATCATGAAGATGTGTTAGATTTTGTCAAATGCTTTCTCAGCATCTAATGAAATAATCTTTTTTTCATTTATATAGTGTATTACATTGATGGATTTTTTTTTTACATTGAACCATCACTACATCACTAAGATAAAGCCTACTTGAACATGATGGATGATTGTTTTGATGTGTTCTTGGATTTGGTTTGAGAGTATTTTATTGAGTATTTTTAACACATGGGAAATTTGTCTGAAGTTCTCCTTCTTTGTTGTCTCTGTGAGGTTTAGTTATCAGAGTAATTGTGACTTCAAAGAATGAATTAGGTAGTGTTCCTTCTGTTTCTATTTTGTGGAATAGTTTGAAGAGTATTGGTATTAGGTCTTTTTTGAAGGTCTGATAAATCTCTGCACTAAACCCATCTGTTCCTGGGCTTTTTTA
Organism: Apodemus agrarius; assembly: GCA_964023405.1. Lineage (NCBI taxonomy): Eukaryota > Metazoa > Chordata > Mammalia > Rodentia > Muridae > Apodemus > Apodemus agrarius. The sequence continues at coordinate 49,776,017 of OZ030007.1, read as the reverse complement.
TTTTTTGGTTGGGAGACTATTAAGGACTGCTTCTACATCATTAGGGGTTATGGGACTATTTAGATCATTTATCTGATCCTGATTTAAATTTGGTACCTGGTATCTGTCTAGAAAATTGCACATTTCATTCAGATTTTCCAGTTTTGTTGAGTATAGGCTTTTGTAGTAGGATGATTTTTTTCAGTTTCCTCAGTTTCTGTTGTTATGTCTCCCTTTTCATTTCTGATTTTGTTCATTTGTATCTGTGCCCTCTGGTTCATCTGGCTAAGAGTTTATCTATTTTGCTGATTTTCTCAAAGAAGCAGCTCCTGGTTTATTTGATTCTTTGTATAGTTTTTTTTTTGCTTGTTTCCTTGTTTCTACTTGGTTGATTTCAGCTCTGAGTTGGATTATTTCCTGCTGTCTACTCCTCTTGGGTGTAATTACTTTTTTTTACTCTGCAGATTTCAGGTATGCTGTCAAGCTGCCAGTGTATGCTCTCTTTAGTTTCTCTTTGGAGGCACTCATATCTCTGAATTTTCTTCTTAGCACTAATTTCATTGCATCCCATAAGTTTGGGTATGTTTTGGCTTAATTTTCATCAAATTCTAAAATATTTTTAATTTGTTTCTTTATTTCTTCGTAGCCCAAGTTAGTACTTGAAGTCCAACCCAAAGCAGTTAGATAACAAAAGGAGTTCAAATGGAAACAAATTGGAAAGGAGGCAGTCAAAATACTATTTGCAGATGATATGATTGTATGCTTAAGTGACCACAGATATCCCACCTGAGAACTCCTAAACCTGATAAACAACTTCAGCAAAGTGGCTGGATACAAAAGTAACTCAAACAAATTAGTGGCTTTCATCTTCTCAGAGGGTAAGCAAGCTGAGCAAGAAATTAGAGAAACAATACCTTTCAGAATAGTCAAAAATAATATCAAATATCTTGGTGTGACTCTAAACAAGTGAAAGATCTGTATGACAAGAACTTCAAGTCTGTGAAGAAATAAACTGAAGATCTCAGAAGATGGAAAGATTGCCCATGCTCATGGATTGGTAGGATTAATATAGCAAAAATGGCCATCTTGCCAAAAGCAATATACAGACTCAATGCAATCCCCATCAAAACACCAACACAGTTCTTCATAGTTAGAAAGAGCAATTTGTAAATTCATTTGGTATAACAACAAAAAAAAAACCAGCATATCAAAAATTATTCTCTGCAATAAAAGAACTTCTGGCAGAATCATCATCCTGGACCTCCATCCATACTACAGAGCAATCATGATAAAAACTGCATGGTATTGGCAGAGTGATATGCAGATAGATAATTGAAATAGAATTGAAGACATAGAAATGAACCCACACACATATGGTCACTTGGTATTTGACAAAGAAGCTAAAACCATCCCGTGGAAAAAAGACAGCATTTTCAACAAATGGTGCTGGTTCAACTGGTGGTCAGCATGTAGAAAAATGCATTCTTATCTCCTTGTACAAAGCTCAAGTCCAAGTGGATCAAGGACCTCCAAATAAAACGAGATACACTGAAACTAAGCAAGGAAAGTGTGGAAGAGCCTTGAACACATGGGCACATGGGGAATCTTTCTGAACATAACACCAATAGGTTATGCTCTAAGATCAAGAATTGACAAATACCCAATTTTCTGAGGAATCGCCAAACTTATTTCCAGAGTGGATGTACCATCATGCAATCCTATCAGCAATGGAGGAGTGTTCCTTTTTCTCCATATCCTCACTACCACTTGCTATCTCCTGAGTTTTTGATCATAGTCATTCTGACTGGTGTGAGCTGAAATCTCAGGGTTGTTTTGATTTCCAATTCCCTGATGACTAAGCATGTTGAACATTTCTTTAGGTGCTTCTCAGCCATTTGTTATTCCTCAGTTGAAAATTGTTTGTTTAGCTCTATACCCATTTTTAATAGGTTATTTGGTTCTCTGGAGTCTAATTTCTTGAGTTCTTTGTATTTATTGGATATTAGCCCTCTGTCAGATGTATGGTTGGTATCTTTTTCAAATTCATAGGTTACAATTTTGTCCTATTGACTGTAGCGGAGAACCCTGCTATACCACTCATGGGCATATACCCAGAAGATTCCTTAGCATATAATAAAGATACATGCTCCACTATGTTCCTATCAGCATTGTTTATGATAGACAGAAGCTGGAAAGAATTCAGATGGCCCTCTTCAGAGGAATGGATACATAAAATGTGGTACATTTATATAATGGAATACTACTCATCTATTAAAAACAATGAATTCCTGAAATTCTTTAGGCAAATGGATGGACATAGAATATATCATGCTGAATGAGATAACCCAATCACAAAAAAGACAAGTGGTATGCACTCACTAATAAGTAGATATTAGCTCAGAAGCTCAAAATACACAAGATACAATTCACAGACCAAATGAAGCTCAAGAAGAAGGAAGACAAAAGTATGGATACTCTGGTCCTTCTTAGAAGGGGAAACAAAATACCCAGAGGAGGAGATACAGAAACAAAATGTGGAGAAGAGACTGAGAGAAAGACCATCCAGAGACTGGTCCACCTAGGGATTCATCCAATATACAGTTACAAAACCCAGACACTATTGTGGATACCAACAAGTGCTTGCTGTAAGGAGCCTAATATAGCTGTCACCAGGGACACTTGACCTTTGATAAAGGAGCCACAAGCATCCAGTGGAATAAAGATAGCCTTTTCAACAAATGGTGCTGGTTCAACTGGAGGTCAACATGCAGAAGAATGCGAATTGACCCACTCTTATCTCTTTGCACTAAGATCAACTCCAAGTGGATCAAGGACCTCCACATAAAACCAGACACACTGAAACTATTAGAAAAGAAACTTGGGAAGACCCTGGAGGACATGGGCATAGGGGAAAAGTTCCTGAACAAAACACCGATAGCTTACGCACTAAGATCAAGAATCAACAAATGGGACGTCATAAAATTACAAAGTTTCTGCAAGGCAAAGAAGACTGTCAGAAGGACAAAATGGCAAGCAACAAAGTGGGAAAAGATCTTCACCAACCCCACATCCAACAGAGGGCTAATATCCAATATATACAAAGAACTCAAGAAGTTAGACCCCAAAGAAACAAATAACCCTATCAAAAAATGGGGTACAGAGCTAAACAAAAGAGCTTACCAGAAGAAATTCAGATGGCTGAGAAACACATTAAGAGATGTTCAACATCATTAGTCATCAGGGAAATGTAAATCAAAACAACCCTGAGATTCCACCTCACACCAGTCAGAATGGCTAAGATTAAAAACTCAAGAGACAACAAGTGCTGGCAAGGATGTGGAGAAAGAGGAACACTCCTCCACTGTTGGTGCGATTGCAAAATGGTAAAACCACTCTGGAAATCAATTTGGCGGTTCCTCGGAAAATTGGGCATGTCCCTTCCAGAGGACCCTGGCATACCACTCCTGGGCATATACCCAGAGGATTCCCCTGCATACAATAAAGACACATGCTCCACTATGTTTATAGCAGCCTTGTTTATAATAGCCAGAAATTGGAAGGAGCCCAAATATTCCTCAAAAGAGGAACGAATACAGAAAATGTGGTATATTTATACAATGGAATACTACTCAGCAATTAAAAATAAGGAATTCATGCAATTTGTAGGTAAATGGTTAGACCTGGAAAATATCATCCTGAGTGAGTTAACCCAATCACAAAAGAATACACATGAAATGCAATCACTGATAAGTGGATATTAATGAGCCCAGAAGCCCTAAATAAATACTCAAAGCACAATTAGCAAGTCAAATGATTCCCAAGAAGAAAAGAGAGGACCCTGGGCCTGTAAAGATTGGATCCAGTTTTGTAAAGAAACCATGGGGGAGGCGGAATGATTGGGGAATATTTGGGGGGAGAGTAACTATGGGACATATGGTAGGGGGCAACTGGGAAAGGGGAAAGCCTTTGGAATGTAAACATAGAATATAGAAAATAAAAATAAAAAAATGAATAAACAAAGGAAATAAATTGCATAGGACTGTTTATGGCAATTTCATTGAATCCATGTTTTTCATGTGTTAGTAGGATAGCCATACATACTATGATAATTTCTTTCTTCAGGAATTGAAATATTTTATTGTATGTCTTTCACTTATTTGGCTGTTATTACGCTATTATCCCTATTTTATACTCCTTGAGGTTATTGTGAAAATTTTGTTTCCCTAATTTGTTTCTCAGTTCATCTGCAAATAGCTGGGCTACTAGTTTGCTGAACCTGTTCACCAACTATACATATTTCGAGATGAAATTTTTTGGGTAACTTATATATACTATCATTTCTTCCTCAAATACATTTACTTTGATTTTTCTTTTTCTAACTCGTATCCCCTTGATTTCCTTCATTTATCATATTGCTCTCAGACTTCAAATACTATATTGAGAAGGTAGTGAGAAAACCAAAAACATATAATATTCAACATTTTTGTTTACTTATGTTGATGTTGACAATGGACCTGATTTAAACTATCCTTATAATGTTGAGAGATGCCCCTAGTTTCTCCCTGGGTCTTTTAACATGAAGGAGTGTTGGATTTTATGTTTTATATTTTTAGCAGAAAGTTAAACAAATCCCACCAAATAGTTTCATAAATTTTGGTGATTAATTGTATAAGCTATAAATTTAAAACAAAAATTGATTTATACATTGTTGAAAATCCTAAAAATAACAAACTAACACATTCATTTTATAGATTGATTATTACTGAAAATGCAATCCATGTTGAAACAAAAAGTGCTGAATGTTAAATGAATTAATTTTAGCATAGATACAAATTTTGAGTAATTCATTCACAAAGCTTCAACCGATTTTATTTCATCACATCGAAGTTAAATTTCTGATTGTCATTTAAAAGAAAACTGGCTCGTATAAATTAGTTTTAATGATTTTGAAATTCTAAGTATTTGAAAATTCATGTCATCTTTGTTCAGTGTAAAGAAGTTATATACAAAAAAAGAAACCAAATTTCTATTTCAAATCTTAGCTTTTATATCCTTGAAATTGTAACTTTATTTCGAGCTTGCAAGACAGATGCATGTTGAAAGCATAGAACCCATTAATGCCAAGTGTAATTGATTTTCAAGTAGGATTTACCTGCTGTATTTTTGTAATGAGCTGAGTTAGCATCTGAGCTTTTCCTAACTAATAATTGGTCTCATTTCTTCCCCTTTGTGAGTCTCCTCTGCACCTGAAAACCTAGAAATTGCCAAGCCGCTTATTTATTTTATCTTACTTCTTTTGCAAAAGGTGGTGGAAAGCACACAGAGACCAATGATATAAGAAAATTCATAGATCATCGTCACCTTCAAATATTAAATGTACAAAACACCACATTGCTTTAGATAATAATCTAAAGTAAATAGTAAAGAACTCATCTGCATTCTCGTTTCATACAAAAGTAACTTTCATTTTGTTATCTCCTCTTTCAGACAGAAAATGGACAACACTGTGTAGGTCATCTTCAAAATTGCAGGTCACGTACAAATTCTGAATTTAGTTCTATATTTAATATGCCATAGTCTATCAGCAAGCATTTTGATAAAATTCATTACCTTGTTTAACAACTTTCCCTCAAGAGAATGAATTCTATCTTCCCAAGTCTAAAAACTTTCTCTGTCAATACACTTTTCCCTCCTTTGCAGTTCTGATGCTCCTTTAAAATGTTGCTAATTAATGACTTATATAGGGCACAAAGGATTTTGAACCAGTTTATTTCCCTGTGATAATATTGTAAACAATATGAAACACCTTGCATTCATTACAGAGCTATCAGGTTTGCAATTATTGACAAGAGAAAGTAAAAGGGTTGACTGCCCCAGGACAGCCTAATGAATAAACAAGTTCTGTGTGGAACCTGTACAGCTAAACAACTTAGAAATTAATGTTGTATCTGAGTTTTAAATTGTATTATATCATGGTATATCTATGCAATTGTATACCTATGTGTAGGTGTGTTTTCCTGTACTAGCAAGAAGATTACAAGTCACCTCTCACAGAATGCATAGATAGTAATAGGTATACAATTTGACATTAATGTAAGGATAAAGACAATGAATGACTAAATTAGCATAGTATCTTTTGATATAGTAATTGTAGGGCCCGTGAAGATCATGTGTAACAAAACTGATTACAAAGCAAGATGGTTTGAGTATTAACTACGCAATTTTTATTGGATTTTATATTTTTTTACATTTCAAATCCCTTTTCCCAGTTTTCCCTCCAGAAACCCTCTATCCCAACACACCTCCCTCTGCTTCTATGAGGGTGCTCCCCACCCCACACACTCACTTCCACCTTACCACCCTGGCATTCCTCTACACTGGGGCATCAAGCCTTCACAGGACCAAGGACCTCTCCTCTCATTTGATGCCAGACAAGGCCATCCTCTGCTACTTATGCAGCTGGAGTAGTAGGTCGTTCCATGTGTATTCTTTGGTTGGTGGTTTAGCCCCTGGGAGCTCTGGGCGGGGGAGGGGGATAGAGGTCTGGTTGTTTGATATTGTTGCTTTTCCTGTGGTGGGGCAGTCTCTGGATGGCCTTTCCTTCAGTCTCTGTCCCCCACTTTGTCACCGTATTTCTTTAGACCAGGGCAATTCTGAGTTAAAGAAAAATGGAGATGAATGGGTGGCCCCATCCAACAACTGTGGGATGGGCCAGACCTCTGGATCTGATCTCTACAAATTTTTACCAAGGGGAATAATAAGTAACACTAACAATATTATAAAAAGAAAACAAAAAATTGTGTGGTTAATACTCAAACCATCTTGCTTTGTAATCAGTGTTGTTACACATGATCTTCACGGGCCCTACAATTACTATATCAGAAGATACTATGCTAATTTAGTTATTCATTGTCTTTATCCTTATATCAATGTCAAATTGTATACCATTACTATCTATGCATTCTGTGAGAGGTGACTTGTAATCTTGCTAGTAGAGGAACATGCACCTACATATAGGTATACAATTGCATAGATATATCATATCTAATATATGATATATAAAACAATTTAAAACTCAGATACAACATCAATTTCTAAGTTGTTTAGCTATACAGGTTCTACACAGAACTTGTTTATTTCATTAGGCTGTCCTTCTGGAGCTGATCCTCTTCAGCTCCTTCAGTCCTGTCTCTAATTCCTCTATTGAGGTCCCTGTGCTCAGTCCAATGGTTGGCTTGAGTATCTGCCTCTTTATTTGTCAGGCTCTGGCAGAGTCTCTCAGGAGACAGCTATATCAAGCTCCTGTCAGCAAGCACTTCTTGGCATCTGCAATAATGTCTGGGTTTGCTGTCTATATGGGATGGATCCCATGGTGGGGCAATCTCTGGATGGCCTTTCCTTCAGTCTCTGTCCCCCACTTTATCACTGTATTTCGTTAGACCAGAGCAATTCTGAGTTTAAAAAAATGGAGATGAGTGGGTGGCCCCATCCAACAACTGTGGAATGGGCCAGACCTCTGGATCTGATCTCTACAAATTTTTACCAAGGGTAATAATAAGTAACACTAACAATATTATAAAAAGAAAACAAAGGGGAATGAGGGACTCAAGCAATTGTTTTGAATATAATGAAATTAAGATATACTTTGAAACAAGTTCAGTTGCTGACTTAAGATACAGAAACAATAATGAACTCAATCACATCACTGCTTATGTTACAAACCACAGGTCCTCTGGGTATAAATGTATACTATTATAGTGAGGGTTTTCTTCCTTTTATAACATAATCCATCAATATTTATGAGAGATACAGGTCGCTTTTAATTAATCATGTACACTTCGTTTCAAGGAGAGTGTGTCAGGGCGGGCAAGATGGTTTAGTTGCTGAAGGTGATTGCTTTGGAAGTCTAGTGATCTAGTTTAGTCTCTGCAACTCATATAAAGCTAGAAAAAGAGAGCTGATTCACAACACAAAGTATCCCAGTTACCTCTTCAAAAGCCCCCCATCCCACAACCTTGCTCTCTTCCTCCCTGTTGCTTCTGTGAGTGTACTCCCTCATTCATTCACCATCTCCCTCCTGACCTCTGCAGCATCCTCTTACACTGGGGAATCAAGCCTCTACAGGACCAAGGGCCTCCCTTCCCACTGATGTTGCACAAGGCCATTCTCTGCTACCTATGTATCTGGATGCATGAATCCCTCCATGTACACTCCTTGGTTGGTGGTCTAGTCCCTGGGAGCACTGGGTGGTCTGGCCAACTGATGTTCTTCCTATTGAGTTGCAATCCCACTCAGCTCCTCCAGTCCTTCTGTCAGCTCCCTTACCAGGGTCCCTGAGCTCAGTCTGATGGTTGCCTGCAAGCATCCACATCTATATTGGTCAGTTGCTGGCTGATCCTCCCAAGGAGCAGTCATATACGGTTCCTATCGGCAAGTGCCTCTTGGCGATTCTTACCCAACACATGCAGAGCTAAGCCAGACCACTTCACATGCACAGCTAAGCCTGATCACTTATTAGTGCTTTTTAAACTGGGAATTTATTAAGTTATTTTATGTTAAAATTATCACTATTGAGAACTCAATTAAGCACATATACATGATTTTGATAATCTAATTTGCAAATATTTGAATGTGAGACAACAGCTGTCAGGTGAGTGAGTTCTCACAGGAAATTGTTTTCACAAAATGCCAAGTGAGGGGTGAGGGAAAGCACTGGAGGCCTCAACTTTTCACAAAGAACCATTCATAGCATTCAACAAAGGCATATGGAGGGTGGGAGAAATGGTCTTCTCCATGGAACATCACACCAATTAGTTATCTAAAGCCAAGCTCTAAGTC